>JASAUF010000667.1:4542500-5765000 GCA_030180095.1 Magnolia changhungtana
AAGTGGCTCTGGCCAATAGATCCATGGGTCGACGGGAGGCATGCCACCTAATGGAAACTAGTGCCTCAGCGTACCTTGAGCGCAGGCCAGGGAGTGCACACAAACCATCTCAAATAGCTCAGCCACAGGCGTTGATTATTCAATATGTAGAGTATGTGAACCAATACACTCAAAAAGCACCATATACGAGTAAATACCACGTAACGTTGATCTACCATCTTACTCAGTATCAATTACCTGTATCATGATTTTGAGAGAGTCTGCTTGCTTCATTAGCTCGAATGCATGGTTGATGTCATCCAATCGGACTTCATGTGTTATAAGCTCGTCCAGCTGGATTTCCTGTAAAGTAGTACTTGTTGTTAGAAGTAATTCATGACAGTTCCTCTAGAGATGTTATGCATGCTTCCTTGCGTAGGTACCAGGCATAATGACAAACACCGTTTTGGTGAATCTTTGAAGAGATTTGAATCTTAAGGTTTTTCTTGATATTATTGAGAAAGTCTCTCCAAAAATTTTTGGCACCTTAAGGTCAAAGGCCAAGCCCAGCATGCCCAAGCCTGAGCCTGAGCCTGAGCCTGAAATTTTTTTGGATGGGCTAGGACCAGGTTAACTCAGCCTGAAAAAAATAAAAAATAAAAATAAAAATAGAAATCTCTATTTCCCACTTGAATGTACCTACTCTATTTTTGAGTGGGTCATACATGCATAAAGAAATAAACATTTAAAAGGAGTGAGTCGATGCATAGGTTGACTAGTCAAGGATTGGATTGATGTATATGTAGGATACAAGTCATGTGGACATTATCTCAGATCTACTGGGGCTAAAATGACTTGAGCCCAAGCCTGGCCTGTAAATTGATATGGCCATGCATTCCATGCAAAAGCCCAGTTCACAGGCCGAGGTAATAGGTCTAAGCAGGGTTGGTCTTGTTAGGCTTAACAGGTGGCCCAGCCCATTACTAGCCATGAGGTGACATGACCGTCCTGTGGGCAACCATGTTGGGAGTGTAAATCTTGTTGAGTTTAACATACCTTATTTACACATTTGTGAATGATATGAGGTAGGTCAGAGCGAGGTCGGATGCCCCCGAAGACTGAACCTTTCAGTGTCTTGCCTAATACGAGGGAGAGGAAATTAACGGGCACCATCAGCTCCGCGCCTGCACCTATCACAATCGCCACTCCTCTTCCCCAATCACACCAAATAAGGCCATCCAAAATAGTAATCACTAAATGTTAATGATGTTTAAATGCCTAACTTGGCAGACTTATATATATATATATATATATATATATATATATATATATATATATATATATATATATATATATATGGAAAAGGTACTATGCGCTCGAGCGTAAAGCAGTCGTCCGTGAGGTCGAGCTGGTGTGGGCCCCACTGTGATGCCGTTCAAAAATCCACACCATCCATCAGATGCTCCATTCCATAGGGGGCCCATACGGCCAAAAATAAAATCAATCCGTGACTTTTATGGGCCACACCACGTACAGAAGTTGAGAGGGGCCGTGCACCATTGAAACACTGAAAACCATTTTTGGGGACCTTTCGAGACGTTTTTTGATGATCAACACCGTCCATCATGTGTGACCCACTTGAATATAATTTTAGACTAAGTTTCAGGTGGTATCCACAACTCAAGTGAAGCCCACCAAGTGTATTTACATGTTTCTACGTGTATACTTATATTTTCCGATGGTATGACCCACCTAAGTTACATGGACGGATGATTTTAGGCCGTGTGGGCCCAACCTGGGCTCACTCATCTGGTAGACGGTGTAGATCTTCGAAAGGAATCACGGTGGGGCCCACCCTAGCTCGACCTCACGGACGACCGCTTTACGCTCGAGCGCATAGTACCTTTTCCATATATATATATATATATATATATATATATATATATATATATATATATGGGAAAAGGTACGAGCGCATAAAGCGGTCGTCCGTGAGGTCAAGCTGGGGTGGGCCCCACCGTGATTCCTTTCGAAGATCCACACCGTCCACCAGATGCACTGCTCCAAGTGGGACCCATGCGGCTGGAAATCGACCCTACACGGAACTCAGGTGGGCCATACCTTCTGAAAACATAAGTATACACGTGAAAACATATAAAATCACTTGGTGGGGCCCACCTAAAATGTGGATACCATCTGAAAAGTGGTCTAAAATTACATCCAAGTGGGACACACGTGATGGACGATGTTGATCATCAAAAAACGTCTCAAAAAGGGGCCACAAGTGGTTTTGAATGTTTAAATGGTGCACAGCCCCTCTCCACTTCTGGATGTGGTGTGGCCCACAAAAGCCTCGGATGAACTTGATTTTCAGCCGTGTGGGCCCGTCCAGGGATGGTGCATCTGACTGAGGGAGTAGATGTTCGAACGGTATCACGATGCGTCCCACCCCAACTCGACCTCATGGAGACCGCTTTACGCTCGAGCGCATAGTACCTTTTCCCATATATATATATATATATATATATATATATATATATATATATATATATATATATATATATAGGAAAAGGTACTATGCGCTCGAGCGTAAAGCAGTCGTTCGTGTGGTAGAGCTGTGTGGGCCCCAACGTGATGCCTTTCGAAAATCAACACCGTCCACTAGATGCAACATTCCATAGTGGGCCTGGATGGCCCAAAATCAGGTCAATTCATAACTCAGGTGGGCCACACCATCTAAAACCGTAAGTATACATGCTAAAAACATATAAAAGCACTGGTGGGACCCACTTGAGTTTTCCATGCACCTGAAACTTGGTCTAAACCCTCATTCAAGTGGGACACACATAATGGATGGGCTGGATTTGCAAAAAAATCTCGGTGGGCCCTCAAAAATGGTTATGAATGTTTTAATGGTACACGGCCCCTCTGCACTTCTGTATGTGGTGTGGCCCACTAAAGTCACGGATTGACTTGATTTTGGGCCGTCCAGGCCCACCATGGAATGGTACACCTGGTGGACAGTGTTGATTTTTAAAAGACATCACAGTGGGGCCCACCCAGCTCGACCTCACGGACAACCGCTTTACGCTAGAGCGCATAGTACCTTTTCCCATATATATATATCTAACTTATATAATATATATATATATATATATATATATATATATATATATATATAAGTTAGATGTGTATTTGGATACCATTAGGGGTGACAAAAGGTTACACAGGCCCGCTGGCTAACTGGCTTGACCCAGTTGTGAGGCAGGTTGTGGTCAAGATAAATGGGTAGCTGGTTGTGCCTGGTCTTGAAATGTGACCCACTTATGTAAATGAATGGGACTTGAGTTGAACCTTACCCATTCCAACCATAGTTTAAAAACTTGAAAACTAGATTCGACTCGACATCCAGCCAGGTCATGTTGACTCGACTTGAATTATCCGTTACTGGAATATATATATATATATATATATATATATATATATATATATATATATATATATATATATATATATATATATATATATAGGAGATGGTCACCTGCGCACCTTTTCACGTGAAATGAGCACCTTTGCACACGTGTCATGTACACAAAATCTGAGCAGTCCAAGTGATGCCCGCACCTTGAAATGCTATAGGCCAATTTTAGTCTGATCCATGACTCTGGTGAGCCATATGAGAAATGCAAATCGAAACTGTTTCCTTTTTCCATGGCCCACCAGAGTTTTGCATCAGGCTGAAAAACTGGGCCTATGGGATTTCAAGCGGTCGCGGCATCACTTGGACCGTTGATTTTGTCATGCACATGACACGTGTGCAAAGGTGCTCATTGGTGCTCACGTGAAAAGGTGCGCAGGTGACCATCTCCCAATATATATATATATATATATATATATATATATATATATATATATATATATATATATGGGAAAAGGTACTATGCGCTCGAGCATAAAGCAGTCGTCCGTGAGGTCGAGCTGGGGTGGGCTCCACCGTGATTCCGTTCGAAGATCCACACCGTCAACCAGATGCATGAGCCCAGGATAGGCCTACACCACCCAAAATCAGCCGTCCACGTAACTCAGGTGGACCATACGATCAAAAAATATAAGCATACACGCAAAAACATGTAAAATCACTTGGTGGGCCCCACCTGAGTTGTCGATACGATATGAAACTTGGTATAAATTACATTCAAGTGGGACACAAAAGATGGACGGTGTTGATCATCAAAAAACATCTCGAAAGGTCCCCACAAATGATTTTGAATGTTTCAATGGTGCACAGCCCCTCTCAACTTCTATATGTGGTGTGTCCCACAAAAGTCACGGATTGACTTGATTTTCAGCCGTGTAGGCTCCCTCTGGAATGGTGCATCTGACTGAGGGAGTAGATTTTCGAACGGCATTACGGTGGGGCCCACTGCAGCTCGACCTCACTTACGACCGATTTACACTCGAGCGCATAGTACCTTTTCCCTATATATATATATATATATATATATATATATATATATATATATGCTCGAGCGCATAGTACCTTTTCCCTATCTATATATATATATATCTCAAGTTTTAGATTATAAATACAAACGTAATAAAGGCATAAGTAAACAAATGATCCTTAGCGTGATTGTTAGAGCACTGCTCCTATTTCTTCTTCTTTTTCCTGCTTAAAAACAGTTGGAAACTCAGTGACTTGCTTCCATCTGTTTTGAGTAACATCAAGTTGATGAGGGTCAGGCTTCCAACCAAATTTCATGATGAATCATCTCGAAAATTTTCTGAGTTGGGTCGACTCAGCATAGTTTCGAGTCGAGTTAAGGAGTCTTAGAAGTATGATTCCAACCTGCCCATCTAAGCTATCAATGGGCTGGGTCAGATGATCAGCTGATCCAGTACTGCCATGCATAATTGCACACAAAATATTAGAGCATTGACACAAATACACACGTGGACACACATATATACATGCATACATATGGATATACTCATTTTTCATTCTTAAACCTGAGCTAGGTCATGCTAGGTTGGGTTGGGTCAATTTACTCAATTACAATTAAATCGGTCAAGTTGAGCTGGGGGATAATAGGTCGAAGTCGCCCAAGTAGAGCATGGCCAAAGTCCAATTTAATCCATTCCCAAACTTACATACTGAGCCCACCTAGCCCTTACTGGGTACAGTTCATTGGCCAGTCAATTAGGCTCATTAGATAAGTACTTCATTGAATTCACACTCATGGATTCGGTCCGAAATTCTTCAGCCGGCCCAGTTGCCACCTGACAACAAGTGTCTCTATATGGCGTACCTGCAATTAATTGATGTAGGACGTGGCATAGATCGGTACATTCTTAGCATAATTGGACGAAAAGAGGGTGAATCATAAATTGGTCAGGTATAGTTATGGGGCGCACAACGGCCATCCAGGGTGAACCGACCTACATTGTGGGCCGTGTCTGTCCATTTTATTAGAAAAAGCTTCAGCTAAAAAATGAAAATTTATTATTTTTATTAATTCTGATTTTTATAATATTTCTTTATTTTTAGAGTTTTAGATTTTTTTTTTTTTTTTTTTTTTAAATAACTTGTAATCTTGTCTGGACTCTTTTAGCAAAAGTTTATTTCAAATTTTTATTTTTTAAAATTAGGCTTCAGAAGAGTTTTACTATAATTATGATTTTTATTAGATTTAGAATTTTGTTATTTTTGGTAAATACGAATTTTGTTGTAAATTTTTTTTTTTTCTCTTTATTAATGATGTAACGATCACACATATACATTAGACAATTATTAATTAACTTATTTTTGATTTTATTAGAATTTATTTCTCTTTCCTCATTTATAAGGAATTCCTGTGAAGAGTCCAAATAACTCTAGGGATTGGTAGTAATTATTCTCAGGAAGACCTCATCATGTCATTCCCTGTGTCACTAATGCACTAAGAATGCTGCACACGTGTGTGGCAATCCAACCGTCCCATAGCTATCAAAGACATCTGTTATCCCTCGAGCCTAAATGACTTCTATATCAGTACCTCTCGGAGTACCTATTCGATGGTAATGTATACCCATATCAAGACAGTTCATTGCATGGTTTTGAGACTCAAACAAGTCCGGCATGACTCATCTGAGTGGACTGAGACTGGATTGGATCCAATCCCGGTTCGACACCACGACTCACCCCAACTAATCTGAGTTGGGCTGATTCACCCTGAATCGGCCCGGACAGGGCTCATGACCGAAAAGTCCCTGAATCTTTTAACCATGGTTTGTGGAGTTGGATCTTGTGGCAGAGCACAAGGCAGCACATGTATTAAACTCATGTACGATGGCATTGTTTAATCATGTGGAAATTGTACGAATTGTTCGCATGCCCAGGAAAATTTGTAGCTGCTGACATGGCAACAGCAGTACAGCCGAACAGGCACTAAAAAGTGGGACTGCTATCCTATGCAACTCCTGTTTTCGGCACTGAATAAAACAGGTTCTTTCCACGATGTTAGGTCCCGATGCTAAAATTTAGATAGATCCATAGCTTAGGTGGGCCATTGATGGGGGATTTCTCTTCGCGGCTCGACAGGTCGAGAGCTTCGCTCGACCAGTCGAGGGTGCTGGTCGACCAGTCGAGGACTGGCTCGACTCGAACTTTAGCGAGTTTGGTTTGAAATTTTTCGTAGTGCTCGACCGGTCGAGTGGACCGCTCAACCGGTCGAGGACCCTGCTTGACCAATTGAAGTTACGCAGATTTGAGTCCGGATTTTGTGCGGACTGCGGAAATTTGAGGCGGTTTTGCAAGAAGTGTGAAAGGGAGTTGCCTAAACTATAAATAGGAGTCTTTAGGGCTTTTTTAGGTTATGCGAGAGAGTTTCCTAGAGTTTTACAAGGGTTTAGGGCTATCAAAGGTAGGTGTGTGTGTGTGTGTGTGTGTGTGTGTGTGAGAGAGAGAGAGAGAGAGAGAGAGAGAGAGAGAGCTTGTGGAATGGAGGTTCTGCTCATAGAGGTGATGTACTGTGCACTCAACATCTCAGCATTCCTACGTCCTTTTGATCGATGAGATCTCTTTGTTTTTCTTTATTCTCTTATTGTTTATTCACTCATGCGTGAGTAAAGAAAGTTTGATTCATGCGTTGTATGCTTGTGATTGCTTGTAACGTTCTACTTCATAGTGGATTATTGCTCTCGACTAGGTCCTGTGGTTTTTACCTCTTTGAGGGTTTTCTACGTAAAATCTCTTATGTCATATGGTTTGTGCTTTGATTTATTTCATTGCTTTATTATCCCATAATTCTGATATTTTTGAGAGACTAGATCCTAAGGTATTATGCAATGGCCCCCAATAGCCACACCACCACATGGAACAATGGGGATAAAGTGGAAACGATAGATTTATGTGTGTGGCCACCTTGGTGTGTATCTTTCATTGAAGGAGTTAACCAGGTGTAACTCCAAAATAATTATAATAATAATAATAATAGTAATAAATAAATAAATAAATAAATAAATAAAAATCTGTTTGAAAGTCCGAATTCAGCACTCAAAGAGAAATGCTTATGATATAGAGCATGTGGTGGATGTTTTCATGGCTAAGATAGATTAGAAAAGGCCCGATCGGAGGTGAAAGTGATCAGGAACGTTAGAACCATAAAACAGTCGTATCTCACAAATTGGAATGAATTTTTCGTAGAGCTGTTCACGAGTCAAGCTAGCTCGATTAACTCGCTCGACTCGGCTCGAGTCAGCTCGGATTGACTCGGCTTGAAGGGATGAGTCAGGGCGAGTCAAGCTAAAATATAGAAGCTCGAGTTGAGTTCAAGCCGAGTTCAAACATAGGCCGTTTTAACTCGACTCGACTCGGGCTCGACTCGCCTCGAAGCTTGAACTCGAGATCGACTCGGCTAGGTTAAATTATATATAATTTATATATTATATATAAATATAATAATAATAATAATAATAATAATAATATATATAAAATAAGAAAAGTAAAATACGGTTTCTAAAAAGCCTACACAGCTACCACGTCCCCACGCCGCGCTCCCTTTCCCCTTTCTTCTCCATCTCTACCCCACCCGGCCAATTGATGCCAAACAGTACGCCGCTTTGCCGACAGTCAATACATCTTCTTTACTTCTTCTTCTTCTTCTTCTTCTACTTTTTTTTTTTTTTTTCCATTGGAGATCCACCCGATCTCGTAGATTTTGACGGTATATTTTAGGGTATGTGCCAGATCGGGTAGGCAGGCTATTTCTATGCGATCATCCTGATGGTGGGGCCCACATGAAATCTCATCTTTGCGGTTCCATGGTAGATACGATGGATATGACGCCAATGGATCTTCAAATCCTGCCTTCATTATGAGAAATCAGAAAAGCATGTGGCTATGGCCTTTTTTTAATGGATGTGAAATAACTACTGACGGATTGA
Source organism: Magnolia changhungtana (assembly GCA_030180095.1). NCBI lineage: Eukaryota > Viridiplantae > Streptophyta > Magnoliopsida > Magnoliales > Magnoliaceae > Magnolia > Magnolia changhungtana. The sequence continues at coordinate 4,550,904 of JASAUF010000667.1, forward strand.
ATAGCGAGAATTGCTACTTAAGTGACGTTACCAGGTTCAGTGGGTCCCAACATAATGTAGGTTTTGTATCCACACCGTCCATCCATTTGGAGAGACCATTTTAGGGCATGATCAAAAGAATGAGTGAGATCCAAATCTCAAGTGGACCCCACCATAGAAAAGTGGAGCAACTGACGCCCACCGTTAAAAACTTCTAAGGGCCACAAAAGTTTCCGGATCTAGCTGATACGTGTGTTTTCCTTATATATAATGTCTTCTTTAACTTATGAACAGATTGGATCTCAAATAAACATCACGGTGGACCTTATGAAAGTTTCAACGGTGGCCGTCACTCTCTCCACTGTTTTCTGTGGTGGGGTCCACTACAGATTTGGATCTGACTAGTTCTTTAAATAATACCTTAGCATGATCTCTCCAAATGAATGGACGGTGTGGATACAACACATCTACCATGGTGGGACCCACGAGAACCTGTCGGTAGCTAATCTACGTCTTTTTTAATGGTTGCATTTGACGTGGATTCCCAAGAAAACTTTTTCCTCAAGTTTCTATGTGGGTCCTACTTAGTTGTTTGTGTGAAATCTAACCCCTCTATCCAATTTTAAGCTCATTTTATGGCGTGGGACCAAAATTGAGGAGGATCAAAAACTCAAATGGGCCACACAAAAGGAAAAAGTGGAGATTTAGTGAACACCATTGAAATATTTAAATGTTAATAAAAAATTTTAACGATATAATTTTTTTGGTTTTTTCACTTTAGCTAAGCGAAAATGACCTTATGAATGGTCTAGATGGCATATAAACAGCAAGTTAGAGCCTAGGAAGGTTTCAACGGTACACATTCCTTTCCCCAACTGTTTCATCTCCTATGGCCCACTTGAGTTTTGGATCCTACTCATTTTTGGTAGAATGTCTTAAAATGAGGTCGGAAAATGAATGGACGGCTTTGATTTCTCACAAGCATCACAGCGGGCCCCACCTAGAATCCTCGTGCAGGAACTTCTTGCTAAAGGCTTTGGCAGGAAAGGAAGCTGATTGCGTACTGAGTAACTCAGTACGTTAAGCGTACTGAGTAAAATATGTGGGCCCCTATGTCATTCATGCATTGTATCCACTCCGTCCATCTCTTTTAGCACATAATTTTAGTGCTTGATACCAAAAATAGAGTATATCCAGACCTCAAATGGACCACACCACCAGAAATTGTGTGAATTGAACATCTACCGTTGAAAAATTCTTACGGATAATAGAGGTTTTAGATCAAGCTGATATTTGTGTTTTCCCTTCATCCATGTCTTTCTGATCCTATGAACAGTTTGGATGACAAAGAAACATCACGGGGGGCATTAGAAATTTTTCAACGGTTGAAATCAATACTTCCACTTTTTCCAATGGTATGGCCCACTTGAACTTTTTATATGCATCAATTTTGGGTTGAACCCATAAAATGACCTAGAAAAACGAATGGACTGAGTGGATAGACCACATGCATTCGCGGTGGGCCCAACTGAGTTTACTCAGTACGATAAGAGCGTATTGAGTAACTCAATACGCAATCCAATTTTTGGCAGGAAAGCGCCTCCTATTTCTTTACAGGTATTGTACACGTGGCAGCAGGGCGAGACGGCCCTACCTTGGAACGTCTGCATTGTTAAAAAAAATAAAAATAAAATCAAACTCAAAAGTACAGTATATTAAATGTTGTTTGGTCGGCGTACCATCATAAAAGCAGATGTAAGTACCATCTACATTCTCAATGCGCGGAACTACTCCGATCAGATGGTCGGGGTCCTCGAATGTAATTTTCTAGTATACAAGACGAGAGGAAAGTTGATGAACGGTCCTGATCACCAGGTCTAAGGTCCACGTACACACCAATGAGAACCATTCAAATCACGAGCCCATTCTGATAAGAAACTCATAGAAAATGGTAGGAAAAAAATAAAAAATTCCTCTGATGTGTTTGTTTAAAAAAAGGGTTCATATCATTTCCCTTTTTTAGTTTTTTTTTTTTTACAAAAATCATTTTTAAGATACCTCTTCAAAAGAGGATTTTAATGATTAAGATATTGAGAGATGACTTTTTCTATTACACCACTAACTTTAAACATTTTCATAAAAAAAATAATGTAAAAGAAACATGGGAGAATTCCAACCTCCATTGATGAATACCTATTTGTTGAAATGAGATAACTATTTGTTGAAATAAGAGCATTGGACTAGTATATCTCTACCAATGTGATAATCAAATAATTAAATAAACATAATATTTTTTTTCATAATAATTTGCCAGAGAGTAGACTAGCATAAGCTATATTAGGATCACATAGAAAAGGAAGAATATCTTATAGATGTGCATATCTTGTAGATAACTTAAAACATTTTATGCAATTGAGTAAAATTGGCACGGACCTGATGCAAATTCCATTTTATGTAATTCTAAGCTTTTCCATTCTTCCCAAACATAGCGTGGAATTGGCACAGGACCACATGAATCCCATCCCACCTAATCCCTTCTAATCCCACCGCCCAAACAGACCCTTGTAGAGTTACATTGATGATATGCATTCCCTTAGTAATTTTATTCCTGTGTTACAATTATCAAACTGTTTTAATTATTTGACATATTGTCATATTGATGTTGATGCTTATGATTATTTGTCATTTGATGCTATTAATTAATATTTAGGTCACCTAGTGGTTTAGCAATACTCCCTGTTGAAGAATTTATATTGAACAAGTACAATCATTTCACTGAAAATACTTGTTCTTTATGGATTCTAAATTGTCCCATTTTGTTATTTTTTGATTTTTAGATGACTACTGAAGAAAATTCAAGTACTCCTGGCCCTGGTGCGTCAATCAATTCTCCTTTGGCCGTGGTGGATGAAGAAAAATTAGATAACAAAGTTGAAACAACTTCAGTTAATGTGAAAGGGAAAAAAAGATCGGCGATATGGGAATCTTTTGATGAGATCACGCAACCAGATGGTTCAGTCAAGATTAGATGCAAGTATTGTAAAACTCTTTACGGCAAGCATTCTGGTTCTTCTACAACTCACTATCAGAGGCATCTTGATAAATGTGTGAAGAGACCAAGAATATTGAAGGGTGGAGTTCAACAACTGCTTTCATTAACTGTTTCTAAAGATGATGACTCTAAAGCTGCACTTTCAACATATAAGTATGATGCAGATAAACTGAATGAGTGGTTTGCAAGATTAGTAATAGTCAATGAGAAGCCATTTAGCATGGTAGAAAGCAAGGTTTTCATAGGATTTTGTAAATTTTTAAATCCCAGATGTGAGAAGGCCTCTCGTAGTACTGTGAAAAGAGAGTGTATGAAGATGTATGTTGTTGAGAAATCTAACTTGAAAGCTCTCCTGACATCTGTATCCAGATTAAGTTTGACTTCAGATATGTGGACGGCCTCGAATCAGAGAAAGGGATATATGTCATTGACCGCACACTTTGTTGATGCGGATTGGAAACTACAAAAGAGGATTTTAAACTTCCGCCACGTTCCTCCTCCACATACTCGGTGTAGTCATGTCTGATTGCATTTACAATTGTCTTGTTGAATGGGGCATTGAAAAGAAAATTTCTTCAATTACTTTAGATAATGCCTCATCCAATGATACTTTGGTTTCTTTTTTACGTACTCAATTCAAAGCTGCCGGAAACTTATTCTTCGAAGGTAAAATATTTCAAGTTAGATGTTGTGCTCACATACTCAACTTGATTGTGCAAGAAGGGCTGAAAGTAATTGATTCAACGATTGCAAACATACGAGATAGCGTTAAATACATAAGGGGGTCACCTTCAAGACTGAGTACGTGGAATGATATAATCCAATGTTTGGATTTGAAATCTAAACAATGATTGAAGTTAGATGTCCGCACGCACTTTGGAATTCCACTTATGAAATGTTGGATCTGACTTTACAATTTAAAGTTGCATTCTCGAACTTATGTGTAGCGATAAAATGTACACATACGTACCAAGTGATGAAGACTGGAAGAAAGCTGAAGATGTTCATCGATTTCTCAAAGTTTTTTACGACTGCACGAAGATTTTTTCAGGAAATCAGTATCCCACGGCAAATCAATTTCTTCCTGAAATTATTTTCATTATGAAAGCACTAAAAAAGTGTGCTGGTGATGGGCCGGAATTTTTAAAAGCGATGGCTATAGGAATGCAGTTGAAATTTGATAAGTATTGGGTTGAATGTCACTTGTTAATGGCCATTGCAGTTGTCCTGGATCCACGATACAAGATGGCAATGGTTAGATATGTTTTCAGATCGCTTTATTCCAGTTCCGAAAGAGTTTCGGCGGAGATCGCCATTATTAATGCTGCAATTGAAGACTTGTTTGCTTCATATGTTGATAATTAAGTCAGAAACATCAAGTGCAATAGGTACTTCTCAAACTACGGGTAGTTCTTTCTGCGATCTTTGAGGAAAGCGACTTCGTGACTTTATGTCTTTCTTAGACGAAGAAGAAAGCAGATCTGTGAGAAAATTGAATCCGAAGTGGAGAAGTATCTAAAGGAGCGGTCATAAGGCTAAAAGATAATGATTTCGATGTTTTGCAATGGTGGAAGTCTCGAGCTCGTGAATACCCATGACTTTCTTTGATGGCACGAGACATTTTATCAATTCAATTTCGAGTGGCATCGAGAATCGACTTTTAGACCTTTGGCAAGTAGGGGTAGTTAGCAAGTATCGAAGCTTCGCTTCGCCGAATACGATTGAAGCTCTTGATATGTCAAGATTGGTTGCATCCAATTTAAAGGCGTGGTGATTCGATCTTGAAGAGTATGAAGAGGACAATGAAATTGAAAACATGAGTCAGAATGCTTGAAGGAAGGAAAACTTTAAAAATTTTCATGAGCGATTTTATAATTTTTGATATATTTTAATTCTTTTGAATTGATATTGATGTTGATTATTGAGGACAAAATATAGTTTTGTGGTATGATATTGATAGTATATAGAGGTTTTTCATTTATGTCTTAATAGTTAGTAATGCGGCATTAGCATATGAGACATTTAATTTGTATTTTTTTGCAAAAATTTTAATAATATAACATATGATGATATAAACAAGCTCGAGCTCGACTCGAGGTAAACTCGACTCGAACTTGACTCGACAACTTTGGCAAACAAGCCAAGCTTCAATGTTGAGCTCGAGGCCGAGCTCGAGCTCGAGCTCGAACTCGAGTACCCCATGGACAAGCCAAGCTGAGCTTGGCCCACCTCGACTCGACTCGGCTCGATGCCCACCTCTAATTTTTCGACATACCATATATGATTTTGGAGTAGGAGAAGCTATTTTAGCCAACCAACCCTGCCATGTTGAGTTGCCAACGCCATATTTGTGAGATTTCATCAAATCTACAGTCGATAGTCCTTTTTTATTTCATTTTTACTATTGTAGTAAGTTTTAATTCGATCATAACTCTTGATCCTTTGAGCTCGAGGAGTCATGCCAAACATAAAAAGGGCTTAGAAAAATTAGAAGAATAACATGGTTACACCAAAATTGGACGCTTACTATTTTTGGCTGAAAATCATGGATTCTAGTAAAAATCATGACCATCTATAAATAGTAAATTAGTCATGTTTTTTAGGGAGTTTGAGTTAGAGTTTGATTCAGAAACTTCTTCCTATGTTTGGTATTATTATTTAAAGGATTGTAAATTTGTACTTTTAATCATTAATCAATTTATTTTGAATCATTAGAAATTATTTTCTATTTTCTTCCCTAGTGGACTGGAATGAATCTCTGTGATGAGTCCAGAGAAACTCCATGAATTCGGAGTAGTTATCCTTGGAAAAGACAGTGATTGACCTCATTACATCCTTATCTGTGTCAGCTTAGAATCATTCCATCAATGTGATTTCCAAGGATGTTGCATACAAAATGAAGCTCATAACATGAACAGTCTGGATTGAGCTAAACTTGTGGCACGCTTGTCAGGATATGAAATAAAGAGGGCAATTTCGTCATATTAGTGGACGTACCATAGCGGATATGAATAAAGGGCTTCGTTAATCCAGGAAGGCACGCCTGTACATTCGAAGCTATAGTCGACTCCTGCACCCCCAGTCATCTCTTTGATAGCCGGCGACACGGATTTGTCTATTTCTCGAGGGTTAATAAAGTCCGTCATCCCGAAAACCTTCCCTTTCTCTCCTTTTCCTTCGTTCAAATCCACGCCTATTATTTTAGTTGCTCCACATGTTCGTGCTCCCTCCACTACCTACGAACACATGAGCTGAATCAGCTGATTACCTTTTGACTAAAATGGCCCTGGTAATTAACAAAATATCCCATGGCAATTTTTGAATACATATATTTCTCAAGAAGAAAAAAGAATTATGATTAGCAATGATTACTTCTATATGCATCATTGGAACATAAACTTTATGTTAAAATTTTTCATTTGGATAATTTATGAAAATTTCATATTTAAGAGATATTAACCACTTAATTTTCTTATATTTGAGAATTTAAACTATTAAAAAAGCACAATATTTCAAAATTCTTCATTTTCTTTATCATCCAAACCACTTTAAGCCATCTTCTTCCATGGGAAAATCACACTAGTTGATCAACTGATCATTAACATATAAGAAACTACATAATTAATATAAAATTTATATTCCAATACTTTTTTCAAAAGTCTAACTCATTAGCAACATACTTATCATTCCACTGCCTTCATTATGACCACCCTCCCTGCGAGCAAATGGGTGGGTGGCTTGAGTGGCCCCCATTGTGGAGTAAATGCGTGGGTGGATTGAGTGGGCCCCATTGTGAAATTTATGTAAAATGTACTCCAACCATTAGGCATGTCACCCCATGTTAACCTGAGGGCCCAACAATCAGCTTCATCTGTGATTCAGGTGGACTACATGATTGAAAAGGACAATGCTCTCCCTTCAAATTGTTTCCATTAGTGTGGGCCACATGAATCATTGATTGGTATGATTTTTGGGCCACAAGTTTAAATTTTTGTGTGAAATCTAATGGTTGGAGTAAATTTTATATAATAATCACAGGAAGCCTCATTAAAATCAAGAGTGGAGGTCGCTCTCAATTGTTTCTTTTGGTGTGGCCCACCAAAATCACATGGACTCAAGTATCTAATGGTTGGTGTAGATTTCACGCAATCATCATTGTGGGCCAATCAAAATCAAGAGTTGTGTTGCGTATGATTCCTCTGTTCTTTTTTTTTTTTTTTTTTTTTTTCTAAATAATCTCCTTGCAAAGATGGAGTGCAACCTGTTGAGAAGTGGAGCCATATGCACGGATTTCGTGTCGCAAGTCCTTTCGCAACTAGGATGCGAAAGGAGTTTCATGATTTCGTGTCATGAAGTCCTTTCATGGCCCGGGATGCGAAAGGGAAGTTGTCAAAACTATAAATTGGGGTCCCTATGGCTATTCTAGGGTTAAGGTGAATATTAGGAAATTATTCTAAGGTGTGGGCAAAGGATTTTCTCTGTACTTCCAAGGGAGAGGTTAGTATACTGCCTTGTAATCTTCATTTCTCTTCATAGTCGAATTTTGCATCCGTAGATTTTTACCCTAGTTTAGGGTTTTTTCACGTATATCTTGTCTTATGGTTGGTTTGAATGCTTTTATTCCTTTCTAGTCTATATTTCTTCCTGTTTATCGTTTGTGGGTGAGGCCTAAGATTGGATCTAAGCTCACTGCGTTGTTGGCGTGCTGCGCAACAACTGGTATCAAAGCTTTTGGTTTAGTTCTATTAGGAGCAATGGCAGAAGAAGGGAAAACGAGAATTGAGAAGTTTGATGGTTCAAACTTTACCTTCTGGAAGATGCAGATTGAGGATTATCGATCTGTATCAGAAGGACCTCTATATTCCTTTAGGAGGAAAAGAGAAGAAACCAGAAAAGATGACAGAAGGACCTCTATGAATGGTTTTTACTAGATAGGAAGACTTTAGGAATGATCCAACTCTCTTTGTCTAAGAGCGTTGCCTTTAATATATCCAAGGTGAAAAGGACAAAAGAATTAATAGAAGCCCTAGCCACCATGTATGAAAAACCCTCAGCATCCAACAAGGTTCATCTTATGAAACAGCTATCAACATGAAGATGTCAGATGGTAAGACCATGGTTGAACATTTAAACGAATTCAATACAGTCACGAGCCATTTGGAATCCGTTGGCATTACTTTTGAGGATGAGATTAGGACGTTATTGATCTTATCCAGTCTGCCAGACAGTTGGGATGGTTTAGTGATTGCTGTGAGCAATTCTTCAGGGTCGACAAAGCTGAAATTTGATGATGTGGCCGGTCTAATTCTCAACGAAGAATCTAGAAGGAAAGCATCAGGAGTTTCAGGGGATTCAGGGAATGCTCTAAACGTTGAAGGAAGAGGAAGATCGTTGAACAAAGGAAGCAATAAACATGGGCGTTCTAAGTCAAGGAAGAAGTCCAAGGGACCGAAAGACAAAGACGGGTGTTGGCATTGCGGGAAGAAGGGGCATATGAAACGTGATTGCAGGGCGCTCAAGAAACAAGAAGGAAACTCTCAAGGCGGGAAGGATTCAGTGAATCTATCTGAGGAGAGTGACACAGAGGCGTTGATCTTGTCTCTTGATGCGAGGAATGAGTCTTGGGTTATAGACTCGGGTGCTTCGTTTCATGCTACTTCATGTAAGGAAGTTCTGCGTGATTATGTGTCAGGTGACTTTGAGAGAGTTTACCTGGGTGATGATGAGCCATGCAATATTGTTGGAAAGGGGGGATGTTTATGTAAATCAGAAAGACGGAACGATCTTGAAATTGAAGGATGTCAGACATGTACCGAGTTTGAAACGTAATCTGATCTCAGTGGGACAGGTGGCCGATAATGGCTATGTGACGACATTCACCAGTGACTCCTGGAAGATCACAAAAGATGCCTTGGTAATATCTCGAGGCAAAAAGGAAGGTACTTTGTACGTGACTTCAGGATCGTATAGTTCACTCGCAGTCACATCAACTGGAGTGAATGGGTAGTTATGGTATCAGAGGCTGGGACATATGAGTGAGAAAGGGATGAAAGTGCTATTATCAAAAAGGAAGCTACCAGGCCTGAAGTTTATTGATTTGGAATTCTGCGAGGACTGCGTGTATGGCAAGCAGAAGAGGGTAAGCTTCAAGAAGATGGGATGCGCTCCAAAGACACATCTGTTGGAGCTTGTACACACTGATATGTGGAGACCGGCACAGGTATTATCTCTTGGTGGCTCACGTTATTTTATTACCTTTATTGATGATGCTAGTAGAAAACTGTGGGTTTACTTCTTAAAATATAAATTTGATGTATTTGATGTATTTAAGAAGTGGAAAGTTATGGTAGAAAATGAGACAGGTAAAACAGTAAAGTGTCTCAGATCTGACAATGGGGGAGAGTATTGTGATAAGAGGTTTGAAGAGTATTGTGCAGCAAATGGAATCAAACATCAGAAAACGATTTCAAGGACACCACAGCAGAATAGTGTGGCTGAGCGCATTAACACGGCCATCCTTGAGCTTGCTAGGAGCATGAGGTTACATGCAGGGTTGCCCAAGACCTTTTGGGCAGATGCTGTGAATACTGCCGCATATCTCATCAATAGAAGTCCCTCAGTACCATTGGATGGTGGGCTACCAGAAGAAGCGTGGACTGGAAAGGAAGTGAACATTGCATATCTCAGAGTGTTCGGTTGCACTTCATATTTCACATTGATGCAGAGCACAGAAAAAAGCTGGATGCGAAGTCCGGGAGGTGCACGTTTATAGGCTACGGGCAGCATGATTTTGGCTACAGGTTTTGGGATGCAGAAAACAGAAAATTCATCAGAAGCAAGGACGTAGTCTTCAATGAAAAAGTGATGCATAAGGACAGTGTGCAGGAAAATAAGGCCGAGAAAAAAGAATTCGTAGAGTTAGAAGAGTTATCGGACATGGGTGTTACAACGCCACAGGATGAGGCAGATCCGCATACACCGGTTGTGAGGAGGTCTACTCGGGAGAGGAGAGCCACGGTCCGATATTCACCCTCCTTACATTATCTACTACTGACGGATAATGGTGAGTCAGAGTGTTTTGAAGAGGCGTTACAGTCAGATATACGGGTTAAGTGGGAGCAGGCTATGAATGATGAGATGGACTCTCTTGAGTCTAATCGTACATGGGAGCTAGTCACTCTACCCAAGGGTAAGAAAGCTCTTCATAACAAGTGGGTTCTGGTGAAGGAGGAGCACGATGGTTCGAAACGGTACAAGGCTAGATTGGTTGTGAAAGGGTTTCAACAAAAGGCGGGTATCGATTTCACTGAAATATTTTCACCGGTAGTGAAAATGTCTATGATTCGTATGGTCTTGAGTATAGTGGCTTCAGGGGATTTACATCTAGAACAGCTAGATGTTAAGACAGCCTTTCTTCATGGGGACATTGAAAAAGAGATATATATGCATCAGTCGACAGGATATGTGGCACCAGGTAATGAGAACAAGGTGTGCAAACTGAAGAAGAGTCTATATGGCCTGAAGTAGACCCTGAGGCAGTGGTACAAGAAGTTCGACAGTTTCATGTCGGGAAACGGTTTTAGGAGATGTCATGCAGACCACTGTTGTTACTTGAAGAAGTTTGATATGTCTTACATCATCCTTCTTCTGTATGTTGATGATATGCTTGTGGCCGGTTCAAGCATAAAGGACATCTCAGATCTCAAAAGACAATTGTCTAGAAAATTTGCCATGAAGGATTTAGGAGCTGTAAAACAAATCCTATGCATGAGGATAAAACATGACAGGGAAAAAAAGAAATTAGTTTTGTCACAGGCAGAGTACATAACCAAAGTACTTGATCGATTCAATATGGGAGGTACTAAGCCGGTTAGCACTCCATTAGCCAACCACTTCAAGCTATCTAAGGAACAAGGTGCAAAGACGCAGGAGGAACAGGACTACATAACTAAAGTTCCACACGCGTCAGCTATTGGGAGTCTCATGTATGCTATGGTGAGCACGAGGCCAGACATTACTCAAGCAGTGGGAGTTGTTAGCAAGTTCATGAACAACCCCGGGAAGGAACATTGGGAAGCTGTGAAGTGGATCCTTAGGTACTTGGTAGGTATTAAAGATGTAGGGCTGTGTTATGGTGGATCGAAAATCAAGTTACAAGCTACGTGGATTCAGATTTGGCAGGAGATATCGACAACAGAAGAAGCACTACAGGTTATATTTTTACTCTGGGTAGTATTGCAGTCAGTTGGGTCTCTCAGTTACAAAAGATAGTATCTATCAGTACGACAGAAGCAGAATATGTTACGGCTACAAAAGCATGCAAGGAGATGGTGTAGATGCAAGGTTTTATGGAGGAATTGGGTAAGAAGCAAGCAGATTGCAAGTTGTACAGTGACAGTCAGAGTGCAATACACTTGGCTAAGAATTCAGCCTTTTATTCAAGGACCAAACATATTGCCATTAGATATCACTTCATACGTTCGTTACTGGAAGATGGATCGATTGCTCTGGAGAAGATTCATACAAGTGAGAATCCTGCGGATATGCTGACCAAGGCGGTCACAAGGGAGAAGCTGAAGCTCTGTTCATCTTTGATTGGTCTTCAGGCTTGAAGACGGGGAGGTGGTGCACTCCGGATAAAGAAGACAAAGGCTTATGACAATGTGTCTCCAAGTGGGAGATTGTTGAAAAGTGGAGCCACATGCGCGGATTTCGTGTCGCAAGTCCTTTCGCAACTGGGATGCGAAAGGGAAGTTGTCAAAACTATAAATTGGGGTCCCTAGGGCTATTCTAAGGTTAAGGTGAATATTAGGAAATTATTCTAAGGTGTGGGCAAGGGATTTTCTCTGTACTTTCAAGGGAGAGGTTAGTATATTGCCTAGTAATCTTTGTTTCTCTTCATAGTCGAATTTTGCATCCGTGGTTTTTTACCTTAGTTTGGGGTTTTTTCACGTATATCTTGTTTTGTGGTTGGTTTGAGTGCTTTTATTCCTTTCTAGTTTATATTTCTTCCTGTTTATCATTTGTGGGTGAGGCCTGAGATTGGATCTAAGCTCACTGCGTTGTTGACATGCTGCGCAACACAACCTAGACTTGATTTGAGGGAGGGGCCATTGTGATGTGTATGTGAAATCTACTCTTGCTACTGGATATGTAATCTTAGTGTATGTTCACAGCTAGAAATATAGGTTAACTTGAGATTTAGGTGTGCTACAACAATGAAAACATTTGGGAGAGAAACATGTACCCTTGATTTTTATAAGACTCATTGACAATTAAATGAAATCCACTCTAACCATATATGTGGCACTAAAATTTATACATGAGCCCTAAAAATTAGACCCATCCATGATTCAATTGGGCCATACCAAGGGAAACAGTTTGGAGAGCCTTCTACACTGTTTCCAATCACATGGTCCACTTGAATCACAGATGGAGTGATTTTTGGATGCTTGGACTAACATGAGCGCACCTGTTGGTGGTCATAGTGGATTTTATATAAACATCATGGTGTGGCATGGAAAATTAGGTAGTATATATATATATATATATATATATATATATATATATATATATATATATATATATATCTATATATATATATATATATATATATATATATATATATATATATATATATATTTATATATATTCCCGTAAACAAATGATCCAATTGCTTATATGAAAACAGGCTAAACCAAAATTTTGGGTCATCTATTTATTAGCGCCCATCAAGGATTGCATGCCCATGCTACCAATGGATCACTTCCATCAGCCAATCATAACAATTCCTTGAATTACCCGAAAAATAGAGGGCTATGGAAAGGACAAAAGTATGATCAATCGTTAGGATCGTCCATTCGTTGATTTTTCCATGGTAGCCCATGAAATGTATGTTGGATAAAATAGATGGACAGTCCAGATTGGCTGATTAGAGTGTCCAACTGTTTCAATAGCAGTCCACGCACTGCTATATGTAGTCAACTCCGTATGACAATTACCCGTAAAAGTAAACCACACATACCCCTAGTCCAACTCCTCCGAGCCCAAAAACAGCAACGCTGGATCCCTTCTGGACCCCTGCCTGCTTCCATGCTGCACCGAATCCGGTGGTGAAGCCGCAGGAGATGAGGCTGGCATGCTGTAGAGGAACCCTCGGATCAATCTTCACGACATAGTTAGCATTCATCACCGTGTACTCGGACCATGCGGAGCAACTGAACATATGGTAGAGCTTTTGCCCTTTAATGGACATTCTCGACGTGCCGTCTGGCATCAGACCGTCCATTGTGATGGGGTACTACTCGCAAAAGTTGGTCTTCTCTGATAAGCAGTTTCTGCACTCCTTGCACTCTGCAATGTAGGCTAGGATGATCGTTTCCCCTTCTTTGAATTCTGTCACACCTTCGCCAACACTCTCCACCACACTGGAAGCATTTGAGTTCTAGTTTAATAGTCTAAGTAGAAAATGCATACGATTGTACATCTTATTTAGGGCATGACTTCCATGCGTGTACTGTGCACCAAGAATTTGGTGGGTGCATATCTCCCACCATTTAAAGATGGTTGCTCAAGCTAGCAAGAATTTCAAAATGTAAATTTTCAAAATCCCATTTTGAAATGTGTATTAAGATCCCCGCTACTATTTTTAGATGACCATCTCAGGCATGAAATGAAGCAGTAATAGCTTCGAGTGCAGGAATGAGAGAGTGATTCAAAATCCTACGAAGTACCCGACCTATTCTGGTGTCCGATCGAGTACATATTGAAACTAATAACTTTCAAACATGCTTTATATGGGCTTTGTGACAACGGACCATGGTCCAATCAAATCCTACAATGTCATGTCACTATAGATATCCAGGTGACATGGTCACCATACAATCTGCATCAATGTGAGGTACTCATTATGAATGAGACGTAGATTAAGTACTGTTGCTACCTGTACCAATGTCAGCCTGTTGTGGTGGGATTTGGTTGGACGGCAATGCCACCGTTAGAAATGTATCTAGACGACAAACAACTAAACTCCCATCTTTGATGGCAGTTTGCCCACCAATCAAATCCTACTACATTGTGCATGTACTGAAGTACCCAATCTGCTTACTTTAAATATTCTTACAGGCCGTCACCAAAGGGATGGGGATGACTGGGTGACCGGGCTTTATGGGCCCACCATGATGTATGTGTTTTATCTATGATATCCATCTGTTTTGCCAACTCATTTTAAGACACAAGTGATGTAGAGCGGGTCGCAGACAGTTTCATGGCCAAGATGGATCAGAAAAGGCCCGGTCAACGATAGAAGTGATCTGGACCATCAGACTTTAGATCGGGCGTATCTCACAATCCGGAATGAGTTACCTGACATAAAATATATGATTTTGGGGTAGAACAAGCTACTTTAGCCAACCAAACCCATTATGCCAAGTTGCGCAACCCAGAATTGCGAAAAACCCCTGGATCGATGGTCATTTTCCTATTTTAATTTTGTTTTTATTATAAATAGTAAGTTTTAGTTTGATTATAACTCTTCATCCGTCAGGCTGTAGGAGTTATGCCCAACGTGAAAAGAGCTTAGAATATTTAGGAGAACGGTTTGGTGAAGCCAAATAGGACACTTACTATTTTTGGCCAAAAACCTTGCACACTAGTAGACATCGCGACCATATATAAATAGTAAGTTTACTGTTTATAGTAAGTCACGAATTCTAGGAGTTGTAGTTGTAGTTTAATTCTGATTCTTTCCCATTGCTTAGTACCCCTATTTAAAGGATTGTGAACTCATTTTTATTCATTCATTAATTAATTTTGAATTTATTAGAATTTAGTTCTATTTTTTGTTTTCTTTCCTAGTGGATTCGAGAAGTCTCTGTGAGAAGTTCAGAGAAGTTCCGTGGATTCGGAATAGTTATCCTCTTGAGGAAGACAGTGCTCGACCTCACGTCCTCCCCTGCGTCAACAAGCCCAAAAATGAGGTATATCCATGCCGTCCATCTATTTACCAGCTCATTTTACTTTCACTCATCTGTTCGCAGCCATCAATTTGGTGGGCCGGATTGCTTTCTCAGGTGGATTTTTTCAAGCGATACTCTCAGTCCACAACGTGCCCCACAAGTTGTATGGCCTTGATAGCTGCGTATGAGTGCGACGTGTGAAGACGATCAGTCACTTCTATTTTCACCATTGGGGAGCTAGAGGTCTTACCCAACACCTACATGTGAACTCTCGGAAACGCTGGCTGCAGTTCAGAAACAGGAGCCACATGTTAGTTATTTTCATAGTTCAAGAACGATAAAGGTAATATATATATATATATATATATATATATATATATATATATATATATATAGAGAGAGAGAGAGAGAGAGAGAGAGAGAGAGAGAGAGAGAGAGAGAGAGAGAGAGAGTCGACTCGACGACTCAATAAACATTTGATCTTGATTCGATTAGACAGAAATTGACAAACTCAAATGTTAACTGGAATGTTATCTCTCTCTCTCTCTAGAGAAAGAGCCCTGGAGTGGGCTAGTTCGGGTGTGCCCAACCATTATGTATTCCACTCCGGCCATCAGGTGCATGACTGCAATTCCAGATGTAGGGCTAAAAAAATCGGCCCAATCCGTGATTCAGGTGGGCCATAGCAAAGGAAATAGTTGGGATAGGAATGTCCACCCTTGATTTTTGGCAGGCCTAACATGATGTGTTGGCGATTCAAGTCCGCCCCATTAAAGGAAAGAGTTGAGAGATGTAGTTCCATAGTTGATTTTTTACAAAGTCCACTATGATAATTCCGTGAAGTCCACTCAACCATTAGATGCCATACTAAAATTTGGGCCCAGGGCTAAAAGTTAAGTTAATCTGTGATTCAGGTGAGCCGTACCAAGGAAAATAATTTGAAGGGTGAGTGTTGTCTTATACACTGTTTCCAATCGTGCAGTCCAACCAAATCATGGATGCAGCTGATTGTTCAACTATATGTCTAAAATTAGGTCACACATCTAATTATCGGGGTGGATTGATGATGGGCCCGCCCAATCCTGACAACCCCTTTAGAAGGCCATTTATGTAGTAAAGGGGTCAGCTGCCCGTGGACCCGAACACGATGTTTTTTTGAAATCCACTCGTACCATCAGCTACGTGACCTACTTTTAATAGTAGAGCTAAGAAAATCTACATCCCTGATTTAGGTAGACAACACGATGGAAAACAATGCATAGGGAGACACCCACCCTCCAAAGTTTTTGCCTTGGTATAGCTCACCTGAACCACGAATGGGCCTAATTTTTAGGCCCAAGCTTTAATTTTTGTGTGACATTTAATTTTTCACATAGATTTCACGTAATCATCATGGTGGGCCATATTAAAAAATAAGGGTGCATGTTTCTCTTTCAAGTATTTTAATTAGTGTGGCCAACTTGAATCATGAGTCACCTGATTATTGGAATCTGGGCCTAATAGTGGATGACACGACTATTGATTAGAGTGGATTGTGCATACATATCACAGTGGCACCCATAAAAAGATCTGGGTGGGCATCCCCAACCAAAACATAAGCTAATGCATCTGATGATCAGAGTACTATGCTGGGCCCACCTGAGCCAAGAGCCAACACCTCTTTACTCACACGAGCAACTAGTATCTGATTGACAAGAGACACCACTCCTACATATATAGACAATTTTAGAGATTTAATAGTACCAAACAACTCTCCTGAGTTTTTAGTGAACTTGGCCTTTACTCTTTTTATTTTTATTTTCCTTTTCTCATCATACAACACTACACTTTTCAGTCAAAAGAAACTACTCTTTTTTTTATATATATATATATATAATTTTTTTTCAAAAGAGTCGTTGCTTTCCACAAAATAAAAGGGCCTCACCTATCATATACGCAAAATGAAGAGAATAAAAAAAAGACCCCCAAACAAGGAAGCAGACAGACCTTGGCTAGGGAGATCTGACCGGCCCTAGCCCCACCTTGTCAAAAGAAACAACTTATTTGTTCTTCTTATTTTCTATAAAATGCAAAGTAAATAAGCCATTGTTATTATTTTTAAATGTTTGTTTAAACGTAAATTATGGCTTATAAATAGAGAGCCAAATACACTTGTTAAGGGCGTAGGTAGTATATATCATTAAACTATCAATTTTACGCCATGTAGTAAAATCAACATTGCAGTTGTAGTCAAATGTAAGTGATATTACTACACACGGTTATAAGAGTAAATTATAATTGAAAAACCAAACAAACAATTAAACAAATAAAAATAAAAATTGTAGAGCATATTTAGGTATTGTCAGCTTTGCATGGTGGCCCACTTGCTGAGATGGTTTGATGATTTGAATAATTCATATTCTCGTGACTATCACAAACAGGTCAGTGTCTCATAATAAATTTTGGGGATGACCCAAAGCCTTTGATTTTGAAAGTTCAATTCCAGCTATTGAAAATCTTCTTTCAATTGTTTTAATTTCATCTATAAATTGGTCGCAATCATCCTTTCAGCGTAAGCTTATAGTGGCTCATAAATCATAGACGGTGCCCATTCAGCATGTGGGCCCAACAAGCAGTGGTACACACTGGACCCAAAGTCGCACTAGAGGCAAAATAAACTCTTCCCAATTCCCGGCATTTGATTGGGAAAATAATAGAATTGCTTGCGATTTGGCGCGGAAGTGGATTGCGTACTGAGTAACTCAGTACCATTAGTGTACTGAGTAAACTCTGTGGGGTCCATCATTATCTATTTATTTTATCCACTCCGTTCATACATGTTAAAAGATAATTTTAGAGCTTGAAATAAAAAACGAAGCATATAAAAAGCTCAAGTGGACCACACCACAGGAAACAGTGTGACTGAACCTCTACCATTGAAAAATTCTTTTTGGCTACAGAAGTTTTGGATCAAGATGATGTTTGTATTTTCTCTTCATCCATGTCTTTGTGATCTCATGAACAGGTTGGATGACAAATAAACATTACAGTGGGTCCTAGGAATGCTTCAACGGTGGAAATCATTATTCTGCACTGTTTACTATGGAATGGTCTACTTGAGCGTTGAATTTACTTCAATTTTGGGATCAACCCCTAAAATTAGCAGTAAAAATGGATGGACGGTGTGGATAAAGCACATACATTCACAGTGGGCCCAACTGAGTTTACTCGATAAAGCCAACTGAGTAACTCAGTACGCAATCCGATTTCATTTGGCGCAGAGAAATAGAAATCGGATTGCGTGCTAAGTTACTCAGTACAGCATTTATCGTACTGAGTAAACTCAGTTAGGCCCACCTTGAATGTATGTAGTCTATCCACGCCCTCCATCCGTTTTTCCATCTAATTTAAGGCGTTCATCCCAAAATGGAAGCATATCCAAAGATCGAGTGGATCATACCACAGGAAACAGTGGGGATAATGATTTCCACCGTTGAAACTTGCTAGGCTCCACAATGATGTTTATTTTTCATCATCCAACCTGTTAATAAGATCATACAAACATGGATGAAGGGACAACACAAATATAAGCTTGATCCAAAACTTCTGTGGGCTCCAAGAATTTTTCAATGGTAGACGTTGAATTCAACTGTTTCCTATGGTGTGGTGCATTTGAACATTTTACATACTTCATTTTTGGGGTTAACCCCTAAAATTATCTATTAAAATGGATGGACTGAGCGGATAAAATACATAAATCATGGTGGACCTCAAAGAGTCTACTCTTACTCACTGCGCAATCCGCTTCCAGAGAAATAAGAAAAATAAAATCCCATTTAATGCATATTTCAGCGTAATGAGTAAACGCTGTGAGGTCTACCATGATTTATGTACCCGCCCCGCTCCGCCCATCAATTTTATCGGATAATTTTAGGGTCTGACCCCAAAAATGAAGAATATATACTGTTATGAGAAGATTCGATCCCCTCCAAATCTTAGGAGCCACAACACACTAATTCAGTCGGATGCATAACAAGTAGTCTGAGTGGATATTGCCACTGAGGGAAATGAAGAATTCTCAGTTTGGTCCCGGTCGCACTCCTCACCCAAGGTCAGTAGTTAGTTCGGAGTGATCTAAGATAGAAAATGTGAAGCTCAAGTCAAAAGCTACAGGCAGTCCCAACCAGAAATTAATAAGTTGACCACCTGCATTAGTTGCGGGAAAACTCAACTCAACCAGACAAATCCGTCATCTCACCTCGGAGCTCGGAGGGACTACCTCTAGAATGCTCAACAAAGGAATAAAACTAGGGACACATTCCGTCTAGACCGGTGC
Source organism: Magnolia changhungtana (assembly GCA_030180095.1). Classification (NCBI taxonomy): domain Eukaryota; kingdom Viridiplantae; phylum Streptophyta; class Magnoliopsida; order Magnoliales; family Magnoliaceae; genus Magnolia; species Magnolia changhungtana. The sequence continues at coordinate 4,570,207 of JASAUF010000667.1, forward strand.
TCGGCTCAGACTCATGGCACAATCCACGTTTAACAAACCAACAGTGAAGGCCCCTACAACCAGAAGCTTCGTGTCGAGGCCAGAGCAGAATATGGACGCATTGTGCGCTAAACTAGGAAACTACCTTAAGAAGACATAACCGACTGTTTCGCCCACAGATACACACGATGTTTTACACGATCTCCGGATTGCTGGCCGTATCTCTACAATCATAGTATCCCACTGATTGAGCGAATCATGCCGAGATTAATAGACCCAGACCGTCCGATAGTCAGGTATAAATACAATGAGACCCCATTGCTACAAGTACGCAACATCTGACAGTCTCCCATTACTCCAACTTAGACCCAAATTTCTTTGACCTGACTTAGCCATCGGAGGGTTTCTCGGCTTAGCTAGGGTTTCCTTTGCTCACTGTTTGTGCAGGTCCAAGGTTCCTTGGAGGTTCGCCATGCCAAGTGGAGGGTGGTATAGATTTTGCCATATGTTCAAATGCACCCCTACCACATGATAAAGTTGAATTGAACGTCTACTGTTGAAAATTTCTTGGGGGCCACAGAAGTTTTGGATCAAGCTCATATTTGTATTTTCCCTTCATCCATGTCCGTATGATCTTATGAAAGTTGAATGACAAATAAACATCACTATGGGGCCTAGAAAGGTTTCAACAGTTGAAATCATTATCCCCTTAAATTAGATGGAAAAACATATGGACGATTAGATAGACCACATACGTTCAAGGTGGGCCCAACTGAGTTTACTCAGTACAATAAGAGCTTACTGAGTAACTAAGTACCCGATCCAATTTCATTTCATTTCAGGCGGTGTGCCAAATCACAGTTCGAGGGTTTCGACCAAACAGGTTTGCGTGCGAATGTCTGCGTAGAAGGCACATAAAATTCCAGTCCCGCCACTTCCCACTAGTCCCCTTCATTCCAATGACTCCGGCTCATAAAATATACGGAATTTCACAGACTCAGTAGACAATCATTCTGGCCATGACTCAGACAGACTCGAGAAAACCTTGACTCAATTTGAAACGATACGGAAAAACTCAACAAAATCAAGAAAAAATAAATTAAAAACTGGAATATTTAACACGCGCACGCGCACACTGACACACAGTTACATTTATTTTCCTCCATCCTAACTCAGGATTGAGCGTGCATCGTCACCTGCAGTGGCCCACATGCTGTTATGGTCCAATGATTCCTGCTACTATCATAAACAGATTAGTATTTCATAATAAGCTTCAGCAATGATCCAAAACCTTTAATTTTGAGAGTTCAATATGAGCCATTGAAAATCTTCTTTAGACCGTTTTAATTTCATGCACGGATAGTATCGGTAGCAATCTTCCCTTCAGCGTAATTTTATGGTGGCCCATAAATCATTGAGTTACAACACATATGGTGACCATTGATCATGTGGGGCCAATGAGCCGCAGCACACACGTACACTAGACCCTAACTCGCAATAGAGGCAAATTCAATTCTTCCCAATTCTCTGTATTTGGTTGAGAAAAATAAAGGAACTGCTTGTGATTTGGGGAAGAGAGAGGGAAAAGAAATTCCTATTTAATGTATATTCCATTTCCTCTGGTTCACCAAATTGCAATTTGGCAGTTCACCCAAACACACCTTAAACAGTTGGAAGAAGAAGGTGAGTGTACAAACAATATGGAAGCCTTTCCAATATAGGATGTCTGTGTGGCAGAGGCTTGCAGACAGCATCTTGACTCGAACTTCTAGTGGACCAGGTGCGTCTACTTGGATCTCTTCTATTTTTAGAGGTTGCTCAATTCCCCAACATAGGGCCGCTGAATATTCCAAAAATAAAAAATAAAAAAATAAAATCAAAATTTAGTTTTTTTTGTTATCCAAGGAGATGAAGATGGAAGATTGGATGGAGGATATAGCTTACCTTTGCATGTTATAGTTTGTAAGACCCTCTTGGCCACTGTTGGGGACCCATTTTTACTAGAATTCATGGCTGGGGCTAGAGAAAATAGTGGGACTGTGCTGGTAATGTAATCCAATTGTACTGAGAGTACAGATGTTTGATTGGTATTGAGAGAGAGAGAGAGAGAGAGAGAGAGAGAGAGAGAGAATAAAACTAAAAAATAATAGTCCTTTGATCATATATTCTTCTTCCAATGTTGGCCCCACTCATCACCACCACTGTAATCTTCTTCCACTTATTTTCCCCAAATCATGAGTATCCCCATCTTCCGACTCAGCTCCCTACTCAGATAACTCGTTAAAATCAGGCCAAGTCAACCGAGTCACGAGTGGACCCCACGAACCAGGGCCCAGTTAAGGAAAAACCAGGGTTTGCCTAGTTTCCCACCTAATGGTCAGGGCCATGACCTGAGGTTTGTTGGGGACCTTGTACAAAACCTTAGGATCTAGCCCTCCAGAACAAACCAGAATTATGGATAATAAAGTAATGAAAACAATCAATGCATCAATCACACACCACACAAGAGATTTTTATGTGGAAAACCCTCAAAGAGGTAAAAACTACGGGACCTCGTCCAGATTAACAATCCACTATGAAGTAGAACGTTACAAACTTCTTCACTCACGCAGGAGTGGATAAACAATGAGATAAACAAAGAAAAACGGAGAGATCTCACCGATTACGAGGACATAGAAGCGCTGAGATATAGGTTGCACAGTAGATAATCTCCACGAGCATAATCTCCCTTCTATAAGCTTCCTCTCTCTCTTTTCCTCTCTCTCACCTTTGATAGCCCTAAACCCTTTAGCAAATCTCTTGTAAAGCTTTAGGAAACCCTCTTGTCATACCTAGAAAGCCCTAGGAACTCCTATTTAAAGTTTTAGGAAACTCATTTTCGCATCCCAGTTGCGAAAGGACTTGCGACACAAAATCCACGCAAAATCGCGGAACGAATCTGCGTAACCTCGACTGGTCGAACCGAGTCCACGACCGGTCAAGAGTCACCTTCGGCCGGTCGAGTACCTCAGTCGACTGGTCGAGCACTCCGGAGAAAAATAGTCCACAGTCGCTAGACTTTGAGTCGCATCACAGCTCGACTCCTACGACTGGTCGAAACCAGCCTTCGACCAGTCGAGTAGGGCTCACGACCAGTCGACAACAGATCAAAAAACCCATCAAATCTCTCCCTTTTTGACCCAAGAGGGATCCACCTTCTTCAAGCTAGCCAGGTTTCTACAAACCTCAAACTTACCCTTGAACAAAGCTTTGGTCATCATGTCTGACTCATTATCGTCCGTGTAGACCTTCTCAAGCTGTAACACATTTTGTTCCAAAGTATCACTGATCCAGTGATACCAAATCTTTATTGCTTCGACTTGGAATGCTGATTTGGATTCTTGCTCAAGTGTATAGCACTTTTACTATCGCAATAGACCACATGCTCCTCCTACTTAAGGCTAAGTTCCTGTAGGAACCTCTTCATCCAAAGTATCTCTTTACATGCCTCTATGACTGCAATGTACTCGGCCTCTGTCGTCGACAACGCTACGACCTTCTGTAGCTTGCTCTGTGTTGAGGGTCAAATATTGCATATCAGACCCCAGTTATTGTCTGGATTTATGAACTTATACTGTTTAATGGACCTATTTAATCGTGTTTGTGATGCAGGATGTATTTAGGAGCTTGAACTGAAAATGGGTATTAGAAGCATGGTTTTAGCGCTCAGAATTCACCAGAGCAAGGGACGGACCCCAGGGGACTAAGATCAACGAAATTACACGCCAGAGATCCGAGAAAATCGAGAAACTCAAGCTCAAGTGGCCTGAAAGGCAGTCAGAATGAAAGATCACGGGGTTCCCACCATCAGATCGGCTCGAAACTTCATACATGGGATGTGGGCCATAAATTAACCGTACATATTGAATTTCAGCCATTAGAGATCTCGAGAAATAGGCCAATGGATAGATCAGCAGCTTAATTCATTAAGTGGGGCCCACCTGATCTCTGGATATGCTTCAATATTGGTCTTAACGTGTTAAATGGAATGAAGAAAGGAATGGACGGAATGGATTTCCTACACACATCATGATCGGATCCCATTGACCATGGCTGTGCACAGTGCACAAGTGCACTCTATGTACACCGGATCTAGGCGATCGGTCAGCGCCCACTGACCCTATCCGTCTCGCAGAAACGGCAACAGCGTCTTCCACGCGGCCGTCCGTTTTATGCAGTGGGCCCCACACATTAATCCTTTGGAAAATCTTAACCGTCCATCACATCTAGAGCGAGGCCAAGACCCTCGCCAAGGTTTTCTTTATCTTCCATGCACGCACGCGCAGGTAAATGGTGATCCAACAGTGAATGGACGGCGCCGAGAAAAGTGTTGCGGGCCACCACGGTTTTGATCCAAAACCGACCAATTCTAAACGGTTTTTCATGGAGATCACAGTGTGCGGAATGGATTTCTCCATAAACATCAAGGTGGGACTCACCGACTTTCACAGTGCAATCACAGAAGCTCTGTTCTGTAGCAGAGCTGCGGTCGATCTCTGTGGGCCACCATCTTGGTTCATCAATCCGATCCGGACTGTCCAGTAGACTCCAAAGGTCCGACTGATCAAGACCTAGGCGGCGGAATTGAAGAAGATACTGAGATCGGTTTCCTACCGTTTAAACGTGAAATGGATGGCGCGGCTAAAAGTCAGGTGGGCCACATCAAAATAGAGGAAAACCGGTCATTTCCGACCGGTTTCCCATTTTTATCCCAGTGAACGGAGTGGATTTTGTAATTTCCATCGTTCATTGTTCACTCCCCAAGTATAGGGTTGTGATGTAGTAATAAACTCGGTAAGATCGAGGTCGAATCCCACGAGGACTGGTCGTCACAATTTAAATCTGTGATTCTCCTTAACTAATCCAACAATTAATGTAGCGAATTACTAACACAAATTTATGGAAAATAACTATTGAGAATAAGGAAGAAAATTCAATCAGAGAGAGCACTAGGACTTTCGAATCCACCCCTAATTATCCTAACCCTTGTTTTGTACTGTTAATTCACTTTAATTTAGATTGATCAAATTTATCTAGAGAAAGCACAATCTGTGTCCTTAATCGGGCATACAGATTGTCTAATTCCTTCAAACAATGCTATGAATAACATATCCCATGTCCTTGGTCGGGCACATGGAATATACTGGATTCATTAAAGCACCTGTCTCTTCCCTATAAGAACTGTTCATAATCAAACACAAGCACCTAGAATAAGCATCCAAACAACATCCATCCATAGACTCTGATCAAAGTTCATAGATGGAGAAGTATAGAATTTAAAACAGTCAAGCACACTAGAGAAAGAAACAAATCAATCTAATTAAAGTAAAATCAACATAGAACAATGGGTGTTCAAATTAGGGGTTTCATCTCAGCCCTAGCTGAGAGATTAGTGACCCATAAAATCCATTAAAAAGATGGATAAACAAAATTCATAAAAGAAAAACATCAAACTAATCAATCTCTCTCTCTCTCTCTCCTTTCTTCTCTTCTCTGAATCTGTTATTTTCCTCTGGATCTGGAATTCTCCACCTTTTTAATCCTCTTCCTCATGTTTTGGAACTCTTTTTATAGCTGATGGAGTGGCTGGAGTGGTGAAAATCGGATTTGGGAAGCTGTCGCACGCGCAGCAAAAACCTTTTCGCAGCCAAGTTTGGGACCTTGAAATACCATACTTTCCTCGTTCAAATTCCAACAAACACCGTCCCTTAGGACTTTCTTGGGTCCTCTACATGATGGACGGTTCAGATCTGCCATATGATCAAAGATGGTGGCCCACAACCGCCTGGAAAACCGGATTTCTTAATATGTGTGAAACTTTCGCACCCTTTCGCTGTCGTGATCGGTGGGCCCCACAGAAGTATTTTCTGGAAAATCCACCCCGTCCATTGGATTCAGGACGAAATTTCAGTCAAGAATAGGTAGTTTTGAACGTCCATTGATGCGTCCCAGAGAAGAAAACACAAAAAGATCAGATTTGAACGTTGCAGGGTAGCCCTTTTGTGGCCTCTGTACCACACACGTGTGCACGCATGGGTATAAAGTATTACCATGGTTTTGAAGTCCTCGAAGCCATCTACAAGATGGACGGTTCGGATCATCCGTACAGGTGACGAGTGGGGCCCACTAGCGTCCGCAAAAACGGTCCAGCGTCCGTTCGTGACGCTTGCAGAAACGGCAACTTTCATTTTTTTGGAAGATGACTCGGTCAGCGGCTGTTTGAATTTGGAAGGTGGTGTGGTGCTCGGCTTACCTATATTGTACATGATGTACATGCACCATATGCAGGGCCCATTATGATGTTTCTACGAAATCTGCACCAGTCATTCATCTTCTCATATTATTTTAGCCGTCAATACCAAAGTTGAGACAGTTCCAGATATCAGGTGGGCCCCAAATTAGAGATTAATGGGCTGATCTGTCCGTTGGGGCACTTCCCTAGTGATCCGAGGGCTGAAATTTGAAATGTACGGTTAATTTATGTCCCTAATCCCATGTATAAAGTTTCGAGCCAATTGGATGGAGGGAACCATGTGATCTTTCATTCTGGACCAGTTTCGGGCCTCTTTAAACGTGAACGGCTTGATTTCCTCGGGTCCCTGGCATGTAAATTCTTCAATATTAGTCCTCTGAGGTTCATCCCGTGCTCTGGTAATTTCGGAGCGTCAAATCCATCCTTTTAACATCATTTTTCAATACACGCTCCTGATTTCATCCTGTAATAAAAACACAATTAAAATATGGCATTAAGCATTATCATGTATGTAAAATCAGGTAATAGTCGGGGTCTGATATGCAATATTTGACCCTCATCATTCATGGGCCCCACCAACGGACAGAGTTACTCGCGTAAGCTCTGTTACGCGTCCGTGAAAACCGGTAATTCCGGGAGTTTTTGATCCACCGTCTTTGATCGATTCGAAAATCCAAACCGTCCATCGTGTTGCTAGCCCAAAAACGTCCCAAGAGACGGTATTCTTTTTGACAGAATCACAGGAACAAGGGAGTTTTGGAGGTCCGATTTTGGCTGCGGAAGCACTACGCACGCGGCCGATTTCTGTTGCTGCAAACGGGCTGCACTCCGACTCCAGCAAGGTCTCCTTCCAGGCTCTATAAAAGGAGAGGGAGAGAGGGTATGGAGAGATTATTATCTACGGCTAGAAGCTGGGGTCTGGACGTGGAGACGTGAAGGGAAGCAGAGAGAGAAGAGTTTGGATATTTTTTATTTTATTTCTATTTATATTATTTTTTTTTATGAATTTGGATGAAGTTTAGCCCACTCATGTGCGGCTAAACCTCTTAGCTAGGGCTAAGAGGTGAAGCTTGTAGCGTGATGGGATGCCTCTTTGCTTGTGCCTTTGTTTAGACTGAACTGATGTTGATTTGGGTTTAATTAAGGGAATGTTTTTAGTCTTTAATGGTCTGTTGTGACTGAAATTACAATGAGTCTGCGATGGCTTTGAGCATGTTCTTTTCCTCTTTATGTTTATGACGTCAGGAAGCCCTGTTGTTCACCATCGTCTCCTGGGCATGGTTGGATGTCGGTACCCTTTCTAACCTTCATACATTGATTGGTTGGTAACTAGTTTAATTTTGTTGTTTGCTTTGTCTCCTGGGCATGGTTTGGTGATGGAATCCATTCTAATTCATATACCTCTCATCTCTTGAAAACTTTATCAACGGCTTTCTCTGAATTTTCTGAAGTTTTAGATTAAATATTTCACCATTATTCTTCAAATTACACTCGATTTAGATTTCATCTCATTCTAGTTCTAGTTCTAGTTAATTTCAGATTACGTACAGGTTTCAGTCCCTGTGGATTCGACCTCGGTCTTACCGAGTTTATTACTACATCACAACCCTATACTTGGGGAGTGAACAAGTTTTTGGCGCCGTTGCCGGGGACTGACGGTTACGCTTTCTGAGATTAATTAGTTTTAGGATTAGATTAAGATTAGGATTGTACTAACTTTAATTTTTTATTTTTCTTTCTTAGAGCTAACTTTCCTGTTTTGTAGGGTCTTTGATAGATTGTCTAAATTGGTAACTTCGCTCTAATTTCTTTACTTTTTCTATTTTTTAGATTTGGTCTTATCTCTTAGATACTGACTTGGGTTACTTTGTTTTGCGGGATCTTAACATAGGAACTTCTTATTTGGTAACACCTTTCTAACTTCTTCTCTTACTTTCCATACTGCTGTAGGATTTCTCCTTTAGATTTAGATTCAGAGTTAGGGTTTCACCATGTATATGCACGAGTGGGAACGTCAGTATGCTGAGAAGAATAACATATATTGGGATGATGATTATGATAGAAATCCACCAATGTCTCAAAACTTTTCTGAAACTATCATCGAGAATCGACCGGAATATGAAGATCCACCGATTAAGAAATCTTACGCGATCATATACGGGAGAACAATTTCACCCCACAGACAGTACGTGAATGTTGGGGTATCATAACTATGGGAGTGAGAATTACTATCACCCATCTGAGAAGAAGAAAATAATGCGTGATTATATTATGAGTGATAATAAGTATTACCAACCATCAGATTCTCCCACCTATGATCCATATAACTATAATCAGTGGAAACATCAATGTTGGAAAGATGAACCAACAACCTATTATAATGATTATTCTTTTGGATCCCCTACCTTTGAGATTCAACCAAAATCGATCAAAGAGAATTCATTTCAAAGTGACACAGACTCTTCTGCAGACATGAAGAAATTACTAGAAGAGCTTGAATTACGCCTTGATAGGTTAATGGAGGCTAATGCACCTCAGCCTCAACCCAATCCAATTCTCCATACACAACTTCATACCTACGATCAATGGAACCATCAAAATTTGGAAGTTGAATCAATAATGCATCAGGATAACGATTCTCTTGGGTCCTATACCTCTGAAAGCCAACCAGAAACGATCCAAGAGAACTCATTACAACATAACATGGAGTATCTTGCAGAAATTAGAAAAGCAATGGAAGCACTCAATTCGCACCTCGAGAGGATAGAGGAAGCTCGCTCATCGCAACTACAATCCAATCCAGAAATACAATGCGAGGAAAGTGATCCTCACTCGCTTTTGACGAAATCTGGAATTTGGAATGAGGAGTTGGATTCCATTAATGAGCATACGGTTCAATTCCCCGATGAGTCGATCTTAATGACTGTTCAAAAGAATGGGGAAGAAACATGGGTGTCTTTCACATACAGTGATGATGACACACTTTCCTTACATGATACACAAGATCTCAATGATGAGGTAGAGGTTAGTTTATTCGAACCTCAACCAAATTTAGAATGTGAGGATAGCGATCCCATCCCAAGTGTGCACTGCACAGAAGTAGACGATGATGCGTATTTGGATGATGATCATGAATGTTCAGCCCTAGTTCCCCTGGAATTAATCTCAAGTTTGGTCCAGGTCAATGATCAAGAAGTGCACGAAGTGAGCGGTCATAATGAGCTACTCCACTCACCTGACATATCTGATGAGCTCCTTACAACCAACCTTTCTATCTCTTGCGAGACATGTTTGGACCACTCCCCTGACTTACATAATGATATGATTCAGGAGATGAATGAGTTACTTGATACGACTTTGGAATTTGAAACTACCCAGTCGAGGCCACCATCTGAATTGTTGAATTTTGATGAGTCCAGGCCTCTTCTGAGTAGTATCAATGAACAAAGTCTGCACTTCAATACTTCGTCTACTGACCCTCTATCTGTCTGTGCAGGGCTGAAGCAAGAGAGTGTACCTACGGTTAATTTTAAAGATGACAGCTCGGTAGTCATCACAGACCAAAAGAATCCCTACTCTGAAGCCCCTTCTTCCACAAATCCTGAATGTTTACCGTTAAGGGAGAAGGAGCGGAAAATTGAACCGAAGTCAGATACTTCGGAATGTGTTGAGACTACACCACTTCTTGAAAATTTTTCTCAATTTGATCTACTTGTAGTCTCTGATTCACCATGGGATACTAACTTCGAAACTTTTTCTGACACAGGTGAATCATATATACTCTGGATACCTCAGGCGAATCAACGACAAATTTTTGATGAGGTACATAAGTTTTTCTGGAATGTCATGCTTCAGGGCATCCAAGCCTATTGTAAAAAGGGCTTTTGGATGATCCTGTTAAGAAACCTTCTGAAAAATTTATCACGACGATCTGGCAGAAGAGGAACCTTGCGGCATGACTGAGTAGTTTTTCCCTGCTTTCTTAGGACTAGAGTAGTTTCCTTTATGCTGTTTTAGGATAGACGATAAACTTAGCGCTCCTGGGAGGCAACCCAGCTTTTTCATTCTATTTAATTTTCCTAGTTAGTTAGTTCAATGTTTGTGGGTAACATTATCAGCAAACCTCACGAGACTACAACTCGTCCACTGGGGGCAACCTAGGGTTTAAAGGCTTGTTGCATGCGCTAAATGCAATCGAGAGCACCTGCGAAAGTGGTATAGGTAGGAGTTTATTTTTGTTTGTGTTTTACTTGTGTTGGTTTCTCTCTTGCGCTGACTTACTCTCTCACTGATATTTTTGGAAAAGTCTCCCGATTCGTTATCCAGGTACTATCTTCCTATCACTTCTCTTTTACTTTCATTGTCCCATGTGCATGGCATGCTTAGATCTTTTACATTGAGGACAATGTAGATTTTAGGTTGGGGGTGGGAGATTAGGTAACCTAATCAGTGTTTTTCTTAGTCTTGAGCAAAAATTGTGAAAATTTTTAAAATTTTCTGAACTTTCTAGTGAATTCGAAGTGATTTGACGACCATCTTTGATTTAGAATTTCAGGATATGGAAGGTTGGTGATTTACTACTCTTGGATTCAGTAGCTGTTAGATTTCACAGTTAAGTTGAATTGTTTATCCATGATTAGAAGTTGTAAACGTTGATTGAGTCATGATTTCACATACCACATCTCGCTTACCCATTGAGGTTTTCAGTTTAATATTGAAGGTTTAACTTGGTAATCACTAAACATGGAAGGAACCAGCCTGAACTGTTGCCCGTCATGATCAATTAATGAAAAAGAAAATACAAATGCCTTTGGAAAGGGGTGGGCGAATAATCTCTACTAAAGGTTTGCTCCCTATAGGTGTAGATTTAATTCCCCATGGATGATATGTGAAAAGGGTTGGGTGTACGATCTTCACCATAGGTTTGCTCCCTATAGGTAAGGATTTGATTTCCCTCCTTGGCATTACAAAAAAAAAAAAAAAAGGTTGAATTTTAATATCGATAAGCCGAGATTACACTATACACCCATAGAACTCAATGTTTGGAATTTTTCTAATTGATGGATGAATACTTTGAACTTGATTATGAACTTTACCGTGTGCTTGAGTCTAGGAGAGAGTAAGGCCCAACATTCATGAATTATTGAATTCTAAGTATTTGGATGGTTTTCCAAAAATCACTTGAGTTCATAGAAATTATCCTATAATTCTCAACTTATTTTTCGCATATTTTGCTCGGGACTAGCAAAATGTTGGTTGGGGGTTGTGTTGAGGGTCAAATATTGCATATCAGACCCCAGTTATTGTCTAGATTTACGAACTTATACTGTTTAATGGACCTATTTAATCGTGTTTGTGATGCAGGATGTATTTAGGAGCTTGAACTGAAAATGGGTATTAGAAGTATGGTTTTAGCGCTCAGAATTCACCAGAGCAAGGGACGGACCCCAGGGGAATAAGATCAACGGAATTACACGCCAGAGATCCGAGAAAATCGAGAAACTGAAGCTCAAGTGGCCTGAAAGGCAGTCAGAATGAAAGATCACGGGGTTTCCGCCATCAGATCGGCTCGAAACTTCATACATGGGATGTGGGCCATAAATTAACCGTACATATTGAATTTCAGCCATTGGAGATCTCGAGAAATAGGCTAATGGACAGATCAGCTGCTTAATTCATTAAGTGGGGCCCACCTGATCTCTGGATATGCTTCAATATTGGTCTCAACGTGTTAAAAGGGATGAAGAAAGGAATGGACGGAATGGATTTCCTACACACATCATGATCGGATCCCATTGACCATGGCTGTGCACAGTGCACAAGTGCACTCTATATACACCGGATCTAGGCGATCGGTCAGCGCCCACTGACCCGATCTGTCTCGCAGAAACGGCAACAACGTCTTCCACGCGGCCGTCTATTTTACGCAGTGGGCCCCACACATTAATCCTTTGGAAAATCTGAACCGTCCATCACATCTAGAGCGAGGCCAAGACCCTCGCCAAGGTTTTCTTTATCTTCCATGCACGCACGCGCAGGTAAATGGTGATCCAACAGTGAATGGACGGCGCCGAGAAAAGTGTTGCGGGCCACCACGGTTTTGATCCAAAACCGACCAATTCTAAACGGTTTTTCGTGGAGATCACAGTGTGCGGAATGGATTTCTCCATAAACATCAAGGTGGGACTCACCGACTTTCACAGTGCAATCACGGAAGCTCTGTTCCGCAGCAGAGCTGCGGTCGATCTCTGTGGGCCACCATCTTGGTTCATCAATCCGATCCGGACTGTCCAGTAGACTCCAAAGGTCCGACTGATCAAGACCTAGGCGACGGAATTGAAGAAGATACTGAGATCGGTTTCCTACCGTTCAAACGTGAAATGGACGGCGCAGCTAAAAGTCAGGTGGGCCACATCAAAACAGAGGAAAACCGGTCATTTTCGACCGGTTTCCCGTTTTTATCCCAGTGAACGGAGTGGATTTTGTAATTTCCATCGTTCATGGGCCCCACCAACGGACAGAGTTACTCGCGTAAGCTCTGTTACATGTCCGAGAAAACGGTAATTTCGAGAGTTTTTGATCCATCGTCTTTGATCGATTCGAAAATCCAAACCGTCCATCGTGTTGCTAGCCCAAATACGTCCCCAAGAGACGGTATTCTTTTTGACAGAATCACAGGAACAAGGGAGTTTTGGAGGTCCGATTTTGGCTGCGGAAGCACTACGCACGCGGCCGATTTCTGTTGCTGCAAACGGGCTGCACTCCGACTCCAGTAAGGTCTCCTTCCAGGCTCTATAAAAGGAGAGGGAGAGAGGGTATGGAGAGATTATTATCTACGGCTGGAAGCTGGGGTCTGGACGTGGAGACGTGAAGGGAAGCAGAGAGAGAAGAGTTTGGATATTTTTTATTTTATTTCTGTTTATATTTTTTTTTTATGAATTTGGATGAAGTTTAGCCCACTCATGTGTGGCTAAACCTCTTAGCTAGGGCTAAGAGGTGAAGCTTGTAGCGTGATGGGATGCCTCTTTGCTTGTGCCTTTGTTTAGACTGAACTGATATTGATTTGGGTTTAATTAAGGGAATGTTTTTAGTCTTTAATGGTCTGTTGTGACTGAAATTACAATGGGTCTGCGATGGCTTTGAGCATGTTCTTTTCCTCTTTATGTTTATGACGTCAGGAAGCCCTGTTGTTCACCATCGTCTCCTGGGCATGGTTGGATGTCGGTACCCTTCCTAACCTTCATACATTGATTGGTTGGTAACTAGTTTAATTCTGTTGTTTGCTTTGTCTCCTGGGCATGGTTTGGTAATGGAATCCATTCTAATTCATATACCTCTCATCTCTTGAAAACTTTATCAACGGCAGTTCAGTTAATTTCCCTGATTTTTAATCCAGGCATAAGATCTCCCTGATCTCTACAAGTGGATCCTCTGAATCCCTAGTTCTCTTTCTCTGAATTTTCTGAAGTTTTAGATTAAATATTTCACCATTATTCTTCAAATTACACTCGATTTAGATTTCATCTCATTCTAGTTCTAGTTCTAGTTAATTTCAGATTACGTACAGGTTTCAGTCCCTGTGGATTCGACCTCGGTCGTACCGAGTTTATTATTACATCACAACCCTATACTTGGGGAGTGAACAATCTGCCAGGAAACCGCTCCCCCTGCAAATGTGAATATAAACCCTGATGTAGACTTCCTGGAGTCTATGTCACCTGCCATATCTGCATCTGTGTAGCCCTCTAACACAGGTTTACCGTCACCATAGCATATGCTCAACCTGGATGAGCCTCTTAGATACCGCAGTATCCACTTAACCGCTGCCCAATGCTCTTTGCCAGGATTGGCAAGATACTGGCTGACAACACTAACCGCATATACTATGTTTGTGCGTGTATACACCATAGCATACATTAAACTTCCTATAGCTGACGCGTAAGGTATCTTCTACATCTCTTCCATCTCTGCCTTTGTCTTAGGACACTGTCTGTCGCTCAATCTGAAGTAACCATCCAGTGGAGTACTGACTGGCTTCGCTGCATTCATATTGAACTGCTCTAGAACTTTCTCAATATACCGCTCTTGTGACAGCTAGAGCTTCCTGCTGTTTCTGTCACGAGTTATTTCCATTCCTAGGATCTGTTTAACTGGGCCCAAGTTTTTCATCGCAAAAGACCTGCCCAACTCCTGTTTCAGCCTATCGATCTTCTTGATGTCTTTTCCCATGATGAGCATATCATCAACGTATAATAGCATAACTAAGAAATCACCATCTGAGAACTTGTGTGTGAACACACAGTGGTCCGACTCCGTTCTATCATACCCATGTTTCAACATAAACGAGTCGAACTTCTTGTACCATTGCCGTGGAGCTTGTTTCAGCCCATATAAGCTCTTCCTCAGCCTACACACCATATGCCCTTTGCCCTTGACTTAGAACCCCTTTAGTTGATGCATGTAGATTTCTTCTTCCAGGTCACCATGGAGAAAGGCAGTTTTAACATCTAACTGCTTTATCTCCAAATCTATGCTAGCCATCAACCCAAGCAACACCGGTATAGATGTCATCTTCACCACTGGTGAGAATATCTCCTCGAAGTCTATACCTTTCCTCTGACCAAAACCTTTCACCACAAGTCTGGCCTTGAACCTCGTCTGTGAATTCTTCTGCTCAATATTCTTTCTGAACACCCACTTGTTGCTCAGAGCTTTCTTGCCCTTAGGCAGTTTCACCATATCATAGATGTGGTTCTTATGCAAGGATTCCATCTCCTCTTGCATAGCTTTCAACCACTCCGCCTTATGCTCGTCGGCTAGGGCCTCAGAATAATCTTCTGGCTCTCCCCTATCAGTCAGCATAATGTACTCATGTGGCAAATACCTCTTGGACGGCTGTCTGTCCCTAGATGACCTCCTCACATGTGGCTTAACAGGTAGGTCAAGTGGGGGCTACTCCTCTGGTCTATCTTCTGAAGGAACTCCCTCATCCTCTACACCTTGTTATACTCCCCCGTCATCAGGCACCAAGGGAGGAATAACCGGATCCATGTCCTCTAGCTCACCTGAACTAGGCTAGTTCTTCTCTGGCTTACCAGTGTCTTCTATACACTGATCTTCAAAGAAAACCACATCTCTGCTCCTGACGAGCTTCCTCTCGGTTGGATCCCATAATCTGTAACCGAATTTTTCCTCACCGTACCCTAAGAACACACATTGCCTAATCTTCATATCGAGCTTGGACCTCTCGTCCTTTGGTATGTGAACGGATGTCCTACATCCAAACACCCTGAGATAACTGTACGATGGATCTTGTCCAGTCCATACCTTCTCAGATACTTCTCCATTCAACGGGGCTGATAAAGAACTGTTTATCAAATACACTGCCGTGTGCATTGCTTCTCCCCAGAACGTCTTGGGTAATTTTGCATAGGATAACATGCATCTGATTCTCTCTACAATGGTGCGATTCATTCGCTCAACTAGACCATTATGCTGGGGGGTCTTAGGAACCGTCTGTTCATGTCGTATACCCAGGGACTTTTAGTACTCATGAAAGTCGCCAATGTATTCACCACCATTATCAGTGCGGATGCACTTCAATGGTCTACTTGTCTCTCTCTCGACCATAGCATGAAACAATTTAAACACATCAAAGACCTCGTCCTTGGATTTCAAAGCATAAACCCAAACCCTCCTAGATGCATCACCTATAAAAGTAAAAAAATACAATGCCCCACCCAAGATTTTTATCCTCATAGGACCACAAACATCAGAATAAACCAAATCTAATGCATGCACTTTATTAACATGAGAAGCAGATTTAATAAATGAAACTCTATGTTGTTTCCCTGATAAACAATCAAGACAGGTTTTGAGAGGTGTACCTGTCACATCTGGAAGGAGCCGCTTCCTCGCTAGTAGTTGAAGCCCTTTTTCACTTATGTGGCCTAGACGCCTGTGCCACATGTCAATAGCTGAATCTTCCGCTGCGTTCAACCCACCCTTGCACATACTGACACTTGCCTTGTAAAGGGTGCAACACTTCTTTCCTCTGGCCACGATTAATGAACCTTTGATGAGCTTCCATCGCCCACCAGTAAACCGGATTTCATAGTCATCATCATCCAACCTTCCCGTCGACATCAAGTTGAGGTGAAGGTCTGGGATATGCCTCACATTCCTGAGAACCAATGCGCAGCCCACATCGGTCTTCACACAAATATCACCGACTCCCACGATTTTTTACACGCCAGAATTTTCTATCTTCACAGTCTCATAATCACCTGACTTGTAGCTTGTGAAGGAGTCCCTGCATGGAGTCACATGAAAAGAAGCTCTCGAGTCTATCACCCAGTCAGTGTCCTGACTCGTAGCCATGAGACATACATCATGATCTGCAGAAAGAATAACTACAACGTCGCCATCTGAAGCGACCGCAGTGGAATCTGATTCATCTTCCTTCCCTTTTCCTTTCTTGTCATTTTTCTTACCACGACATTCATGCTTGTAGTGGCCCTTCTTGCCACAATTCTAGCAATCAACATCTTTCCTGTTACTCGACTTGCCTCTTGATTTATCTTGGGCCTTTCCGCCCTTCCTATTCTTTCATCTCCCTTATTCCTATGTCACAAGGGCCTCTTGCTGAGTAGACCTCTGAGACTTCTTCCTTGTCTCCTCATTGAAGAGACAACTGGTTACCTGTTCCATGGATATCTTTCTGTCTGGAGCGGAGTTACTTACAGACACCACCAATGTCTCCCAACTGTCAGGCAATGAACTAAGCAAAAGTAAAGTCTGCAGTTCATCATCCAGGACCATCTTCATAGGGAAGAGTTGGTTCACTAAATTACTGACCTCATTCATGTGTTCGGCCACAGAACCACAATCTTTGAACTTGAGATTCACAAGTCGCCTTATCAGAACTATCTTATTACTGGCTGTCTTCCTCTCATATAGCCTTTGTAATTTCAGCAATAGGCTAGCGGCTGAGGTTTCTGTAGACACATGGTGGAACACAGAATCATCCAACCATTGTCTAACAAACCCCACCGCCTTTCAGTCCATCTTCTTCCAATCATCATCAGTCATATCCTTGGATTTTGCTGATATGCCTAAAATTGGAGAATATAGATCCTTGCAGTAAAGCAAGTCCTCCATCTTAGCTTTCCATATGGTCCAGTTAGAACCATTGAGACTGATCATCCTTGATGACCACCTTCCATAATTCAAAACCGATCATACCCGTTCAATGAACTTAGCTCTAATACCACTTTGTTGGGGGCCTTGCATAAAACCTTAGGATCTAGCCCTCCAGAACAAACCAGAATTATGGATAATAAAGTAATGAAAACAATCAATGCATCAATCACACACCACACAAGAGATTTTTACGTGGAAAACCCTCAAAGAGGTAAAAACCACGGGACCTCATCTAGATCAACAATCCACTGGATAAACAATGAGAAAAACAAAGAAAAATGAAGAGATCTCACCAATTACGAGGACATAAAAGCGCTAAGATATAGGTTGCATAGTAGATAACCTCCAGGAGCATAATCTCCCTTCTATAAGCTTTCTCTCTCTTTTCCTCTCTCTCACCTTTGATAGCCCTAAACCCTTTAGCAAATCCCTTGTAAAGCTTTAGGAAACCCTCTTGTCATACCTAGAAAGCCCTAAGAACTCCTATTTAAAGTTTTAGGAAACTCATTTTCTGCATCCCAGTTGCGAAAGGACTTGCGACACAAAATCCGCACAAAATTGCGGAACGAATCTGCGTAACCTCGACTGGTCGAACCGAGTCCACGGTCAGTTGAGAGCTATCTTCGACCGGTCGAGCACCTCGGTCGACTAGTCGAGCAATCCGGAGAAAAATAGTCCACAGTCGCTAGACTTTGAGTCGTGCCACGGCTCAACTCCTACAACTGGTCGAAACTAGCCTTCGACCGGTCGAGCAGGGCTCACGACTGGTCGACGATGAATCAAAAAAACCCATCAAATTGACTCAGGTGAGTCCCAGATTGACCCTAGTGGGGGTGGCTAACATGGAGTGTGTGTACTGACAAGCTAACCCAAAAGAGAGAAAAAAAAAAAAAAAAAAAAAAAAAAAAACAACGCCAAATATGTAAATAATAAGG
This sequence comes from Magnolia changhungtana, assembly GCA_030180095.1. Lineage (NCBI taxonomy): Eukaryota > Viridiplantae > Streptophyta > Magnoliopsida > Magnoliales > Magnoliaceae > Magnolia > Magnolia changhungtana. The sequence goes on from JASAUF010000667.1 coordinate 4,588,615, forward strand.
TTAATCTAAAACTCTTGCCTGTGGATCGTTGATCATGTTTTAATTTCATCCCATCTGTCCAAAATAGATGTGATGCAATAAGGTTTGGATGCCTCAATAATCAAGAGATCCAACCATCATGTCAGACACAATGTAAAATGGAGTTTTTGGGTGGTGGTCTACTTTTTCTAGGATGTGACCCACTTTATTGCTTTTTTTACTTTACAATCATCAAACCTCCAAATTCAAATGGTGGCCCACGTCACAGTTGGATGGGTCTGATTTTTGGGCATCTAAGTTCCATGACGGGGGGACGCGTTCATATGGGTTAAACGCCATACATACCGGATTACAAACGTTGCAGCGAATAAGCCTCGTGACAAAACCTGTTATTTTTTGTTTTTTTAAAAAAAAAAAATTTTTAAAAACTTTTTTACGCACTCACAAACCCACCACATATGAGCACTCGAACCCATGGCCTAGGTATTAAACATGCTCTATTTACCACTAAGCCATCTATCGTCTCTGAATAACAATAAATGTCAAGGACAGAAAATCTACACATAACTAGTTCAGAGAAATGATCCAGCTGTCAGAGCACCATAAGCTATGGTGGTCGTTGCATTGGGACAGTTGTACAACTCAACTGTATGATTTCCATAAATCCAGCACATATTTCATTGCTACAATTAGTGGTGAGCATCTAGTCAAGTCAGACCGAGTTAGGTCCAACTCAACTCGATTTGGTTTTGCCAACTTTTGGACCCGAACTCGATCCGACATGAGCCAAATCCAGCTGGCTTGACTCGATCTGAATTGATTCTTGGCTAGGCTGACTCGAATCAAGTCTGACTCGGTCAAAGAAACCGAGTCGGATTGAGTTGGGTACGATTCAGATCCAAACTGATTTTATGACCTATAAATCAACGGTTAAAGACAAAGCACACCGTATATATTTAAAGAGAGATATTTGAAATATCAGAAGTGATAAATCTTTCGCACATGTGGCTTTTTTTCACCCAACGCTTCATTTATAGCGTGGCCCATTATATAAACGGTTTGGATTATCTAAACATGAATTCGGAAGTTGTAGCTCATTTCCTTTAACAAAAGAAACTCCAAGGAAAAGAAAGGAAGAAATAAAATGATTCATTTTCTTCTTTTTCTCCACGATCCAAAACACACCAAAAATATTATATCTTCTACAGAGAAAGAAAAGGAGAAGAAAATCATTACTCTTTCATTTTTGCTTGTCATATCTCCTTATGATCGGGTTCGGTGCGACACCGGCTCGAGTAGAGTTAGGGTTCACGTAGATGAAGCGCAAATGTTTAAAATAATAATAAATTTTTTAAAAAAAAATAATAATTAAAAAATTGAGTTTATAATACCTGATTCTGAATTCGATTGGATCGAGTTGCTACGTGATCCGAACTCGACTCGATTGAGCTTCAGATCCGAGTGGGTCTACTCGATCCGACCCGACCTTGGCTTTCGATTCAGGTCGAGTCGGATCCTGCCCACCTCCAGCTACAATTCAAAATTAACACTGATGATGAATCTAAACGTCCGATCCATTCCCAATATAATGGATGGTCAAAATCATTCATTCATATAATAGGTTCAATAAAAAATTTAATTTATTTATTTTCGAGAGCTCACATAAACTATAGTCGGAAGGAAATGGATTCTCTTTGTAAAATAGAAGTCGGTGTAAAATAGAAATGATAAAATAAAGATATCAATCTTTGTCAGAAGTCGGTGTAAAATGTAGAAGAAAATACCAACAATCATGTGAAAATACTATAGTCGGAAGCCTCTCGTGCCTCGCGATTGTTTTTTTTTTTTTTTTCCAACCCATTACCTCAGTCTTGAAACTCACTCTGTCTGCCACTTAGCTATGGGTTGATATCCATCTCGTATCTTACAGTGACAGTGCAAGAAGTAGTAGCCGAATTAGGCAGCGCGTGAGACTGGCAAAGATGCTGTATATGTGAAATCCACTCTGTCCATCAGGTGATTATCCTTAAATTCACCTTATATACAAAATATCGCATCAATACAATACTCATGGGCCATATCAATGGGAGCAACGTAAAATTGCGGTTAAACCCTCTAAGTTCACAGGTTGTGGCCCATGAGAGATGAGCCATATATACCTGATGAACAGGTTTGATGAAAGATAAATACCATATTATCCAAGGAATAACTTATGGTTGCCATCCCCTTCCTATTGTTTTTCATGGTGCGGCTTGGATGACTAGTGAATATTGGTGGGTATCAGCTTCATGCCTCACGTTGAGGAGCACGATTGGACCGAGTGAATTTATTATATCATATGTGTGGATCTCGAACAACTTGCATGTGGAACACTACAGAAATGACACTCTCAGTTGATAAGAACTATCCTTCTTAAGGAAGCGGATTGGCTTGTGGTGTAGATACGTGTCGTGCGAAGACGAGCGAGCGTCGGGCTCGGAGTTGTACGAACGGTTCAAAGGAGATCAAAGTTACGTAGCCCCATAATGATGTATTTATTATATCTACACCGTTCATCCATTTTTTGAGATCATTTTAGAGCATTAAATAAAAACAAAGCATATCCAAGGCTCAAATGGACCACATCAAAAATAGCAGCGAGGATAATGATTTTCACCGTTAAAAAATTCGTAGGGCACACCATAACGTTTATTTTCCATCCAATATGTTAATAAGGTCACAAATACATGGATGAAGAGCAAAAGAAAATTCATATTGATCCGAAACTTGTGTGACCCCAAAAGGGATTCAATGGTAGACGTTCAATCCCCCACTGCTTTTTGCAGTGTGGTCCACTTGATATTTAGGTATATCTTATTTTTAGGTTCAAGCCTTAAGACGATCTCATCAAATGGATGGACGGTTTGGATATAACACATACCTAATGATGGGACCACAGAACTTGGTGACGTCAATACATGAGCTATATAACTGGTGTGTGTGGCGCACCAGCCAATCCGCTTCCCGTTCTTAAGAACTTTGCTTGTAATATACTCTCAGTTGATAAGAATTCCCGAACGCGGATTAGTCCTACCTCCGCCCGTCTCCAGCTAGGAATCGGGCAGTAGCTTTGAGTGGCCACCATTATGTATGGTTTTTATCAAAGTCCATTTATTTTTTTCATATCACATCAGGGTAGAAACTCAAAACTGAGGCAGATCCAACGCTCAAATGGACCACACCACAGGAAGCAACGGTGACAATGATTGTCACCATGATGTTTATTTACCATCCAAACTATTCATGAAGTTACATGGACTTTGGACGAAGAGAAAACACAAATATCAGCTTGATCAAAACCTTTTGTGGCTAAAAAAAGGTTTTCAATGGTAAGAGTTTAATACCCATTGTGTGGTCCACCTGTCTTGGATTTGCCTCAGGTTTCAGATTATATAATGAAATGATATGAAAAAATGGATGGACGGTGTGGATAAAACCCATACACCACCGCGGCCACTCAACGCTCCTGCCCGTTCCCAGTTAGAGATGGGTGGGATAGGACGTAATCAGCGTTGGGAACTTCCATCCGTAGTGTCCTGCATGTAATAAGGAAGGATTTTACCGTTATTTGTGCTACGGTAGGGTCAAGTTATATATATATATATATATATATATATATATATATATATATATATATATATATATATATATATATATATGGAACGTTTCAAATATTAAGTATATTTATCTTAATGTTCTTGAAAATATTTTCGGATCAAACTTCCCTTACACACTTGGAAAAAATTGTATTGAATGAGCCAATGATCCAGGAATATCTTCATATTTTTCATTGACCAGTAAACATAAATTGAACTTTATAACATGTGACTTAAACTGAAAAGATGGATCAACTCTTCCATCTTGATATTGATCATTGGTTGAATGGTAAAAAATATTTGCATCATAATTGCTACTCAACAACTGAAATGATGGTATATCGCAATTATCGACTCGTCGATCATGACATGCATCATTCTTTGAAATGTTGGGTATATCACAATCGTTGAGTCGTCGATCATTACTTGGAGGTTACATATCAGTGGATCATGTGTTTGAACATAATGTAAAGTGTGCGCTCATTTGTTGCACAAGAGTTGTATGCATCACTTTCTCTATATACAGTTGTATCTGAGTAGGTGGACTCTTTCCACGGAATAACATATATGCCTCAAGATCTTCATTGTCTTTTATTGTGTGTAGATGGAGTAATCCACGTACTACTTTACCATACACAATCTTTATTCTCAAATCAAATTCATTCGATGTTGTCTTCATAATCTGATGCAATTTATCTTTGAGATCTTGATACGTAATATCATCCCTCATAACAACCCCTTTTGAGTCTCCATCTATGTATGAGAAAGTCTCCTTCTTGTATACACCCTCCTCATCATAATATATTTAGATAGACCAAGTAGACTTAATCTTCTAATACGGGCTAACTTGCAATAAAAATGGATGGGTACAAATTGTCAAAGGTGAAGAAGTCGATATTGTCAAAGGTGAAGGGTTTAGGTTGTCATCTGTTAAGGGTCGAGGTGAACAGAACAACGTGAAGAGTCGTACTTGTCATCTAATGGGAGTCGTGGTTGTTAACTGTTAAGGGTTGTGGTTGTCAATCGGTACGAGTCATGGTTGTCAAATATTAAGAGCCATGGTTGTCAACGGTTAAGGTTGTCATTGTCAAATGTTAAGGGTCGAGGTTGTCAACTTTCCTAGTTCTCAACCTCGACCGTTCACGTCGCCCTATCTTGACCATTCAATTTTTTTATTGTCAAGCTCGATCGTTCAATTTTTTACTATCAAGCTCAACCCTTAGTAGATGATAACCTCGACCCTTATTCGATGATAACAATGACCTTTATTGAATGACATTCCATACTATTACCACTTATCCACTTCGACCTTTCTTAACACAACGCTAAAACATATCACAACCTAGTCGCTTAAAAAACAACATCGATAATGATTTAAGGTTTTATTTACTTTCATAAATGACTAATACTGTAGTTTACTAGGATAGTAGAGACGCCGGAGAACTGCATGATTGTGGTGGTGCGAGTGGCAGACGAAGATTCAACAAAGATGAGTTTTGGGATAAACACTGGAGAATACTAAATAGATGTTGGATGAGAGAAATGGCAAAAAGAAATGAATGATATTAAAGAAGAAGAATTTTTGGATGAGAGAAATGGCCGAGAGCAATTATGTTGGGAATGTGGTAGTGGATCTCACTTTTCCAAGAAATGACCTCTATAATATTAAAAAAAGCAATGCTTGGCCCTTTATAAGGGCGTTCATACACTATTTTTGGGGTCCACCATCGCATGTGTGGAATCCACTCCATCCATTAACCTCGAAATTTCATGGAAGGTCATGGTTGGAAGAATAATCAACATCCGCTAGTCACATTGACTACATCACAGGAAAATAGTTCATATCAAACGAACGCCATTATAAGTTATCAGGTTTTGTAAGCCACGTAGAGATCTTGTCAGTAAAAAATTGGCATAATCACAAATAAGTAGAGGGCTACAAAAATAATGAATGGATTAGATCTACGTTCCAATAGGTTCAATAACCAATCTCATCGATGTCACTTTCTCGAGATTGAATACTATGTAACTTTTTTTTCACTCAAAATATGTACATCTGTTGATCCAAGAACAGGGGCAATTTAGTCCAAAAATATTTTCAAGACCTGTTAAATAACTACTCTAAGAATATTTGAAACATTCCTTCGCTTTCGCGAACTTTTCCCCACCTAAGTATTAGTAAGATCAAATAAAGAAGAACAAATAAACTGGCATTAAAGAAAACAATGAGATGGAGCACGTCTTGCGTAATATACCCGAGCTCAGCTGAATCCATCATATTTTTTATCGTAAATCCACTACATTCGTCACACAAGAGCCACTACTTGGCCTATACATGTAAATTATCAAATTGATATATATATATATATATATATATATATATATATATATATATATATATATATATATATATATATATATAACCTCTTATGGGCAATGAAAACAATATAAAACTGTTGCTGCTAATTAAAACCTCTAAATTCAGACAGTGTACCTTGCCTAATATTTGAATAAAGCTATTTTTTTTATATTTCCACTTCATCCATATGAGTTACACCTGCCATGGTAGCCCCTCGTACAAGCATATGGTTGGCATCCCATCCACATTGATCCATGCAATGTGGCCCACGTGAGTTGTGTATCTTGCTGATTTTCTAATTCATGTGTTAAAATCGAGTATAAAAACCCGATAAATAGAGTAGGTGTAACCTACCATAGGGCGTGGTTTAGGTTGGTCGAGGGTAACAGCTTATTGGGTGAGTCGCTGACCGTGCGGCCCACCTTTATGTAATCCAATCTTAAGAAATCCACGCCACAGGAAACAGTGGTCATTGACCATTAAAAACTTCTTCTTAGCCACAAAAGTTTTGTATCAAATTGATATTTTTATTTTCCTTTCATCCAGGCCCGTGCCACTTTATCAACGGATGGGATGAAAAATACATTAAGGTAGGCCCTTGGAAGTTTTTAATGGTGCGCATTCAATCACCTTTGTTTCCTGTGGTGTGGTCCACTTGAGATTGGGATCTGCATCATTTTTTGCTCATGCCCTAAAATGAGTTGGAAAAACAGATGGACTGCGTCCACACATACATCAAGGTCGGCCCTAAAATCAGGGACTCACCCACTAAGCATTTACCTAGAACTCACCTAATCCACACCTCCTATTACAACATGGTGGCCCTCACATGTGTTTTAGGTAGGGGTGTCAACGGGCAGGGTTAGGGCTGGGCCATGGTCTATCAAAGCTCGGCCTGGAATATTCAACCAAATCCCAAACCCGGCATGAGCCCGTGACGGGTTGAAATTGTCTTGCTGGAGCTTGGCCTGGAACATTTATGTAGAGCTCGACCCTAGCTTAGACCCGAGCTCGAAAGAAATTATATAAAATAACTTTTTAATGGGCCCCACACCAACCTCAAACAAATCTATGATTTGGTGGGCCCCATAGTTAAGAGAGAGAAGGGGAGATTTAGTGAGCTCTACAGTTGAGAGAGAGAGAGAGAGAGAGAGAGAGAGAGAGAGAGAGAGAGAGAGTCCAAGGGGTCGTTTGGATGCCTGTAATTTTTTTAGTTGTGAGTACACATTACACCTTAAAAGAGTTTCAAGTGTAACTGGTTTATATGTTATTCCGTTTGGCTTTTAAGTGATAATTTATTTAAGGTAATAGATTATGTGCATGTTCGTCTAGCCTGTAAAGTATTTACAATGAATAAAGTAGGTATTCATACCGGAGAGCTTGGGTAGTGAACCTTCTAAAATCTACAAAAATCACATAAGAAAGACTTGATTTTTTAGGGCCCTAAGAGGGCATTAAAGCATGCGCACACTAAATGAATTGGATATCTTCTAACCATCACGGCGGGCCCCAAATGCAATCTAGAAGTTTTCAGTAGTGGATGTCCCATCCTTCCCTCGTATGGTCCATTTGATAATAGACGGGCTTTTTTTTAGGGCGACGGAAGAGCATCGAGGGAAGTACATGATGGATAGATTGGATGTACCATACAAATTACGATTGGCTCCACTTATCATGAGTGTATATTAACCATTGCGTTCTAACATGTATAATACATTTTTAGCTGTAAAGACTTCACCTCTAATCTGAAACATGGATTTTTATTAGGTTTCAAATTACAGCTAAAAATTGTAATGATCTATAATTCATGTGGGCCACAAGAATTACCCTATATACATTTTCCAACTGTGTAGTCCACCTGAAACATGCACGGGACAGATTCATGAGCCCAATCCTAACACCGGGTGGTGGCTGGATGCATTTTATATAACACTATGGTGGCGCCCACCTCAATAGTATTTTGTTTTTTTTGGTAAATGTGAAATAGTTTTCTCCCTACCTTTTGGGTTAAAGTAGAAACAATTTTGAATTTTTGAGTTTCCCTGTTAATAAAAAAGGAAATAATTTTAAATTTTGAAATGCTATTTTAATTTTAGCAGGCCGGGCTAAGTTATTAGGCTTCTGGAGTTCATAGTCTAAGCTGGGCCCGATTTTAAAATGGGCTTAAAACTTAAGCCTAAGCCTGGCCCTCCATATTCCCAAATCTGGCCTAAGACGGACCAAGCCCGGAAGCCCGACAAGCCAAACCGATCCATTGACAACTCTAGTCTTAGTCGCTATTGCTGTGAGGTTTCCAGTCCGGAGATGGTGTCTGCAGCAAAGAATCTGCATGCACTAAGCGCGGGTGTCTCCACACAGAGTTGCAGACACGTATCATGGAAGCTGTAGGCTAGGCTCCTGGTGAATGTGTCGTAGCATGGAATGCGAGTTTCTTTGACTCACTTGAATATGCCCATTGACGTAGGGAAGGACGTGAGGTCGAGCACCGTCTTCATCAATGGGATAACTTTTCCGAATCTACGAAACTTCTCCGAACTTCTTACAAAGGCTTTTTGAATCCACGAGAAAGAAAACAAGCAAAAATAAAAATAAATTCTATAAAATTCGTAATTTGATTGATGAATGAAATAGACGAGTTCAATCAATGGGAGAGAAATTAGAATCAAATCACAACTAAAACTACTAGAATTCACAACTTACTATAAATAGTAAACTTACTATTTATAGACGGTCGTGATGTACTAGTGCGCAAGGTTTTCGGCTAAAAATACTACGTGTCCTATTTGGCTTCACTAAGCTATTCTCCTAATTATTCCAAGCACTTTCTTACATTGGGCACAACTTCTAAAGCCCAACGGATGAAGAGTAATAATCAAACTAAAACTTACTGTTGATGAAAAAATCTGGTTCACCCTTGCCGAGATCCGAGTATTGGCGCTGAGCCTTGTAAGCCTACACAGGAAAAGGACAAAGGAGACCCTGGCTAGAGCAGGGTGTTGGGGGCCTTGCACAGAACCTTAGGATCTAGCCCTCTAGAACAAACCAGAATTATGGATAATAAAGCAATGAAAATAATCAATGCATCAATCACACACCACACAAAAGATTTTTACGTGGAAAACCCTCAAAGAGGTAAAAACCACGGGACCTCGTCCAGATCAACAATCCACTATGAAGTAGAACGTTTACAACCTTCTTCACTCACGCAGGAGTGGATGAAAAATAAGAGAAATAGAGAAAACGAAGAGATCTAACCGATTATGAAGACATAGAAGCGCTGAGATATAAATTGCAAAGTAGAAAAACCTCCACGAGCAGAACCTCCCTTCTATAAGCTTCCTCTCTCTCTCTCTCTTTCTCCCTCTCTCTCACCTTTGATAGTCCTCTTGTATTTTTCTCATCAACACAACATACCCTAGAAAAACTCTAGGGACCCTTTTTTATAGTTTTAGGAAACTCCTTTGCGCATCCTAGTTGCGAAAGGACTTGCGCATCCCAGTTGCGAAAGGACTTGCGCACGACGGGTCAAAAAAACCCATCACAGGGGACCCTCCGATGCCAAAGTCAGGCTAGGAATCTATGTCTAAGTAGTGTGGGTGGGTTTCGGATGAGAGATTTTGCGTACCTGTTCCTCTATGTGAGTCCCTTATTTATACCTTTTAGTTAGACTGATCTCTTCCGGCAATCTCGGCATGATCTCCTCCATTAGGCAGAGAACACACGCCTACTAATACTGTCAGTTACACTACGAACGTGGAGTAACGGCCAATCTTGTCATGCATTAATTACGAGGTTACATCAATACGAGCTCAGATGGTCTGAGCCTATGCATAGCAGCCATGGGTCGATGGTCCGAGCTCATACAGGGTCGATCCTTCGTATTGTCGCTATCGCTCCTTTCGAAGTACTTGATACATCACATCTACTCGTTTGGCAAAGCAGGCCCTAAAGATCGCTTGGATTAGCAAAGTTTTGATGTAGTTGTTTCGGGTCGGCTTCGCTTGCAGTCGGTCCAGATTTTCCCATAACACTTACTATTTATAATAAAAACAAAATTAAAATAGGGAAACGATCGTCGATCTAGTGGTATTTCGCAAATTCGACTTGCGCAACCTGGCATAAAAGGGTTGGGTGGATAAAGTAACTCGCTCTACCCCAAAATCATATATATATATATATATATATATATATATATATATATATACACATCCAATAACTCATTCCAAATTGCGAGATATGCCCGATTTAAGGTCTGACGATTCGGATCACTTCTGTTGTCGACCGGGCCTTTCTGATCCATCTTGGCCATGAAACTGTCCACGACCGTCTCCACATCACTCATTTTCTATTTGCTAATCCTTTTTGCAAATGTTCTTTTTTATGTGCCATCGGGCTAAGTATGAACCATAGGCATCTAGGTGATGAACTACCCAAATGTTATATGCAAGCCTGTCAAAGGATCGGATCGATCATTTATAGTGGGTCTGGACCATTATACAGGTCTGATGGTGCGAGTCTGGATCTTAAGTTGCTAATCCGTTTATAATCGGATCCGTTCCAAATCCGCCCTTATCCAAGCTGGCTAAGACCTAATCTAATTATTTCAATAAATGCTTCAATCTCAGTCGTTCATCGAAAAAACTCAAAAGCAAAAAAGTCATAATCCTATTCGGCTCCAACCCATTTACAGGTTTATAGTTAAATGCATGTCCGGTCCACATGTAGAGTGCACTTCAGATTGCGCTGAAATTACTGGAATTCACCACAACACCTGTGTGGACCCCACCATGTTGTATGTGTGATATTGAATCCATTTATCACCTAATAACCCTTGTGGTCACCCTCGCGTCTGTAATAGAGGGTCATGGGTCAGGCACACGCCTGATCTTAAAGCCCGTTTAATGAATAAGTCGGGTCAGGGTCCAGATTTTTGCAAGATATTCTATTGTGTTCCGAGACAAGATTAAGAAGAAAAGTCGCATTTATGATGCTATTGTCGGGCTTGCGCATCAAGGTCCAATTAGTAATTGTGTTAGGTTTGGACTGACCTGAACTGACCCAGACCTAGCTTGTTCTCGACCTAACCGATCGCACATAAGCAAAACCGATCCATTGCTGCCCCTGGCCCACAATTCAGGCCTGTCCACTGATCAGGTGGGCCACACGTCTGTTGAATATGGATAACTGAACCCTTTTCCAATATTCCATTTGTCTCATATGCATGTCCCATTAATAGTGGACAAGTCTGAATTTTGGCCCAGGCCATGTTAATGGTCGGCCCATCTAACTGATGTTCCATGTCCGCTGTCTCACGCACGTCAGCCTTCCATGCATGCCTGACCCGTCAAGATTGTGAAATCAGAGCTTTGCTAAGCCCAAACACGTGTACAAGGAATACTATCTACACACCGTCATATGTGCCAGCTTGTCTGATGGATGAAATATCCAAGCCGTTCATCATGTGGGACAGCTCGCCATAAATGTTTTCACCCAGAAATAAATCTGGTCCATTCAGCTGGTGGAACGGGTAAGGAAACTTCAGCCAAAGTCTTTTCTCAATCACACATTTGTTTCGTAGACTGTTGCCCACCTGACTAGTGGACTCGACCTGATTCTTGGGCCAGACCATATACATTGTGGTTCCCCTCGAATGGATGTGTGTGGACTTATCAAAGTTCTTTCTTTGAAATATGCATGTAAAAGGCTCTGAGACTAATACTACCGAGGGGTAGCAATGGGTCAGGTTGGTGTCAGCCCAAGCTCGACCCATCGACTGCAAATGACAACAATTCCAGCCTGAACCCAACCCACGACCTATTAAACTGTCATCCAGCCCGGCACTTAAAATTCGTTAAGCCCAACCCAACCTGACCTGACCCAATAAGCTAGACGAGCTACCACCACTACACAGTTTAAGAATGGAATATGTGCTAAAGGTATGCCCTTCTCAGCCAACTAATGAATGAAAGCAAACATATATACACACGTCATGTGCATGTATCTATACTTGTGGTCAATCAATTTATTTCGGATTCTGGCCGGTTATATCATTGGGCCTAGCCCATCGATAAGCTGTATTGGCAGGTTGGGTTGAAGGTCAGATTCAACCCAAACCCAGCCCATTTATTTAAATGGGCCAAATTTCTAACCCAAACCGGACCCACTACCCATATATTGCTTAGCCCAAACCTGCTTCAGAAACTAGCAGGCCAGTTGACCCATGGACCCACCTTACCCATTCCCCTACCACTATCCCTAAATCCCTGATCACACTAACAAGGATTACTAAAGGAGCTTTGTTAAGCCCACTCGCATACAAGTCAGCTAATGCACATGCCACTAGATATGCCATAGTGGCAGACAGCTGCGATATCCAAGCCATCAGTCAAAAGGATACCAACATGCCTTGACGATTTCCTAACAAGAATCAGATCTGTCCACTAGTTGGGTGGACCACGATGACCTGAAAAAATCTACGGTTGTGAAGAAAAAAATCAGCTGAAAGTTTTCGAACTTGTCCACCTTTTTATTCTTATTCTTATTCTTTTTTTAAAATTATGGCACACTTACTAAGTGCACCACCTTTATCGTGGGTAGTTACATCTATACACTGTGAGGTCCACCTGATTGATAGCTTGGAAATTTCAATTTTCTTCCACGCTGGTATATGTGGTTACATATGCATAAGCTGACGTGTACGTGGGCTTAACAAAGCTACACTTAATGGTCCGTGCCTGAGCCTTTGTTTTGAACTGTTCGAGCTGGGTCTATTTGAAACTATGATTCTGCTGCGCCAAGGCCTGGCGCATTGCCAGCTTTGAGCAAAGCTCTAACTAAATACATCTTGACGTATTGTAATAGGGTATGTCAGGACTTTTGCCTTGATCCGAGTCATCTATCAATGATGCAAACCATTTATTTGATGGGCCTCACCTTGGTTGAGATATCAGAATCATATATCTTTTTTTATTAGAATATTTCAACACTTTGATATTTGACTCTTTTTCTTGAAATATTGGTAGTCTCCTCAACCTACGGACTGTCCATGGGTTGAATTATTTCATCTAAATAGTTCAGATCATTGAAAAGGAGTCTGATCCAACAGCTAAAATCTCCTACCCAATTGTAAGTCGGAGTGCAATCTAGCAAGCCTCTATATCCATGATGGAAACCGAGCTGGCAACCTGGTTTATGCCAGCTTTGTGACCAGCCACGCCTGTTGGTTCTGGGCCCGAGCTGTAGGCCTGATACTGATTGGACTGGAACTGTCTTGCATTGACTAAAGTCGACGCATGATCTTATTTAAACAATTCTGGATTTAGTGCTTTGTTAGTGGAACTTGTCCCAGTCGAAGTCCAATAACTCTATTAATGGACTGGTATAATTTACCTTGGAGAATGAATTAGGATTTTGGCTGATATTCGTGGGTTTTCGACCAGGTCCTAGTCCCATGTTCGGATACAGGTTGTATTCGGTTTTAAAGTCCAAATCATAAAAGAAGTATATATTTTGGATTGAGATGGAACAATCGATCTCTATACATTTCCCACGGAGGGGTTATTCATCCATCTATATTGTCTACTTAGCGGGACTCATTGTGGAATCATAGTTGTTATGGGAAAATATAATCCGACCATAATTAAGGTCAGCTCAGCCCAATCACGTCTCCAGACGGATCAATCGAACTTCCTTCAAGATTGGCTCAACCATACAAGCACCCGCTCCAGAGATACTTCATTGAATGGAACCAACAAGTAAGATAGGTTTGAGCCGTAGTATGGAAAGGTATGGGCTCGAACGAATCGATCCAAACCGTTCTTAAGTAAGTAATCAACCCTGCCGACCCCAACCTTGAGCTGCCCACAGCCGACCCGACGTAGTCCGAGCTCAAATGAAGAGAGCTTTGCTCGGCTCGTCTGCTCGGTCCGACTTCAATCGACCAGCTTAGTTAAGACAGCTGAGCCGAGCTCAATCCAGTAATGCACGATAACATTAACCACTTAACCACGATCATAGGATAATTGACAGCATCATCACGCACGCAGTTCTTGCCTAATGGCAGAGATCGTGCCGAGATTAACGGACATCCACTCCAACCAAACAATGTAAATAAGAGCTTAACATAATGGAATAGGTATGCAAAATCTCTCACCCGAAACACTTGCATTCACACTACTCAGACTCAGATTCCTTGCCTATCTTTGGCATCGGAGGGTCCCTTGTCCTAACTAGGGTCTCCTTTACCCTTCTCCTCTGTAGATCTACAGGGCTCGACGCAAGTGCTCGGAGCTCGAAGAGGGTGAGCTGAATTTTTGCATCAACAATAGTCACAAGAAGACCATATGCACCACTTCACTTTTCAGAACTTAAAGTGGATCATTAACTATTTTTCTTTAACAAGTTCTATTTGAAAGCCACCTTTTAGATGGCTATTACCATTCCTATGGTAGAGCCATCTTTGCAATACACATACACGTGGTAGGGTGATGTACAATTTGGGTCTGCCCATATTCAGAGCCTAGCTTGGATGGTCGTTTCAAAAATAAAGCAATACTATCCATGTGATATGTGGCCATTAAAATTGTCGATGTAAATTTATGGTGCACCTTCCCCTAAGCTCGTCACCTGCACAAAAGCTAAACCGAACGAAGACCCTACTTCTGACCTGGGGAACCTCCGATGCTTAAGTCAGCTTTGCAGGTTAAGAAGAAACCGTTTTTAGGATTTTGATTTCCGTACCTTTCAGTGAAATGGAAGTCCTTTATTTATAGATGCGGGAGAATCCTGCCGTGCAGGAATTCTTTTCCTGATAGCGTGGAGATTTGATTTTATCCAGCTTTTGGTCTCCCTCCGATCCCGAGATCATAGGAATCGGGGATCCTTTTGCGAGATATTCGGGACAATGTTTTCATTTACACAGTCTTTCATTCGTTTGGCTCGGCCGATTCCTACTCGAATGACGAATGAGTCTCGACTGGTTTTATAGAAAGCTTTTTGTCTTCTGTCGAGCAGAGCGGTCTAGATTGGTGACCGTCATCCTTTACTGACAAATCAACCGGCTTGGTAATGAGTCGGTTCTTTCCGTCGGTCACATGACTTATAGCTTTTTAGGTTTTGGTCGGCTCATGCCGATCAAAAGGTAGCGTTGCTTGCATTGCTAGCTCATCAACTGAGCCAACTTATTATATTTGCATGACGTTGTTTCGGACCCAACTGCTACCTCAGAAATCCCTGAGTAATGCCAATAGAACAGTTCCGCTTCACATCCAAGTCTCTGGACTTGGCTTATTTTTCTCCCGACAGTAAGCCCCCTTACTCTGTGTGTCTCTTACGGCACTAAGGAGTAACAAGTTTTTATGTCAGTTCATAATTAAGTCCGAGGTAATAATTAGTCATTTAATGTCTTTTGTGTCATTCCCAATGGGAGACAGTCCATTGCCCGAGATTGCACGTGCGGATAACCGTCGAATCGCTTCGTACGCCTATAAGCGTCGGACGCGTGGCGAGAGTGTTACCGTCGTCAGTCAGCGTGCGCCACGTGTCGAGCTAGGGAGTCGATGCAGGCGTCGATTCGTCTCCCCATTAATTGCTTTTGCCATGTGGCAGGGCTATAAAAGGGAGGAAAAGGCTCGCATTTTATATTTCCGCCGCTGCCCTTCCCGCTCTTAGCTTCCTCTTCACTTTTCTTCTCTTTCTCCTTCTCTTTTTCCCCTCATTTCCTGTTGTCAGCCCTGCGTTCCACCATTTCTGTTCTCACTTTAGCCGTTTCCATCCTCGTTATCCTCTACATTTCTCCGGTGAGTTCTTCCCTCCATTTTATTTAACAATACTGACAATGCACGGCTCTCAAAGCCCCCGGGAGGGAAATTCCGATGATGAGGGTGAAGCGCAGCGTTTTTGGAACGTTGCGAAATCGCCTTCTTTGCTGGCGGAGATTGCCGTTGACGCCAATGCCGCTTTCCTATCTGAGAGAACCACCGAAGCTCCGACGGAGCGTGCTGCTTTGATCGGTCCTTCGTGTGGCGGGTCGTCTTTGAAAACCCGGCCAGGGAGACCCAATCCTCCAATGGATTTGCTGAAGGAGGAAGAGGAAGAAGAAACAGGGGTTGCTGAGGGGACCTCTGGGTCGGCTCCAGTTGATGAGTCAATGCAGGCCCCTCAGTTGACTACTGAAGGAGAGGAATCGGAGGACGAACCGAGGGGTCCAGTTCCTTCAATTTTGACTGAAGCGGACTTGGATAAAATTCGAATCGGATATCATATCCCGGACTCGGTCATTATTCATCTTCCCCGTCTGACTGATTTACCCGACCATCCTCCTGCTGGGGCGGTCGCAATATTCCAAGTCTCGATATAATGTGGCTTACGCCTCCCCCTTCAACCCGTCGTCCGAGATTTTCTATCCCGAGTCAGGATTGCTCCCGGACAAATAGTCCCTAACATGTGGAGGAACTTATTCGGGTGTGCGGTGCTATGGGTTGAGTTAGAACAGCCTCCACTGACAGTTGATGAATTCCTCCACTTGTATCTAGTGCGGGTAAATCCGAACTTTCTCGGCTTTTATGTCTTGAGTGCTTGGCGGGACAAAGGCGGCTCTTTAATAACCGACCCTCCTGCTTCCAACAAACATTGGAAAGAATGTTGGTTTTGGGCGTGTGGTCGCTAGGAGACAGCCGAATCTAGGCCCTATGAGGCTCGTGTACCACTGGCGTTCCGTAAAGCAGGTGACTCGGCATATCTTCTTATAACTTTTCCCATCATAATGCAGTGATTCTAATAGACTTGTGTCTACCAGATATTCCGAAGAAAAGGTAGAAGCTCGGATCTGACGCCTTAGCTCGGATCAAGGACTTGAGAATGTTAAGTCCGAAAGATCGGTCCTGGAAGGTACTCCTGCAGCCGGAACGCCTTCACCTTGTAGGTTTAGACTCGGCTGTCACAGGTAACCCTTATTGCGTCTTCATGTCTTCCCCGAGCTTTGTCTGACTTGTTCTGCTTTTCTTTCAGATTTAACCGAAGCTCGGCCCTTTCTTAGGCCGGTTCCTCCAAATCCTATAGACATGGCTGGAACTCGGCCTCCCCTTAAGCCGGCTCTCAAAATGAAGGCTCCCCCACGATCAGTCCTTTTGTCGGAACCTCGGCCTTCCAAGAAGCAGAAGGCGGCGCCAAAGGAGAAGGGACCTACAGGTTCTTCTGCTCCTATAGTAGTTATTCTTTCCAATCCGGACGAGAGGGCAGAAGCGGGGGACACGGTGTTGGTTGAGCCTCGGACGGCTTCTGAGCTGGAGCCTGTTTCAAAGGAGACCCCGAGGCAGGAGGCCCCGAGGCAGAGAGAGGATGAGGGCTGAGTCCTCAAGAGGGGAGGCGACTCAACAGGAGTCGTCGCCCTTTCAAACAGTTGTATCGGAGATGGTTCCCTGGGCCATAGCTCATGAGAGTGAAAGGGACTTTGCCAGTTTCTACAATGCCCCAATAACACAAACAGTTGGTCATGCAATAAAGGTTCTCTTTGAGGTAAG
Source organism: Magnolia changhungtana (assembly GCA_030180095.1). Lineage (NCBI taxonomy): Eukaryota > Viridiplantae > Streptophyta > Magnoliopsida > Magnoliales > Magnoliaceae > Magnolia > Magnolia changhungtana. The sequence continues at coordinate 4,606,107 of JASAUF010000667.1, forward strand.
AGTCTTCTTTCCCTTATGCTTCTTTTGTCGCTTCTTGTCTCGGTCACTTATCATAACTTCGCATTTGTCTTTTATAGCATGCCCCCTGCTTGGTCAAGGCTTGCAAGGAGTTATCCTCAGCTCAGAGGCTTCAGAAGCTTTTGACCGAGGCAGAGGGACGACGAGAGATCGCCAAGATTCGGGTCGGCGTCTTGACTGGTGAGGGGGCTCTTGCCAGGAAAGCTGCAGAAGACGCGAAAGCCGAAGCGACTTTCGCCAGAAGAGCAGCTGAAGAGGCACAAGCCGAAGTTACTCGAGTGTCGTCACTACTGTCCGCGGCTGAGGCAGAGAATCGGTGAATTCTTGACATTCATGCCTCTTGTGAGGGGACGTTGGCTCGGGCCAAACTCGAGGCTCCGAAGCTCATCCAGCAAGCTCAAGAGGAGGCCCAAGAAGCAGAGAAAGCTGGGATCGGGGCGTACAAGCTTTTCTCGAGTCTCAGGAATTCGAGGATGAGAGGGATCGGTTGTACCAAAGTGGATACATAGTATGTGTCAACCAAATGAAGGCTGCTTTCCCCGATCTCGATTTCTCAGGAATTGATGGAGAGGCCTCAGGTTCTGAGGATCCAGCTGTCGATCCTAGTGAAGCTGCTGCTGGAGGTGAGGCTGGTATCTCTGGGACTGCTTCTGGAGTAGCTACCGAAGCCTCTGGGACTGCTTCGGGGGTAGCTCCGACCGAGGGACAGTAGCTGAGCTTCACTTTTAATTTAGTTCCATCATCAGCTCCAGTTCTGATTTGGTACCATCATTAGCTCCATTTTTTATACTCATACCAGCCTAGTGTTGAGTTCCAAGACTTCTTCCTTTTTGGCACTCACACCAGCTTAGTGCCGAGCTCGAGAATGTCTTTTGCTATCCTGAACGACTATCTCTGCCTTAGTTTTGCCTTTCTTACCTTCTCGAGACGACATTGTAATGAATTTTGGAATGTAATTCGATGTAAAAACACTTTGACAGATAAAAGAATTTACTTAGTTTTATTCATATGACTCAGCTTATATGTTTTTTGACTTTAGAATCTCTCATGCTTTGAGTACCGAGCTAAGGGTAATAAATCTTGAGATTTTCAGCGTTCTAAGGATGGGGCAGTAGCTGTCCATTCAGGTCTTCTAAATGATACGTTCCCAGTCGAATGGTACTTGAGACGATATAGGATCCTTTCCAGCTGGGTCCCAATGTACCTGAGCCAACTTCCTTCGTATTGAGGAATGTTTTTCGGAGAACCATATCTCCCACTCGAAACGTCTAACATTGACTCGAGTATTACAAAACCGAGCTACCTGCCGTTGCCGAGCTTCCACACATAGCCGATCCATTTCTCTTTGTTCGTCCATAAGATCGAGTCTGAATGCTAAGAGTTCTTCATTATCTTCTGCATTGAATGAGCTGACTCGAGCTGAAGGCAACCCGATCTCAACGGGAGTGACAACTTCCGATCCATAAGCAAGGGAGAAAGGAGTTTCTCCTGTAGCAGTTCGAGTTGTAGTTCGATACACCCATAGTATTTTCGGGAGTTCTTCAGCCCATGCTCCTTTGGCTCGGTCAAGCTTGGTCCGGAGATGTTGTTTAATGATCTTATTGACCGCTTCGACCTGTCCGTTCGTCTGAGGATGGTGGGGTGATGAATATACGTTCCTGATCCCGAGGTTGTCACACATCTCACGAAAGCTCCTATTATCAAACTGCTTTCCATTGTCGGTAATAATGGTACGGGGTACCTTAAACCGACAGACGATGTTTTTCCATACGAAATCAGTGATCTTCTGTTCAATTATTTTTGCTAGTGGTTCAGCCTTGGCCCACTTCTTAAAGTAGTCCACGGCCACCACAACAAACTTGGTCTAGCCTTTTCCCATAGGAAGTGATCCTATGATATCGATTCCCCATTGTGCGAAAGGCCAAGGACTTGTCATGGGAGTCAGTGCTTCGGGAGATTGTCTCGAAATAACTGCGAATCGCCGACACTTGTCGCATCTCTGAGCGAGCCTACGAGTGTCGTGTTGGATAGTCAGCCAGTAATATCCCCGATGTAAGACCTTACGCGCGAGTGATCGTCCTCCTGAATGGTTTCTGCAGATCCCTTCGTGAATCTCTCGTAGCATATAGTCGGCTTCACTGGAATTTAGGCATCGCAGCAATGGATCATAATAACCTTTCTTATATAAAGTTCCGTTGAGTATGGTGTAACGGGAGGCTCGAATTTTCAACCGTCTTGCCTCGGCTCGATCTTCAGGCAGCTCTCCCTTGTCGAGATATTGGACGATTGAATCAAGCTAGGAAGGTTCCGAGTCAATCATGTAGAACGCCGAGCTAACTGGTTCATTAATACTTGGTCTAGCAACGTACTCAATTGGAACGGACCTGGGTATGTCGTCTTCGTCGGTCGAGGCGAGTTTCGTTAATAAGTCGGCTTTGGCATTTTTTGTCCGAGGAATCCGAGTGACGATGCAAAATCGAAAGCCGCCAATCAGCTCTTTAGCTTTTTCCATGTATGATTTTAATTACTCTTTCCGTGTTTGATATACACTAGTAACTTGGTTGACAACCAACTGAGAGTCACTGAAAACATTTAGATGCGTAACGCCAATGCTGCCGCAAGTCGGAGGCCAAGTAATAATGCTTCATATTCGGCTGTATTGTTTGAAGCTTGAAATCCAAGTCTTAAGGCATACTGTATGTAGGTGTGATCAGGAGTTTCCAGAACTACTCCTGCCCCTCTTACCTTAGAATTGGAAGAGCCGTCGACATACAGCTTCCAAGGAATGGGGACAGGCAGTGACTCGGGAGAAGATGATTCCGGAGAAGCGGTAGCCGGTTCTTCAACATGCTCGGCCACATGTTCAACTGGCGGGTTGATTTATGGTGTCAGTTTAGCGATGAAGTCGGCTACGGCTTGTCCTTTAACTGCTGCTTTTGGCTTATACTGAATGTTGAATTCGCTGAGTTCGATCGCCCATTTCGTGAGTCTGCCAGATGCCTCCGATTTTTGTAGAATCTGACGCAGTGGGAGATCGGTCATGACGACAATGGTATGGGCGTGGAAATATGGCCGAAGTCGGCGCGAGGAAACTACTAGAACTAGGGCCACTTTTTCCAAGAGTGGGTATCTCATTTCCGCTGGTAATAATGCTTTGCTGACATAGTAGACCGGCAACTGTTTTCCTTCATGCTCTTGTATCAGGATCGAGTTAACTGTTGCCTCAGATACAACTAGATATAGTAGCAGGGCTTCTCCTGGCTCGGGCTTCAATAAGAGGGGCAGAGATCCGAGATAAGACTTTAGTTGCTGGAATACTGCCTCGCACTCCTTCGTCCAGTCCACCGTTTGTTGCCCCTTCAATTGTTTGAAAAATGGGAGACATTTATCCGTGGCTCTAGATATAAAATGATTTAGTGCCGCCACTCGTCTTGTCAACCTTTGAACAGCTTTAATCGTCTTCGGGGACTCCATGTCGAGGAGGGCTTTTATTTTTTCCGAGTTAACCTCTATTCCTCGCTTACTGACCAAGAAGCCGAGGAACTTTCCCGAGCTTACACCAAAGGCACATTTACTTAGATTCAGTTTCATCCGAAATTTACATAAGATAAGGAACATTTCTTCTAAGTCGGATATATGGTCGGCCGCGTGTATACTTTTAATGAGCATATTGTCAATGTATACTTCCATGGTTCAACCAATCAGCCGAGCAAAGATTTTGTTCACTAATTTTTAATAAGTCGCACCAGCATTTTTCAAACTAAATGACATCACTCGGTAGCAATAAAGGCCTTTGTTGGTGACAAAGGTAGTTTTAGATTTATCAGACTGATGTATTACAATTTGATTATACCCTGAATATGCATCTATAAAGCTAAAAAGTTCGTGCCCCACAGTACTGTCTACCAATTAGTCTATCCTTGGAAGAGGGAAGATATCCTTCGGGCAGGCTTTATTTAGGTCGGTATAATCAATACAAACTCGTCACTTCCCATTGGCTTTCTTCACAAGTACGACATTAGCTATCCATTCCGGATAGTATATCTCTTCTATGAATTTTGCCATGAGGAGCTTGTCTACCTCTTCTTTAATAACAACATACCTTTCGGGGTCGAGTGGTTGTCGCTTCTGTCGGATTAGTTGATAGGTCGGATCAATATTAAGTCGGTGCGTTATCACTGATGGGTCGATCCCGGGCATATCTTCATGGTTCCATGCAAACACATCAGCATATTGTCGGAGCAGTGCAATCAACTTATCTCTCAAGGGTGATTGGAAAGACGAGCCAATTTGCACTGTTTTGAATCTATCTATCTCGACTAAGGGTACTCAGATAAGGTCTTCAAGCGGTTGCCCTCGTTCATGAGACTCAACCCGGGGGTCTAGTGATTCGATCGTCGATATTTCAATTGGAGCTTTTTCCCCAGGAGCTTTTACGACTGTCACGTAACAACGCATCGCGTCTTACTGGTCTCCTTTAACGACTCCTACTCCTGACTCGGTCGGGAATTTCATGGAGAAGTGATAAGTGGATACCACGGCCTGGAGGAGATTTAGGGAGGGCCGACCGAGTATCTCGTTGTACACTGATGTTTGATCGACGATCAGGAAGTCGACCATCAATGTCGTCTAATGCGGGAAATTTCCAGCAATCAGCGGAAGTGATGTTATCCCCTCAGGGAGCACCTGTCCACCAGAAAACCCGATCAATGGGGTCCGAACTGAACGCAATGCCGACCGTTCGACCCCCATTTTGTCAAACACTTGAGCAAACAACACATCAGCAGACGAACTCGTATCGACGAGTATACGGAATACTTTTCGGTTGGCGATAGTGAGGGTGACAACCAGAGTGTCATCATGGGGATGATGGATGCCTCGGGCATCCTCCTCCGTAAATGAGCTGCAATATTTCTCTTTTCTTTTCCTTCTTTTCCTTTGAAGGTCGAACTATAATCATGAGCTCTGACTCGGGTCGGCTGAGGCTTCTAGCGTGGTTTTTTCGAGCGTTATTTGAATCACCTTCGCATCGGGGACCACCTATGATGGTTCGAATTTCTTCTGTAGGCCGATTTTTATTCTGATGTTCTTCAGCAATTCCGGCCCTTACCACATGTTCTTTGAGTCGACCCTCTTTTATGAGTCGTTCGATTTATTCCTTCAAATGATAGCAATCACTTGTGTTATGCCCATGATCGCGATGATAATGACAATACTTGTCTTTATTCCGTCGATTAGGATTGCTCCGGAGCTTGTTGGGCCAGTTGACGAAGCCTTCACTTTTGATTTCCATCAGCACTTGCTCCTGAGTCTTGTTCAAGGGGGTATATGTAGAAAACCTTCGATCTGGTCGTTTGCCCGACCTTCGTTCATCGCGTGCTTGATCATCTTTACGCTTCTTCCCTCCGATTGAGTCGGCTTCTTTTTTGGCCGACTTTTTGACCGAGGATTTTGCATTCTGGGCGGACTCACGCATGGGTCGTGTTTCTTCGGCGTTCGCATATTTGTCCGACCGAGTCATAAACTCTGCTAGAGTCTCTAGTGGATTTTTGTCTAGGGACGCCAAGAATGGTTTGTCTTTGACTCCTTGTATGAGTGCATTGAGCGCCGTTTCTTCCGAATGTTTTCGAACCTGAAGAGATTCGAAATTGAAGCGCTTGATGTAATCTTTCAGCAGCTCTTCTTGCTTTTGAACTATGTTGTTCAAGTGCGTCGGGGGCTTCAGTTTCTTCTTTCCACAAATAAAGTTAGTGAGAAAGACATCGCTGAGCTCGACGAAATAACTAATGGGCTTCGGTTTCAGCTGTTTGAACCAAAGCCGAGCTACGTCGGTTAATGTAAGAGAGAAGGCTCGACACATCACGGCATCCGAGGCGTTGTGCAGCTCCATGTAGGTTCTGAAGCATTCAATATGCTCGGTTGGGTCGGTCTTCCCAGTGAAAGGAGTGATTTGAGGTAATTAAAACCTTTCTAGTAACCGAGCCTGAATTACTTCGTCTACGAAAGGAGATGCTTTTGCCTCAGATTTGGTCGGATGTGTATTCTGACCCTGTTTCATGTCCGCCATCTCTTTCGCCATTTCTTCCCGTACTTCCCTTTTGAAATATTGGATGTCAGCTTTCCAAGGTTCACCACTGTCCGCCGTACCTTCAATTGGAGGTCGACCCCGCCTCCTCCGATCTATCTCATGTCGAAGATCGGTAGGGGGCAAGACAGCTGTGGCCGAATAAGCCGGCACGGGCTCAGGAGCACCTTGGGGCTAACTCGGTTGATGGAATGATCGCTGAACAGAAGGCTGAGGATCGGCCGCTAGTGTCGGGACATACGCTGCCGACCCTTGCGGAGGCGGCTGCATTTGTTGATGATACATCTGTTCCAACATCTGCTTCATCATAGTCATATCAGATCGGATTTCCTGAACCTCCCGATCCAACTGCCCATTGTTGCGGTTCCCCTGGTTATTGGTTGTAACAGATGTTGCTCGTTGTGTCACGGAACCCTGACGGTTGTTGGGTAGGTTAGGGATTATCGGGACTGCATTCGCGCCCGTTGGTCCTGCGACCACGACCTCATTCAATTCTTCTTCTTAAACCGTCCTTCTAGTCATCACCATATGAACAAATTTCTAATTTGTCAATAGGAATATGAGGAAATGACTTTTTATACGATTCCCACAGACGGTGCAAAACTGTTGATGTAAATTTATGGTGCGCCTTCCCTTAAGCTCGTCACCTGCACAAAAGATAAACTGAACGAAGACCCTGGTTCTGACCCGGGGAACCTCCGATGCTTAAGTCAGCTTTGCAGGTTAAGAAGAAAGAGTTTTTAGGATTTTAATTTCCGTACCTTTTAGTGAAATGGAGGTCCTTTATTTATAGATGCGGGAGAATCCTGCCGTGCAGGGATTCTCTTCCTGATATCGTGGAGATTTGATTTTATCCAGCTATTGGTCTCCCTCCGATCCCAAGATCATAGAAATCGGGGATCCTTTTGCGAGATATTTGGGACAGTGTTTTCATTTACACAGTCTTTCATTCGTTTGGCTTGGCCGATTCCGACTCGAATGATGAATGAGTCTCGGTTGGCCTTATAGAAAGCTTTTTGTCTTCTGTCGGGTGGAGCGGTCTAGATTTGTGACCGTCATCCTTTACTGACAAATCAACCGGCTTGGTAATGAGTCGGTTCTTTCCGTCGATCACATAAATTATAGCTTTTTAGGTTAAAGGTAGTGTTGCTTGCATTGCTAGCTCATCAACTGAGCCAACTTATTATATTTGCATGACGTTGTTTCGGACTCAATTGTTGTCTCGGAAATCCCCGAGTAATGCCAATAGAACTGGTCCGCTTCACATCCAAGTATCTGGACTTGCCTTATTTTTCTCCCAACAAAAATAATGGTGAAAAATTAAAAAAAAAAAAATACATAACCGACAAAATTTTGGTGAGAAAAACAGTTTAAAAAAAAGAGTAATACATACCCTTATCCAATGAATTTTATTTCTAAAAACTAAAGTCATCCATCTTAATGACGTCAGCAAGACACCAATGAGCATCGAATGGCTGGTGACTTCCGGTGACCCCACGTAGTAGGATTTGACTAGTCTCATACGAATGAAATAGCATGTTTTTCTCGATCAGACCCTATAAAATTCCGCCGCCTTTGGTGACCAAGTCACCAGCCAATCCAGGTCACATTCGAATTGCCTTTCATCAGGTTACAGAATCCTGGCCCAACCCACTGATTGCTCCATAATACTTTAATGAATTTACATCAGTCAAGTGAATGCCGCACGTTTTTGTTAGGCGCAAATCCCGTCCACCAGAATACGTGGAATGGGATTCGGGGGTTGACTAGAGCAGGCGCTGTGGGTATATTGTGTGTATGTGTTTTATATCTACATATCGATTTTGTCCGCTCATATATCAGGACATGCATGAGCCCAAAAATGAAACATATCCATAACTCAACTATGATACAACGCAGGATACAGCGAGAATAATGACATCCACTGAATTTTCATGGGCCCCACTGTGATGTTTATTTTCAATCCAAGCGGTTGATAATGTAACACAGGCCTGGATGAAGAGAAAATACAAATATCATCTTGATGCAACCCCATGAAAGTTTTAATGATGGGCGTGCAATCATCACTGTTTACTATGGTGTGGTCCACTTGAGCTTTGGATCTGCTTTATTTTTTGGCTCATACCCTATAATGAGCTGGCAAAATGGATGGACAGCGTAGATAAATTAAACACATACATCGTGGTGGGCCTCACCACGGCTGCCACCATGGTCACCAGGCAATCCGCTTCCGTCCATCAATACATGAACTAGCGACATGCGAGAGATGGCTCTACCATATTTTCTTCTGGTTCTACCGAATCACAAACCTGACTCATACACCCAAGTGCTTATGCTCTTACTGCAGTTACAGTTTTTATAGATCTCCCAACAAAGAAGAAAGCAATAAGCTTAATTACCTAACTCAAACAGATTGCAAAAACAAAAGTGGAAATGCAAGAAGAAATACGAGAGGCTAGAAATCTCTTCAAATGGCCTCTCATGGCAGTAAACAATCTACCATCACATATACCAGCTGACACACACCCATGTCGACGTGGGCAAGATCAGTCCCACCATTTAGGACTCGTGATGCAGAAGAAACCCTGGTGGGGGTGAAGGGAACAAGACACCAGCAGACAGTGGAGTCTGCGGCCTGGAACCCACAATCCCCGAAGCAGGTGAAAGAGGTGAAAATGAGTAATCAGGCGTGGAGTGTGGGTGATGCTGAAACCCGGGCGGGATGAATTGCGGTGGCATTACGTTCAAGAAGCCGCTGGGGGACGGCGAGATGAGCTCCGACGTCAGAGAAGGCAGAAGGTAGGTGGGGCGGCTGCTGGCGGGTCTGGGACCCAAGTCGACGATCGAGCTCTGAAGGTAACTCATGTAGGCCGGGACCGGAGACTCGGCCGTGTTGGCCCAGTTCGAGTTGCCTGGCGTTAGACCGGGTTGATCAGCTAAGTTGTTGTTAAGGAGACTGGTTGGGACGGAGCGAGCGGTGGGGGTGAGCGAGTGCGGACGGATCCTCTGCAAGCGCGAGGAGGGAGTTTTGGGAGGGTTGTGAGGAGGAAGATACGAGTCGTGTTGGGAGGGTGACCCGGTGAGTTGCTGGACGACGTTGCGGAAATCGTTCTTGCTGATGTTGTAGACTTGAGGTTTGGGCTGCTGCTGTTTTCCGAGATTTGGTTGGTGTAATGGGATTTTTCGTATGGTTTTCCCTGTCTTGTTTACAGACAAAGAGGCAGTGTGTCTGCTGCTAGTGGTTTCAGAGAAATTGGAGTTGTCCATTTCCAGAGAGAGAGAGAGAGAGAGAGAGGGAGAGATTTCATGCCATTGAAGATATTCTGAAGTTTTGTAAGAAAGAAATAAGAAGTGGCAAGGTTAGATTCGGGTAGTCTGCAGCACTGCTCAATAAATGAAGAACAGTTTAGAGAGTCAGATGAAAATTGCATAGTCGTCGGGTCAAACAACGAGGGGAGAATTTGTTTGGAAAATGAAAATGAAAAAAAATAAACATTTTGTTTTTTACTCCGGACTGCCGCGACCCATAACCACCCACACAGCGGGCTAAATTTGGCACAAGGGTAACTCAATCCAAGCCGTACAAATTGTGGGCCACATTCCCGATGGGTTAAATCAAAAGAGTTATCATCAACAGGAGAATCTTAGTTGCAGATTATGATCCTCTTATCCCAGTTGTTCAAATAATGGACACCGCTTAGATAGAATCATAACCAACGCGAATAGAATTCAATTGGTAGCCATCAATGGAGAGTAAATTTGAAAAATTTTGCATAGTCAAACAATTGTCAGTTAGTCGGATGGAACGATCCTCTTCCTAATTTGATATTAGTCCACCCACTTTTTTTGACGGTCTGAATTGAGATAGATGTGCGCTACATGGACAAAAGCAGTGTGCATGATGGCCACGTAGTGCCACCGTATTAAATAACCGGTCAGGTAAGAGACTGATATGCCATCTCCCAGCTGGGCTACACGTTTTCAGGATGGAACCCACTGAGTACACGTTTGGCAGGTCGGTCCATTTCCATTTCGGAAGCGGATTGTCTGGTGTACCTCACACCAGCTATATACCTCAGCAAGTTCTGTGAGTCTGATCATGAGGTATGTGTTATATCCAAACTGTCCATCCATTTGGGGAGGTTGATCTCAAGGCTTAAGACGAAAAATACGGCAGATCTAACTACTAAGTGGACCACACTGCAAAAAGCAGCGGGGGATTGAACATCTACCATTGAAACCCTTTTTAGGGTCGCAGAAATTTTGGGATCAATATGAAATTTGTTTTTCCTCTTCATTAAGGTCTCTGCAACTTATGAGCAAATTAGATGGAAAATAAACGTTACCATGGGCCCTACGAATTATTTAACATTGAAAATCATTATCTCCGCTGCAATTATGGTGTGGTCCAGATGATCTTTGGATATGATTTATTTTTTGCATAATTCTCTAAAATGATCTCTAAAAATAGATGAACGGCATAGATATAATAGCTGGTGTAGGTACCGGTCGTGCAAAGAGCACTGATGCTCTTTGAGCTCCGGGTTGTACGGACAATTCAAAGGGGATCAAAGTTACATGAGCCCCACACTAATGTATTTATTATATCCACACTAATGTATTTATTATATCCACACTGTTCATCACTTTTTTGAGATAATTTTAGATCATGAGCCCAAAAATGAATCATATTCAAAGATCAAATAGACCACACCAAAAATAGCATAGGGATAATGATTTTCACCATTAAAAAATTCATAGGGCCCACCATAATGCATATTTTTCATCCAATCTGTTCATAAGGTCACAAATATTTGTCTGAAGAGGAAAAACAAATTTCACATTGATTCAAAATTTCTATGACCTCAAAAGGGTTTCAATGGTATACGTTCAATACCCCACTGCTTTTTACAGTGTGGTCCACTTTATCTTTAAATCTGTCTTATTTTTCGTCTCAAGCCTTAAGACAAGCTCACCAAATGGATGAATGATTTGGATATAACACATAACTCATGATGAGACCCACAGAACTTGCTGACGTAGATACACCAGCAATATAGTTGGTGTATCCAAACTGCTCATACATTTTTCGAGTTCATCCTAAAGCTTAAGATGAAAAATAAGACCAATCTAACCATCAAGTGGACCATAGAAGTATGTCATTGAAATCCTTTTAGGGTTCACAAAAGTTTTGGATCAATATGAAATTTGTTTTTACTCTTCATCCAGGTCCTTGTGAGCTTATGAATAGATTGGATGGAAAATAAACATTATGGTAGTTTCTCACAGATAGTGCCAAAAAATGTTGAGGTCAAAATCTGGATCGCTCTCCACTCCTCGAATGGACCTTGGTCCTGCACGAAGAGTGAGCAAAGGAGACTCTGGCTAAGCCGAGGGACCCTCCAATGCCTAAGTTAGGTCCAGGGAATCTGGGTCTTAAGTTGTAAAGTAGAGGGAGAGTGCAAGATATTACGTACCTGTAGCAATGACGTCTTCGTGTATTTATACCTGACGGTATGAAGATCCACATCCGTTAGTCACGCCTCGATTCCCTCAATCAGGGAGATTTTAAGATCGTGGAGATACTGCGGGTAATCCAAGGATCACATAATATATGATGCGCATCGTGCGTATCTGCGAGCGACATTATCGGCCTTGTTCTCTTATGGTAGTTTCTAAGTTCAGCCTGAGGAACGTCTGACTCAACCTCCGCCTCGGAGTGTGGGGTCAGCTCAGACCTTTCAGTAGGTAAGGTAAGTTCAGCATGGGGGACGTCCGCCTCAACCTTCGCCTCGGAGTATGGAGTCAGCTCGGACCTTTCAGTAGGGAAGGTTTCCGACTGACAAAATATATAGGCCCTTTGTCAACCTTTGTGATCTGAGCCAAGCGGACAGTTATTCTTCCGATCGGATTAACATATGCTGCAGGGGCCTTGGAATCATGAATGGCTCAGATCTTCTGATAACATGGTGGGCCCTACAAAAATTTTAACGGTGAAAATCATTATCTTGGCTACTATTTGAGGTGTAGTCGAGTTAATCTTCGGATATGATTCATTTTTTTATATAATACTTTAAAATAATCTCGAAAAATAAATAAATACCATAGATATAATAAATACATCAGTGTGTGCCATGTAACTTTGATCACCTTTGAACCATTCTGTACATCTTGGAGCTCGAGGAGCGTCAGCTTTAGTCTTTGCACGACATGTACTTACACCATCTACATAGCTGGTGTGTGGTACACCAGCCAATCCGCTTCCGTTTCCAAGTTACATGGATTAGTTCCAAGTAAGTTACTTGGAAAGTAAGAGAGCTTACATGACGTTGTTACGCAATAAATTATCAATGCAGCGGTCCAATCAGAAGTTCCAACGTAGCAATTATTTTCCCGTCACATTTCACGTGTGTAGAATATCCTACCATAGAAAAGGTCGGCCACACCGCGTTGATGACCTTGGTGTGAAAATCGGGCAAGTCAGCTAATTGAGCGGTACACAACATCAAGATCAATGAACGACCAATGGTATGAATCAGTCTACTGGAGTGGCCCACCAGGCACTCTCTAAGGAACAAGGAAGTCCTACAACAGCCGTTCAACAAGTAGATTCCTTCCCTACTCATTCATCACCTACGACCGCTCATGTTAAGCCCGTATCTCAAAAATTAGATATAATTTTAAATTTTAAATTTTAAATTAAATTGGAACATGTTTAAAATTAAAGTAGACCATACTACAAGAAACAACTAGGTTGGAATCACCCTGACATTAACATTACTATGTCAACTGTGATGATCATCTTATTCTGAACTCATCAAAAATTAAGTCCTACTGGAACGAAGGGTGTTAATGTAGAAATCTGGACATCCTCCTTAGACATTGGTAAGAGATGACATAGATGGAGATATTTTATCTTCTGATGGTTGATATTAAGTAATAAGTTATTTTCCCAACATTGGATTATTTTTTTCTAACCATTGAGAAGCTAATTAGTTATAATTGGTGCATGCTGACCATATGACGCGTACAAATGTCCAAGCCAACCTTATATTTCTCACTAGCTTACTTTCACCCATAACAAAAGGAATATATAATATAGACCCATCTAAAACTAAAGTGAACCCCACGGCACATGGAAAAATATATTAGGAAGGTATATTTATTGCTCCTGAGATTCAAACATAAAACCTTTGTGTTTGATAACCAATAAATATATATATTTATATATTGATAATAATATATAAATATATATATATATATATAATGGTCTGAACATGAGCTGGGCTGAGCTCTTTCCAAGCTCTGCCTGTAAAGTAAAACTTTGGCATAAGCCTGTGATATAAGCCTAAACAAATGGGACAAGCTGAGCCAGTGAATGTTATGCACAGCCGAAAACGGAGCTAGCCACTTTCTTTCGTGCAACACATGGGCTATTCATTTAATGTGATCCATCATGTATGACATGACAATAATGCCATTGAAATCCTAAATGAGCCGGGCAAGCTAGACTCGATCTCCTTGGTGGGCTCTTGAAGAAGCCCAGGATAGCCGGGTGTCAAACGGGCTTAAGTTGTAGATCTGAGCCTGGCTTCGGGTCTAGTATTCCAGTAAAAGCCCAACCAGCGGGCGGGCAGACCCGAAATCCTAGCAAACCAGCCTGCCGCCTTGACAGCCCTTTGGATAGAGGTGATATATGCCACTTGGGAAAGGACCGTGGGGTAGGTCGTGATTCACTGATGGGCATGAGACACGTGTAAAATATCAGGCGGTCAAAGAGCGAGCCATTCAAAGTGGAATAGTGTGGACGGAGGCCATTAATGATGCCCTGCACGAAACGGTGATCCGAGCTCGGTCCTCTATCAGTTGGCCAACAACACTTAGACGATTCCGGTCAAGACAAAAGTCTGACGTGGAGAGCTCTACCGTCAGAAGCTGTGAGCAATTGCCATGGCTTTTGAGCCGGTGCAGTGAAAACGTAAAAACAATTCAACTGTAGATGATCCGGTGGAGCGTAAGAACCGGATACGGTAGAGCCACATCTCTCCACAGTACGAACAGCAGCTTGATGTGCAAATCAGGTCCGCACAAAAGGAACAGCCTGGTTAATGTATAAAAAATACACCTACTAGAGAATCACAACCATCTGATCAGTGGCCATTCAAATAACGGTTGTACACAAACAGTTGACGGTCAGGTATATACTTAGATAAACAATTAAAAAATGAGTATGATATGATATGTTTTGGACCTGCTTGGTAGGCCCCAAAAGAATAAGCTCATCTGGCTGTAGTTATCATAAAATTCATAATAATGCACTGGAGATAATATATTTTTCTTTTTTGAAAAGGATTAAATTAATACAATAACCAACTATCCTTGTTATAGGCAGAACCGAGCCATCTACATCGTTAAGGACGAGGCAATACCGTCTCGGTCGGGTGAACAAGTAGTCCTCATGATGCACAAACCGAAAGACCTCAACAAGTTCCAAAGGGGGATTTTATTCAGCTCGGCCTCAGTCAGGACAGCTCAGCCTCGGCATGATAACTTAGCCTCAGTCAGGACAGCTCGACCTCGACAGATATACTCTAGAAAAGGACGGTCAAGCCGAGTTCTCATTTTCGTCCTCATCTTCATCTTCTTTCGAATGAGGCTATCCCGAGCCGAAGTCGGGGAAAGACACGAGTATATTATGTGCCAAGCTAAACTTGGAAATTACTATAAAAAGACGTGGCCAATTACTTCGGGCGCAGATACGCATGATACAGCACATGATCCTTGGATTGCGTATAATATCCCCACGATCGGAGAATATCTTTGAATGAGTAGATCATGTCGTGATTAACGGACCCTGATCATTCAATAATCAGGTATAAATACGCGAGGACCCCATTACTATAGGTACGCAATATCTTGTGTTCTCCCTCTACCTTACAATTTAAGACGCAGATTCCTTTGACCTAACTTAGGCATCGGAGAGTCTCCCGGCTTAGCCAAGGTCTCCTTTGCTCAACCCTTGTGCAGGGCCAGGGTCTATTCGAGGAGTGGAGAGCGATCTAAATTTTGATCTCAACATTTTTGGCGCCATCTGTGGGAAACTGATACAAAAAGTCAGGTTCCTATTCTTGAGTATAATGGCAAGAGGAAAGAAGAAAACAGTAGCTGCGGAACCAGAGCAAAACGAGCAAACTCGTTCCTCATCACTACTTCATGCGGAATCGGCTCTGGGACCTTCCCAACATTCGCGCAACCGGGCAAGCAAGTATCGAGCCATGCAGGGCGAAATACAAGCCTTACGTGATGAAGTGAAAAGGATGAAACAGCAACAGGAGCCGCAATCACGCTCGGCTCAAGAAGATCCTGTCCCCGAACCAGTCGGCCCGGTTGTGGAAACCCACTCCGCGCCGAGGAGTGTGAGGCCTAAAGTACCCCAGCATCCTCAGGTGCTCATATCGAGTCAACATCCTCTTTCGACCCAAATCCGACCCTCATCTCGGAACACCGCAACACGAGCTCCGACTAATGCCTGGGTTACTTCAGCCTTGGCACCAACGGACCTCCGTCATCGGTTGGAACGAAGGAGGGGGAGGAAAAGTCCAGAGAGAGAGAACGCCCAAGAGATTGTGGCAGAAAATAAAGACCCATGGGAGAAGCCGTTCGAGGAGCTCAACAACAAGTTCTTAGCTCTGGAGAAAAAGCAGCAACCGACGTCAATTCCCGCTGCCGTCCAGGCGATGATGAAAGAGACCGAGCCACCTTTCACCTCGGAAATCATGAACAAAGTGATGTCTCAGAGGTTCCTCATACCTCCCGTCATTCAATATTCTAAGTCCGGGGACCCATCCGAGCACGTGGAAGCCTACCGCTCCTGAATGCAAATCCAGACGGCGACAGATGCAATGATGTGCCAAGAGTTCTCGATTACACTAACGGGATCCGCTCAGAGTTGGTACCAACAACTCAAACCAAACTCCATTAGCTCCTTCGCAGAGTTGAGCCGACTATTCCTTACCCAGTTCATCGCGGTAAGAAAAGTCGAAAGCCCAACACTCACTTGCTTACTGTCAAGCAAGGGCCGAAGGAGTCGCTGAAGGATTACATCGCTCACTTCAACGAGGAAGTGCTACTAGTGGAAGATTATGATGACAAAATGGCCCTCGCCGCTATGTTCAGTGGTTTGAAAGAAGAAAAGTTCACCTTCTCCATTGGGAAGAACTCACTAAAGACACTGGCTGAACTTATGGCCAGAGCTCAAAAGTATACCAATGCGGAGGAATTCACCAATGCCCGTAAAAGTGTCCAAGTGACCGAACCGAATGGTAAGCGGAAGAGGCCTAAGAACGAGGAATCCCAGACGTCTAACAAAGGGACCGATGAACGCATCTCTCGCGATCGTCGCCCGGGCAGGAGACCAGAGAAAAATTTTCGCTCCAACACCCCCCTTAACACGTCTATTGAGCAGATTCTACTGGACATCCGAGGTGAGAAGATGCTGAATTAGCCTGTCTGCATGAGGGCCGACCCAGATCATCGAGACAAGCGCAAGTATTGTCACTTCCATCGAGATCACGGTCACAATACTGATGACTGTGTAGACCTTAAGAACAAGATCGAAGACCTTATTCGGAAAGGACACCTACGTCGATGCATGAAAGAAGGAAAAGCTGCTCGGAGAAGAGAAAGGGAGCACGAGCAGCCAAATAACAGCACGGAGGAACCCACCGAGATCTGTACAATCTTTGGGGGCTCATCTGGCGGAGGAGATTCAAATAGGGCAAGAAAAGCTCACTCTCGGAAGTCCGAACTGGAACACTACGTTCATTTAACCGAGCGGCCCAGTAAGGAACTTCGGTTCAGCCCGTGCACTCTAACCTTCACGGAAGAAGATGCGTACGGGATTCAGCACCAGCATGACGATGCCCTAGTAGTCACCATGACTATTGCGAATCGTAAAGTATACCGCATTTTAGTTGACACCGGGAGCTCAACTAATGTGATCTATTCAGAAGCTTTTGAAAGAATAGGGATTCCCCAGTCTCACCTCAGACCTGTGAAGACCCCCCTACACGGCTTTGCCGGGGAAAGAGTGATTTCTGAAGGAGTCATTTCCCTCCCCGTGACCGCGGGAGAAGGACAACATCAAGTCACACTCATGGTAGACTTCTTAGTTGTCAATATGCCTTCTGTGCACAATGTTATCTTGCGTAGACCCTCTCTCAATGTAATGAGAGCAGTTGTTTCTACCTACCACCTGATGATGAAATTCCCAGCCGAGGGCGGGATAGGTTACCTCCAAGGCGATCAGCGAGAAGCTTGAAGATGTTATGCAATCATAGTAAAGAAAGGGTCGGTCAAGCAAGCGCTCGCCATCAATGTCCTAGATCCCCGAGGGCTCGTGGAAGGCTCATCTGTAGAAGATCTGGAGAAGGTGCCGCTTGATGAAGCTGATCCGAGCAGAACTGTCCAGATTGGAACATCATTGAATCCAGAACAACAGACTGAAATTTTAGCATTTCTGCGACAACACAGGGATGTCTTTGAGTGGTCCCATCAAGATATGCCTGGAATTTCTCCAAAAGTCATGATCCACAGACTGAATGTGGATCCAGATCACAAACCCGTCAAGCAGAAAAGAAGGACATTTGATGCTGAGCGATGCGAAGCGATTGCCGACGAGGTCTCCGCTCTACTCGACGCAGGATTCATAGAAGAAGTGCACTACCCCGATTGGATCGCAAACGTAGTCCTTGTGAAGAAAGCCAATGGAAAATGGCGGGTGTGTGTGGACTACTCGGACTTAAACAAGTCTTGTCCAAAAGATAGCTTCCCACTGCCTCGGATCGACCAACTGGTGGACAGCACGGCGGGCCATGAACTGCTGTCTTTCCTGGACGCGTACTCTGGATATAATCAGATCACGATGCACCCTCCAGACAGGCAGAAGACTACTTTTGTTACGAACAAGGGACTCTACTGTTACCGGTTCATGCCATTTGGCCTGAAAAACGCTGTGGCCACATATCAAAGGTTAGTGAATCAGATGTTCTCCAAACAGATCGGACGCACCATGGAAGTATATGTCGACGACATGTTGGTAAAAAGCATCAAGGCATCTGATCACCGGACGAATTTCGAGGAAATGTTCGCCGTCCTTCGAAAATACCAGATGAAGCTAAATCCAACGAAGTGCGCCTTCGGAGTCGGCTCAGGAAAATTCCTCGGCTTTCAAGTTAGTCAGAGAGGAATTGAAGCGAATCCTAAAAAGATCAAAGCACTCCTTGACATGAGTTCGCCTCAAACCATCAAGGATATACAATGTCTTACGGGTCAGGTCGCAGCGCTCGGACGCTTCATTTCCAGAGCGACGGATAAATGCCTCCCCTTCTTCCAGCAATTGAAGGGTCATAAGAAGGCAGAGTGGATGCTAAAGTGCGAGCAAGCCCAAGCGGCAAATTGAACAAGATTGCCCAGGCTCACCCCCTTCTTGTCCAAACCCTAAGAAGGTGAGCCCCTATTCCTCTACCTCGTAGTCTCAACCTCGGCCGTCAGCTCGGCTCTAATAAGGGAGGTCGGAGGCAAGCAACACCCTGTTTATTACGTGAGCAAAGCTTTGGTGCTGGCAGAAACGAGATACTCACACCTAGAAAAGCTGGCGTTCAGCCTCGTTGTTTTAACTTGGAGGTTATGCCCATACTTCCAAGCTCATTCGGTAATTGTGCTAACAAATTCCCCTCTCAGGCAAGTTCTTCAGAGGCCCGAGGTGTCAGGTCGGGTGACTAAGTGGGCCATCGAGCTCGGTGAGTTCGATATTCAGTTTCGCCTGAGGACGGCAATCAAAGGACAGGCCGTGGCTGACTTCATTGCCGAATTCACTCCGAGCACCGAAGAGATTGGTGCCGAAATCAAAGCGAGATCGACCGATCCTCCAAGCGATCAAAAAATAGTATTAGATCCAGGATGGGTTCTCTATGTGGACGGGTCATCCAATGTCAAAGGAGCCGGGGCCGGGATTGTCTTGATCGCACCCGACTCCACGACCGTTCAATATGCGATCAGGTTGGGATTCAGAGCCTCAAACAATGAGGCAGAATATAAAGCTTTGTTAGCCGGACTCAGATTGGAAGCAAGTTTGAGTGTTCAGTCTCTTCAAGTCCGATGCGACTCACAGCTAGTGGTAAATCACATCTCTGCCGAGTATGAGGCTAAGGAAACAAGGATGATGGCTTACCTTGATGAGGCGAGAAAATTAATCAAAAATTTTCAGAATTGTACGATCCATCAAATTCCGAGAGCAGAAAATTCATGGGCCGACGCTCTAGCAAGGCTCGCCTCAGCCGCAGAAGGGAAGATCCCACGAATCATCCCTGTCGAATTCATAGAGCAACCAAGCATCAGTAAGGATAAGAAAGAAGTCAATCCAGTTAGAGCAAATCCGAGGTGGATGGACCCAATATTCAAGTATCTCACGACAGGCGAGATCCCCTCGGACAAGTTGGAAGCCAGGCAGCTCAGAGTCTGAGCAGCCCGATATATCATCCTGGATGGTATCTTATACAAAAAGGGACATTCTCAGCCCTACCTCAGGTGTCTTCAGGCCGATGAGGCGGAAATCACTCTGCGAAATCTGCAGAAATCACTCTGGCAGTCGGGCCTTGGCTCTAAAGATACTCCGACAAGGATATTTCTAGCCAACCATCAAGGAAGATTCCAAAAATTACGTTCGAAAATGCAATAAATGTCAGCATTTTGTGGCCATGCCGAGGCAACCTGCTAAGGAGATGGTCCCCATGAGCGGCACCTGGTCGTTCGCACAGTGGGGAATCGACATTATCGGTCCCCTACCCACAAGAAAGGTGCAAGTCAAGTTCGCAATTATCACTATCGACTACTTTACCAAATGGGCCGAGGCCAAGCCCGTCGCCAGAATAAAAGAGCAGAAGGTGATTAATTTTGTCTGGAAAAATATCATCTGCCGATTCGGGATTCCACGAACCATCGTGTCAGATAATGGCTGACAGTTCGATAGCAACAAATTTCGAAACATGTATCACGGACTCGGCATCACAAATGCGTATTCTTCTCTCCGACATCCCCAGTCGAACGGACAAGTAGAGACAGTCAACAAGGTCATCAAGCATCATCTCAAGACAAAACTGGAAAAAATGAAAGGTAGTTAGGTAGAAGAACTTCCGTTCGTTCTCTATGCCTATAGGACCACAGCTCAGTCCTCAATAGGGAAAACTCCGTTCTCGCTCTCCTATGGCTCAGAGGCGATGGTACCTGTGGAGATTGGTCTCCCTATGGCCTGGGTTGGGAGCTTCAATGAAAAACAGAATTTCGAGCAGATTGCTGCAAACTTGGATTTGCTCGAAGAAGTTAGAAATATCTCGAAGCTCCGAGTCGCAGCCCGGCATCAACAAGTGGCACGGTTCTACAATTTGAAAGTCAAGACAAGGCAATTCAGGCTAGGGGACTTGGTCCTTCGCAGAGTATTCCAGAATACCGCCGAGCCGGGGGCTGGTACACTCGGACCAAACTGGGAAGGACCTTATCGGGTTGTTCGGTCAACTAAACCAGGCTCCTACCACCTAGAAGACCTTGAAGGTCGTCAGTTCCCCCATCCATGGAATGCCGAGCGTCTGAAAGTCTATTATCCATGACGAGCTAACCTTAAGACTGTCAATAAAAGTACTCATCCAGGCGACAGGCCTTTAAGGCCCTCGCCAAAGTGTACACCTCCGAGCGACAAGCCTTTAAGGCCCCTAATAAAATCTGCCTCTTCTCATCTACATGAACAAATCACCTACTAAGGAAAAGTTACCTCTCACATGCAGGGGCGGACTCAATGGATTAATCCCTTGAGAGGGTTAGTGCATTATCCCACAAAAAGTTCTACACGGTATCCCCAAGTTAGGGGAAAAGCCTAAACACTGATCCGACTCCTCTAACGTAGGAATCGGCTCATAAGTTAATGGGTAAAGTGGAAGGTTCTCGCCAATTGTGGGACGAGCCGGCCCCTTGCGGGTCTGGACTCAATAAGCAAACCATAATGGTCTCAAACTCTACAAAACAACATTGAAAAGGGGCTAACCCGTTAAAGGGTTGGCTTGGCCAAATCCTAAAGAAAATCAGCCTACCAACGAACTAGTTCGGCAGTCAAATAATCTACAATAAACATTCGAAGATCCGTTAACATACGAGAAAAATCATCATTCATAAGCCCTCCTTAAAGGGTCAAAAAATCACCATCTGCAAGCCTTCATTAGAAGGTCAAAAAAAAAAAGAGGAAAAATATACAACATCTAGCCTTTTCGAGAAGATGGGCCGACTATAAGATCAAGGGGTGGGTCAGCTGTGATCTCAGGCACGCCCGTAACGGGCTCGTCGCGGCCGATAAGGTCCACTGAGAGGACATCAAGGTTCAGAGTTAGGTAAAGCTTTCTGACCTCGGCCAAACAAGTGATCACTCCCCAAGTATAGGGTTGTGATGTAGTAATAACTCGGTAAGACCGAGGTCGAATCCACGGGGACTGAAACCTGTACGTTATCTGAAACTAACTACGACTAGAACTAGAATGAGATGAAATCTAAATTGAGTGTAATTTGAAGAATAATGATGAAATATTAATCTAAACTGAGAAGAAAATTCAGAGAAGGGAAACTAGGGATTCAGAGGATCCACTTGTAGAGATCAGGAAGATCTTATGCCTGCTTGAAAAATCATGGAATTTAAACTGAACTTATTTGATATAGTGTTTAAAAAGATGAAAGGTGTATGAATTAGAATGGATTCCATCACCAAACCATGCCCAGGAGACAAAGTAAATAACAGAATTAAACTAATTACCAACCAATCAACATGCCATGAAAGTCAGGAAGGGTTACCGTCATCCAACCATGCCCAGGAGACGATGGTGAACAACATGGCGTCCTGACGTCATAAATATCAAAAGGAAAAAGAAATACTTAAAGCCATTGCAGACCCATTGTAATTTCAGTCACAACAGACCATTAAAGACTAAAAATATTCCCTTAATGAAACAAAAATCAAATTCAGTTCATGAATTAAAATCAAATCAAAGGCAGGGAATAAAATCCCCCATCTCACTACAAGCTTCACCTCTTAGCCCTAGCTAAGAGGTTTAGCCTAGCATGGATAGGCTATACATCTTTAAAAAAATAAATAAATAAGGAAAACTTATTAAAAATAAATAAAAAAAAAAAAACACTGACTGTTACTTTCTCTCTCTGCTTCACTTCAAAGCCAAAGCCAGAATCAGATGCCTGCTTCCCTTTCTTCTCTTTCTCTTTATAGCTGCCAAAAGTGGGAGTTTCCGAACTCCATGCATGCGGAGGTCTTACGCAGCAGCAGGAGAACTCCATACTCGCGCTGGACTCCTGATGGACGGCCATGATTATAGGTACGGAAGAATCCATTCCGTTCATTGAATTTCCCTTGAAATTTCAGGGTAGACAACCGGTTTTGGCTGTCTGTTGATGCAGCTTAGGGAAGAATTCGTTCTGCCGTCCATCCTTCTTTTGATCACGATCAACACATGCTTGCACACAGGGAGAGAAGAAGACACCTAGGATTGAACTATAGGCCCCTTAAGCTCCTAATGGGCCCCTTAAGCTCCTAATGGACGGCCCCGATTAGGCCAATGGGCCCTGATGGTGGCCTACTGAGATTGACCGCAGACTCTGCTGTGGAACAGAGCCCACGGAGACGACGCTGTGATGGTGGTGGGCCCCAATTCCCTATCATTTTGAGAAATCCACTCCATTCATTCTATTCGTGGCAAAAAACCACTGAGAAATGTGTATTTTTCTTAAGTTTAATGCGGCCCACCATCTCAAACATTTCCACCGTCCGTCTTGCCTTCAAACGGATAAAAGGAAGATCTCCATTATCTTCCGAGATTCCGCCACCTAGGCAATGGTTGCACCCCTCCTATGGACTTAATGGACGGTTCCGATCATTGATTTGAGCCATCAGTGGGACCCACTAATAAGACTAGCGTCCAGTTTTTCGCGGACGCTGCGAAGCAGATCTCATCACTTGCGCTGACGAAGCTGGTGGCTCCAATTCGATGTATTTTGAAGAAATCCAAGCCGTCCATTGGATCGATGTCGAAAAACCGTCTGGGAAAGAATATCTTTGGAGAAAAATCGGCGCGGCCCACTTGATCTTTAGTTCCGCCGTCCGTAGATGTTGTGGACACTGTCTCCACGTGTACCGTACATGAATCTGGGAGACCACCGTGTGTACGGTCGGTTTTTCCTTCTGAATGCATTAGATGGCTTGGATCAGCCGTTAGGATGATGAAGGTGGGCCATGTAACCTCCCAGCGGAGGCCTTGCGTAAATGCTGAAGAAGGAGACTTCCTTCTTTCGCAGGCGTTGGTCAAGAGTCGGTTTGACCGACTCTTTGCTGCCGTGCACATCGAGTGAAATAGTGCACTAAGCACACTCGATCATAAATGGGGTATTTTTAGGTGTACTACAAAAATGAGTGCATTATTAGAACTTATCCCATATATATGTGCTGGTACTTCACAATGTCATACTGCTAGGGGTCCTCTAGAGAGATGGCTCTACCATATTCCTCGTATTCCGCCTCTACCTTAGACATGTTTTGGTTAGATGGAGTTTTGGCTTGGTCCTCAAAGTACATCGTCACTCAAGCTTGGGGTATTATAATCTTGGAACGTTTCTCCTACCTAACACGTACGCTGAAGGTACGGCATCTACACCGGTAGAAAGGAACAAAATCCTCTGCAGCACCTGTTTTACCCAATGTAGTGCATGAAGCACCCAATACTCAGTGGGGCCTACCATGTTGTATATGTAACATCACTCTGTCCATCAGGTGAGAGCCCTTATTTGAACCGTACATGCAAAATATCAGCCTCATGGAAAACTCCACTGGCCCACACTGATGAGAAAATTTTAAAATTGCTCCTTTAAACCTGTTAGTTCACAGGGTGTGGCTTGTGGGAATTTTGGATCAGGTCTCTTCTGTTTGTCCTGCTGAGTTACATCTTCTTAATGGGTTTGATAAAAGTTGAACGCCATGGTGGCCCCACACAAGCATATGATTGGCATCCCATTCATATTGTTCCTCTGTAATGTGGCCTACCTGAGTTGTGGATCTTACTGATTTTTTTTGCTCGCCTAGACTCAGGGAGAGAGGCTGATCAATGGATGGAATGGTTGATACATGTGAACTTGGTGCGCCCTACAGAGATTAGGTGTTTTAAGTGTTGGGTAAAGCATAAAGCAAGTAGAGATTTTTCCCACTCTAAATTTCACATTTCACCCACCGGCTTTTCTAAGTGCTGTAAGGATACAGTGTAGGGGACGAAAATACCCTTCCAACCTAGTCAACCGGGTGTGGACCCGGTTGCTGCCCATTCAACTCGAAACGGATTGGCTACTCCCCCTGCCACCATTCAATGGCTGGTGGTCGGTGCTCTGTGGGCCCCACCATGCTCGAGAAGTACATGTGCCTTATAAATACAATCCAACGGCCGGTGCAGGAGGGAGCAGTAAGTCAACATCGACAAGGAAGTGATTCTAGAACTGGTGACCGATAGTGCCTGCACTGCTATTTGTGGCACTCGTGCTTTTGATGCATTAAGGGGGGAGAATTATTTTAATGCATCTAATGGCTAGAAAAGCCCTACACCACTAGCTATTATGCAACACATGACCCAACTTATGCACAGGTTTATGCGTTTGACAAATGAGGCCAATCTTGCCGTGATCCAGACCACTGGTTTATTGTGTCCCCACCGTTGAAGGGGCATGCCCTGAAAGTACCACTATATTGAGAGATCCCATCCACCAATCTTAAGCCTTTTTTCAGTCCCATGTGGACATTAGTTGTCTTTAACTTCCTAAAACCAAGTCTGCCAAACTGTTTTGAGAGCAATCTCACAAGGGAAAATCTTTACTCTTGTTGGAAATTATCATTTAAAGCATCACATTATAGGTCAATTCTTTCCATCCATTTGACCAGTTGAAAAAAAAAAAAAAAAAAAAAAAAAAAATCTGTTATTGAGAAAGGAAAAGGAAATGTAAATATTTTGACATTGCATCCGGGCAAGTCCAAATGCTTTGTTCATGCAAATTATTTGCATGAACAATTTGCATTCCATCCAAACAGGTCCTTACTCTCTGCCATATTTTTTTTTTTTTTTACTTTTTATGCCGAAGAGCAATCAACGGACCTGAATTCTGCTGAATTTCATGTTGTGTTTCCGAGTTTTAAAACTATGTGCCAAATATAAAAAGCTTGAGATTGTTCCATCAGGCATATATCAAAGGCAATATTTCAAACAGGGCGGGATGCACCAGTCCAACGGTCTGGATTATCTACTATGGCCCCACTTCTCATACTTGAAAACCCACATGGGTCTTGCAAAGAATTGGGAGCACGGGGAGATGACACAGAAGAGCCCGTGGAACCGGAATAATATATGTTAGACGCAGATCCCAACCATCTGATCAGTGGTCTTTCATAACACAGATCCCAACCATCTGATCAGTGGTCTCTCTCTCTCTCTCTCTCTCTCTCTCTCTCTCTCTCTCTCTCTCTCTCTCTGAAAGAAGGTTGAACCAGACGGTAGCCGCTGATCTAGATGGGACCCTCCTTGTATCTGAAAACCCTCTTTCTCTGTTCGTTGATCTTTCCACTAGTAAGATTTCGATCTTCTCATTCCTCAGTATTTGATAACTCGAGTTTGATCTGTATGTTGGGACTTCTTTGATTGATATATATATGTAACATGTGGTCAGATCAATGATGCACGCATATTGTTCGATAAAATGCCCATGAGAGATATTTCTTCCTAGAATGCTTTGATAGCAGGTTATATGAAGTATGGGGAAATATTTGTTGTAGAGGAACTGTTTGGAGGAATTCCTAGGCGGAACATCTGTTGCAGAGTGGAGCATTATGCTTGCATTGTTGATCTTCTTGGCCGAGCTGGATATTTGGCTGATGTTGTCGGTCCGGATAAGGATTGCCTTGAATTTCTTCTTCTTTTCTTTCCACAACTTATCTAATTCATTTTGGTAATTTTGACCAATAAAATGGTTACCTATTACTTCTACTTCAAAGTTATGTCCCTAGTGTTAGAAGTACATTTCTCCAATGAATCTTGAGGATGGAACCTTGATTCTGAACTTGCATTACAGCTACAGTTATTTCTTCCTTTGATCTCAACAAGTGAAAATTTCTCACAGTTTGATAGGTTCACAGATGTGGATTTGTAAGTTGATGATTCCTTGGTTGCAACAAAAGAAAGTGATGGAGAAATCCCAGTGTTGACAGAGTTTAAAATTGTGAAGGATTTGGATTATTGTGTGCCTGATACATTGGACCTACAAGGTAATGCTAAATCCTTGACCTGAGGATACATAATATCCACAGGTCCTTACTCTTTACTTGTGGGGCCCATGGTTTGATAATCTAGACTGTAGATATGATCGATCCTATGGTGGATGGATGACACACCACAAATCTCCTTGATAGATAATCCTAACCCTTTGATAAGTTGCCTGAAAATAGGCAGTTAAGAAGAAAAACAGCAGTGGCCGACATTCAACCGACAAAATGGCAAATGATTGGATAACCAGGATCTTCCAATCTTGGAGGTTTTTGGGGCACAGTCTATCCAAGATGAGGTTTTTAACTGTTAGATTATAAAATTTTTGGATGGGTTTCTGTAGAACTGACATTAGAAACAGCACTGCTTTGAAAATATACCACCTTCATACTTGCTTTCCAAGAAAGTTTCAGGATGGCAAATAGCCAACATTTGGCATTAAGGACTTTTCCTCAGTTATTGGCTTGCTGATGTGCAAGTTATAGATTGAGGCCTTCTGTTGTTGTATAATTTTTGTGATGATAGAATTAGAGTTTCGTGCTTGGCAGAGAAAGGGTTAAGCAGAGGCTGGCACTTTATCATGGGGTGCTGCCCATATATATGCAGTTCTCCAATGATGCAAAGAGACATTGTCTTGAGCTCTGAATCTCTTGCTGGTATGGAATGCTTGCACCCATGGATCTTGATTGTTTTTTATTTTCCCTTGTTTTCCCCTTTACTAGCTAATTCCATAAAATTTTCATGCACCGGAGCCGAGGTTTGTTGAAGGAGGGAGAGCATGTTACTCGTGTCCAGACTGGAACACAACCAATTTGGCGCCAAGAGTCTACGCATCACGTCCATGCTTGTTTTCCCATGCTTGTTTCTAGCATTCCAATTTTTTAATGGCATTAATGGATTCAAATTTTGTTAACGGATTTTGAATAAAACAAGATCTGATGCCCTTTCAAAATCCTTGTCAGATTAGAAGTGGTGGGAAGAAGAGATTGAGAAAATTCACCCTGATTTCATCTTCTTTTAGACACTTATTTTAACATAGTTTTGATTTCCCGATAAGTGGCAATTTTCATCTGGTTGTGAATATAAACAGTTTGCTTCATTCTGATAGATTGACACAGGATAGAGTTTGCAATTTCAGTTTATGGGTTGGTTTTTTCTGAATTCAGGATCATATATCTTGGTTTTGATGGATTTTCAGGAGCTGAACTCTTTAGTCCTGAGTTGAAGATGAGAGATTCTTCTGCACAGTTTGAGAATGCCTGCATCATATCCTTGATAAATAAATTTAAACATCAATGCAAAATACAATGTAGATTTTGGAAAACATTTGCGTTTTACTAATAAGAATGTGTGCTTCTTTGAGCAGGTTGTTGCTGTAAAACAATTGGATAGAGATAGGCTCCATTAAACAAGGAATTTTTTGTGGAGGTTCTCATTGGAAAACAAACTTCATGGTAAGATGGCAATGCTGCCACACTTCAATTTAGGCTATTTACTATATATTTAGTTCAGTTTGCTATTCACAATCGATCAAATATTGCTTTAATTAGATGATCTGGACCATCCAATAAATTGCTTTCTCATTGAACATAGTAACCATTGTTGCTTTATGTTAATTATTGTCCATTTGTATGCTCTGATGAAAGGGATTAAAATTGTTGAAGCAATTCGGTTTTGGACTGTTGTTCATTTAGAATAGTTTCAATTTGATTGGTGTATGTTGTGTGCGCAATAATAGCATGGTGGCACTACACTATCCATGCTTCTAGAGGCACTGGAGCTGGTCCCGCATCTTATCTACCAAAAATAGAAATGAACAAATGGCCCCCCTAAGAACCTAACATAATATATCTGGGCTTGCTTGTTCCTCGTAGTTGAGAGTTGTTTTCTCTAATTTTTTAAGGGATGTGAATGAAATTGCTATACCCTCAACGAGGGAGTGACGAGAGAATCACTCATGATCAGTTGCACATTGATCCTCTAGAACTATATCTTTCTTTTTCTTGTTTTAATAATATTAGTAATATTTCTATAGAACTATATGGTATGTAGGCTTTTAAAAGATAAATAGAGTTGCTTTCAGAAAAAAAAAAAAAAAAAAAAAAAAAAAGGAGGAGAAAACAAAGAGAGTGATAGAGGAGAATGATCTAGAAAGCAAGCTGATATTGTATTTTGGGCAGCTTAGAGCTGGGTCTAGGAGAATTCTCAACATGGTCTAGAAAGCAAGCTAATCTTATATTTTGGGCAGCTTAGAGCTGGAATTTCGGAGAATTCTCAAGATTTCATGCAAGTGTCCATCCACGGTGAAAGCAAGGTGATGAAAGGTTGCATCTTTCTGACCTGGTTCCAGACCCAATTACTTGTCCAAATCAAGACTCAAATAAGGCTTGGAGCTTGGACCGCATCATATTTCCAATAAGTTTCAGCTCTAGTTCCTCGTATATGATACCCGGATCCAAAATGAACAGGATTCAAATCTGAATTCCCTAATCATGTTTGGATCTTGGTATGCTAAGCCCAATGCAAAGCTGACCCATTGACAACCCTAGGTATGACATGGGTAGAATATGTAACAAGCTTGGTATATAATATATTATGCTTGCTCGCATGTGCAATTTCTAAAATTTTGATGAAATACTACAGGCTGAAAGTAACTGCTATTTGGAAGACCATATGGTTATTTCAAATACATGTTTTGTAGCATTTAAGTAGTGATTTGGATGCAAATAAAAGAAGGTACATGGGAATA
This sequence comes from Magnolia changhungtana, assembly GCA_030180095.1. Lineage (NCBI taxonomy): Eukaryota > Viridiplantae > Streptophyta > Magnoliopsida > Magnoliales > Magnoliaceae > Magnolia > Magnolia changhungtana. The sequence goes on from JASAUF010000667.1 coordinate 4,635,355, forward strand.
CTGCATGTTAAACCTACATATACATCTATGGTGTGGTCCACTTGAGCTTTGAGCTTTGGAAATGCTTTAATGTTGGGCACATGCCCTAAAACGAGCTGGGTAGAAGATGCAGATAAGCAAACATTGATGTTGACTGAATGTTTGAATACTGGGCTAGCCAACCTAGGATTTACCTGTGTGGACCAAACCAGGTCATTCACTGGGTAACTGGGTCAGGAAAACTTGGCCCATCCTAGTTTCAGCATGGCTCAGCCTGGTTTCCCAGATCAAGTGGGGCCTTTATCTTGTTTCTCTTGTTGCTCACACTTCAATGGAAGGTCTAAATGAACGTGAACTGTGTTGTTTTCCGTAACAATCACTTCAGTACTATGTTTAAGGTCAGTTATAGCCCTACCATACTATTTCAATTGATTCTTCCATTCATTTAGGAATCAAAGATACTATATGACACTTTTAAGAAGTTAATTGTAAAATTTTTATTGTTCCCATTTGCAGTTTGCAACATGTTGCAAGAAATTAAACTGTTTCCTCTCTTGTTTGCAATTCAATGGTGAACTCTCTCTTAATTACTGACGAAGGTTATGCAAATCAGCCTGATATGGTGTGGGAACAGTTAAATGAGGTAAAACTATGAACAACTATACTTTTTTCTTCCTCTTTCACTTGAAAATATACTAGATTTTTTTGGAATTATTTATCATGCTTGCAAGAGTTCCTCATGAAATGAGCATTTTATTTTATTTTTTGTACCGAGAATCTCTTTTCTAGTTGGATCCTTGAACTTCAATACTGCTTACTTTTCAGGTCAAATGACTGATAACTTCAAGGAATTTATGGCAAAAAACCAAGTAAACGACTCGATTCTTGAGATTGCATTTATCACTTTATCAAATGTGTTTATATATAACTAATGCAATGTCTCTCATGTTCAGGACTATCATGCTAGCATTCACGATGCAACATAAATGGAAGCAACTTATAGGTCTATCATCTTTACCATCTCTTTTGTTCAAATTGTGTTATGTTTCATTTGGATGTTCGTAGAAATATTGAGAATAAACTAATCTCTTAGATTTGTATTTTAATTGATGGGACATAATTATGATGATCATTTCTTTTCATTAGTAGCTGACCCAATTTTGGCAATTTACTATATATTTAGTTCGGTTTGCCATCCAGGCCAATTGAGCATCCAAACACACTCAAAATGATGTTTAGTCCACTTCTATGTTCAGCCCAACCTTTTGAATTTTGTGAATGGGATTCATGCCAAACAATCGTGTGAATTTATTTATTTTTTTGGATGACTATTACGAGTAACAGATTCAAAAAAAAAAAACTAATTTTTTTTTTTTATTTGCAGAAAATTTAGCGACTGACAAAATCTGCCGTTGCTAATTTATCAGAACTTTAAAATCAGCGACGGACCATATCTGTCACAAACTATCATGACAAATTATTCCGAAGGGCTTTTCCATAAGCGACGGTTTTTTTTTTTTTTTTTTTTGCGACGGACTGGATTGGTTGCAGACTTGCGACAGATCCCATCCGTTGCATACCTTTTGTGACGTGGCAAACACCAACGAACTAAATCCGTTGTTTGTTTTGTGGAAGATCTGATTAGTCGCAAATTCTTGATCTAGTTTTGCTACTTACCTTGTGATTAATTCGGTTTACAATTCATGCCAATTGACCATCCAAACACCCAAAATGATATTTCCTCTAGCTTTATATTCAGCCTTATCTTTTAAATTTTGTAAATGGGATTTTTAGTAAACACTGCGAATCACTTTGGGTGATAATCATGTCTAACAAAAAAGATACAAAAAAAAAAAAAAGGCTATCTATTATATTTTTTAATTGCAGAAATATTAGAGACGGACTCAATCCGTTGCTAATCATTATGAATTCGAGTGACCTTTTGCGAAGATACAAACACCGACGGACTAAATCCATCGTTAATTTGCTTTGCGACAATTCTTTCAGTATAGCTGGTCCATTTCCAATGAACTAGTTTACCCAATGACCGACTTGTGGTCCGTTACTTCTCGTTTAATCCGCGACGGAGCGTACCGTCGCAAAATTTTATAATATCAATGCGGCTGGGTTTTGATTCATTTTTTACGACGGACTAGTTCCGTTGCAGAATCGGGGAAAACTAATGACGGATGGGATCCGTCGCATGTTTAACGTGACGTGGGCGACAAACAACGACGGCGTAAATCAGTCTTTATTTTTTTGCGACGAATCTGATCTATCACAAAAGTAATGACTTATTTGATGTCCGAGTACCTCATTTCTCATGATATCAGCATTTATAATGACAGGTAAGTTTACTTTTTTGCGACACAGTAAATACTAACGGACCAAATCCGTCGTTATAGTGCTTTACAACCTTGTTAGATCAGCGACACATCATATCCGTCGCAAAATTTTCTAATGATATTAATGCAACTGGGTTCCACTGGTTTGCGACCGATCCAATCGGTCGCTAACTTGTTGCGATGTGGCAAACAGCGACGGTTTAAATCCGTCGTTAATGTATTTTGCGACATTAGATCCGTCGCAAATTTTCGATTTTGGCGTAGCTGGTCCGATTCTGATGTACGAAACATCCATGAAATATTTATTGCGACGTGGGCGGCGAACAGCGACGGATTATATCCGTCGTTAATTTGTTTCGTGATGGATCTGTCGCAATTTCTTGATTTTGGCATAGCTGGTTCGATGCTAATGAACCACAAATGACTGTTTAAATCCGTCGTTATATTCTTTTGTGATGGATCTGTCGCAAATTCTTGATTTTGTCATAGCTGGTCCATTCTAATGAACGAAACATCCATGAAATATTTATTGCGACGCGGGTGGCAAACAGCGACGGATTAAATCCGTCGTTAATTTGTTTTGCAATGGATGTATCGCATATTCTTGATTTCAGCATAGCTGGTCCGAGTCTAAAGAACAAAACATAACCCCCTCCCCATGGAGATGTTTCTTATAGCGAGGATATCTAGATGGAGAAGTCCTAACCTTTTTATTAATGGCCATATAATAGTAAGAATCGAATATTGCAATGGTTATGCCACTGATACAATTGCTGGTTTCTTTTTTTAAAAAAATTTTAACATAGAAATAGGGTGGTGAGAGAATAGTAAGATTTGATACTGCAACGGTTATGCCATAGATACAATTGTTATTTAAAAATAAAAAATTAAACATAGAAATTAATAAGATGGTGAAAGAGGAGATCTTTTCTTCCTCTACCACAAGGAAAAAGAACTATCTAAATTTGGAATGAAATTGATAATTATGAATTGTTTTCTCTACAAAATAACACACATACCATAGTATCACTAAATTTGGAATAAAAATTGATAATAAAGAATTGTTTCCTCTACAAAATAAGCGATCCATATAGCTTATAATTCTTAATATTTTTAATTCGACCCTAATAAACTGACCCAAAGTCATGTAACCTTGCATGACTCAAGGACTTTGAGTTAAGAGCTAGACCACTAGAATATTAAAACAACAAAAAATAGCAAATACGAAAGTTACTAAAAAATGACTTCAAATTGAAATTTAAGCCCCCAATGACCCTTTCTTACAAAGTTACAGAGTTGGTCAACTTGTCTACTAAAAGATTGTAGACCTCATACTTAGCTTTTTAATGGTAAATTATTATTATTTAAATATATATACACAATCCCAATAACTTGTCACAAAATTAAATCTGTTAAAAGCTATAATGTGCATTAAGCAATTTCTGTCCCACATCGCAACTGTCTAGCTTTGCTTTTTTATCCACACTTTCCTTCAAGTCATACTGTTTGGTGCATGGGATATCCATAGTTAGGTCTACCATATCAGTGGCCCGTATTGCTTAACCAAGGGCCCCAACAACTAATACAAGCTATAATTGTGTTTGTGCATTTCAATCAAACATTAGGGTATATATACCTGTGAATGAATAGGGTCTCTATTTGGTTTACATGTGATTAGGATGTGCAGGAGAGTCATACTCGACTCAATGTCAAGTTGAACATCGGTGCCCACAAGTTGAGATTGATGGATTAAAACTTGATTCTAGGATCCAACCACCCTCTCAACCACCAATTGTAACAAGAATCAGGTGCTTTGCAGAAGGGTAAGGGTTAGTTTTTTCTAATAGATTTTTTTTACCTTACGTTCAGGACTTTTTTAAATCAATAATTACAACTAATATATTTATCAAAGGAACAAAGATAGACAAATAAAACAAAGCAAATGCTAAAACAATGTCGATTTTATTGATTTGCTGGAACGTCTCAGAAAAATTCGTACAAAGACCCGAATATCACCTCAGGTAGAAATCACTAAGGATCAAATCCTTTAGAAATTAGACAGAAATTAATTAAGTACTAAACTGAATTAATTAGTAGATTAGCTTGAACTGCTTTCTATACGAACTGTAAGACCCAAAACCAGTAAAATCGCTAACTCTACATTACCTAAAAACCTAGGATCAATCTCAAAACTCAGTTGCTCATGAGAGCACATTGAAACTCCGTATCGGACTTGGACCGTGCGTCGAAAGTCCAATGACCGCAAAACTATACGGTTATGACCACCTTACTAGGCTTGACAAGCATCACGGGAATCAAGTCCAAATAGTATCCAGAAACACACAACTTGAGCCTAGAGCGAAGTGTGTGAGAAACGCGAATATCTTTAGAAAATGAGCTTAGATTTAAGTGATTTGGGCCATTCACTTGCAGGCCAAATTTAAAGTTTCTAACCATCAGAATCTAACCCAACTACACCCTTGGATCAGGGGAATTTCCATACACATGTCAATGTGCTTGTGGCCCTAATCGAGTGACGATAGCCATTGAACTGAAACTGGTCCTCCACGGTCGATCCATAAATCTGATCAGACCGAAATCTTAGCGTGGCGTAGATCCATCGTCAGGGAACTTTCTCCAAATTGTATGCAGGTAATGGACCTCTAGATGAGCTATATTGGCCCGAAACATTACATGCGAGATTATTTTAAAAAAATTTATAATGATTTATCATTAAGTTTCAAGTTATCTCACAAAATTTCATATCATTTAGAGTTGTAGATAAATTATTAAAATTCTAGTAGCAACAACTGTCCGAAATTAATATTTTTTGGATAGTTGGTAAAACATCTTAATTTTAACTATATTATAATTTTTATTTTATTTTTTTTCTTATTTTTATATAAAACTAGACTCATCAAGCTTCAATCTGGCTTTTGAATCACCTATATCGAAGCTGTAACGAAGGAGATATAGTTTTTCAAAGTTGAGACAAAATCTGTCCAAATCCCTACAGGGGCCACGCCGGTCAGGCAGGGTCCCGACGACCCTTTGGATGTCCAGGCATGGGCCCCGCCGGCTGGGCAGGGTCCCGCCATGTCACTGGAGCCCGGGCAGGGTCAGGCGGTCGTGTAGGCAGGGTCCCACCGGCTCACTATTTTTCAGGTGGGGTCGCCTTGTGACAGGCATATCTTACAAACCGGAATGAGTTATTCGACGTGCCATATATGAATTTGGAGTAGGAGAAGCCGATCTACGCAATGAATATAGTTATTTCATGAGATTCCTCTCGGTTAGTGGTTAAAAATCTATTTTATCTACATTTCCATTATTTCCGGTAAATCTTCATTTACCCTTAAGTCTTTATCCTAGAATGGGTCGGAACTAATAAATTTAACCCGGAACTAACAAATTTGACCCGGAACTAGCTCATTCGGACTTCAATGTTGGCTTCGACCGTCAAATCTTTTGATTTTCGGCTTGTTCCTAACAATGTGCTGGGGAAGTTTAAGAATAGAGTGATGACAGGTTAATATCTTAAGGAGATATATTGGAAAGAAGAATTTTGATTTAGGCCTGTTTGGGTAGTGGCATTAAGTTGTACTAAATGGGATTGCAATACTAACCCCAACCCAAGATTTGGGAATGGGATGTCTGAAATGAGCACAGGACAGAATTTGGAATTTCTTTCATAGGCTTTACAAAATGAGTCTTGTGTTAGAAGGTGTGATATGGGACTTCCAAATCCCATGATAATGAATTTCTAATGGTAATTTGAAAGGAAATCCCGGAATTCACCCTTAATTGAATACATTCTAAACAGGGAATTGTAAAACATGGGATACACTCATTCGAGGGACGATACCTTACGCATGCATTTATCATTACTCTCACAATTCCCTTCACCCTATTCTCACCTATTTCAGTTGGCCCAACAGTCCCTTAGGAATTAGGTGGACTGGAATAGCTAACTTTCCTAGTTAGTCGAATCAAGTCTTGCTTTCAAGTTCTCAAATTCTTGTCTGGAAACAGGCCGAGGCACTGTAAAACTCTCGGATCACCTTCTCTAGCGTTACTACTCCCTCTTGCTACCGAACCCTAACACCCTGGAAGATTCACCTTATGTTTAAGACTAGCGGTTCAGGGACGGGTGGTTCCTAGCATTTCGTGGTTCCTACTGCATTCCCTCTCAAGTCAGCGGACATGTTAGTAAGTTTATGACCCATAGCCCAATTGATTTCAAACTGTTGCTTTGATACTAACTTGTAATGCCCTAAAAATCGGGGGTCATGCGTACATTCGACTCCCGAGTTCCCGGGGTCACTTATAACCGATTTTCATTAATATGCGTTTAATCAGGTTTAAATGCACAACCTAAAATTTCCTGGAACATGAAGCACAACCATACAACTCTACTGAAATGAAGGAGATCCAGTATATATACAGGTCCAAGAATATAAATGGGTTGCACAAGGCGTTACCCAACAAAACCACAAAAAGAATGATATATAAAAAAAAATAATAATAAAGCTGAGTCCACAACTCAGCGATCTAAATCCCGCCTATCAAGCCGATGGGGAGTCGCCCATCAACTGAAAGTAGGACGGGTCGTCCTCCTCGTCTAAGCTTGTGCCGCCAAGCTCCTCATACTCCTCGTCACCTGCAAATACGAGAGAATCTGGTTGGTGTTTTAAAACACTGTCCCAGAGTGGGAGTAAGTGATCAACTCAGTGAGTGCTATTAATCTTAAGTTGTAACGGGCATCAGTTATATTATGAATTTAATGAAAAGTAATCATTCATAGACACCTAGCTAATCTTATTAATGCGTATGCATAATAAATGATATGATGCATACCCTCGCCACAACACTCCCTCGAGCGACTCCATCTAACGATCGCATATAACCAACACTCCCTCAGAGCAACCTCGACTGCCGAGTCGCCACCCTAACTAGTGTGATGCAATGTGATCATGTTAGTCGAGTTCCTAGTTAAGTCATTCATTCAGCAAGTTGGGGAATCTGATACACCCCACATATCAATGCCTCAACTAGTTGCGATGCCAAAGCCCCTCAACGTACGATGTTAGGGCACCACAATCCTTGATCCCATCGGGTTCTCCATCCTCGACTTCAAACACATGAGGAGTGCTGAGAACTGAAATTGCTCACGGTCACTACAGGGAGGTTCGTCACCCCAGCGTAGGTCGACAGCTCGAACACAGTGTCTCATTCCACCATGCCCGGCCCAGGAGATGGTGGATCGGCTTCAGGTGATTATCGATCCATACATGTATGAGCAAATAGAGTTAATAAAAGCAGGTTGGTCAGCTAGTAGACTAGACCGTATGAGTTCAGGCAAGTACGTGGCGGAACGGTATCAGGTACGAGCGACTCATGTAGTCTAACTACTGTTGCCCACACGCACTCGCCCAAATCCATGGGTTTAGCCTCAAGATGGTCCTACCAACGGGGTCGCCCTTACTCTTCTCGTATTCCTGACTAACCCCAGGGTTTGGGTTGTGATTCATAACATGTCGTCTAACAGGATTATCAATTAGCATAAACAACATCAAGTTCTCATACTCCTCATCATACAATTCAGAATCTCCTACCAAGAGAGGCTAACAATATCATGAATAAAGGTACATGTGTGTTGTGTGGGTTGGTGAGGAAGTTAAGCACTTCCTATATCTCATAGAGCCAATTTGCACAAGGATTAATAAGGTATACATGCTATAAGGCAACATCATATGAAGAAAACCAAACAAGACATAAACATGAGATCATTAATTCGTACCAAATCATGTGAGAGGCAAGAACAACATCATATGAGAAAATCAACATGACATACAATTCCATACAATTCCAAACAATCCAACAATTCTTAGGTTTTTCCCTAGATTTTTTAAATAAATCATCCAAACAAACAGAATCATTAGACTCGTACTACAATTGGTGCTAGGCCACCTAAGGTTAATAGTCCACACCTTGTGATGCTTCACCCAATTCATGGCACTCCTTTGGTTAGAAAATTGAGGAAAATGATTCTTATATCAATTTATAAGCAATTAGGTAAGATTTATGCAATTTATTTTAGAAAAACCTAGGTTAGGGAGTAGGTTTTGTTTCTTACCTTCCAATCGCGAATGAGGCGGATTCGGCGGAAGGAAATGATCGACGCTAAGGCTTGATTGGAAGAGACCAATGAAGGGGAGCACTAAAGCCTCCCCCACCCTACTCTCTCTTCTTCTCTTCCTCTCTCTTCCTTTTTCTTTCTTTCTCTCTTTCTTTTCTTTAGGGTAAAATCGTATGGGGAGAGGAGGTGTCCAAATGAGGCCCTTTTATAATGCCATATTTGGTGTAAATGGCCCCAAATGCTAGGTTTTTACTATAATACACCTATGGAAGAGTCTTTCTAAGCTCTAGGGCCCATTATGCGGTGTACATATTGATATATACCATATGATAGTCCTAATGATGATCTACGTATGGATATGATCGGCCTGCCATTTGGATGCGCCGATTGATAGATATGATTAGAAGTCTGTTCAACGTCACTGATGGTTGATCGGGGCCGCAGCTATACGGATATGAGCAGGGAAATATCCTTACTCCACGTGTAAAGTTTGGTCATAAACCGACAGTTCGAAATCCTCAACTTTGTCTAAGAGTGGACAACCCAATTCACTTAAGTTTCAGCTTCTTCCTCTAGGGTATTTGCACTTCTCATACACTTGTCCTTTGGCTCAAGTTAAGCGGTTCTGGACAGTACCTAGGTCCGACTCCCGCGATGGACGTCAAGCCCAGTAAGACGGACATTATTCTATAGTTTTGGAACTAGTGGCCCACTAACGAGCGGTATGGAGCTTGTTAAGAAAATCGGGGCATTTCTGGAATGAATTAAGTATTAAGATTTCTCGGGGGCAATGGTTAGGGCTTGGATTAACTATGTTCATAGTGTGGCCTATTTATAACTAGTGAAAGTAGAGGTTTGGTCATGATTACTTTAAACCGTCAGTTTTAGGCTAAAAGAGTAACGAGGTTGATTCGGTCTATTAGTCAAGATTTGGGCTTTATCTGACTTAGCTTCGATTAGATCTTTAATTTAGTTATGATCGTCTTGATCAGTTGGCAATAGGTTGGTTAGATTTGGGCCCTATGTGTGTAAATTATGGGGCTAAAGTTGATGTTCAAGTGATCGGGCGGATTCGTTGGCTTCCTACGGTTAATTAATCGAACTTGTGCAGTTCTTTACTGGTTCCACCTGTGTATAAACTATCATTGAGTGCCAATAGTCAGAAACTGATAATATAAGTTAATTATAAAAAAAATTTAAGGATTTTTGGAAATCTAAAACAGTGAAAATCCAGGATGTTACAATTTCCCTGCACAAGTCAGTGTACTTGTGACCCTGATCGAGTGACGATGACCGTTGAATTGAAACTGGCCCTCTATGGTCGATCTCCAAACCTGATCGGACTGAAAACTTAACCTAGTGTAGATCCATGGTCATGGAATTTTTCCCGGACTGTATGCAGAAAAGGGGCCTCCAAATGAGCTCCCTTGTCCTGAAACAGCCAACTTTTGGGTCTACCATGGCCCTGGGGCTATTGAGGTCAGTTCTAGGCCTATATAAAGACCTAAACCCACCCCTCTCTTATTCCATACGAATTTGTAAACCCTAGGAGAGAGAAGAGAGTAAAGAGAGAAGGAAAGAGAGAGAAAGTGGGAGAGAGTTCCTGGGATTCGACCCCACCGCTCTACATGCTGAATCAGCCTATCTGTATCGTTATTCCAGCGATTCTCCGTTCTTGTAACGCCATGAAAATCGAGGGTTGAGCATACACTCGACTCCCGAGTTCTAATGCATCACTTATGCAACATAGATAATGTTGATTAAATGTTGTCCATGTTAGTACATTAAACATGAGTGGGATTATACTAAAACAGCATATCATACTCCAGAGACAGTTAAATTTCGCAGGTGGAAGACTGTCATATATATATATATATAATATATAAACTGTTGTAAGTCTCCAGAGTGTGAACATGTTACCAGGTTAAATATATACATGTATACTCCAAAAAAAGTGTAAAATAACAAGTGTAATGGCGTCTAATCAACATCCCTGTAACCCCGTCAATCAAAACATGGTCTGCATAGACCCGCCTGATAGCTGCATATAAGAGAAACCCTCCTCATCAGCATAAAAGTCCAGCTCCGCTTCGCAAGCATCGCCATCATCTGAAACTAAAACAGGGTCTGGTTCGTGTTTAAAACACTGTCCCGTAACGTGGGAGTAAGTGATTAACTCAGTGGAACTATAAAGCAAAAGTTAACATGTTATCAATTCAATCAAGTAGTAATGATAAAGCAGTACAACAATCATGTCCTAAATACTCTTGATTAATGTAAAATGATATGTAAGAATGATACATGCCCTCGCCTACACTCCCTTAGCGTCTTCATCTTACGGCGTGCATGGCAACCTCCCAAAAGTGCTCTTCCACGCTAAAGCACATGCAATGCGGTGCATGCACGTGATTAGTCAGGTTCTTACTTAGGTTTATTCATACAATAAGATTGAAAAACTAAGGTACCTCCCTTATATCATTTCCCAAACAATGATCCATTCTAGGGTTGTCAGTCCTAGTAAATATCATACGATGTTGCGGTTCTAGGTCACTGCAAAGGGCTCATCACCTGATCAGTGTGGGCCTAGCTTATACTCTAGTTGCTACGGAAAGACTCGTCGCCTCTACGCAGTCTCAGAGTATGCTTGAAGTCACTACAAAGGGCTCGTCACCTGATCAGTGTAGGCCAATAGCTCGATTACAGTGTCTCATACCATCGTATTCGGCTCACGAGACAGTATTGCTCACTGGTCACTACGAGGAGGCTCGTCAACCTAGCGTAGGCCAACAGCTTGACCACGGTGTCCCATACCAACATGTCCAGCTCATGAGTCTTAACGGATCGAGGTACCAAGGTTAACGAGATTTTCACTTGTGTGTTTGGTACCTTAAGTTCAAGTAGTAGTGTCCAAACATGGTGAACATACATAGGGCCAATCGGGTTACTTGACGAGCTCGACTAGTACGAGCGCACCTCGATTTAATTGACATGAAGTGTGTAAGCACTTCGTGTGGCCTAACCACTGTCGACAACCAAAGTATGGCTCGTATTTATCGAACACGTCCCGTGTGGCGAAGAGACTTCAGCCACTAACTCAGAAGTCATTACCAATCGCCCAGACTACGTCGTAGCCCCAAACACACTCCAAGTAATTGTGTACGCATGTAGTAGTCAGAGATAGCAGGTGACAACTAAAATCAAATATGACTCTCATTTGAGCATTTCAACGAACACATAGTGTACATGTTAGCATATATAGACATTTTAACAGTAAATCACATAGTAGTAAGATAGGTTACATAAAAGAAACTCTAACTATGTATAAGGGGATTGAGAATCCCATCTCAACACCCTCATTAAGTACATTACAGCTAGCATTTTCTCATTCAGGCATTTCATCAAACACTTAGACTACACATATCTATGTTCATGTAATGTATTAGTTTTAACATATATTATGACAAGTCCTTTCACAAAGGAGTTGACAAAGGAGTTGTCACACATACAACCATCATATATATATATATATATATATATATATATATATATATATATATATATATACGATCACTAAGCATGGCAAGCACAAATGTAAATTCCATATTCATTCAAACATTATAACAAACACTCAGAATGCATTTTAATCAACATAACTTACATACATATGTAATATACGGGAAACATCTAATCTAAGCACATGTGAGCGATCAAGTCAGTCATAAATCATTAACTGACATTGAAGGCCTTGAAAACCATAACCTAAATATTTATAGTTCGCACCTTTCGTCGGTGCGAAATCAGTTTAAATGCTAAGTCTTTGTCTACGGCACCACAATAACCTATAATAGGGAATAAGTTAGCTAATTCATCTATTACACTAGTTGAAAACCCTCAAATAGGTTAAGGTTAAAATTTCTTACCTAAGTACGGAGTCGGAATCGTCGGATTTGTGACACTGAGGTGGTAGTTAGATGTGTGGAACGACGGGATTGAATCCCAAGTACAAACACCAATTCACTCTCTCACTTTCTCTCTCTTTCCTTCTCTTTTCTCTCTTCTCTCTCCTAGGGTTTTCCAAATTCGTATGGGATGAGAGAGTGAGGGTTTAAGGTCCTTGTATAGGCCTAAACTGATGGAAATGGCCCCAGGGCCAAGGTATACTTAAGTTATAGCCAAAGGAGGCTTGTTCCGATCCAATGGAGCACTTCTAAAGGCCCATTTTCTATGTTCGGTCGGACTTAATCTCCCTGACCTTGGATCTAGGTCAAGCTAAGTTTTTGGTCCGATCAGATTTACAGATCGACTGCGGTGAACCAGTTTCAGTTTGACGGTCATCGGTACTCGATCGGGGCCACAAGTGCACTGGCATGTGTGGAAAATTTTCTCCGATCCGAGGGTGTAATTGAGTCAGATTCTGACGATCTGAATCCTTACAACTTGGCCGCAAACGGAACGACTCAGATTACTTAAGTTTGAGTTTAATTCTAAAGATATTCGCATTTCTCACACACTTTGCTTATGGCTCAAGCGAATAGCTTCGGGATACTATCTAGACCTGATTTTCAAGGTGGTGGTCAAGTCCAGTAAGGCGGTCTTAATTATATAATTTCGTAGTAATCAAACTTTCGACGTGCGGTCTAGGTCCGATAAGAAGTTTCATTGTGCTCCTGAGAGCAACCGGGAATAGAGTTTGATCCTAGATTTTAGGGTAACCTAGCGTCAATGATTCTACAAGTTTTGAATTTTGCAGATCGTATTTAAAGTGATTAGTGCTAATTTTGCATGAAATTTAGTTTAACAATAGCTAATACTCGCTTAATTTCTAAAGGATTTAGTCTTGTATGATTTCTGCCTGAGGTGGTACTTGGGCCTTTGTAGTTTGCAATTAAGGTGATTCAAGCTATTAATACTTAATTAAATTACGCCCTAATCATGGCAGAATAAGGTCCTAGAGCAATTCTACGTCCAAGGATGTCCATTGCCAAGTTAGGAAAAATCTGGGGTGCTACAGTTCTTGAGTAAGAAATCCTAACCCTAATCTGTTCTAGGGATTGAAATAGGGTAGATGATGAAATAGCTAACCTATTTCATACTATAGGTTGTCATTGTACCATAGACAAAGACATAGAGTTCGAATTGAGCTCATTATGAGTCTACCGGCGAAAGGTGTGGACTATAAACGTTTAGGTTATGGTTTTCAAGGCTTTCAATCTCAGCAATGATTTCTGTCTGACTTGAATGCTATCCTATATGTTTAGATACGATGTTTTCTACATATTACACACACATATATATATATATATGAACTATGTTGAAATCGATGCATTCCATGTGTTTGTTAAAATGTTTGTATGAGTATGAAATTATGACTTGTGCTTGCCATGATTTATGTTTGAGGATACATGATTGTTGTACGTGTGGCAATATCCTTGCGAAAGGATTTGTTATAATACCTGTTATAACTACTATATTACATGTATGTTGATATGTGTAGTCTAAGTGTTTGATAAAATGCCTAGATGAGAAAATGCTGGTTGAAATGTATTTAATGAGGGTGTTGAGAGGTGACTCTCAATTCCCTTACCTATAGTTACAATTTCCTTCATGTAACCTAACTTACTTCTATGTGCTTTATGTATAAAGTGCCTATGCATGACAACATGTGTACTATGTATATGTTGAAATGCTCAAATGAGATTTGTATTTAAATTGGTTGTCACATGCTGTCTTTGACTATAACATGCGAATGCTATCATTTGAAGTGTGATTAGGATTACGATGTAGTCCGGGCAATCGGTAATGATTTTCAAGTTAGTGGCTGAGGTCGTTTTGTCCCACAAGACATGTTTGAGGAATCCAAGTCGTACGCTGATCGTCGACAGTGGTTAAGCCACACGGAATGCTTATGCACTCCATATCGATCAACTCAACATACGCTCGTACCATTCAAACTTGTCAAGTAACCCGATTGGCCCAATGTATGCTCACTATGTATGGACGCTACTGCTTGAATCTAAGGTACCAACTTACCAGAGAAAAACCCATTTAACCTTGGTACTACGATCCCCTAAGACTCATGAGCCGGGTATGGTGGTATGGGCCGGACACCGTGGTCGAGCTGTCGGCCTACGCTGGGGCGACGAGCCTCCCCGTAGTGACCAGTGAGCAACCCAGACTCGTGAGTTGAATACGGTGGTATGAGACACTGTATTCGAGCTGTCGGCCTACGATTAGGTGATGAGCCTCTCCATAGTGACCTCGAGTATACACTCCGACTACGCTAAGGCGACGAGCCTTTCCATAGTGACTTCGAGTATAAATTAGGCCTGCGCTGATGGTGACGAGCCTCTCCATAGCGACCTAGAATGTTCACTCCCCAAGTATAAGGTTGTGATGTAGTAATAAACTCGATGAGACCGAGGTCGAATCCACAGGGACTGAAACCTATACATAATCTGAAACTAAATAGAAATAGAACTAGAATAAGATGAAATCTAAATCAGGGGGAAAATATGAGAATAATGATGAGAGAATAATCTAAAACTTAATAAATTCAGAGGAAAGGAAACTAGGGATCCAGAGGATCCACTTGTAGAGATCAGAGAGATCTTATGCCTGTATCAAAAATCATAGAAATTAACTGAACTGTCATTGATATAGTTTTCAAGAGATGAGAGGTATATGAATTAGAATGGATTCCATCACCAAACCATGCCCAGGAGACAAAGCAAATAACAGAACTAAACTAATTACCAACCAATCAACATGCCATGAAGGTTAGGAAAGGGTACCGTCATCCGACCATGCCCAGGAGACGATGGTGAACAACAGGGCTTCCTGACGTCATAAACATAAAGAGGAAAAGAACATGCTCAAAGCCATCGCAGACCCATTGTAATTTCAGTCACAACAGACCATTAAAGACTAAAAACATTCCCTTAATAAAATTAAATAAAAATTAATTCAATCTAAATAAAAGGCACAAGTATAAATCCTCCCATCTCGCTACAAGCTTCACCTCTTAGCCCTAGCTAAGAGGTTTAACTGCTCATAAACATGGTGATGATTAGGCTAATCTCAACAGAAAAGAAAAGAAAAGAAAAAGAAAAATAAATAGAAAAAAAACAAACTTCTCTGGTGCTTCACGTCCAAGCCGAGCTTCCCTTCCTCCTCTCCTCTCTCTCTCCCTCTCTCTCCTTTATAACATGCTAGGGAGGTGATGGCTGGAGAATGCGTGTGCAAGATACGCAAAGCAAGTATCGTCCGCAGCGGAGTCTTCTACGCATCTCTCCTTACACAGCCCAAGAAGATGCGCCGAACACAACCCACTTCCACTAGCTTCTTTCCAAAAAATCAATGTCCATTGGTGCATTCTTGGACGAAGTACACAATAGACGGTTCAGATCAACCGTCCGATCACCGGTGATACGCCACAACCGCCCGGAAAATCCGGACTTTCCGGTCGTGCGTAAACAGGGCCCGCCAACGGATCGACGCTGGACTCTCTGTGGGACCCACTTCCATTATCCTTTGAGAAATCCAGACCGTCCATTCATTTTCCCATGAAAAACCGCTCAGACCTGCTCGGTTTTGGATTCAAACTATGGTGTTTCACGGTCGTTTGCTTGGCGCCATCCAGCCTCTGTCGAAGCCTTCATATACATGTAGCATCCCAGAAAATCAGTAATCAGGCCATAGTACGGTCGGTTTGACCTATTGAACTTGATGAACGGTGTGGATCTTCAAAACACGTAATGATGGTGGCCCACCAGGGGTCGCTCTCAATGTTTATTGCGAAGCAAATGGCGACGCCATTTCCGTTTAAAGACGAACGTCGGGTCATCGCCCTGGCCGACCCACTTAGTTGGTCGGTGGCATGCAGACTTTAATAGCACATGCATGCAAGGTGGGTCCCAATTTGATGTATTTGCAAGATCCAATCCATCCATCTTCTTTCTCACCTCAGTTGAACGGTTGAAGCCAAAATTGAAGCATATCCAGAGATTAGGTGGGCCCAGAATCACGATGCTGGGCTGATCTGTCCGTTAGGCCACTTCCAGGGGGATCCGACAGCTGAAATTTGACGTGTACGGTTAATATAGGGCGTTCAGGCTACGTATGAAGTCTCGTGTCAATCGGATGGTGGGAACCCTGTGATCTTGCATTCTGGACGTCCTTTCAGGCCACTCGATCTTCAGTTCCTCATTTTCTTGGATCTCTGGCATTGATCTTGGTCTCTTGGGGTCCGTCCCTTGCCTTTGTGACCTTTGAGCGTTAAATCCATGCTTTAGGCACCCTTTTTCAGCCCAAGCTCCTAAAGTCACCTTGCAACATAAACACGTTTAAAATAGTCTGTTAAACAGTATCATGTTCGTAAATGTAGGCAATAACTGGGGTCTGATATGCAATATTTGACCCTCAACACAACCCCCAACCAGCATTTTGCTAGTCCCGAGCAAAGTATGCGAAAAATAAGTTGAAAATTACAAGACAATTCTTATGAACTGGAGTGACTTTTTGCAAAATAATTCAGATACGAGACTTTTAAGTTTCATGAATATTGGGCCTTACTCTCTCTTAGACTCAAACACACGGTAAACTTCATAATCAAGTTCAAAGTATTAGTCCCTCAATTAGAACAATCCTAAACATTGAGTTCCACAGGTGTAAAGTGTAATCCCGACTTTCAACATTAATATTCAATTCTCTATTTCAGGATATCATTGGTAGCCAACAAAAGACTTCATGACAACCAACCTAAACCAAAACTTGCCTCACCGACCAACTTTTCATTCTACCAGCCCTTTGATTTTTTTTTTTTCATTAAAATAATGTCAAAGAGGGGAATCAAATCCTTACCTATAGGGAGCAAACCTATGGTGAAGATCGTACACCCAACCTTTTTCATATATCATCCATGGGGAATTAAATCTGCACCTATAGGGAGCAAACCTATGGTGAAGATTATTCGTCCACCCCTTTCCAAAGGCATTTGTATTTTCTTTTTCTTCAATTGATCATGACGGGCAATTTTTCAGGCTGGTTCCTTCCATGCTTAGTGATTACCAAGTCAACCCTTCAATATCAAATTGAAACCTTAATGTGAAAGTGAGATGTGACATGTGAGATCATGACTCAATCAATGTTTACAACTTCTAATTATAGTTTAACAATTCAAACTTAACTGTGAAATTTAACAAATACTGAATCCAAGAGTCATATATTACCAACATCACGAATCTTGAAATTTTAAGTACCCTAGATGGCTATCAAATCACTTCGAATTCACTAGAAAGACCAGAAAAATTGAAAAATTTTCACAATTTTTGCTCAAGACTAAGAAAAACACTTATTAGGTTACCTAATCTCCCACCCCCAACCTAAAATCTACATTGTCCTCAATGTAAAAGATGTAAACATGCAATGCACATGAGACAACGACAGTAAAGCAAAAGTGATGGGAAGATAGTACCTGGATAACGAATCGAGAGAGATTTTTCAAGAGATCGCAACATGGAATCCAATCAGCACGAGAGAGATAACAACACAAAAATAACAAAAATAAAATCTTACCTATACCACTTTCGTAGGTGCTCTCGATTGCATTTAGCGTATGCAACAAGCCTTTAAACCCCTAGGTTGCCCCTAGTGGACGAGTTGTAGTCTCGTGAGGGTTTGCAGTAATGTTACCCACAAACATTGAACTAACTAACTAGGAAAATTAAATGGAATGAAAAAGCTGGGTTGCCTCCCAGGAGCGCTAAGTTTACCGTCTATCCTAAAATAACATAAAGCAAACTACCCTAGTCCTAAGAAAGCAAGGAAAAACTACTCAGTCATGCCGCAAGGTTCCTCTTCTGGCCAGTATCATGATAAATTTCTCAGTAGGTTTCTTAACAGGATCATCCAAAAGCCCTTTTTGCAATAGGCTTGGATGTCCTGGAGCATGACATTCCAGAGAAACTTATATACCTCATCAAAAATTTGTCGTTGATTCGCCTGAGGTATCCAGAGTATAAACGATTCACCTGCGACAGAAGAAGTTTCGAAGTTAGTATCCCATGGTGAATCAGAGACTACAAGTAGATCAAATTGAGAAAAATTTTCAAGAAGTGGTGTAGTCTCAACACATTCTGAAGTATCAGACTTCGGTTCAATTTTTAGCTCCTCCTCCCTTAATGGTAAACATTCAGGATCTGTAGAAGGAGGGGCTTCAAAGTAAGGGTTCTCTCGGTCAGTGATGACTACCGAGATATTATTTTGCAAGGCATTCACTATGTCTCTTATCATGGGATCATTTGAATCTGCAAAGTGTGCCAAGCAATCATCCAAAGAGTTGAAAAATTCAGTTGAGCGTGACTTATGTTCCATATTAGAGCTCATGATGATCTGCCCAAGGAATCCATCGTCTTTAAAGGTAAATGGAGGTGTGGTCTCTTGCTCCAGCCCTGCACAGACAAATAGAGGGTCAGTAGACGAAGTATTGATGTGCGGACTCTGTTCATTGATACTACTCAGAAGAGGCATTGAATCGTCATTATTCAACAGTTCAGATGGTGGCCTCAACTGGGTGGTTTCAAATTCAAGAGTTATATCGAGTAGCTCATCCATCTCCCGAATCATATCATCATTCGATTCAGAGGAGTAGTCCAAACACGTTTCACAAGAGTTAGAAGGGTCGGTTGTAAGGGGCCCATCCTCTACCTTTAAGTAAGACATGTTAGGTGAGGGGAGTGGCTCATTATGACCGACCACTTCGTGTACGTCTTGATCATTGACTTGGACCAAACTTGAGATTGATTCCAAGGGAATTTGGGTTGCACATTCATGATCATCTTCCCAATACGCATCATCGTCTACTTCCATGCAGTGCACACTTGGGATGGGATCGCTTTCCTCACATTCTATTTCCAAATTGGGTTGAGGTTCGTATAAACTAACTTCTTCCTCTTTATTGAACTCAAGTGTGTCATGTGAGTGGGGTGTGTCATCATCATTATATTTGAAAGACAACCATGTTTCTTCCCCATTCTTTTGAACAGTCATCGAGATCGACTCATCGAAAAATTGAACCGTATGCTCATTAATGGAATCCAACTCCTCATTCCAAATTTCAGATTTCGTCAAAAGAGAGTGAGGATCACTTTCCTCGCATTGTATTTATGGATTGGATTGTAGTTGGGATGAGCGAGCTTCCTCTATCCTCTCGAGGCGCGAATTGAGTGCTTCCACTGCTTTTCTAATTTCCACAAGACACTCCATGTTATGCTGTAATGAGTTCTCTTGGATCGTTTCTGGTTGGTTCTCAAAGGTAGGGTATCCAAGAGAATAATTATTACAACATGTTGTTGGTTCATTTTCCCAGTTTTGATGGTTCCACTGGTTATAGTCATACTGATCATACATGGGAGAATATGATGTTTGATAATAATCCTCATTCCCATAATTACGATCGTATACGGCCCTATTAACCGATGGAATATAACGTTCTAGTCGGTTTTCAATGTCTGTTCTCGATGGAGAGAAATCTTGAGGTATACGTTGAATTCCACAACCTTCAGGCATTCCCCAATATATCTTATCCATCTCAGCGTATGCACATACTCACGCTTCCATGGTAGAACCCTAACTCTTAGTCTAATCATAGAAGAAAGGAAAATCCTACAACAATACAGAAAGTAAGAGGAAAAGTTAGAAAGATGTTACCAGACTAGAGATTCCTATATTAAGATCCTGTAAAAGAAAACAAACCAAGTTAGTATCTAAGGGATAAGACCTAATAAAAATAAATAAATAAAGTAAAGAAATTAGGACGAAGTTACCAAGTTAGAAGATCTATCAACGACCCTACAAGACAGGAAAGTTAGTTCTAAAAATTAAATTTAAAAAAAAAAATCTAAAACTAAAGTTAGTAAAATCCTAATCTTAAACTAATTCTAAAACCAATTAATTTCAAAATTATGTAGCCGTCAGTCCCCGGCAACGGCCCCAAAAACTTGTTCACTCCCCAAGTATAGGGTTATGATGTAGTAATAAACTCGGTGAGACCGAGGTCGAATCCACAGGGACTGAAACCTGTACGTAATCTGAAACTAAATAGAAATAGAACTAGAATAAGATGAAATCTAAATCAAGGGAAAAATATGAGAATAATGATGAGAGAATAATCTAAAACTTAATAAATTCAGAGGAAAGGAAACTAGGGATTCAGAGGATCCGCTTGTAGAGATCAGAGAGATCTTATGCCTGTATCAAAAATCATAGAAGTTAACTGAACTGCCGTTGATATAGTTTTCAAGAGATAAGAGGTATATGAATTAGAATGGATTCCATCACCAAACCATGCCCAGGAGACAAAGCAAACAACAGAATTAAACTAATTACCAACCAATCAACATGCCATGAAGGTTAGGAAAGGGTACCGTCATCCGACCATGCCCAGGAGACGATGGTGAACAACAGGGCTTCCTGACGTCATAAACATAAAGAGGAAAAGAACATGCTCAAAGCCATCGCAGACCCATTGTAATTTCAGTCACAACAGACCATTAAAGACTAAAAATATTCCCTTAATAAAATTAAATAAAAATTAATTCAGTCTAAATAAAAGGCACAAGTATAAATCCTTCCATCTCGCTACAAGCTTCACCTCTTAGCCCTAGCTAAGAGGTTTAGCTGCTCATAAACATAGTGATGATTAGGCTAATCTCAACAGAAAAGAAAAGAAAAGAAAAAGAAAAATAAATAGGAAAAAAATAAACTTCTCTGGTGCTTCACGTCCAAGCCGAGCTTCCCTTCCTCCTCTCCTCTCTCTCTCCCTCTCTCCCCTTTATAACATGCTAGGGAGGTGGTGGCTGGAGAATGCGTGTGCAAGATACATAGCAAGTATCGTCCGCAGCGGAGTCTTCTACGCATCTCTCCTTACACAGCCAAGAAGATGCGCCGAACACAACCCACTTCCCCTTGCTTCTTTCCAAAAAATCAATGTCCCTTGGTGCATTTTTGGATGAAGTACACGATGGACGGTTCAGATCAACCGTCCGATCACCGGTGATGCGCCACAACCGCCCGAAAAATCCGGACTTTCCGGTCGTACGTAAACAGGGCCCGCCGACGGATCGACGCTAGACTCTTTGTGGGACCCACTTCCATTATCCTTTGAGAAATCCAGACCATCCATTCATTTTCCCATGAAAAACCGCTCAGACCTGCTCGGTTTTGGATTCAAACTATGGTGTTTCACGGTCGTTTGCTTGGCACCATCCAGCCTCCGTCGAAGCCTTCATATACATGTAGCATCCCAGAAAATCAGTAACCAGGCCATAGTACGGTCGGTTTGACCTATTGAACTTGATGAACGGTGTGGATCTTCAAAACACTTGATGATGGTGGCCCACCAAGGGTCGCTCTCAATGCTCTATCTCGAAACAGGCCGAAGACGCAAGCATTTCCGTTTAAAAACGGACGTCGGGTCACGATCGACTTGGTTGGTTCGGTGGGCGGCGCTCCGCCGTGGGCTGTACACACGCACATGCAAGGTGGGTCCCATTTTGATGTATTTGCAAGATCCAATCCATCCATCTTCTTTCTCACCTCAGTTAAACAGTTGAAACCAAAATTGAAGCATATCCGGAGATTAGGTGGGCCTAGAATCACGATGCTGGGCTGATCTGTCCGTTAAGCCACTTCCAGGGGGATCCGACGGCTGAAATTTGACGTGTACGGTTAATATAGGGCGTTCAGGCCACGTATGAAGTCTCGTGTCAATCGGATGGTGGGAACCCTGTGATCTTGCATTCTGGACGTCCTTTCAGGCCACTCGATCTTCAGTTCCTCATTTTCTTGGATCTCTGGTGTTGATCTTAGTCTCTTGGGGTCCGTCCCTTGCCTTTGTGACCTTTGAGCATTAAATTCATGCTTTAGGCACCCTTTTTCAGCCCAAGCTCCTAAAGTCACCTTGCAACACAAACACGTTTAAAATAGTCTGTTAAACAGTATCATGTTCGTAAATGTAGGCAATAACTGAGGTCTGATATGCAATATTTGACCCTCAACATAGAACTGTCTATCATATGAGACTAACTAGGATTGACGATCCTAGATGGATCATTGTTTGGGAAATGATATAAGGGAGGTACCTTAGCTTTCCGAATCTGCTGTGTGAATAAACCTAATTAAGAATTTGGCTAACACGACTATGCATCGTATTGCACGATGATTTGGCGAGGAAGCGCACATTTACTAGGAGTGTAGCATGCGCGATTATGAGATGATGTCGCTAAGGGAGTGCAGGCGAGGGCATGCATCATTATCACATATCATCCTTGCATTAATAAGAGTACTTAGGACCTGATTGTTGTATTGTCTTATCATTGCTGCTTGACTGAATTGATAACATGTTAACCTTTGCCTTATAACTCCACTGAGTTAATTACTCACTCCCACTATGGGACGGTATTTTAAAACACCAACCAAACTCTGTTTTAGATGCAGATACTGGCGCGACGTATGAGGCCGAGCCAGACTTCTACGATGATGAGTTCTCATACATGCAATTATCAGGCGGGTTTATGTAGACCGTTCTGATTGACGGGATTATAGGGTTATATGATTAGTTGGACATTCACATTTTGTTATTTTGGTAACTATACATCTAATTATTTGACCTGGTGACATGTTCATACTCTGGGGACTCACAATCCACTTATATGCTTTATACGTCTATCACAGTCTTCCACTTGCGTAATTTAACTGTCCCTGGAGTATGATATGCTATTTTGGTATAATCTCACTCATATTTAATACACTAATACAAACAACATTTAATCATCATTATCTATGTTGTATAAGTGATGTGTTGGAACTCGGGAGTTGGGCTCCTATTCGACCCCCAATTTTCAGGGCGTTACACATGTATGTACACTAAAACGCATTCTATGTGTTTATTGAAATGTTTGAATGAATAAGAGATTATGATTTATACTTTCCATGACTATTAATCTAGAATTTATGTTTGTTGTATGTATGACAACTCCTTTGTGAAAGGATTTGCCATAATATATGTTATAACTAATTTGGTACATATATGTTGAGATGTGTAGTCTAAGTGTATGATAAAATGTTTGAATGAGAAATTGCTTGTCGAAATGTATTTAATGAGGGTGTTAAGATGGGATTCTCAATTACTAATCTATAGTTACCATTTCCTTCATGTAACCTATATCGCTACTACGTGCTTTATGGATGAAATGTCTATGTATGATAACATGTGTATTATGTATTTGTTAAAATGCTCAAATAAGATTTATATTTGAATTGGATGTCACATGTTGTTTTGACTATCACATATGAATGCCTATTGCAACTGAATATGATTGGGACTATCGCATAGTCCAAGCAATCGGTAACGGTTTCCGATCGAGTGGCCGACTTAGTTTCGCCACCACGGACACGTTCGATGAATTCGAGTTGTAGAGTGATAATCGACAGTGGTTAGGCCACAAGGAGTGCGTATGCGCTCCATGTCGATTAAATTAGCATGCGCTTGTACCAATCGAGCCTATCAAGTAACTCAATTAGTCTAATGTGTGTTTACCATCGATGGACACTACTGCTTGAATCTAAGGTACCACTCACCAATGCAAAGCCGATTTAACCTTGGTACCACAATCCGCTAAGACTCATGAGCCGGGCATGGTGGTGTATGAGACACTGTGGTCGAGCTGTCGGCCTATGCTGGGGTGACGAGCCTCTCCGTAGTGACCAGTGAGTAATACAAACTCGTGAGCCAAATATGGTGGTGTATGGGACACCGTATTCGAGCTGTCGGCCTACGCTAAGGTGACGAGTCTTCCCTTAGTGATCTCAAGTATAAAATAGGCCTACAATCGGGTAACGAGCCTCTTGTAGTGACCTCGAGTGTGAATTAAGGCTACGCTGAGGTGACGAGCCTCCCGTAGCACCTATAGTGTGAACTCGCGAACTTGTCTATCGTATGTGATTAACTAGGATTGACGACCCTAGATGGATCATTGTTTGGGTCAATGATATAAAGGGAGGTACCTTAGCTTCCCAAACCTGCTGTATGAATAAGTCTAAGTAAGAACTTGGCTAACACGACCATGCACCGCATTGCATGTGCCTTTGGCGTAGGTGTTGAGCACAGTGGGAGTTTAGCATGTGCGACCGTGAGATGATGTCGCAGAGGGAGTGCAGGCGATGACATGCATCATTAATACATATCATCCTTGCATTAACCAGAGAACTTAGGAATGCTTGTTATATTGTTTTATCATTACTGCTTGACTGAATTGATAACATGTTAACCTTTGCCTTATAGCTCCACTGAGTTGATCACTCACTCCCACTCTGGGATGATGTTTTAAAACACTAATTAGACTCTGTTATAGTTGCAGATGATGATGCGGCTTACGAGTTGGAGCCGCTCTTCTACGACGACGAGGATGAGTTCTCCTACCTGCAACTCTCTGGCGGGTCTATGTAGACTTGAAGTTGCGTCACCAAAGCTACAGAGATATGGATTAGATGACATTACCCTTTATCATTTTGTATATTTTGGAACTATATATGTAATTAGTCAGCCTGGTGACATGATCATACTCTGGGGTTTATATCCACTTATACACTTTATATATTTATCACAGTCTTTCGCTTGCTTAATTTAATCGCCTCTGGAGTATGATATGTTGATTTAGTATAATCCCATTCATGTTCAAATGCACTAACCCGGACAACATCTAATCATCATTATCTATGTTGTATAAATGATACGACGGATCTCGGGAGTTGGGCTTTTGCTCGACCCTCGAAATTCGGGGCGTTACATTTGCGATGATGCTCGTTACAATCGACAATGCCAAATAAACTAGAGAATAAAATAAAACAAAAGATAAATGCTTAATCCGTCCGTAAGAATAGACGATCTAAGTAGATGGTCAACAGGATGTGATTAGAGTATTTGATCTTTTAAGTAAGAACTTAATTGATTAAAATATGAAGGTCGTAAACATTTAATCTACTCCTATGGTACTATAGCGATAGTGCTCGATAATAATGATTTATGGTAGAACTAGGCTAAGCTATGCTAGAAAAGTAAAAATAAAGAATATGTAAATAGATTGTATTTGATGTGAACCCGAAGCTCTTCATCGTGTTCTCCTTTTATAGTTTTTAAAGACAACAAAATTCTCGTTAGGTTTCCTTGTTGGTATAGGATTCTTCACAGTCTTGGCTTTTACATAGTATTCTAATAGGAGATCCATAAATCTAAAACCATTTTTAGATCTCCACTTTTATGTGGCTACGATTATTTCCGTATAATAGAAATTATTTTCAAGACACCGTTGCATCTAAATCTAGATCAATTAAAGCCATCTTTGGATCCTCTTTCGTGACTTTGAATATTCGTGAAACTAAAAAAATCAATTCCATTAGATCCTATATTTGGCCCTAATACATTAGTGCCTATCTGATCAAATATTGGTCCGATTTTTAAATCTTCATAATTAATCGTTATGAGAGCTCTAAACGTCTCTAGAAAGATCTTCTGTTTTGAAAGGATTGTGAGAGAACCTTATCAAATATATCGGAATCTATGATGCTTGCCTTGGTGGGTTATGTACTATATACATTGCATTGATCACGTGCCTTAAAGTTGTGTGTCCTTTGCCACTTTATTCCTATAAAGACATGCATACGATTATGTACCACTACATTCATAAGATGCCGGAGGCATATCACTAGAAAAAAGTGGCAAAAGATATCTTCCAATGCAAGTATGATTTTATCATTATTAAGCTCATAATGACAACATGTGACGGCCTCTTATTATACCACATAGGTGTATCAAAAATGGGTGTCAACAAGTTGTTCAAATCATGAAGTAGAGGCGCGACCAATTCAAGTGATTCAGGTGCTTGAGTAGGAAAGCCTTTGTTTCAAAATATTAGCTAGTATAAAACAAGGAAATCGTGCATGCTTTGACCATCCTTTTTTATGTGTGGGGCCATGATTTGAATATTTTCTCTTCTCATATATGACTTAAGCCTAGCCTAGGCGCGTATCTTCTTCTTCTTCTTTTTTGACGATTTAATGAGCCAGCCAGTTGGAGACCTGGTTTTAAGACTCAGGCTAAGCGGAGTAATTGGTTGGACCTAATCCGGTTCACTACCATGAGGCACCTCCAAATCTGATGACCCGGGCTGAATCTGCCCGGTTCAGGTGAGTCACAACTCGACTCATGACCAACTAGTCAGTGCCCGTCCTCGACTCTTTTAACATTGGTTGCAGGCCGACTTACCCAAAAAATGACAGTGTGGTGCGTGTTACACTGGGTGCGCACGTTAACAAGTTCAGCAAATCCAGATTCCAATTAGGGCCCGTTTGGCAGGGCGAATTGGAAAGGATTGGATGGTATTGGAAGTTAAATTCCGGTATTGGCTGGTTGTGCCAAACAGACTGGGTGATCTGATCCCGGGATATATCAATCCATGGATCTTAAGACAATCCACTAACAACACCATCATTACCTTTAAATCCCATCTAATCCACCCTAATCCGTTCAAATTTGCCTGCGACGTGTTTGGTCCGAGGGATTGGAAGGGATGAGAAGGTTTAATCCTGGAATTGGTCAGGCGTGCCAAACAGACTGGATATAGCAATCCCATGGATCTTGAGACATTCCACTGACAACACCATCATCACCTTGAAATCCATGCCATCCACCGTAATACCAATCCACCCGTCCAAACGGGCCGCGGACGATACCTAGGGAAGCGGATTGGGTACTGAGTAACTCGGTCCGTTAAGCGTACTGAGTAAACTCTGTGGGTCCACCGTGATTTATGTATTTTATACAGTCTGTCCAACCATTTTAAAATATAATTTTAGGGCCTTTACTTAAAAATGAAGCATATTCAAGGCTAAAATGGACCACACCATAGGAAACAGTGTGAATTGAATTTATACCGTTGAAAAATTCTTGGGGCGACAGAAGTTTCGGATCAAGATTATATTTGTTTTTTCCCTTCATCCATGTTTTTTTGGTCTTATGAGCAGTTTGGATGAAAACTAAACGTCACTGTGGGGCCTGGAAATATTTCAACGGTGGAAATCATTATTTCGACTGTATCCTGTGGAATGGTCCACTTGAGATTTCTATAAGCTTCAATTTTGGACTCAACGCCTAAACTTAGATGGAAAAACGGATGGAAGGTGTGGATAAACCACATAAATTTAAAGGGGCCAACTGAGTTTACTCAGTACGATAAGCCTATTGAGCAACTCAGTACACAATCCGATTTCGATACCTAGGCAACCGCATTGATGCACGTGGCACACATCTAACTCAAAATAGACCGTCCAAATCAAGGAACCAACTGGAAGTTGATTATAATTCCTAAAACAATAAGTTAGATGACAAAGCATCATTTGAGTATAATTCTGGTTTTCGAAACCACCTAAAGCCAGGGCCCATTACGTTGGCGGTTAGTTTTAGTAACAAACATGACACGTGTGTAATTCTTTAGTGCCTGTGTATGAACTATTACTCTGGCAGAGTAATCGAAGCCTTTTTATCTTCCAAAATAATTCAGTTCCGATGAAAGACTGGGGTTTGTTCTTGTCATAAAATGCGCTCCAATAGTGGAAAGACCGTTTCGGGTACCCCCGACCACAACCAATGCCATACCAGAACCCGACATTCTCGCTAGCTTTTTTTTGTTTTTTGTTTTTTTGTGTTTTTTTCCTTCTCATCTCAACCTTTAGCGCTC
This sequence comes from Magnolia changhungtana, assembly GCA_030180095.1. NCBI lineage: Eukaryota > Viridiplantae > Streptophyta > Magnoliopsida > Magnoliales > Magnoliaceae > Magnolia > Magnolia changhungtana. The sequence goes on from JASAUF010000667.1 coordinate 4,663,608, forward strand.
TTGCTCTTCTTCTTCCCCTTTTCGGATCCCAAACTCCTTTTGCATTGGCATTCGAATTCATCTACCTCCAACGAGTCGGATCTCCAGGTGAGCCTTTTTTTTCCCTTCCTTTCCATACTACATCTGAAGAACCAGTGTCGTCGTTTGAATAATATAAGCGATTTTGAATTCTGAAAAGTGGGTCCCATGGTTTGCTAATCCAGACCATTGGCTTGTTCTTTGTAGTGTCCAGAGACGAAAAACGCCTGGAGAATCTCCTTGCCAGGACAATCTTAACCTTTTGGTCGACAATGAAGGAGAAATACAACTATTGCTCCACATTCAACTAAAAAGGATCTTAGCATTGGTCATTGGGATCTTATGAGATTCAAGCAATGTTCGCTTTTATAAAACCAGGTCCCACAATCGCCACACTCACCAGATCTTAAAACCCGTGTATACTGTGCAAAGATGTGGATCACCTGTAATATAATTCCTTAATAATATAAGGGTCCAAATTTGGTAGGCTGCTTCCTATCTTTCTAGCAGGCCTACATGCATCTTCAGTTGGGAATATGAACCCATTGGGCCAAAAGATTTTATGAGCCACAACCCACTTCCCCTTTTATCTAACACCCATTTGGAGGAGGTAATTATTTACTGACTTTTAAATTTAAACCGTAAATAAGACATGCCATCATGACAAAGTGCCTCTATTTGAAAAAGAAAAAATCAAACTTGTTTGGCAAATAAGTGGGCCCCAGTTGTGGACATAATCTTAGCCTTTGGTACAAGTTCTAACAGAAACTCATTAAACATGTTTTTTGATGCCCAATTTTACTTGGACTGGATCTTGCAGGTGTGCTTGTGATAGAGGTTCTATGGATGCAGAGATTCGTCGCTTCAAGAATCGAGTAAGACAGCAACGATATAGAGCCCGTAAACGTGAAGAGAGCGTTAGAAGAGGTGCGTGTGTCGGTCGAGTGGACCACAATACATGCCATGAGGAAAATGCACCGTCCGTGGACTCGACAATCTTGGACATGCCCAATGTGGCTTGTCACCTTCCCACATCGAGGCGTGGTGCGGAACCCATGAGCATAAAAACCTTTCAAGGGAAGCATGAGATTAGAAAACATGAAAGCAACGGAAATTGCAGCAACGGAGCTCGAAGAAGTGCAGATTTTGGAAATGGGAACATTGAAAAATGCCATGAAGGTAATAATACCCTGCTGAATTGCTGATAGACTAACTATTTCATTGTGAATGTTGTTTATGATGAATGATTTTGCTCATTTTGGGTATGATCTGAGTCCTGTAGATGCTGAATCTTTCGAAGCTAAAAGGCAAACCATACCGCAACAAGATGGCTGCACTCAGATGTCTGGAATGAGAGTTCAAGGAAATGCAGATTTTAGTCATGGTGTCCAACATGAATTCCCTGCACCAAAGGTGAGCTTATATATCCATGACCTTTTCTTCAATCACTTTATGAGTTTATGCATGTGAGACCCATGGCTTGGTGGTCCAGACAGCTGATTTGATGTACCTAAGCATGAATGGGGGATTAGCTGAAAATCGCATGTATGAGAAGAATATAACCATCCAACCATTGGCATCTTCTCCATTGAATGTGGTACACTAGTGCATTGTATTTATAATTAACCACCTACTCGCAGGCCACTGTTCGAAGGGTTAGGATTTATCCGTCAGGAGATTTTTGGGGAATCTTCCATCCAAGGTGGGGCACGTCAGATCAACAATCTGGATCACCGAGTCATGGGCCCCACTTGCACCAATTCAAGGCTTAATGATCATATAGTTCCTTTCTAAACTTGGGAGACAAAGATCACTACTTCTATAAGCTTAGTAGCTCTTTTTTTTTTTTAATTATTATTATTATTTTTTGGGTTAGCTTGTTAGTGCACACCCATGTCAGTACACACAATCCATGTTAGCTACCCCCACTAGGGATGGATACCAAGACCTCAAGTGTTGAAACGAGGTATCTCCACTCAGCCTGCCTGTTGAGCTATGGATTTGGGTGTTAGGTTTAGTAGCTCGAAACATAGCCAAATGCAACTTACTAATGATGAAAGATTTCATCTTTCTTCGAAACTAAGGGCCCAATTGGGAGCGTGGATTTGGAACCCCCTGGATTCAGAACCCATGGATTTGAAATACTTTGTGTTTGGCATCTTGAATTCAGAATCAACTTAGCTATGTATAGTATATTCACAGGGTTTTGAATTTAATTACTAAATCAAATTTAATATATCTAATTAGTGAATGTATATAATGTTTGACACAATTGTTGTAATAAGTCTGCTGAAATATATATTTTGCCCGAAAATAATAAAATTTAAGGTATCGGATGGGCCACAAGCACAAGATCACGTCCGAGTGATTAACCAATGATTTTTAACCGTTGATTTACATGGATAATGTTTGGATGGCGTTGATCATCGTATTAAAGTAATTATAGTAATGCAATTGAAAATCTAATTATTTTGGGATATCAGTCGGCCATGTGTCCATTAGATTAATCGTCTAATGACACACATGTTACCAATGCAACTCTTGGAAGGATTTTACATGTAATCCAAGCTTTCACCATGGATTTCAAACCCTTGCTTGAGGGTAGGCTTATCAGCCGTTAAGATGAGTAGACACTAATGGATTTCAAACCCTTGCTTGAGGGGATTTGAGTAGACACTAATGGTTATTTTTATTGGTCCACGAGCAAGAAAGGGGCTATCCAAAGTCCAAACACCACCCAAAGATCCAAAGATCCAGCATAGCATTGCCCAGCTACAGGGAGGGGGCTTTATGGATCCAGTTTTGTAGTCAAGATACAAAATAGGAATTCTCATTGACCTTCCTCCTTTCCCTTTGATTAGAATGAGCTGTACGTTTCTCCACTTTGAGGTGGGTGTGAGCCATCGGTGGCCCCACCTCTGTGATTCTTTTTGCACTCAAAAGAAATTAATGGCGGATAGATAGGCCAGTAAAACATTTGATCTGTATTTGGAGAGACCTTATGATTCAGTTTTTCTTATTGAATCTAATGCGTGCAGATTTTGCAATCCTTGTACAAAATGGATAATGGTTCTAGTCCGGAAGCTCGTGATGACATTATGGCCCGCCGCCTGAAGAACAGAGAGCGGCAACGTAAATATAGAGCTCGGAAGCGCCTTGAAGCAGATACGAGAAACGCACACCTAAGAAATCAACCCGCTTCATTGCAAATCGATTTCCAACCAAGGGGGGTCATTAGATTCGAGTCCCGCGTAAATCAGCACCGTCGAGATTGGAAGAAAGATGCACGAAAAGCTCATGTGTCAAAATCGCCAGAAATCATACCGCTCGGACTTCAGGTCACTGATCTAGATTCGGCAAGTGAATGCAATGCTCATGCAAAAGAAGGGACATCTTTAGAGCCTGCAGTGAGTGAGAGTGCAACCGAAGCTAACGGACGTCTGCACCGGCGAAGAGATTGGAAAGCGGCTGCTAGAAATAAGGTGTGTAGAAGTGCTTACGAGGATTACCGTTGAATCACGCATCTTCCGGTAACTGGTGGGCCATCCACAAAATCGTGTTTACAATTTACATGTACAATTAGAAATCCTTTTGGTGGGCATTCCATCAGATATCGAAGAGCTCATACTCTTGCGGTGCGTCTACTTCTCCTTTCTGGCTTTTTGATTACTCACTGCGGTTACTTACTGATCTGTAGATGTGGTATAGTTGTTGGAGCATTTGGAATTTTGAATGAGATGGGAGTGGGGAGTTACCCAAATTACAATTTAAAAGGATTAGAAGTGTTTTAAATACTAGATTAAAGCTTGATCTTGATCATCATTGCTACACAAGGTCAATATGGTAAAGGCATATCGTGGTCGATGTATACGAAGAAGGCTCTTGTGATGATTCATCTGCAATGTTTTGTTGGATTAAAAAGGTTTTTAAAAATAGATTTGAAAATTCTTGAAAAATAATTTTTTTGCTTTTGTTAATCAATTTATCTTAATTGTGTTTAGTTTAGTCTCACTTTTCAAAATTGTTAAAAAAACTAAGCTTTTATATTAAAACACTTCACTAATTCTTTGTATTGGAAAACAAGTTACGCCATGGGAGCAACCTCGCACATGCGGCTATTACAGTTGCGGTCATACGCGTTGTGTCCTTGATCAAACAATTTGATTTTCTCCACATGTTTTGTCTTACCCGATGTGCATGAGAAGACAGAGCTGTTACATACACCTACCTAATAATTAATGAACATTCATACACCAACATGCATTTATGACACATGTGAGCCATGTGTCCGAATTAAACAATAATAATATCCTCATGAATATTGAAAATCAAATTTTAATTTAAACTTTCATCTCTAACACAGGTCAGCATGCAAAATCTACATTTAGCCATTTTTCCTAAGTTTCCTGCCATTGGTTTGAAGGCCACATATTAGATTAGCTTGGATCATCTATTTGGTATGGTTTTTAAACCACTTCCCATCCGCAAAACCAGCCACCAAAATGGATATCCCAATTTATACACATAGCCACATACCTAACACGTGTGTGGCTTTAGAAAGATGGGTTTACGAGTATCATTGCCCAAGTTAAACGCAGGACAATGGTGACGAGCTGTGCTGAAAAAGTTAGGGAATGAAATCCAAATCGAATCATTTAGCACCGGAAGCAGACACTCTTTATAAGCCAGTGACACGCCATAAATACTCATGCTTTATGTCCTGCGATTGTGATGGTTAACTAATTCATTGCACCTATGTCATGCATGTAAATTTTGATCAAAATGAGTAAACCGAAGGCCTTGACTTACATGGATGATGAAACGAAAGTGGCAATTATCGTATTTTCTGACAGGACAATTGCTGCCAAGGTTTAAAATCAGTGCATTGGGTATATATAGCTGTTTCAGGCTGACACGACTTAATAATACAGCTGTATCTTTTATGGACAATATATACGGGTTCATGTTTGGCCAATGGTATCTTTTGATAATTCAAATCTTGATTGGTGGACACTTAATGGACAATTAAAGTGAAAACAAGCTGTCTATTGGCTGTTAAAATCCCACAATGTTTGGATTGCAGTATTCAGTATTTGGTGGTATTCTGATGCATTATAGCCATCATTAAATTAATACCATGTTTATTTATAATAGTATTTCAGTGGGTTATTTGAGGGTCAAATACAGATGTGTTAGGATAAAGGAATTGAAATTTGTAATCATTATAAACATACAATGTAATACATGAGAAATCTTATATCCAAACATAGAATTGAGTGAATATTTAAAAATAAAAATAAAAAATTATCACGTTAATTAGGATATAGGCCTGGTACATTTTAATCATTTCACTAATTGTAAGTATTCAAATACCATAGTTTTAGTTAAAATACCTGACTAGGAGGTAAGTATTGTAGCAAGTAATCATTACAATAATGCAATGCAATTCTTTGCAATACAGTCATCCAAACACCCCAGGTTATGATAGGCTCAAGTTGTGAGGAACCGCTGCAAAGAGAGGAAGGAGGGTGCATGGTGTACACACAAATAATGCAGGCTACTTGTACACATGAATGCAAAGGCAATGGTATTTTTTTAAATGATTACCAGCCAAATAGATATTAATAATAAATATATGATGTAGAGCGGCTTACAGACACTTTCATGGCAAAGATGGACCTAAGAAAGCCAGGCGGAAATGATCTAGACCGTTAGAACCTTAAAATAGTCGTATCTCGCAAACTGGGATGAGTTTTCCCATCGACATATCATATATGATTTTGGGGTATGAGAAGCTACTATAGCCAACCAACCCACTATGTCGGGTTGCCCATGCCGGATTTGCGAGATTCCATTGGATCAATGGTCAAAAGTTTCATTTAATTTCATTTTTATTATAAATAGTAAGTTTTAGTTTAACTTTTAATACTTTGAGGTGTAAGAGTCATGCCCAACATGAAAAAGGCTTAGAAAAGTTGGGAGAATAACTTAGTTGAGCCAAATTAGACACTTACTATTTTTGGCTGAAAATTATGAAGTCTAGCATGAATAGAGGCTATCTATAAATAGTAAGTTTACTATTTATAGTCAGTCATATTTTTTAGGATGTGTGAGTTGGAGTTAAGTCCAAGACTCCATTTTAGGTTTGAGCTCATTATTTAAAGGGTTGTAATTTTATTTTTTTATCATCAATCAATTTATTTTGAATTTATTAGAAATTATTTCTACTTCTATGGAAAATTATTTCTACTTTTATCCTTCATGAATTCGAGGAATTGCTCTTTGAGGAGTCCAGAGACCTCCATGGATTTGGATTAGTTATCCCCGGAGGAAGATGATGATCGACCTCATAATGTCCCTAACCACGTCAAAAAAAAAAAAAAAAAAAAAAAAAAACACAACCCCTCTAATAAGCTATACCATCTTGCATGGGTGTAAACCCAAATGCATCCATCAATCCATTGTTCCTATTTTATTTTTACTTTGCAATAGAAAGGACTTGGATGGGTAAAATCCACACCATTGACAAAGATTTGCATGTAAAATCACACCCGTAAATTGCTAAGCATCCATATGCATCTGAGTAACCTAAGCACCTTATGAAAATCCCAACCAACGTCCTTGTAAAATTGAAACTTCATGGCTCTCTCAAAACTAATAGGGGAGTTACATAAAGCAGCAGAGTTGTGCACAAGTCAAACCGAGTTGAGCTTAGCCCAGCTCACTTTGGCTTGCTCAGCCAACAAGTTACCCCAGCTCGAACTCAGCTCGATTAGTAGCTTGGGCCAGCTTGAGCCAAGTTCGAGCTAAATCTTTCCACCCGAGTTTGAGTTCAAGTTTAGGTTTTATAATTTTTAATATGTATAAAATATAATATATATATATATATATATATATATATATATATATATATATATATATATATATATATATATATATTATAATTTATTTATTTATTTTGGGTTAGCTTGTTAGTACACACCGATGTCAGTACACACACTCCATGTTAGCCACCCCCGCTAGGGATTGATATGAGGACCTCAAGTGTTGAAACGAGGTATCTCCACTTAGACTGTCAGTTGAGCTATAGATCTGGGTGCACATATAATTTATTTAAATATATAAATATATACAAAATATTTATACTAAGTGTTGGATGGATTCCAACCAAGTCACGTTCATGTTAATTTTTGAGCCGAGTTGAGTCCAGTATAGCTCCGATTTGACTTAAATTTTTTGGAACTTAAAAAGTTAGCCCGACTCTGCTCCAGAATCGAGTCAAACTTTTTCGAGCCGAGTTGAGCGGGTTAACCGAGCTAACGCGGTTCATGTACCGCTCATTGATTATTAGCAGAGATGCCGCAGACTTCCAAATTGCAGTGAAAGAAAGGCTTCCACTGTGCAATTACTATTCTTTTTTGGCGTTGCTACATAAAGCTCTTTGAAGTCCCTTTTTATAAAGAGCAAAACGCATCTTACTTCAATTCCGCGTTAGTTAGCGATCAGATCTTCCTTCCAAGATAGTGATCGGATCTTCTTTCCAAGTGGGCCCCACACCTTTGGCTGAATGGGTGGGAACGTCTCAGCTTGGGGATGTGGAAGTGTGCTAAACTGGTTATATGGTTCATTACAACCTTAAAGTTGGATATACAGTGTGTAGACATGGCGTGGCGGTAAGGCAATCCAGGCCGTCCAGATCGCTACTCACAGTGAGCAGATAATAGCAACCATCTGATCTTTCCCGTACAATTCAGACCACTCACTATCTTAACTTTAACCCCACATTTGATAGCTACTAATGGATGGTTAGGATCGCTTGTTTTAAGCTACTGAACTCATAATTTTGACGGTCTGATTGATTTACATGGGCAACGCGTGTGAGGATGAGTTGTCACCATTTTGAGACTTTCTAAATATGGCCAACTACTCAGATCGTTCGGTTAAATCATCTGATCCCGGTAATTTTTCTGCCATGGCCCCATCCACATGGCACGGCCCAAGTGATCAACGGTCACAATCTCGGAATTATGCTGTGTTTGAAATAGAATACAAGTGTGAATGGAAAGGAGGAAGAAACCGCACGCCTCAAGAAGTACGTCTCGGACATTTAAAGTCCCTCGTACCATTTCATGAGACAGCCGAATCCTGACCGTTCATTTCCAAAAATAACAAAAAGCGGTGCTTGTACAAACTTGGTTGAGAAAAAATTGCCGCAGATTTCTCAACCAAACATGCAGGGCCCTTATCCATTCTCTCCTTCCCGTTCTTGGTTTATGCTTTTTCTACGTGTTCATTGCATCCATCAAAATATTATTTTATTTTAGAAAGAATAAAGGGCCATCGCGAAATTTGATGGGTTCGGGTGTCGTGAGACCCACCACAACCAGTCTGATTATAGTGGGAACAGACTAAGCCAGGCTAATCAATGGACAAATTTTTAATAAGCTTGTCCTGGTGGGCCCAACAATCGCTGGCCCACCCTTCCATTACATGGACCGATCAACGTGCATCATCTCACCCTTCTCACAGGAGAGTGTAAGATTTACCGCATTCGTTTTCACCGAGCCCCTATATAGGTTGCCTACATGGGTAGCGTGTCACAACCGTACATCAGATCCACTGACTACAGGCTGGTCATGAGAGTTTTATCTCTATCCTAAAATCAGGCTGGTCATGAGAGTTTTATCTCTATCCTAAAATCAGGCTGGTCATGAACTAATCAGGTAGTGCAGGCACGTGCCAGGTTGGAGCTTGCAGCCACGTCTCCCACCTTGTCAACCTGATCTCCTGGGCAGGTGATCTGCACATTGGAGCCCACCTGATGGAAAGTTAGGATGCCGCGGGCATGACAGGTTGGTGAGTGGTCCTGCATATGTACTTTTAAATCATACATGAATCTAGTTATTAATTCTTGAGTGTATATTAAAGGGTATAGCAAGAGAAGTGCACGTCACAAGGATGGGAGTCTTGGATCATAGCATAGCCGTACACGCATGCACAATGCGTGATTATCATAATCAGCTACATAACCACACAAACCTAATGTTCTACTTTTAAATCATACATGAATCTAGTTATTAATTCTTAAGTGTATATTAAATACTCAAACCATTTGGATGATCCACGCACACAACCAACTAATTTTATACATGGCATGCGTGCATCCTCAACGAACCTCTCTAAATCATGGCCCCCATTGTCAACGGACCACAGCCCAGAAATCAAAATCAACAGCACTTTCCCCTATGATTACCAAACATATAATGAATGGTCAAAAAGAAAATAGTCGATGGTCCAGATCCATCAATTAGAAATGATGGGGATTTTATAGTCAACCCACTTCTGGGCGAGGCCTGCTATTTTTAATTTCCCCGCATCCTCTGCGAGCACATCAAATAAACCCATATAAGAATTTTCCCTTCAGTAAGTTAACAAGCTCTTAGATCCCCCCTCTCCACTTCCATCTCAATCAGTTTCATGTCTACAAAAGTTCAAAGGAATTATAAACTGTGGTGGATGCCCATCTCTGGCACCCAATCACTTGGAATTGGGCACCAGATGGATTATCTTTTACACGTTCGCTGCCATCTCACACGTTTGCAGGACATCAGCACGCACACAAACAAATCCAGTGTTCAATGCTCAGGTGGTCCATCAGTTAGGATGGTTGACAAGAGTCATCTAGGTTCTTTTTACATCCATATTCCCCTGAATTATTCCATTCGCTGTCATATCCTATTACCATCCGCATGCACAAATCCACGCTACCAACATACATGATAAATGCATGCCACGTGATCAGTTTTTTTTTTTTTTTGGTTGAAAGATGATGATATATTAATAAGAAAAATATTACAAAAAGGGAGAGAGTCTGCTGAGAAGGCAGACTCAATTTAAACACCAATAAAACAGAGGTTATAGCCCTTAAACATATTAACTTGGGACGCGCATTCTATCAAGAGACGTTTAGCTTTAGAAACAACAACATGGACAGAATTTGAGACGTCCAAGAAGCATCTCTCATTTCTTTCCTCCCACACTGACCACCAGACCGCTAGGATCCCCATCCTCCATAATTTGGTTTTGAGCTTTTAACACAAAAATTGTGTTGAACAGACAATTGTAACTGTTGGATGGAATGGATTGTTAAAATGAATCTAATATTCATTAATTAATGGTTAGAATCCTCCAATCAATCTGATTCTGAAGCTGTTGCCCACAGTGGTGGGGGCCAATACGGACAGATTAGGTTGAGCTAAATAAATGCCATTCACACTGCCAAGATAATCAAGTTCCTCTCCTTTGGGCAGCATGATATCTCTGACTAGCATATTTCTATCAATGATTTGAAGAAATGGAGATGACAGGAGTCAGGAATTCAAAGCCTTGAATGGATTGAGACATTAAGGTAGAAAGAACCCATCTGCAAATACAAGATACAATGCACTTGGGCATTAGGTCAATCATACCACATGACTCTTGCAAGGACTTCCAGAGGACAGCACCAGCGCTGCCCAACAATTACATGATAGAAGAAGCACATGTCTACATAATACAATGCACAACGGAAAACATGCTACTAAAATGACTAATCAACCCACTAAAAACAAACAACATGTGTACCTTATGGTCAAATGAAATAGCCTTTTAAAACCATTTGCCAATCACATATTAGAGCTTAAAAAATGTGTGTGTGTGTGGGGGGGGGGGGGGGGTGGATAGCAATTCGTCAATCTCAAATAGAAGGATTTCAAATGCTCATGTACATGTACACATGGCCTAAACCATTTCAAAGGATGTTGTTACATTTGAGAGCTTATTCTACTGAACTTGTAATCCAACACTACACAAGCTCTAAATCCCACAGATCATGGAAAATCATAGACTGCCGACAGTCCCCCATCACAGATACCACTTCTGATAATAAAAACACGTGTTCTGCTAAGCAAATGGACATTGATTACACACAAACATGGCTAAAATTAATCTTACCGTCTGCCCAATCCAAACATGAGCCAAGCTTATATACACTACAGGAAAACAAAGACAAAAACGGGAAAAAAAAAAAAAAAAAAAAAAATGGAGGCTGCAATTGATTTTACAGCATACCTCAACCGTGTCCAAGCCACTCAATGAATAGAAAGAGATTGATCCTTCTCAAGAACCATCCTGAATTGATGTGAGCAGCAGCTCCTCTGCAAGTAAAACTGGCCTAATTTAAACTCCCTGAGATCTCTAAAACAACTAATGGGATCGAAACATGTAATATATTATACAGAGAGAGAACGCCAGCGTATAAACTTTCCCAGCATCCTACACCATGTCGGGAACAAACAGTACAGAAGCCTTTTTCATCTACCGTTTGGAGACTCGGCAACTCTGGCAAATAGGGCAGCGCTGAGCTGCTCCTGAGTGTACATCCGGCTCGCCATCTTGATCGTTGCCTGTTGGATCATCAGGTCATTCACAACCGACACGCTTGCATAATGCACATCAAGGTCAAGCTCTTTAAGGGCGGCCATTAGCCTTGCAGCTGGATGGTTCTTCTTGTTGCACTGGATCCGGATCATCGCCTCCCACCCCAGTATCTTGACCTCGATCTCAACGCCCACGCACTTGCCACCACCTGCTGAATTCGATATCTTGAGATCAGGATCAGACGGTGGCCCAGGGTACCGGGATTCCTTGCTCGCAACCTCCTTCTTTAGGGTATCAATTTGAGTCTGCAATCCCTCCTTGTCTGATTCAAGGCTCTGCATCTTTGACTTCAGCTCATTGATGTAGGAGATGGCATCCCCGAGAAGGGATGCCTTGTCCATCTTGGAGACATTAGGGACAACAGCACGCAGGGCATAGAACCTCTGGTTGAGCTTCTCCCGCCGCTGCCGCTCAGCCTCGACATGGTTTAGTGGCTCCTCGCGGCCATTTGCTGGCTTACGCCCACGCTTCCGCGGGCGCTTCTCTGTGTCAACGATGCGACTACTCTCAGCTTCCCGGACCGATGCTTCAAGATCAGAGTGGTCGGAATCGCCACCACCGCTGGATTTCACAACGCCAGAAGGCAAGACCGCCGACGCGAAAGACAGCATGCCCTCGTCGTTGCTGCCCCTGGATGTTGCCGATCTCTTCTTCTTATCTTCTGTTACTGTCTGCTGGTGATGGGAGAACACAATTCCATTCGAATTCCGCTTGCTCTCACCGAAATTCAAGATCTCACCAGATTCAGGCTTACAATTCTGTGAAGGGCCGCCGCTGCTCTTCATGGAGCTGTCAAATCCGTATTCAGAGAAATTCAATTCCCTGGTAAAGAAGCTCTGTGTTTGGTGATTCTGCTGCTGATGCGGCTGCTGCATCAAGCTAGGGTTTTCGGTTAAACTACTGGAGCTAGGGTTTTCAAACTGCATCGACTTCGAAATGTCTGGGATAGTGGTGGACCCACTGCCCCCAACGGTGTCTTTAATCTCTATCGCGGAAGGATCTGAGAGCCAAAGTGCCGATGGATCGCTCTCGCCCTGATCAGCCTGCGATGGCCAGGTGCCGCCCGCTGCAAGGCTATTGAAATTGAACAAAACCCTAACTTTATTCATCAGATCCGAGCTCTGGAAGATCAGGTCCGTCGACCCCAGCTCGACAACCCCATTCGCCGATGGTATACAGACCATTGTCTGCAGCCCGAACACCTGCGATTGCCGTGCTCGCTCGCAGGGTGAACTGGCGAGGCGGTCCCCGCCCGCAACCCATGCAGGGGACGAGGCGAAGAAGGCCTGACCAGGCAGGCCGCTGCCGTTGATAAACGACTGAGTCATCGAGACAAGGAAGAACCACTCGGTGTCGGTGACCTCCTCATCGACAGCATCATCAATAGAGGTAGCAACCCCAGAGATCAGAGAATTCAGCTCGCGGAGCACGCGCTTCCGGTGCTCCTGATCAGCGGCAGTCGTTGCTGGTGCCACCGACCGACGCTTGCGCTTGTCCTCCTCCCCCTTGTAGTATCCGTCGCCCCAGCCGAGGAGCGAGGCGCCTGAGACATCAACGGACGACTGCCAGAAGATAGCGTAGGTCCAGCTCTCTCGCGCCCCTTCGATTAGGGTTTGCAGGCGCTGCTGGAGGGTTTCTTGGTTGAGGAAGGAGGATGTCGACGGAGGAGCTGCCGCAAGGGATTTGGATGGATCAGATGCTGCGGCGGGAGCGGGGGGCGCTGTCGTCGATGCCGATGATGATGGGGGCCACGAAAAGGGGGAGAGATCGGAAGCCATGAAGGCTTCCATCATCGAGGCGTTGTCATCCGTCCAGAGATTCATCGTGGGGTAGCGGTATTCCGTCATTCCATGAACCGGACGGAAAACCGGGTTTGGGGAAGAGATGGCGGGGGGCTTGAAAGGGCGTGAGAGTTAGGGTTTGAGCGGTTTTGCGGTGGCGCTCGTCGCGTGGCTACGGACGTTCCGTTTGGGGGACGGAAAACCGGGTTTGAGACGGTTAGGCTTTTTAGGAGGTTTCAAGGATGGTTTTGATGGAGAGAGAGAGAGAGGGAAGGAGGAGAGGTATGGAGGCGGTTAGATGAGATTGGAGGATATCAGTTTCATTTGGATTTGGAGTTCATTTGATGTGAATTTTAACGTGGGGCTGGAAACTGGAAGTGACCCAAGCAGCGCCTTCTCAGAAGCAACGCCGATTTAATCGGGGTTCTAAGCAGCGTAGTCACGGGCCACAGTTTCTATACTCCCCGCCGATTTTAGACTGGAATCGTGCCAGGTTCGCGTGAAATTACGAAAATGCCACTTCAGCTTCTCTAGCCGCCTGTCAGGACCTGCTTGGTCGGTAGGATTAAATGGTATCCAATTGCATTTAGATGTTATTAACACTGTTAGGGTCAGTTTGGGCGGTGGAATTAGAAGGAATTAGGTGGGATGGGATTAAAAAAACATAGTTATTGCCCATGGCAGGGGTTGTTCCTATTACCATGCGATAAAATTAATGCCCTACTTTGTTGATAATACGGTGGTACATTGAATGAATATACTCACCATCATTTGAAATTATTGAGAATAACATGCATGTATTATATCTAAACGGTTCATTTATTTGGTAACCTCATTTTATAGCATGGACCTAAAAATGAAATAAATCCAAAACTTATGTAGCACCAAAGAAGTTTTCAACAGTAAATATTCAATCCCTGTTGCTTTCTATGGTGGGGTCCAGTTGAGCATTAGATTTACCTGATTTTTTGGCCCATGCTCGAAAATAAACTCGATAAATGGGTGCATGGTGTGGATATAGCCCACACATCATGTTGGGACCTACACAACTTTGACCCAATGCAATTTCATTTAACGTAATTCCAAGCATTTCCATTCTTCCCAAACATGGAGTGGAATTGGCACAGGACCAGATGAATCCCATCCCCACCTAATCCCTTCTAATCCCACTGCCCAAACTGACCCTTAGATTGCATGTCCGGAAATATCACGGTATTTCGGTAATCTAATCTGCATGTCACGGAAAAAACATTTAAAGAACTCCATTTGATAAATTATTGAATTGTAATCAACTAACCAAATTCACAAGTGTCAACTACTTGTACACTCATATAACTAGAATGTCACCTATAAAAGGTGTATATGAATGAGTTTTATGAATCAAATATATACTTGAATGTGTGGTTACATGTGTACGGAATTTTAAAATTTATGAAAACATTTGGATAGAATTAAATGCAATACCATCCCACTTAATCTCGATCCTTTTCATCCTTCCCAAACCCGGGAATGAAGAAATAGCCAGAGCTTTGTATAGTTTATGTGCATTTTTAATTCTGACAAGTGGGACTCATAATTAGCTAATCCAATCAGTTGATATGTTTCTTTTTGTTGGGGATAAAAGATACTAAGTCCGGAGACTCGGACTTGGTGCCTCGGGTCACCGAAGGATACGTTGGATCCGAGGGAAGGTTATAAACTCATTAAGCCGAGACAAAAGTTAAGTCGGCTCGGACGACGAACCAGCAATCCGGGCATGCATCGGGCCGACTCACTTGTTGGATCGGCCAAATGAAGAAAAAACAGTGCAGAACAAAACGTCATCCCGAGTATCTTGGGATGAGATCTCCGATCCCGGAGGTCACGGGATCGGATAGAGACAAAGAAAATCAATCTCGCAATAATGGGAGAAGATCAACGATCTTCGAGAAGAAGAATCCTCATACGATAGAATGCTCCAGTGACTATAAAAGAAGAACATCCATCGTCTTGTGAGGTATGCAAAAAACTCATCCTAGAAGATGGCTCGGATGAAGAGTACATGAAGGTTTAGGAGGACGAAGCAGATTTTTGCATCAACACTTTTCATCGTCGATGGTTGATGAACAAAGAAAATCATCAATAGGGAAATCAAATCCGTTTGATGGATGACCTACAAATAGATGGCTATGAAGAGATGTACGGCAGCGGTCAGTACTCATCAAAAAAATCTGAAAAGATCTGTCACACGGATATTACAATTTAGGATTTCTTTTGGACGTGGTTCCTCTACGGAGGAACACGACGCATCGAGGGTCCGGATTAGAAAGCATGGACTGCGTATTCGGTGGAAAATCTCATGCGTGGGAAGTTCAGCTGGGATTCTAGTAAAAATAGCTGTTTGACAAAGTTTCAGAGTAAAATTGATGACGTGGACGGTTTAGATTGATCTACCTATCTGTAACTTGTAAGGTGGCAATGTGCATGTGTATGGATGGTCAAACGCTGACAGGGTAGTCTCTTTACACGGTTATCTTCTTCGCTTCAACAATTAGTTACGCGGGAAATGGTACTACGAAGTCGACCCCATGGGAACTACCCATGAGGTCGAATTGTGTGGGCCCCACGGAGATGTGTGTCGAATATCTATCCCATTAGTCAGATGCACCATATTATTATGGACTATGGACTTAAAAATAAAGTCAATTCATGACTTGGGTGGGACACACCACATACAAAAGTTGAGAGGGGTTATCCTCCCATTAAAAAATCTATAATCATTTATTGAGCCACAAAGATCTTTTTTCACAAATCCATCCCATATATTGTGTGTGTCCCACCTAGATGAGGGGTAAAACCAAGTGTCAGATGCATCTAAAACTAAAGTTATCCCCACCAAGTGCTTTTATATGTTTTAACTATGTCTTCACATGATTTTAGATGGTATGGCCCACCCGAGTTTCGGTTTAGGCTGATTTTAGGATATCCCATAACCTAAAGGGGATCCATAAAATGCATGATGTTGACGTATGACACACATCACAGTGTGCTCACACAGCTGACCTCATGATAAGTACTGATGAAGTCGACCTTATAGTACCGTTTACAAACCATTGATCATTCTTATCAATAATCTAATTGGTAGTATCATTAATTGTGCGGACTCTTACATTGAAAGTGAATTAAGATGGCATTGAATGGGTTTTTTTCTTTCCTTTTTAAGGACACCCACACCACACATGTACTAAATGGACACTTGAACCCATGACCTCCTTATTACACATTTATACTAAATGGAGACTTGAACTTTTACCTCCATACTGAAACAAAGTCTATCTGCCATTGAATCCTTACTCTTGCTTCGGTAGTAGACAACTCGGGAGTTTCAACACCCAGTCAAGGTTCGAATATCTGTAGTGGTGAAATCTCACTACGGCAGGAGTGTGTGGGAGTGTGTGTGCATGTGTTATAAAATAATTTTATTTAAAAAAAAAAATCTATCTGCCACTTAGCCATGGAACCAATCCCATAATCCATGTAATGAAAAGTTTAAATGGGTCCTTGAAGCTTTTTAGAGTGAGGGATTTCTAAAATCAAATCCATGGTGCAAATGATTGTATTTCGATTTCCTTTTGTTTTTTAATAGTCTAGATATTTTATTTTTATTTTCAATTATTTACTTATTTAATACACTTAATCATTTTCGTACTTATTTATTTCCAAATCACTATTTTAGTTTCTCCTCCTTTGTAGATCATAACTGTATCTCCTTTATAAGCTCAAAACTTTTTCTTATAGTAATTAAAATGGTACTCTTAGACTTACATATAAATTGTTTATTAGGTTAATTGGTGCCATTTAGATTTGAGTGGCTTAAAATCCAAAACTATTAAGGTGTTGTTTGGGAGCGAGGATTTGGAACCCCCTAGATTTGGAATCCTCCTATTGTGTTTGGCACATTGAATTTAGAATTCCCTATAATCCAAAAATAGTTATGCATAGTATATTTATAAGGATTTGAGTTTAATTACTAAATCAACTTTAATATTTTTAATTAGTGAACATATATAATGTTTGACACAATGATTGTAATAAGCCCATTGAAATATATATTTTGCTCAAAAATGACGAGATTCTAAGTCTCCGATGGGCCATAAGCACAGGATCACATCCGAGTGACAAATCAATGATTTTTAACCGTTGATTTACATGGACAATGTTTGGATGGCGAAGTTTATCCTATTAAAGTAATTATAGTGATGCAGTTAATAATTTGTTTATTTTGGGATATCATCGGTGGGTCATATGCCTAATATGAAACTGTTGGAATGGATTTAGATGTAATACGAGCTTCTGCTTTGGATTTCAAACTTCTCTTTGAGGGGATTTGAAATCTCCTGAATTTGAAACCCCCACTTACTTTATGGTGCCAAATATATTAGGGGATTTGAAACTGCACCAATTTGAATACTAGAATGAACTTCCCAAGCTGATAAGGCACTAGCAGAGAGAAGAGCCTTGGGTCGACCTTGAGTTGAGCTGCTTAAGGGCAGAGCTCAGTGATGGGAATCATCTCCTGAGCTAATTAGATTGACCTTGACCAGAGGGATGGGAAACCCGAAAACGATTTTGCCTTGAACCAAGAAAGAAAAAATTCGGCACGATTCTATCTGAATATCATGCTGATCGAAATGAGCTCGACGAAGCTTTTAGAAGTATATCTCCATCCAAATAAGGACCCTCCAACGAATCCCACCAGGATACTCATGTCTTAAAGCCACGTAAATACCCTATTAGTACACCCATCGCAATTGAATGGGGTAAGTAACAAAAACCCTATCTCAAGTCCCACTACTACTTTTGGTTTGCCCGCCTAACTTAGGCATGGGAGGATCCCCGGCCGCAATTGGCACCCCCAGTACTATCCTTTACATATTGTTGATGCAAGTTTACGTGCATTTACAAGCAACTATACCTCACCAGCCAAATTTGAGCAATAATAATTAGTAATAAATACAGGAAAGTAAAAAGGGATATAATAAAGATAATAATTAATACAAGCATGCATGGTGTTATTTTAAGTCAATAAATAACTCTTTCTTACATAGTACTTATCAACATTAATTTAAATTAACAACATCTAAACTAGTTGAACCTAAGGAATAGTCCAACCAGTTGGACTTGAAAGTGCCTCGTACGTGTGTGCGTTCGTGCATACATACTCATGGCTTTCTATTACTTTCCAAGGTATGGTCCACTTAGTGATTCGATAATCCTAATTTCCTAACATCTCATCATCACAGTGAAGCTCACTTGTTTCCAGGTGTGGATGGCATACACGCACCTACATACAAAATGCCTCACTAAGGAATTGGAAAGCGAAAGAGAAAATCCATAATGTTCTTAAAAGCATAATGTATCCATGGTTGGTAGTTGATCTTTGGCACTAGCTCATAATGATGGTGGTACGCGTGGCACGGTAAACTCATGGTGAGAAACTTTTAAAGGGATTTTTACGGCAAATTCTCTTAAGATTGTCATTTTACCACATAATGACTCTGCTAATCGAAATTAGCCCCCGACAATTTTTATGGAAGTGACTACCAAAACATCCTTAATTATCGTTTTCAACGTTTAAAGTCATCGAGAATTATAAAGCCCACATAGCATGTGCATGACATCTAACCCATCCCTTATGTATAGACTACCATTTTCTTTTTATGTTGTGACCCACCTCATCATTGGATTCTCTAGAGTTTTGGTTCAACTTATTATCATGGCAGGTAACATTGTTGGATGGGTTGGATGTAATGGAATACTGGCCCACAATTTCCAAACTTACCTTTTTAAAGAAAAATAAAAAGGGCATTTTGGTTATTACATCTCTCAATAAAAAAATAAAAAGGGCATTTTGGTTATTATCTCTCTCAATAAGCACCTCCTAAAATTTTTAATTAAAAGCACTGTTTGGTAGAATAAGAATTACTAATTAATTCTTTGTAAAAAATTATTTTTTAAAATTTGAAATCATAAATGGGTATTAAAACCCAATTGGGTACCCAACGTCCTGATAATAAGGGTATGGGTGCCAACTTCAAACCAGCATGAGTATAGCGCCATTGCCCGTATCAGAATAGATACACCCTTGTACCCAACCTAAATCAGCCCATTGTGTCACCCTTAGAAATGGGCTATTACATGCCACTTGGCATTTCTTCAAAGAAGTGCATAGATGATTAATAATATTAAATAGTTCCTTGAACTATTTAGTTAAAATTGATAATATAAAAATAAATATGTGATAATTTATAGGAAAAATAATTAGCTAATTAAAAAAAATAAGTTAAGAAATTAAAGATTAGGTTTGCTCAACTAATTTTATTTGGGGCTATTACTTAGCAACTGAGGGTTCCACAATTTAGTTTAAGAAAGAGAGAGAGAGAGCTGGCCGCCGGTTCTCACAAGAACTCGAGAATTTTTTGAAAACTCATCCCATGATATGAGCCCAAAATTTGAATTGTTCATGTGATGCATCACCCAAACCCCTAGGGCCAACTTTTATCTATATCTAAAACTTTGGTGGGATATGGCAAAATGAAACAGTTTCCCCCCTTGATTTACCTCTCTTTTGACATGGCCCACCAAAGTTTGTATCAGAGTAAAAGTTGGGTCTAGGGGTTTCATGCGGTGCTATATGACATGAACGCTTCAGATTTTAGGCTCATATATGTATTAGTAAGCAAGTAACATGTCCCTACTCAAACGTCAAACGTGTTTAACAATTAATTAAGTACTTTTGGACGTGAGATGTAGCTTTTTAAGTAGCATCAATCGGGCTTTTAGGGCTTCTCATTATTTTCAGTAAACAGCGCCATCCTGTCTAAGCTCGTTCACGTGCATATGTAAACGTTTCGCATAATAAAGTATTAGGTATTTATATATAAATTATTTGAAATGTAATCAGTTCCACGTGAGAATTTGTTAATTACATTTCAGGTTTTGGTCTAACTTACATTAGCCATGTTAGATGGTGCCGATTCAAGCGCAGAAAATCACGGTTCAGATCACCCCATTACTTTTAGTTGAAAGCCATATGCCCGATGGGACGCGGATTTCCTGCGAAAGCCTTTCGCAGGAAGCTCCTGCGCAAGATTCTGTGTGGGGCCCACTAGGATGTTTGTGAGAAAGCTACTCCGTCCATCCGTTTTTCGAGTTCAATTCAGGACATGCGACCCAAAAATGAGGATGATCAAAAACTCAAGTGAGCCACACGAGAGGAAATGGTGGGGATTTAGTGACAACCGTTGAAACATTTATATAGCTACAAAAGTTTTGTATCGGTTTAATTTCTTCGATTTTTCACTTCATCTCAATGAAAATGACCTTATAAACGGTTTGGATGGAATATAAACATCACGGTGGATCCTGGGAAGGTTTCAACAGTAGGAATTCCTTTCCCCACTGTTTCATCTGGTATGGCCCACTTGAGTTTTGGATCCTAATCATTTTCGGTCTCATCTCCTAAAATGATCTCAGAAAACGGATGGACGGGTTGGATTTCTAACAAACATCACAATGGGCCCCATCCAGAATCCTTGCCCAGTAACTTCCTGCGAAAGGCTTTCGCAGGAAATCCGCGTCCTGCCCGACGAGCCCACAACTTCAAAGTCACCCAGTCACATTTGGTTCCATGCCATTTGCGTGATGGCCCACAACTTGAACGGCACATATTCCCATACATGCATGACATATATGCGGCCCGCATTTTGAAGTGATATTGAGCTATCCATGCAGTATTCGTCTACTCTGGCTGCGTATGATGCTTGATACGCAGCCACTTGTAAAAGGTACACTTGGTATATATTAACTCAAATCAAACTACGTAAATAGTGGAAACCATGTGGTTAAGTTCATGCCTAAACTTAGATTGTTTGAACAGTCCTAACGTCAGATTGGTGGACATTTGCTTTTTGGAGTGAGGCCAATGGATATTTTTCATCATTAACCGTTCAATAAATGTCCACCAATCTATAGATAATTAAATATTTAAATAATCTTAGTTTTTGGTCTTGATAGATGGTACACATAATTTCAACGGTTTAATTTTGAATTTCTTATACGCCACGAATGCAATTTCTTATAGTAATTTTATGCGCTCGCGTATCGTCAATCACACTCTGCCAGAGTATCAAAGTTTTCCGCTTTCATTAATTTTCTGCCGCAACGCGTGTGATCCGAGGAATTCGAACAAAACATCGCAGCGTTTCCGACCAGGGTTAATTTCTAACCCGAGTTAACAGCTCCCCATTCACATTTCGAACGAGAGGAATTACATGATCCTCGACCCGACGAGATTATGCGTATGCTCGGGTTTTAAGCTTGTATAAGTGGACCAATAGTCCATCCATCCAGACCGTTGCGCTGCCTGGAACCACCTTAGATGAACCATGAGCCAAGATTCTTCCAGACTCGAAGGTCCTAGCCACTGAGCTCATGGTTTTTATACTTGATAGTGGATTGGTGCTGAATTGCTCTTCTTATCAATCTAATATCAAGACAAATTTTGAAACGCTGGGATTTCATTTTGAGGACATGGTCCAACCACGATGGGGCCCAACACCGCAACGGTGTGGATGACGAGACATAGGTCCAGCTTGACAAACTGAGAACCTTATGTTTTTCATCACATGCAGGCACGGGTACCACAACTTGTGGTACCGACTAGGACATCAATACGGTGAAAACGGCAGGCCCCATCATGAAAATCTCCCTCATCTGAAATCAGGCTGATTCGTTAACTAGGTAGACCACACATAAGTGTTGAGTCAAACCGTCGGTTGTCCATTTGATTCATATTCCAACGGTGTGACCCACCTAATAAGATGAACTGCTTAGTTTTTGCCACAAGTGATCGTCGTAGTGGGGTCTACCCTTTTTGTGGTAATGATGTCCTCCATAATGGCACGTTCCAGAAAAGATGGTATGGTACTACAAGCTGTGGTACCTTGCCCCGCGTCCGCGTGTATCATTTCTCTAATGTGCTTGTGTATGCACCGGAAGAGTTAAAGCCATTAAAAGAACAAAAAGAAGAAGTATAATATCCGTAATGGAATCGTGACCTCACGAGTTGGCCCACGAGGATGATCGCAGCCATTGATTGGGTCGTCGCTTTTGGTCGGATTATCATTTAAAAATTCGTCCCATTTCGCGCGGAAAAATTAAAAAAAATCTCTGGACACGTTTTGCTCGATGTCTTTCATGAAACAACGTTTTGTATATCCGCGTGCACGTGTCCAAAGTTGTTTGCCATGTGATAGAGCTTCACCTTTCCGTGTTAGAAAATATCGTCGCGTCTGAATATCTCCCGCATTTTCTCATTTTAGATATCGTTTCTCGGTATCTATGCCAAATTCCCGGTCACAACTTGGAAGATGAGGCATCCATTCCTCAGTGCGCCATCATTTTCTAATCGATGGTATCCGCTTACGCTTGCAAATATGTATGGCGATGCTTGGTTGGACTGTTGAGCACGTGAGGCACGTGGATGGACATTCCACGGAGAACTAGATAGTTGTACCATTACGTTAGGGTCGGTGGTTTGTACAAGTGAGTCTGCTTAGTGATCTAAGCCGTTGAGATGATGGGCCTCATCCCGAATAGTCATTTAACCAAAAAATTCCCTGATTTGAAGAGCTCCAGCAATGGAACTAATGAAATGCCCGTACCTCAGGTTTACGAAAGCAAACCCGTTAGGTACCTTGTCCGAGTATGCTGGCGCGCTTCTGTTGATCCCACCATGAAACTCAGCATGTACTTCATTTCGGGGCTCATGCCCTAAAGTGACCTAAACAGATTCACAGGATAGATAAAACACATGCACCATGGTGGGATCAACAGAACCCTCACACAAGGTAGCTGGCTGGTGTTGGGGATGCCGATTAGTTACCAATTGGTTCATTAGCTACAATGGCTAATGAAATGATGTCAGCAAGTTACGTGGACTCACCATGATGTATGTGTTGTATTCACACCATTTGTTTATTTGGTAAGATTATTTTTTTGTATTAGCCCAAAATAAAGCAAATTGAAAGATCAAGTGATCTCATTACATGAAACAGTGCAGACACCATAATGTTTATTTGAGATCCAACCTATTCACTAACATTGGCAAAGGGAAAACACAAATGTCAGCCTAATCCAAAACTGGCAAAGGGAAAACACAAATGTCAGCCTAATCCAAAACTTATGTGGTCCCCGTAAAGTTTTTAATGGTAGGTGTTCAGACCCATTGTTTTATGTGGTGGGGTCCACTTGAACTTTTGATCTGCCTCGTTCTTTAATTCATGCCTTAAAATGATCTCGTCAAATGGGTGGACCGTATGGATAAAATACATGCAGCATGTTAGTGCTCTCAGGTGGCGTCATTTCAGTAGTGAGATAGCTACTGAGACCGTCAGTAACTGTTCCGCGTCGGGTGCTGGGGTCACTAGCCGTAACCGTGTTATTGCAAAACCGCGGTGTCAAGAAGCGCGAGGACAGGAGAAATCACATTGATGTGTATGGTATCTTTGAATTTTCAATTTGTTTTTGTTAGGCGGTCAGAACTTTTTTCATCTGACGGACTCTACGGCGGACAAGCATTGCCCTCCAAATCCCCAAAAATTAGAATAATCGTTATCCGAAGAGGCATCTCTCCGATACGCCAAGCGGAATTGCCTTTGGACCCCACGGGAAGTTCTTATGGTGATAGAATTCGGATTGCTTACTGAGTTACTCAGTAGGCTTTTTCTTATCACACTGAGTAAAATAAGTTGAGCCCACCTTTGAATGTTTTTAGTCGGTCCAAGCCATCCATCCGTTTTTACATCTACTTTAAGGAGTTAAGCCCAAAATTGATGAACATCCAAAGATCAAGTGGATCATATCACTGGAAACAATGGGGATAATAATTTCCACAGTAAAAACCTTTTTAGGCACCATAGTAATGTTTATTTATCATCCAACTTGTTTACAAGATCATATGGACATGAGAAAGTTAAAACACAAATATAAGCTTGATCCAAAACTTCTATTGCTCCCAAGAATTTCTCAACCGGAGATGTTCAATTCAATTGTATACTATGGTGTGGTCCTTATGACATTGGATATGCCTCTTTTTTAGTCTTAATCCGTAAAATTATCCGTTAAAATTAATGAACAGAGAGGATAAAATACATAAATTATAGTGGACCTCACAGAGTTTACTCAGTACGGTAAGCGTAGTGACAATCTGCTTCATTGGTAATAAGCTATATGGGCCCATGGAAGAGTTCAAAAATCAGGCAATCTAAAATTCAGTTGGGCCACACGTCAGACAAAACAGCCAGGATGGAACATCCATCATTGGAAACTTGGTAGGAGATCGAGATGATATTTGTGCCCATGGTTTTATTCGTGTGGTGATAACCTTATTAACGGTTGAGATGGTGTATAAATATCATAATCGGTTCTAGGAAGTTTCAATGGTGGACGTTTCCATTTTCAGTATTTCACTTGGAGTGGCCTAGCTTAGTTTTGAATCTGCCCGATTTTTAGACTCTGTCCTATTACGAGCTTGAGAAAATCATGAACAAAGTGGTTTTGTTACTGCATTTCTGTGGGCCCACATAGCTTCCGGTCACAAGAACTTCCCATGATGCATTTCGTCATCCATCCCTTGGCACGCATTTTGCAGTGAGGATTTTGACAGCTCACGGTGCCCCTTATCAACATACATTGCTGGGGTGGGTTTTCAATCCGCTTTGCTTCCTAAACTATGATCTGCACTGTTTTTGTTATAATCATGCCATAGATATTAGATGCTATGGTAGCAATGCTTCATTGTTGATCCTAATCTATCATGCTTGGTCTCGAATATGAGCCATTTGATCTTTAGTTCTCAATGTTCTAAATTTTCTGTCCTAGACAATCATTAGTTCAGCGAATGCTTCTTAGGATAGACTAGAATATGAACAGTTTATTTCATCATCTAAGATGTATTTCGAGTTCTAAACCCATCCTCGGTGGCTATGGTATGGTGGGCACCATTCTCTATGAAAACCCTTATAGTGATTGACGCAGGTACGGACATGATGAGTTTGATCACTGTCTTCCTCAAAGTGGATAATTATTCCGATTCCACGGAGCTTTTCTGTATTCTTCACAAAGATTCCTCGAATCCATGAGAAAAAATAGAAATAAATTCTAGTAAATTCAAAAATAGCTTAATTGATGATAAAAACGAAATTACAACCCTTTAAATAGTAGTCTCAAACCTAGGAAGAAATTTAAGAATCAACTCCAACTCAAACTCCCCAAAAACATAACTTACTATAAATAGTAAACTTACTATTTATAGATGGTAATGACTCCTACTAGACTTCATGATTTTCAGTCAAAAATAATAAGTGTCTAATTTGGCCTAGCCACATTATTCTTCTTTTTTCAAAAGCCCTTTTCATGTTAGGCACAACTCCTAAAGCTCAAAGGATCAAGAGTTATGATTGAATTAAAACTTACTATAAATAGTAAAAATGAAATTAAAAAGTATTTTCGACTATCAATCTGATGGAATCTCACAAATCCGGCATAGGCAACACGGCGTATTGGGGTTGGTTGGCTAAAGAGCTTCTCTTACCCTAAAATCATATATGGTACATCACATAAGTCATTCCAGTTTGCGAGATATGCATGTTTTAGGGTTCTAACGATCATGATCACTTCTGCCTCTAATTAGGCCTTCTTTGGTCCATCTTGGACATGAAAGTGTCCGCGACCCACTCTAAATCAACGACCCAATAAGAGTAGCCACAAAAAATAAATTATTCTCCGTTCTATTGTTTCTTTTTCTTCTTCTTCTTCTTTTTTTCATTTCATTTTATGTAAGCTAAGCCCATGGTTCAAAAATGAAGTCCTTTAATACAATTCATTGTGCCATGGACAAGTGTGATGCACCATAAAATTATGAGTTAGAGGACATGCACCCATGAACCAGGGTAGACTCACAAGAGTTTCAACACAAGGTCATGGGTTCGCGAGTACTCATTGTGGTGAAATCTCACTATAGTGTGAGTGTATAGGTGTGTGTAGGGTGTGAGTGCGCATGTTAAAAAAAAAAAAAAAAAAGGATAACATACCATAAAACAACCCTAGCTTTGAAAGAGTCGTAAGGTAGTTAGACAATGCCCCCTAAATCACTTTAGATTAGAAGTGTAAGAACTTTTTATTTAGCAGGTCATCATAGAACAATGGTCATGATTAATCTTAAATGAGTCCAAAATAAGCTTTCTTAAGTTTATTTGCTAGGTGACAAACCCCGCATAGTGACCTTTGAGCTTTCTTAAAATGTTTATTTAAAATTGGAATAATGATGGTTGGGCTAATCATGCATCTTCATAGCATACGGACTTTACCGGTTGGTCGATACAAGACGCGGGGTTTTCTTGGGTCACTACGGGCTGTACCGTAGAGTATTTTACCTGGTAATCCTAAGTTTTCATTACGTGTATTCGACTACCATGGGCTGTCCTTTTCGCATAGGCTTTTTCAGGTGTCTAGTTTTCCTTGGACGTACATGGAGTACTCTTCGAAGAAGCTAGGCCACCTTGGGTGTCCTCGTTGCATAGTCTTTTCCGGGTCGCTAGTTCTCCTTAGAGTGTACCTTTGTGTACTTTCTTGGGGGCTTGTTCTCCTTGGGTGACTTTTGCCAGCTGAATGTGCATCCCTAGGTCTGTGAGTATGTGTAAGACCCGTATCCTAGTTCGTACTGTTCCGATGAATCCTGCGATCATTTCCGTCGAAGTCCGGCAATCCACGACTGATAATCGACGTTGCGATCGATCGTAAGTCGTATCCTTTAGATTCGAGTCGGTTTAATCCGAGACCTATATCATTACGACCGCACCGTCGCCGCGGTTCCAACGCCGCGACTCACGCACCGATCCGATACCCTGACCAGAAGATGTGAGCCGGCGTTTATTTCGAAGAAACGCCGCGCTTTCTCAATCCCGAGAGAATCTCTACACAATGTCAAATCAATCCCATCAATCAATCAATCACATCAATCAATCAATCACTTCAATGACAAGTACAAAGCACCCATGCTTTCTTTTTCCACAAGTTAAGCAAACCCAAAAGTCAAACAATCCATCCCCTCACCCATCACTCACCTCACATCACTCCCATCACACCCATCACTCCCTCTCCTTACAATCCTCTCTCTCCCTCTCTTTCCCTTCACATTTCCCAACCATCCCAAACCCAAGCAAGAAACCCAACGTCCAAGCTTCTCCATGTGAGAGAAAAATGATTTTTGGTGGCCCACCTTTCCCATTCCAAAATCCATCATCCTAGCCATCCATTTCCCATCTCCACCATCAAAGAGGAGCACGAGGAGGGTGGCGTTCCAACGGACCGAAGAAGATCGACGGTGGGTGCTTTAATAGGGTAGTTTTTCATATTTTTTAGTAGGGCCAAGTGAGGCCCACCGATCAATGGTGTGGATCTCACTTTGGACCCTAAGATGTGGCCAATGGCCCACTTTGATTACCGTTTGATGTATGATGGAATGCAAGGAGGGCCCATAGTATCGGGGTCCCTCCATCACACGTGTGTCCCATTTTTCTCTCTCTCTCTCTCTCCCTTTCATTTTTCTCTTTTCTTGTGATATTATGATTGTGTGGCCCATTTGGATGGACCCCACAATGGAGCATGTTTTGGATCCAAACCATCTAAAGGTGGGGCCCACTTTACATATGTATTGTAACCACACCACCTCACCATATGGTGGCCCACCTATGAATGGCCCACCTTAAAGGCATTGTACGCCCAAGTAAACAAAAAAAAACGGAGAGAGAGTCCAGGGACTCTCTGGACGTGGGAAGGAAAAAGACAAATGTTGGCTTGATTTTCAAGCCTTGGAAGTGGGCCACTTGTATAGGACCCACCTTGATGTATGTGTTCAATCACGCGAGTCCATCTATTTACCAGCTCATTTTAGGCGTTGAGCCGCAAAGTGGAGTTGATCCAACTTTCTCGTGGGCCATACCTTGGCTAATAGTGATGTTCACCGTTTAAAAACACCTAAATCTCTCTACATGTCGAAAAACACCCTATATTGGTCTTGATGGATTGGTATCAGGCTATGGAAGCCAGTGGTTGGGGTAGATTTGGCTGACGCGGGCCCTACACTCGAAAAACCACGAAAAATATGGTTTTCAAAAAAAAAAAAAAAAAAAAAACAAACAAACAAAAGAAAACAACGGCTATTCTAAGTATTCTTCTTTGCCCCTTGTCAGAGCACCGTGGTCATCTGGCGGGCGGACGGTGGGCAGCAACCCACGGCTCCAGCCGTGGGCCCCACCTTGATGTTCATGTGATATCCAATCCGTTCATGTGGTGGACCACCCCCTGAGGAGGGTCCCCTCCAAAAATAAGCTTGATCCAGACCTCAGGTGGCCCACACCATAAGAAACAGTGATGATTGAACTCTACCATTGAAATCTTTTTTTTGGGCCCACAGGAGTGTGGAACCAATCTGATATTTGTTTTTCCTATTCACCCAGGTCTGAGTGACCCTTTCAACGGTTTGGATGGAAGATAAACATTTTGGTGGGCCCCACGTGGGACCCACAGTGATGTG
Organism: Magnolia changhungtana; assembly: GCA_030180095.1. Lineage (NCBI taxonomy): Eukaryota > Viridiplantae > Streptophyta > Magnoliopsida > Magnoliales > Magnoliaceae > Magnolia > Magnolia changhungtana. Next base: position 4,692,522 of record JASAUF010000667.1, read on the forward strand.
TGTGTTTCACCGTCCACCGTCAGTGGACGGTGAGCCCTCCCTGATATACGTGTTGTATTCCCACCGTCCAGGGACGGTGGGCGTGCGGGTGTGTGCGTATGTGTGTATGTGTGCACGTGTGTGTGCATGTGTGTGTGAGTGTGCACGTGTGTGCATGTGTGTGTGAGTGTGTGCTGTGTGCGTGCGTGTGTGTGGTGTGTGTATATATATATATATATGTATGTATTTATATATACATATATATGTATTATATTATATTGTATGTATTATATATTATATTATATAATATATATCTGTTGGTGGGCCTTAGGGATTTTAATGGTGGAAATCATCATCACTTATATGCCCACCTTGGTATATACAAAGCCCAAGTGATTAGGCCCACCTTGCCATATTTATGACCGTCTATTGAGGCCCACCTTGATGTGTATGAGGCCATTGTTGAGGCCCACCTTGATGTGAATGTAAGGCCCATGTTATGAGGCCCATGGTGATGTATTTGGGGCTCATGGGTTAAGGCCCATTGTAATGTATTAGGGCCGTGGGTTGAGGCCCACTGTGATGTATTTGGAGCCCATGGGTTAAGGCCCAATGTGATGTTTTCAAAGGCCCATGGGACATGGCCCATTCTGCAATGTACTTAAGGCCCATTGATGCGGCCCACTTGATTTATGAAAGGCCCATATGAGGCAGCCCATTTGATGTGTTTGAGGACTTTGGGTCGAGGCCCAATGAGATGTATATAGGTCCATTGCAATGTGTGCTTCCCCATGGTTTGTGTAATGATATTTATGGCGGACCGTGCCTTGGGAGCAATGTTGGTTTGACGTCCACATTGTAAGTACAATGTTGGTTAAATGTCCGCATTGTGACGCTCCTTAAGGCCCACTGATAGGCCCATACTTGTACTCTGCAGTCGGTTTAGGCCCATCTTTCCTTTGAGCAACGTCCATTATCATACCATAAGTCTAGTGCTACCCCATGATTCATGATCATACGCATCATATGCATGCTTGAGATGAGGGTGATTGATCATAGCATATGCCTTCGGGCAGGCGGTATTCACGGGCTCCACGATAGGCGGAGTTGCCTACATGAGCGCATGGTTTACGCGGGATTGTTGCATGACTGGTAGTGTGACTCATGCACTTGCATTGTGTGATTGTAGTTCTTGTATGCCCTAGCGACACCGGGGCCATAGCCTCACTGAGACACATCGTGGGTGGCTGGATTGAATCCAGGAAATGTTTGGTTCTAGCATACGGGCGCCATAGATGTCCACGGGTGAAAATCCCTAAACCCGATGGTACCGGAGGATGACTCAACGTCGAGGCCGAGTGGACACATGAGTGCGCGAGGGCCGTATACCGATGAGGAGCGTCTCCCCCGTGTCGTGGTCGGTTGGAAAGGGTGTGACCTTACCCGCTTTGAGTGAGGGGGCAATTTCTAGGTTGAGTTTGACCGGCTTGAGGAATCGGTCCGCTATCGACGAGTCGGGCCCGATATTAGCGGCGGATAGTGAGGTCTCTTTTGCTCTTCCGGTTGTGCGTCCGGATAGGGACCAATTTGGCGTAGAGTGTCTTAGACCCGGTGATTATCAGGAGTGAGAGCTGTATTGACATAAGGATTTGGATGTGGATTAGCATGCTTGACTTGCATTATGCATCGCATGGCATCGTGGCATGACCGATAGTATTCTTATCTCGCATTGCATAGCCTTAGTACGGTGTTGTGTTCATGTACTCATCGGCATGTTTCCGCATTACTCGACCATGCATTACGAGCACGCTCATATGCGCACACACTTACACACCCACCCTCTAAGCTTTCTATAAGCTTATGCACGATTGATGCGTGCAGTGACGCCGGAGGCTTGGTAGTAGTCTCGCCCGCATTGGAGCGTGCAGTCGAGCTTTTGGAGTTTTGTCATTTTCATTATATTGTATTTCATTTTATACACCTTGTACTCAAAGTTTTTGCTCATAGTGGATTTCGTGATGGTGTTCTTGTGGTTATTGTTCGTGGGTTATGCTTGTGGTTGTGCTCATTACGAATCAAATTGATTATTAGAAATCCTCCTTGTAGCATCCCGGGATCGGAACACTGGCGTATGGGCGCTAGGAGCCGAGAATGGGGTTCGGAGGGCTGTCAGCCTTCGGATTCGGCGTGATCGGGAGAATTTTGTGAGCCGGTTTCCGAGTTCGGGCGTGTGCCAGTTGGTATCGAGCATAACTTGGGAATAACCGAAACTGACATCACATGTTTACTATGAGTTTAAGGCGATTAGGTTCGAGTGCGAAACCTTCCGAGTTAGTTCCTACCGTGCGATTCTCAAGGTTGATTAGCGTCCTTATTCTTCCTATAGGACATGCATGCGCGTAGGCGAGTGACCCGATCGACTCCGTCCCACCCACGAGGATCCGAGGCTCCGGCCTTACCACCTGTGCCTCCCAGTTCTACCGCCTTGAGAGATCCCTACTCCCTTTTACGAGGATGATGTTCCTCCACACGATGTCGGTGCGGATCCGACCGTTTCGTGAGTGCATCGCGATTCTGGCAGAGATATTCTGTTGTGGCTGCTGCGCTTCGAGGGCGGGCGGATGCCCGGTTGTTTCACCGGAGCGAGCGGAAGCGGAGAGCGTGCGAGTGCTCTTCTACGTGAGTTCGAGACGGCTTGATCCTCCACGTTTCCCGGGCGAGCCAGATCCAGTGACCGGCAGACGGAGAGATGGCGCTCGATGTGGAGAAGATCTTCGATACTATGTCATGCACGACCAAAGCATCGAGTTCGGTTAGCGGTATTCCTTTTCGGGGTGAGGCGAGCATTGGTGGACCTCGTTACCCGTGTTGCGGGACCCGTACGTCCGGACATGGGATGACTTTATCGACAGATTCGAGGAGCGATGCTTCACGACCACATTCGGACGTCGAGAGAACCGGAGTTCGAGACTCTAGTGCGAGGGGGACATGACCGTGGCGCAATACGCGGCCCGTTTTGTGGCGCTATCGAGGTTTGCGCCATACATGGTTGATGATGAGGGCGAAAGGCCCGCCGTTTCGAGAACGGCACGTTACGGTCTTCGAGGCCGTGTTATTGGACATGAGCTCCCGACCTTCCAGGCGGTAGTGCGAAGGGCTCAGATCTATGAGGCCGAGTGGGCCGGCGGACAGAGCGACCGAGATCAGAGGAGGAGTCAGAAGAGGCAGGCCCCCTCCAGTAGCTCACAGCAGCATCGACGACCGCAGAGGTTTAGGAGTCACCCATCTGCCGGAGCACCAGTAGCACCGTCGGCACCCCGGAAGCACCACCACCTCGAGACGGCTTTCGTGCACCTGCTATGGTTGCGGTGGGATAGGACACCGTGGGTGGGAGTGCCCCAGACCTCGGCGGCCTCCACGGCGGCCGAGAGCACCCACGGCGGCCGAGAGCACCGCGCGCGGCCTTCGCGGCGGCGGCGACGGCAGATTCCACCACCGAGGCCCCCTCGGCGGCGGCACCGGCCTCCGGGACCTCCCCGCGGCAGCGAGAGGCCTCGGAGGGACTGCACCTCCCAGCGAGGCCCGGGCGGATTTTATGCCGTTCGGCGGGACCCTCGGTCATCGAGAGCGATCGTCGATGATTCATGTGACTTGGCCCCTACACCATCTTGCTAGATTGCTTATGGATGATGCGTCTTGAAAGTTAGAGCTTAAGATTCATGTGCGTCATCCCCGTCTTTTGATGTTTGATGTATGTTGTCTTGTGTTTTGATCATACATAATGTTATGTTCCTATCCTCTTATGAGTTACGTTTAGTTGCGATGGTAGTGTAAATTTCGAGACGAAATTTTTATTAGTGGGGAGAGATTTATGTAAGACCCGTATCTGGTTAAATCTGTTCGATGAATCCTGCGATCATTCCGTCAGTCCGGCAATCCACGGCCCGATAATCGACGTTGCGATCGATCGTAAGTCGTATCCTTTGATTCGAGTCGGTTTAATCCAGAGACCTATATCATTACGACCGCACCGTCGCCGCGGTTCCAACGCCGCGACTCACGCACCGATCCGATACACGACGGAAGATGTGAGCCGGCGTTTATTTCGAAGAAACGCCGCGCTTTCTCAATCGAGAGAATCTCTACACAATGTCAAATCAATCCCATCAATCAATCAATCACATCAATCAATCAATCACTTCAATGACAAGTACAAAGCACCCATGCTTTCTTTTTCCACAAGTTAAGCAAACCCAAAAGTCAAACAATCCATCCCCTCACCCATCACTCACCTCACATCACTCCCATCACACCCATCACTCCCTCTCCTTACAATCCCTCTCTCTCCCTCTCTTTCCCTTCACATTTCCCAACCATCCCAAACCCAAGCAAGAAACCCAACGTCCAAGCTTCTCCATGTGAGAGAGAAAAATGATTTTTGGTGGCCCACCTTTCCCATTCCAAAATCCATCATCCTAGCCATCCATTTCCCATCTCCACCATCAAAGAGGAGCACGAGGAGGGTGGCGTTCCAACGGACCGAAGAAGATCGACGGTGGGTGCTTTAATAGGGTAGTTTTTCATATTTTTTTAGTAGGGCCAAGTGAGGCCCACCGATCAATGGTGTGGATCTCACTTTGGACCCTAAGATGTGGCCAATGGCCCACTTTGATTACCGTTTGATGTATGATGGAATGCAAGGGAGGGCCCATAGTATCGGGGTCCCTCCATCACACGTGTGTCCCATTTTCTCTCTCTCTCTCTCTCTCCCTTTCATTTTTTCTCTTTTCTTGTGATATTATGATTGTGTGGCCCATTTGGATGGACCCCACAATGGAGCATGTTTTGGATCCAAACCATCTAAAGGTGGGGCCCACTTTACATATGTATTGTAACCACACCACCTCACCATATGGTGGCCCACCTATGAATGGCCCACCTTAAAGGCATTGTACGCCCAAGTAAACAAAAAAAAAAACGGAGAGAGAGTCCAGGGACTCTCTGGACGTGGGAAGGAAAAAGACAAATGTTGGCTTGATTTTCAAGCCTTGGAAGTGGGCCACTTGTATAGGACCCACCTTGATGTATGTGTTCAATCCACGCCGTCCATCCTATTTACCAGCTCATTTTAGGCGTTGAGCCGCAAAGTGGAGTTGATCCAACTTTCTCGTGGGCCATACCTTGGCTAATAGTGATGTTCACCGTTTAAAAACACCTAAATCTCTCTACATGTCGAAAAACACCCTATATTGGTCTTGATGGATTGGTATCAGGCTATGGAAGCCAGTGGTTGGGGTAGATTTGGCTGACGCGGGCCCTACACTCGAAAAACCACGAAAAATATGGTTTTCAAAAAAAAAAAAAAAAACAAACAAACAAAAGAAAACAACAAAGAAAACAACGGCGTGACTATTCTTCTACTCTATGTCGAGCACCAGCGAGCGGCGGGCGGACGGTGGGCAGCAACCCACGGCTCCAGCCGTGGGCCCCACCTTGATGTTCATGTGATATCCAATCCGTTCATGTGGTGGACCACCCCCTGAGGAGGGTCCCCTCCAAAAATAAGCTTGATCCAGACCTCAGGTGGCCCACACCATAAGAAACAGTGATGATTGAACTCTACCATTGAAATCTTTTTTGGGCCCACGGAGTGTGGAACCAATCTGATATTTGTTTTCCTATTCACCCAGTCGTGTGACCCTTTCAACGGTTTGGATGGAAGATAAACATTTTGGTGGGCCCCACGTGGGACCCACGGTGATGTGTGTGTTTCACGCGAAGTCCACCGTCGGTGGACGGTGAGCCCTCCACGATATACGTGTTGTATTCCCACCGTCCGGGGACGGTGGCGTCTTGGTGTGTGCGTATGTGTGTATGTGTGCACGTGTGTGTGCATGTGTGTGTGAGTGTGCACGTGTGTGCATGTGTGTGTGAGTGTGTGCTGTGTGCGTGCGTGTGTGTGGTGTGTGTATATATATATATATATGTATGTATTTATATATACATATATATGTATTATATTATATTGTATGTATTATATATTATATTATATAATATATATCTGTTGGTGGGCCTTAGGGATTTTAATGGTGGAAATCATCATCACTTATATGCCCACCTTGGTATATCAAAGCCCAAGTGATTAGGCCCACCTTGCCATATTTATGACCGTCTATTGAGGCCCACCTTGATGTGTATGAGGCCATTGTTGAGGCCCACCTTGATGTGAATGTAAGGCCCATGTTATGAGGCCCATGGTGATGTATTTGGGGCTCATGGGTTAAGGCCCATTGTAATGTATTAGGGCCCGTGGGTTGAGGCCCACTGTGATGTATTTGGAGCCCATGGGTTAAGGCCCAATGTGATGTTTTCAAAGGCCCATGGGACATGGCCCATTGCAATGTACTTAAGGCCCATTGATGCGGCCCACTTGATTTATGAAAGGCCCATATGAGGCGGACCCATTTGATGTGTTTGAGGACTTTGGGTCGAGGCCCAATGAGATGTATATAGGTCCATTGCAATGTGTGCTTCCCCATGGTTTGTGTAATGATATTTATGGCGGACCGTGCCTTGGGAGCAATGTTGGTTTGACGTCCACATTGTAAGTACAATGTTGGTTAAATGTCCGCATTGTGACGCTCCTTAAGGCCCACGATAGGCCCATACTTGTACTCTGTGTCCGTTTAGGCCCATCTTTCCTTTGAGCAACGTCCATTATCATACCATAAGTCTAGTGCTACCCCATGATTCATGATCATACGCATCATATGCATGCTTGAGATGAGGGGTGATTGATCATAGCATATGCCTTGGGCAGGCTGATTACGGGCTCCACGATAGGCGGAGTTGCCTACATGAGCGCATGGTTTACGCGGGATTGTTGCATGGTGGTAGTGTGACTCATGCACTTGCATTGTGTGATTGTAGTTCTTGTATGCCCTAGCGACACACTGGGGCCATAGCCTCCACAGAGACACATCGTGGGTGGCTGGATTGGATCTAGGAAATGTTTGGTTCAGCATACGGGCGCCATAGATGTCCACGGGTGAAAATCCCTAAACCCGATGGTACAGAGGATGACTCAACGTCGAGACCGAGTGGACACATGAGTGCGCGAGGGCCGTATACCGATGAGGCCGCGTCTCCCCGCGTGTCGTGGTCGGTTGGAAAGGGTGTGACCTTACCCGCCCGAGTGAGGGGCAATTTCTAGGTTGAGTTTGACCGGCTTGAGGAATCGGTCCGCTATCGACGAGTCGGGCCCGATATTGGCGGGCGGATAGTGAGGTCTCTTTTGCTCTTCCGGTTGTGCGTCCAGGATAGGGACTGACAAGTGGCGTAGAGTGTACTAGACCCCGGTGATTATCCGGACTGAGAAGCTGTATTGACATAAGGATTTGGATGTGGATTAGCATGCTTGACTTGCATTATGCATCGCATGGCATTGGCATGACCGATAGTATTCTTATCTCGCATTGCATAGCCTTGAGTACGGTGGTGACGTGTTCATGTACTCATCGGCATGTTTCGCATTACTCTGACCATGCATTCTGAGCACGCTCATATTGCGCACACACTTACACCACCCTCTAAGCTTTCTATAAGCTTATGCACGATTGATGCGTGCAGGTGACGCTAGGACGCAGCCGTAGTCTCGCCGCAGTTGGAGCGAGCGTGCACCAGAGCTTTGGAGTTTTGTCATTTTCGATTATTGTATTTCATTTTATACACCTTGTACTCAAAGTTTTTGCTCATAGTGGATTTCGTGATGGTGTTCTTGTGGTTATTGTTCGTGGGTTATGCTTGTGGTTGTGCTCATTACGAATCAAATTGATTATTAGAAATCCTCCTTGTAGCATCCCAGGATCGGAACCTGGCGTATGGGCGCTAGGAGCCGAGAATGGGGTTCTACGGAGGCTGTCGGCGCCGGATTCGGCGATCGGGAATTTTGTGAGCCCGGTTTCCGAGTTCGGGGCGTGACAGTATGTGCATGCATTCATGCATTTAAATAAGATTATCTTCGTGGAATTTATCTAATGAATGCGTATTTGATGAACTTCACCTGATTTCTATGATAATCATTGTGAAATATTTGTTTTGCACTATTCATGATAACTATGCTTAATTATCTTGATGATACGATAAATCTTGGGGGTTATACCTCACTGGGATAGCCATTGACACTATCAAACCGTAACCAGTGTACAGGAGACGCAGAGAGTGTGCATGCTAGTGTTTAGGTGGAATAGGAGGAGCCAGACAATCTTGTGACTCTCTATTATTGATTTCATTTGTATTTAAGTTGTACTGTCATGTATCATTAAAACTTAAGACATTGGTTTGTATAAGTTTTCGAGTGGCAATTTGAATATTTGGTTATGTATATTTCGATTTCCTCTTATACTTGATTTGTTTCTATTCCGCTAAAACAGTTAACTCTAATAAAGAAAAAATGTACGTAAAAGTTGAGCCACCGTAAAGGTTAACACTTGGGTTTTCGAAAAATGAGTAGTGTACTCAGGTTTCGGAAACCGAGGTGTTACAATAATTGAGTAAACTAATTAAATTAGGGCTTTGTTTACACTCATTTTTTACACACTTATATGGACCAATGATATGTTGTCGCGTGTTGACACTAAGTGGTAAATAATTGACGAAATCATACTCGCGTACCATGTATTTACACTTGGTTTGGCATGCTCAGATTGAACAGTCCAGAAGGTACCACGTGATAGCCACAACATTTTTAGTGTAAATGACTTCAAGACGAATATTATAGACATGCACATGAGAGAGCATTAAATGCTAAAATTCTATTAAAAGTACTCTGCAAAAACAAAACAATAGTCTCATTAAAGCAAGTCTCTCTATCTCTCAATATTAAATGCCAAAATCTTATCAAAGCATATCTTTATCTTACATTAAATGTTAGAGTCATGCCAAAAGTACTCTTTACGATGCCAAAGCCAAGTGACGAAGGACTCAAATAACTTTTCTATATAGGAGTCCAATAATAGAGGACTCCAGCCAACACATGATTTGAAGAAGCAAGAGTCCCTCTTTTATATATATAGTCGTACACGATAGGCTACGTTGACGTGGAATAATCAAAGAGATTTACATAGCCGATCGTCTAAATTCTTCACGATGCTAAAGATCACAAGGCCACCACCTTTTAGAAGTTTATAAAAGGAGTACACGATGAAGAGCTCGAGGTATTATGTCAAATACATTTATCTACTTTACATCTATCTTTCCTATATGTCTTAGCATAGCCTAGTCTAGTTCTAGCTTAGATCTCTACTACCTAATGGCTTCCGCTACAATACCTTAAGAGTAGATTTAATATCCTTAACCATAACTTGTAGGATCATGATCAACTACTTTTCAATTTAGCTGATCATACTTATTTAGTCACATCATGTTGACCACCCTCCTCGATCGTTTGTTTCGATAGATGATTCAGGTATTTATCTTCTTTTTTTTGTTTATTTTATTTGGTTGATTAACACTTTGTCGATTGTAACGGCGCTATACCTTTAAATATCAATAAAATCGACATTATTTGACATTCTTTTATTTATCGGTACATTGTTATTCCTTTGAGAAGTAGTGAGTTGAAAGTACTAGTAAAAGAAATTTTCATTAAATCTATAGACTCACGTCTATTGTCACAAGGCAAAAAGAATCCATTCGGAAGAGCTAATATCACACCCCGACATTCAAGTACCCGAATCCCAAGTTCGTGAGTTTTAATATGTCAATATTTATTACAATCCACATGATTCAATCAAATTTAATAGATATTCAAAGTCATCTAAAAGGAAAATATTGCTAAAATAATATAATGTTTACTGTATTGAACTCTTTTGATATTTTTCTTTTCTACATCGAAGTTTGGAATTTAAAACAAACTTAAATAACAAGAATTGAATTGAAATTTAAACTAAACATAATTTTCTATGAAAATAAAAATCAATAGTAAAGGCTCGCCTACTCGTAGTATTATAGCACTGCACCTGTGCATTTTTGTAGTAGGGTGAGCGTAACAGCTCAGTATGGTCGTTTCTTATTCAAAATTTAAAATGTTCAAATTATATCAAATTTTTATAAACAAGAGAGAAAAATAAAATATGAATAATAAGATAACTTAAATTTAAGCAATAAAATTGTAAAAATGCTATGCATATGATACTTTCCATAAATTCTCATAAACAATATATGACATCTCTTACAACACCGTACCCAAGTGGATGATTACGTTACATTAATGCCCACGCACCAGTACCCCGCGGTGAGGGACCTATTTATACGTTAGCTGGTCAGACTACTGCTCTAGTTGTACCTCTGACGTATGTCCGCGCACACGATTGTACTCATACACCATACACAAAAGAGACTCCAAATGATCCAGTGGGTTATAGGGTCTTTCACGCAAGGGACACAATCGCCCTACTTGTTGGCTTTAGAGTTTTCCACCCAAGGGACACGATCGCCCTACTTGCTTACGTTACATCCAACATATTAATATTAATGCTAAATGAATGCTAAACATGTATGTAAGATGAAACATTGTTTCACAATCACGAATATCAACATAAAGCTATCATCGATTTATTCACGTGCTTTTGTTATTTTAAAAACTATTATAAGAATCAATAATTATTGAATTATTAAAATATCAACAATATAAATTTTTATTTCTAATATAATTCTAAATATAATTTCGTTGAAACTTTAATAATTAAAATACTTAAATAAAATATTTTTTTACTATTATTAAATTTAAGAATTACTAAGATATGATAATGTATAAGAAATTTTATTTTAAATTATGACTTTAATTAAATCTTTTTTTTAAAATTATATTAAATATAATAAATCATATTAGCATAAAATAAATTATTATTATTTTTATTCAGTAAATTTTAAAATTTAAAATTTATTTAAATTACAACATAAACTTAGCAAATAAATGTTTTTATTATTCTACTATTAAATTAAATTTTAATAAATTTATATAAATCAAGTATTTTTACACAAAATAAATAGATTTATATTTAAATTTAACTTTTAATGAAAAATCAATCATATTATGATCTAATTTATTAAATAAATTCCAAAGCTGATAAATTTAATTATTTTAATAAAAAATTTTATTTAAATTATTAATTTCTAAAAGTTTAGAATTACAATTAGATTTTATTTATAAAAAAATCAAATTATACTTCCAATAATTTATTAATTAATATAAGCTAATTAAGATTTATTATATATATATATATAATTTGAATATTAAATTAAAATTTAATTATGAATCAAATCGATTTAATTCAACAATTGTTTCAAGGTATATTTCAAAATTTCAACAATTAAGCTCGATAATTAAATAAATTTTAAATAAACGATCAATCACATAAATAATTAATTTAAGCAATATTACTATTAAAATTTGGAATAAGATAACATAATAATAGGCTAAAAATTTTAAACTTCAAGTTAAGATCACCTACCTACTTTGAAATGATGGACCAAACCTTATGCAGTATATACCCGACATATACACTCGATGTGCACAATGTCTAAGATTGAGTCTTGATTGATTCACGCATATGCACCATGCACACAACGATTATTGTTTTATGATTCTAAGGGTAGCTTATACTCAAACTCTACTGGACCCACACTTATGTCGTAAGCTCATGGCTACACCTTATTTATAGGGCCTATGCCATAAATGTTCATTAATGTACTTCATATTGATGGAATTTTTGTCCCGTCCTCAACCAGTCATAAGCCTTGCTCGACTGGTCGAGGGCTGGTGCACGACCAGTCGTGGAGTCGAGTCCTGACTCGACTCAAAGTCCAGCGACTTTGGGCTATTTTTCTTCGAGGTGCTCGACCGATCGAAGGTGGTGCTCGACTGGTCGTGGGTGGCGCTCGACCGGTCGTGGGCTCGTCTTAACTAGTCGTAGTTACGCAGATTCGTTCCGCGATTTTGTGGATTGCAGAAATCTGAGGCCTTTCACAACTGGGATGCGGAAAAGAGTTTCCTAAGACTATAAATAGGGGTTCCTGAGGTTTTTATATATAGATGAAAAATACAAGAGGGCTATCAAAAGTATGAGAGAAAGAGAGAAAGAGAAAGAGGAAGCTAGTAGAAGGGAGGTTATGCTCATGGAGGTTATCTACTATGCAATTTATATCTCAGCGCTTCTACGTGCTCGTAATCGGTGAGATCTCTCCGTTTTTTTTTTATTCTCTCATTGTTTATCCACTCCTGCATGAGTGAAGAAGGTTGTAACGCTCTACTTCATAGTGGATTGTTGATCTGGACGAGGTCCCATGGTTTTTTACCTCTTTGAGGGTTTTCCATGTAAAAATCTCTTATGTGGTGTGTGGTTGATACTTTGATTTATTTTATTGCTTTGTTATTCCATAATTCTAGTTAGTTCTGGAGGACTAGATCCAAAGGTTTTGTGTAAGGCCCCCAACAAAGTGGTATCAAAGCTTAGTTCATTGAATAGGTAGGATCGGTTTGAAATTATGGAAGGTGGCTCATCAAGGATGATCAGCCTCAATGGTTCTAACTGGACCATATGGAAGGCTAAGATGAAGGACTTGCTTTATTGCAAGGACCTATATTCTCCAATTTTATGCATATCAGTAAAATCCAAGGATATGTCTGATGATGATTGGAAAAAGTTGGACCGGAAGGCGATGGGGTTTATTAGACAATGGTTAGATGATTCTGTGTTCCACCATGTGTCTGCAGAGACCTCAGCCGCTAGCCTATGGCTAAAATTAAAAGGGTTGTATGAGAGGAAGATAGCCGATAATAAAGTTTTTCTGATAAGGCGACTTGTGAATCTCAAGTTCAAGGATGGTGGTTCTGTGGCCGAGCACATGAATGAGGTCAGTAATATAGTGAACCAGCTCTCCTCTATGAAGATGGTCCTAGATGATGAATTGCAGGCTTTGCTATTGTTTAGTTCATTGCCTGACAATTGGGAGACATTAGTGATGTCTCTAAGTAACTCCGCGCCAGACGGAAAGATATCCATGGAACAGGTAACTAGCTGTCTCTTCAATGAGGAGACAAGGAGGAAGTCTCAAGGGTCTACACAGCAAGAGGCCCTTGTGACACAGGAACGGGGGAGAGGAAAGAACAAGAAGGGCGGGAAGGCCAGAGATAAATCAGGAGGTAAGTCAAGTACCAGGAAAGATGTTGAATGCTGGAATTGTGGCAAGAAGGGCCACTACAAGCATGAGTGTCGTAAGGCTAAGAACGACAAGAAAGGAAAAGGAAAGGAGAAGGAAGATGAATCAGATTCCACTGCGGTCGCTTCAGATGGCAACGTTGTAGTTATTCTTTTTGTAGATTATGATATATGTCTCACGGCTACGAGTCAGGACACCGACTAGGTGATAGACTCGGGAGCTTCCTTTCATGCGACTCCACGTAGGGATTTCTTCACAAGCTACAAGTCAGGTGACTATAGGACCATGAAGACGAAAAATTCTGGCATATCAAAAATCATAAGGGTCAGTGATATTTGTGTGAAGACAGATGTAGGCTGCACATTGGTTCTCAGGGATGTAAGGCATATCCCAGACCTTTGCCTCAACTTGATGTCAATGAAAAAGTTGGATGATAATGGCTATGAAAGCCAGTTTGCTGGTGGGCGCTGGAAGCTCATCAAGGGTTCGTTGATTGCAGCCAGAGGAAAGAAGTGTTGCACCCTGTACAAGTTAAGTGTCAGTGTATGTAAGGGTGGGTTGAACGCAATAGAAGATTCAGCTATTGACATATGGCACAGGCGTCTAGGCCACATGAGCGAAAAAGGGTTTCGGGTACTAGCGAGGAAGCGGATCCTTTCAGACATGATAGGTACACCTCTCAAAACCTGTCTTGATTATTTATTAGGGAAACAGCATAGAGTTTCATTTGTTAAAACTGCTTCTCATGTTAATAAAGTGCATGCATTAGATTTGGTTTATTCTGATGTTAGTGGTCTTATGAGGACAAAAACCTTGGGTAGGGCATTGTATTTTGTTACTTTTATGGATGATGCATCTAGGAGGGTTTAGGTTTATGCTTTGAAATCCCAGGACGAGGTCTTTGGTGTGTTTAAATTGTTTCATGCTATGGTCGAGAGAGAGACAGGTAGATCATTGAAGTGCATCCGCACTGACAATGGTGGTGAATACATTGGCGACTTTCATGAGTACTGCAAGTCCCTGGGTATACGGCATGAACAGATGGTTTCCAAGACTCCCCAGCATAATGGTGTAGCTGAGCAAATGAATCGCACCATCGTAGAGAGAATCAGATGCATGTTATCCCATGCGAAGTTATCCAAGACGTTCTAGAGAGAAGCAATGCACACAACGGTGTATCTGATAAACAGGTCTTCATTAGCCCCGTTAACTGGAGAAGTACCTGAGAAGGTGTGAACTGGACAGGATCCATGTAAGACTCGTATCCTAGTTCGTACTGTTCCGATGAATCATGCGATCCTTTCCATCGAAGCCCGGCAATCCGCGACTGATAATCGACGTTGCGCACGACCGTAAGTCGTATCCTTTAGATTCGAGTCGGTTTAATCCGAGACCTGTATCATTGCGACCGCACCGTCGCCGCGGTTCCAACGCCGCGACTCACGCACCAATCCGATACCCTGACCAGAAGATGTGAGCCGGCGTTTATTTCGAAGAAACGCCGCGCTTTCTCAATCCCAAGAGAATCTCTACACAATGTCAAATCAATCTCATCAATCAATCAATCACATCAATCAATCAATCACTTCAATGTCAAGTACAAAGCAACCCATGCTTTCTCTCTCCAAAGTCAACTCTTTCTTACCCTCTCTCTTACACCACCTTACATGTCAAGTACCACATCCATCACTCACCTCACCCTTTCACCCATCACACCCATCCCTCTCTCCTTACAACTCTCTCTCTCTCCCTCTTTTCTCACACCATTTCCAAGCAAGAGAGAGCCCACACGTCCAAGCTTCCCCATGTGAGAGGAATGTGATTTTGGTGGCCCACTTTCCCATTCTAAAATCCATCATCCTAGCCATCCATTTCTCATCTCCACCATCAAAGTGAAACTCAAGGAGATCAGCTTTTCAACGGACCAAGAGGATCGACGGTGGGTGCTTATTAGGCTAGATTCTTTATGTTTTTATGATGGACCAAGTGAGGCCTACTGATCAATGGTATGGATCTCACTTGGGACCCTAAGATGTGGCCGATGGCCCACCTTGATCTTCATGATCATTCCATGATGGGGCCATTCTCTATGGACCCCATCATGATGTTTATTTTCTAGCTTGAAAATGGGTCATCTAGACCTTACATCTTGGTGGAGAAGGGATCTCCACCGTTGATCTTTGATTTGGTGGGCCCGCATGCAATGGGACCCACTTGATGTATGTTTTAAATCATGTAAGGGAGGGCCCATAATGTCGTGGTCCCTCCATCACAAGTATCTCTCTCTCTCTCTCTCTCTCTCTCTCTCTCTCTCTCTCTCTTTTTATGTCATGATATGGCCAAGTGGCCCACCTAGATGGGCCCCGCCATGGAGCATGTATTTGATCCAAGCCATTTATAGGTGGGGCCCACTTTATCTATGAATGTTCCACACCACCCAGTCATATGGTGGCCCACTTAAGCAGGCCCACATTAAATATATTGCATGCCCAAAAACAGTCCAGCATCTGAATGATGAAAGAAAAATAAAAATATTAGACTATTTCACAAGCATTTGGGCAGGCCGCTCATGTAGGCCATACCTTGATGTGTGTATCCAATCCAAGCCGTCCATCCCTTTTCTTAGCCCATTTTAGGCGTTGAACCGAAAAATGGAGCCAATCCGATGTTCTGGTGGGCCATAGCATAGAAAATAGTGATTTTCACCGCTTAAATGCACTCTATCATTGCTATACCCCAAAATATACCACATATTGGGCTCGTTTGGTCTGTCTCGAGCAGTAAAGACCAGTGGGCGGGGTGCATTCAATTGATGCGGGCCGCACACATGGAAAACCACGAAAAAACGTGATTTCCAAATATAATAATAATAATAATAAAAGGCAGCAGACGCTGCTGCTGCCAGAGGCGCAGGCAGCGCCTGCTGCGTGCGCTGGCAGGCGGACGGGGCAGGGACCCACGGGTCCCCTACTGTGGGTCCCACCATGATGCATATTTTTCATCCACGCCATTCATTAGGTGAGCCCCTTCTTGAAGTGAGCCCCCTCCAAAATCTAACTCCATCTGGATCTCAAGTGTCCCGCACCACAGGAAATAGTGGGGCTGAACGTCTACCATTGAAGCCCTTCTTGGGCTGCCAGAAGTTTTGGATCTGTACGAAATTTGTTTTTCCCCTTCATCCAGGTCTGCGTGACCTCATGAACGATTTGGATGGCTTATAAGCATTACGGTGGGCCCCACGTGGAGCCCACAGTGATTTATGCGTTTTATTCCCACCGTCCAGGCGGA
Source organism: Magnolia changhungtana (assembly GCA_030180095.1). Taxonomy (NCBI): domain Eukaryota; kingdom Viridiplantae; phylum Streptophyta; class Magnoliopsida; order Magnoliales; family Magnoliaceae; genus Magnolia; species Magnolia changhungtana. The sequence continues at coordinate 4,709,010 of JASAUF010000667.1, forward strand.
CGGTGGGAGCCCACTGTAATGTATGTGTTGTATTCCACCGTCCAGCGGACGGTGGAGCCTACGGTGATGTTGGTGTTTTGTGCACACCGTCCAGTGGACGGTGGGTCCCACCTGGAGTCTTCCATGCACCTGAAACTTGGTCTGAACCCTCAATCAAGTGGGACACCCATAATGGATGGGCTGGATTTACAAACCACATCTCTGTGGGCCCTTAAAATGGTTATGAATGTTTTAAATGGTGCACGACCCTCTCCACTTCTGCATGTGGTGTGGCCTGAACAAGTCACGGATTGACTTGATTTTTGAGACCTAGGCTTAGGATGGAATGGTGCATCTGGCTGATGGGGTAGATGCTCGAAACGCATCACGGTGGGACCCATACAGCTCGACCTCATGGGACGTTAAAAATCAACTCCAGTGCATTGTACCCTTTTCCATATATATGTATATGATGGTGGGCTTTATAGGCCCTACCACGATGCATGTGTTGCATCCAACCTGTCCATCCATTTTAAAAGCTCATTTTATAGTATGAGCTAAAGAATGAGTTAGATCCGTGGTTCAAGTGGGTCCCACTACTATTATTTGAAGTAAGGATCGATTAATCCTTTGACACGATTCATATATATGTATGTATGTATTTGTGGTCATTTCTAAGGCACACCTTGGTGCATATATAAGGCCCATGAGATTGGACCCATTTGACACATATAAGGCCCGTGTGATTAGGCCCATTCGATGTATTTGTGGCCCGTTGTTGAGGCCCATTTGATATATATAAGACCTATGTTACAAGGCCCATTGTGATGTATTCAAAGGCCCATGGGATATGGCCCATTGCAATGTACATAAGGCTCCTTTGATGCGGCCCACCTGATTTATAAAAGGCCCATATGATGCGGCCCATTTGATGTATCCAAGGCCCATGGGTCGAGGCCCAACAGGATGTCCTTAGGGTCCATTGCAATGAGCGATTCCTCCATGGTGTGTGTAATAATGTTTGATGACAGGTCATGCCTTGGGAGCAATGTTGGTTTGACGTCCACATTGTAAGAATAATGTTGGTTAAATGTCTGCATTATAACTCTCCCTAGGGCCCATTAGTAAGCCCATACTTATTGATAGTTCACCACTTTATAACATGCTTAGTATAGCTCCATGATTCATAACCATATGCATCATTTGTATGCTTGATATGAGGAATGTTTGATCATAGAATAAGCCGTTGGGCTGAGACATTTACGGGACTCCTTATGAGACGGAGTGCCCCACATGATCGCGTGGTATGCGTGAGATTACTGCATGATTGTACGGTGTGACTCATGCATCTCGCATATGTGTGACTTGATCACTGCACGCCCTAGCGACATCAGGGCCGTGGCTCCACAGGCACATCGTGGATGACCGTATCGGATACTGAAAATACTTTGTTCTAGCACTGTGGGCACTTAAGATGTCCTTGGGTGAAAGTCCCAGAACCTTTTTGGTACCAAGGGATGCTCCAACGTCTAGACCGAGTGGAAACACGAGCGCCCGAGTGCCGAATACCAGTAGGCCGCGTCTCCCACTGTGTCGTGGTCGGTTGGAAGGGGGTATGGCCTTATCTGCCTAAGTGAGGGGGCTATAAGCTAGGCTGAGTTTGACTAGCTCAAATGTCTCCGCTATCGACGAGCCAGGTAGGTATTGGCAGACTACTGGTTAAGCGGATAGTGTGGTCTCTTCCACTTGCTTGACTGTACAGCTAAGGAGGAGGCAGTCAGTATGAAGTGTATTAGACCCCGGTGATATCCAGAGAGGAACTGTACTGATATGTGTACTTGATGAGTACTGGCACGCTTGCTTTGCATCTCGCATATGACATTTGGCTACATAGGCCTCGCATCGCATGGTCTTGGTATGGCCGATAGCATTCATGCCTTGCATTACATAGCTTTGGTATAGCTGATAGCATTCATGGACTTACCGCATATTTCCGCATTACTCTGATATTGTACACTTGGCACTCACCTTACACACACTTTCACCACCCTCTAAGCTTTTGTAAGCTTATGCACGATAGATGCGTGCAGGTAGTGTTAGGTTGCAGCAGCGTTGAGCTCGGAGCGTGCAGCAGTCTTCTGGAGCTTTTGGAGTTTCTGTTACTTTCATTATATTGTATTTTCCTTTCATACACATTGTACTTAAAGTTTTTGATATAGTGGATATGTGGTGTTGTTGTTTTGTGACTTGGTTATGCTTGTGGTTATGCTCCATTACAAAAAAAAAATCATACTGAAAATCCTCCTTGTAGGATCCCAGGATCGGAATCTGGCGTATGGGCGCTGGGAGCTGAGAATGGGGTACTACGGAGGCTATCAGCGCCGGATTAGGCGATTGAAAATTTTGTGAGCCCTGTTTCCGAGTTTGGGGCGTGACAATCCATTGTACAGTCATCTCAGGGTGTTTGGATTGAGGGCATCCGTTCACGTACTAAAGGATGAGAGGTCCAAGCTCGATATGAAAATCAGGTAGTGTGTTCTTGGGGTACGGTGATGAAAAGTTCGGTTATAGATTATGGGATCCGACTGAGAAGAAGGTCGTTAGGAGCAGAGATATGGTATTCTTTAAAGATCAGTGTATAGAAGACATTGGTAAGCCAGAGAAGAACCAGCCTATTTCAGGTGAGCTAGAGGACATGGATCGGATTATTCCTCCCGTGATGCCTGATAAACGGGGAGTACAGCAAGATGCAGAAGACGAGGGAGTTCCTTCAGAAGATGGACCAGGGGAGCAGCCCCCGCTTGATCCACCTGTTGAGCCACATGTGAGGAGGTCATCTAAGGACAGGCAGCCGTTCAAGAGGTACTCACTGCATGAGTATATTATGTTGACTTATGGGGGAGAGCCAGAAGATTATTCTGAGGCCCTAGCCGACGAGCATAAGGGGGAGTGGTTGAAAGCTATGCAAGAGGAGATGAAATCCTTACATAAGAACCATACCTATGACATGGTGAAACTGCCTAAGGGCAAGAAAGCTTTGAACAACAAGTGGGTGTTCAGAAAGAAGGTTAAGCAGAAGAATTCACAGATGAGGTTCAAGGCTAGACTTGTGGTGAAAGGATTTGGTTAAAGGAAAGGCATAAACTTCGAGGAGATATTCTCACGAGTGGTGAAGATGACATCCACACGGGTGTTGCTTGGGTTGGCAGCTAGCATGGATTTGGAGTTAGAGTAGTTGGACGTTAAAACTGCTTTCCTCCATGGTGACCTAGAAGAAGAGATCTACATACATCAACCAGAGGGGTTCGAAGTCAAGGGCAAAGAACATATGGTGTGTAGGCTGAGGAAGAGCTTGTATGAGCTGAAACAAGCTCCACGGCAATGGTACAAGAAGTTCGATTCGTTCATGTTACAGCATGGGTATGACAGAACGAAGTCGGACCACTATATGTTCACTCGCAAGTTCTCAGATGGTGATTTCTTAATTCTGTTATTATACATTGATGACATGCTCATCATGGGAAAGGACATCAAGAAGATCGACAGGCTGAAACAAGAGTTGGGCAAGTCGTTTGTAATGAAAGACTTGGGCCCGGCTAAACAGATCCTAGGAATGGAGATAACCCATAACAGAAGCAGCAAGAAGCTTTGACTATCACAAAAGCAGTATATTGAGAAAGTCGTAGAGCGGTTCAATATGAATATAGTGAAGCTAGTCAGTACTCCACTGAGTGGTCACTTCAGATTGAGTGACAGACAGTGTTCCAAGACGAAGGCAGAAGTGGAAGAGATGGAGAAGATACCCTACGCGTTAGCTGTAGGAAGTTTGATGTACGCTATAGTGTGTACTCGCCTAAGCATAACATATGCGGTTGGTGTTGTCAGTCGGTATCTTGCCAATCCTGGCAAAGTGCATTGGGCAGCGGTGAAGTGGATACTGCAGTATCTAAGAGGCTCATCCAGGTTGAGCCTATGATATGGTGACGAAAAACCTGTGTTAGAGAGCTACACAGATGCAGATATGGCAGGCGACATAGACTCCAGGAAGTCTACATCGGAGTTCATGTTTGTTCACTCCCCAAGTATAGGGTTGTGATGTAGTAATAAACTCGGTAAGACCGAGGTCGAATCCACAGGGACTGAAACCTGTACGTTATCTGAAACCAACTAGAACTAGAACTAGAATGAGATGAAATCTAAATTGATTTGTATTTGAGGAATAATTGTGAGATTATTATCTAAAACTTAATAAGAAATTCAAAAGAAGGGAAACTAGGGATTCAGAGGATCCACTTGTAGAGATCAGGGAGATCTTATGCCAGGATTAAAAATCAGGAAAATTAACTGAACTACGTTGATATGGTTTTCAAGAGATGAGAGGTATATGAATTAGAATGGATTCCATCACCAAACCATGCCCAGGAGACAAAGCAAACAACAGAATTAATCTAAGTACCAACCAATCAACATGCCATGAAGGTTAGGAAGGGTACCGACATCCAACCATGCCTGGAGACGATGGTGAACAATGGGCTTCCCGACGTCATAAACATAAAGAGGAAAAGAACATGTTCAAAGCCATTGCGGACTCCATTGTAATTTACCACAACAGACCATTAAAGACTGAAAACATTCCCTTAATTAAAAACCCCAAAATCAACATCAATTCAGTCTAAACAAAGGCACAAGCAAAGAGGCCTCCCATCACGCTACAAGCTTCACCTCTTAGCCCTAGCTAAGAGGTTTAGCCACACATGAGTGGACTAGATCTCTCAAAATAAAATAAATAAATTAAAAGCAAAGAAGGAAAGAAAAAATACAACTCTACTTCTTTCTCTCTCTCTTCTCTCCCTGGCTCTGGATCTCGAATTCCCTAGCTCTGAATGCCTTTCCCACGTCCAAAACTCCCCTTTTATAGCTGCTGGATGGCTAGAATCGGTGGCAGAGTCGTAGAAGGACTCGGAGTACAAATTTTCGCAGCCATGATCGGTGGGCCCCACAGAGGTGTTTTCTGGAAAATCCACCCCGTCCATTGGATTCAGGACGAAATTTCAGTCAAGAATGGGTGGTTTTGAAGGTCCATTAACGTGGCCCACAGAAGAAATCTCAAAAAGATCAGATATGAACGTCGCCGGGTAGCCCTTTTGTGGCCTCTGTACCGCACACGTGTGTACGCATGGGAGTGAACTATCAGCATGGTTTTGTAGTATTCATGGCCCTCTACACGATGGACGGATCAGATCGACCGGAAGGACGACGTACGGGGCCCACAAACTTTCGCAAAACACGCCAGCGGAAGACGCTACGCGGACGCCAAACCGACGCAGCGATGATGGTGGGGTCCATTATTGGACTTTTTACAGAAATCCACGCCGTCCATTGGTTTCAGCTCGAAAAATCAGTAGGAATTGACTGGTTTTGGGGTGGATTCGGTGCAGCTCACGTGACTTTCTGTCTTGCCGTCCATCTTCTGTTTGCTGACGATTCACGAGCGTGCACACGTATGTGACCAAACTTCCACCTAGGCGTGGGTTGTGGGTGCCCCAGGAAGCGGATGGTCGGCTTGGATTGTCCATTTGGACACAAGGTGGGACCCACAACTCAGGACCGCAGTTGGCAGCGGAGGACGCTGTAATGCGGATTCCGTCTTCGACGAAGACGCCGCGGGTCAGCGGCTCGCTGACCGGGACGGCCGTGCGTTGCGCGGCTGGTGCACACATGCAGGGTGCACACTCCCCATTTACAAGGCCCACCATGATGCTTACGAGAAATCTACACCGTCCATCCTTTCCTTCATATAATTTCAACCGCCAAAATCAAGTTTGAGGCAGTTCCAAATATCAGGTGGGCCCCACTTAATGAATTAAGTGGCTAATCTAGCCGTTGGGCCACTTCCCGTGATCTTCAATGGCTGAAATTTGACGTGTAGGGTTAATTTATGGCCATCAGGCCATATGTGAAGTTTCGAGCCGAACGGATGGTGGAAACCTTGTGATCTTACAATTTGAACCAGTTTTGGGCCATTTTTAACGTGAACGGCTTGATTTCCTCGAATTTCTGACGTGTAAATTTGTCGATCTTGGTCCCATGGGGTCTGTCCTTTACGTTGGTGATATCAGAGCGTTAAATCCACACTCTGAGCATTCTTTTCAGTCACATGCTCTTAAATTCACCCTGCAACACAAACACAAATTAAACAGGTCTTTAAACATTTTCATGGACTTAAATCTAGACAATAACCAGGGTCTGATATGCAATATTTGACCCTCAACACAACCCCCAACCAGCATTTTGCTAGTCCCGAGCAAAATATGCGAAAAATAAATTAAGAACTACAGGACAATTTCTACAAATTCAAATGATATTTGAAAAACCAATTCAGATACCAGATTTCTAAGATTCATGAGTGTTGATTATTAATTTTCCCTGGAATCAAGCTCACGGTAACTTCATAATCAAGTTCAAATATTAATCCATCAATTAGAAAAATTATAAACATTGAGTTCCATGGATGCATAGTGTAAACTCGGCTTACCATCATTAATATTTAATTCTCTATTTCATGATAACGTTGGTAACCACAAGAGCATCTAGGACAACCAAAACCTAAACTAAAAGGTCCCTCATAGATCATTCTTTTTCTTTCTTTCAGCCTTTGATTTTCTTTTTTTTCTTTTTTTTTTTTTTTTTTTTTTTTTTTTTAAGACTACGCCAAGAAGAGGAGTCCAATCCTCACCTATAGGAGCAAACCTATGGTGAAACTAGTCCAAATTGACTTGTCTAACTGTTAATCATGAAAAATCAAATCCACACCTATAGGGAGCAAACCCATGGTGTAATTCTCTTTTTATACCCTGATGGCCAAATCTTTTAGGCTGGTTTCTTTCATGTTCAGTGATTACCAAGTTAATCATTTAATATCAAACTGAAATCTTAATGTGTAAGTGAGATGTGGTATGTGAAATCATGACTCAATCAATGTTTACAACTTCTAATCATAGATTAATAATTCAAACTTAACTGTGAAATTTACAAATAACTGAATCCAAAAGTCATGAATTTTCAACATCACGAATCTTGAAATTCTAAATCCAGGATATCTGTCAAAATCACTTTGACTTCACAAGAAAGTCTAGAAAAAAATTTAAAAATTTTCACAATTTTTGCTCAAGACGAAGAAAACACTGATTAGGAAATCTCATCTCCCACCCCCAACCTAAAATCTACATTGTCCTCAATGTAAAGGATATGAGCATGGAATGCACATGGGACAACGAAAGTAAAAGAGAAGTGATGGGAAGATAGTACCTGAATGATGAATCGTGAGAGACTTTCCAAGAGATCTCAACATGAGAGCGGGTGAGCACGAGAGAAAAAGCAACACAAAAATAACAAGAAATAAAATCCTACCTATACCACTTTCGCAGGTGCTCTCGATTGCATTTAGCATATGCAACAAGCCTTTAAACCCCTAGGTTGCCCTAGTGGACGAGTTGTAGTCTCGTGAGGGTTTACAAAGAATGTTACCCACAAACATTGAACTCACTACTCATGCCGCAAGGTTCATCTTCCGGCGCATGATCTTGATAAGTTCCTCAAGAAGTTCCTCAACAAGATCATCCAAAAGCCCTTTTTGCAAAAGGCTTGGGTGCCCTGGAGCATGACTTTCCAGAGAGACTTATGTACCTCATAAGAAATTTTCCATTGCATTGCTTGAGGTAACCGAGTATGTACGATTCACCTGTGACAGAAGAAGTTTCAACGTTAGTATCCCATGGTGAATCAGAGACTACAAGTAGATAAAGTTTAGAAAACTTCGCAAAAAGTGATGTAGCCTCAACACATTTCGAAGTGTCAATCTTCGGTTCAATTTTCAGCTCCTCCTCCTTTAATGGTAGACGGTTAGGATCAGGGGAAGAAGGGGCTTCAAAATAAGGGTTCTCTCGGTCAGTGATAACTACCGAGATGTTGTCTTGCAAGGCATCCACTTTGTCTTTTGACATGGGATCGTTTGACTTTGAAAAGTGTGCCCAGCAATTATCAAAAGAGTCGGAAATTTCAGCTGAAAGTGACTTATTTTCCTCATGAAAATCTGTAATGAGATACTCAAGGACTCCCTCGCCCTTAAAAGTATATGAAGATATGTTCTCTTGCTCCAAATTTCGCACAAACATATTGAAGATCAATAGGGAAGCATCGATGGGATCACTTTGTTCATTGAAACTACTCAATCGAGGCGTTGAACCTGTCGGACGTGTACAACTCGGATGGTGGTCTTAATTGAGTGGTTTCAAATTCTAGAGTCGTAGAAAGCGAACTCGTCCTTCTCCCGAATCACATTATCATTCAATTCAAGAGAGTGGTCCAAACATGTCTCACGAAGTTGGAAGGGTCGGTTTTAATGAGCTCATCTTCCACTTTTAAATCAGATATGTTAGGTGAGTGGAGTAGCTCAGTATGACCGATCACTTCGTGTGCTTCTTGAGCATTGACTGGACCATACTTGAGATTGATTCCATGGGAATTTGGGTTGTGCTCTCATGAATCTCATCCCAATGCTTCTCGCCTTCCAATTCAAGGTGTAGTACACACTTGAGATGGGATCGCTTTCCTCAGAATCTATTCCTAAATTCGGTTGAGGTTCGAATGAACTAACCTCTACCTCATCATTGAATTCATGTGTGTCAAGTAAGGGAGGTGTGTCATCATCACTGTATTTGAAAGACACCCATGTTTCTCCACCATTCTTTTGAACAGTCATCGAGATCGGCTCATTGGGAAATTGAACCACGTGCTCGTTAATGGAATCCAACTCCTCATTCCAAATTCCAGATTTCGTCAAAAGCGAGTGAGGATCACTTTCCTGGCATTGTATTTCTGGATTGGATTGTAGTTGGGATGCACGAGCTTCTTCTACCCTTTCAAGGCGCGAATTCAGTGCTTCCATTGCTTTTCTTATTTCCGTAAGGCATTCCATGGTATACTGAATTTCATCCTCTTGGATCGTTTCTGGTAGGTTCTCAACGGTAGGGTATCCAAGAGAATAATCATTACATGTGGTTGGTTCATCTTCCCAGTTTTGATGGTTCCACTGGTTATAGTCATACGGGTCATCGGGCGAGAGTTGATACGCGTTATCATTCCAATAATCACGTACTGTTTCCTTAACTCGTGGAATGCAATTGTTTTTCCGTAGATAATCACCGAAGGACTTCTTAATCGGTGGAGCATCATGTTTCGATTGGTTGAAGTAATCTTCAGAAAATATTTGAGGCATAGGCTGTTTTCCATTATTATCATCATACATCAAAAAATTTTCCCAAGATTCCTTAGCTATCTCAGCATATATACGTTCCAACTCTTGCATAGTAAAACCCTAATTCTGAATCTAATCCTAAGAATAAAATAATCCTACAAAAATATGGGATCTAGAAAAAGAGAAAGAATTAGAAAGAAATTACCGAATTAAAAGTGTATGTCAGGATCCTACAAAACAGGAGAACAGGTTAGTTTCTAAAAATCAAACAGAAAGACAAAAATCTAAAACTAAAATTAGTGAAATCCTAATCTTAAACTAATTCTAAAACCAATTGATTTAAAAAATATGTAACCGTCAGTCCCCGGCAACGGCGCCAAAAACTTGTTCACTCCCCAAGTATAGGGTTGTGATGTAGTAATAAACTCGGTAAGACCGAGGTCGAATCCACAGTGGACTGAAACATATACGTTATCTCAAACCAACTAGAACTAGAACTAGAATGAGATGAAATCTAAATTGATTTGTATTTGAGGAATAATTGTGAGATTATTATCTAAAACTTAATAAGAAATTCAAAAGAAGAAGGAAACTAGGATTCGGAGGATCCACTTGTAGAGATCAGGGAGATCTTATGCCGGGATTAAAAATCGGGAAAATTAACCGAATCATCGTTGATATGGTTTTCAAGAGATGAGAGGTATATGAATTAGAATGGATTCCATCACCAAACCATGCCTGGGAGACAAAGCAAACAATGAATTAATCTAAGTACCAACCAATCAACATGCCATGAAGGTTAGGAAGGGTACCGACATCCAACCATGCCTGTGAGACGATGGTGAACAACGGGGCTTCCCGACGTCATAAACATAAAGAGGAAAAGAACATGTTCAAAGCCATTGCGGACCCATTGTAATTTCACCACAACAGCACCATTAAAGACCGAAAACATTCCCTTAATTAAAAACCCCAAAATCAACATCAATTCGGTCTAAACAAAGGCACAAGCAAAGAGGCCTCCCATCACGCTATTAAGCTTCACCTCTTAGCCCTAGCTAAGAGGTTTAGCCACACATGAGTGGACTAGATCTCTCAAAATAAAATAAATAAATTAAAAGCAAAGAAGGAAAGAAAAATACAACTCTACTTCTTTTCTCTCTCTCTTCTCTCCCCGGCTCTGGATCTCGAATTCTAGCTCGAATGCCTTTCCCACGTCCAAAACTCCCCTTTTATAGCTGTTTGGATGGCTAGAATCGGTGCGAGTCGTAGAAGGACTCTGAGTACAAATTTTTGCAGCCATGATCGGTGGGCCCCACAGAGGGTGTTTTTCGGAAAATCCACCCCGTCCATTGGATTCAGACGAAATTTCGGTCAAGAATGGGTGGTTTTGAAGGTCCATTAACGTGGCCCATGTGAAGAAATCTCAAAAAGATCGATATGAACGTCGGGTAGCCCTTTGTGGCCTCCGCACGCACACGTGTGTACGCATGGGAGTGAACTATCAGCATAGTTTTGTAGTATTCATGGCCCTCTACACGATGGACGGATCAGATCGACCGGAAGGACGACGTACGGGGCCCACAAACTTTCGCAAAACACGCCAGCGGAAGACGCTACGCGGACGCCAAACCGACGCAGCGATGATGGTGGGGTCCATTATTGGACTTTTTACAGAAATCCACGCCGTCCATTGGTTTCAGCTCGAAAAATCAGTAGGAATTGACTGGTTTTGGGGTGGATTCGGTGCAGCTCACGTGACTTTCTGTCTTGCCATCCATCTTCTGTTTGCTGACGATTCACGAGCGTGCACACGTATGTGACCAAACTTCCACCTAGGCGTGGGTTGTGGGTGCCCCAGGAAGTGGATGGTCGGCTTGGATTGTCCATTTGGACACAAGGTGGGACCCACAACTCAGGACCGCAGTTGGCAGCGGAGGACGCTGTAATGCGGATTCTGTCTTCGACGAAGACGCCGCGGGTCAGTGGCTCGCTGACCGGGACGGCCGTGCGTTGCGCGGCTGGTGCACACATGCAGGGTGCACACTCCCCATTTACAAGGCCCACCATGATGCTTACGAGAAATCTACACCGTCCATCCTTTCCTTCATATAATTTCAACCGCCAAAATCAAGTTTGAGGCAGTTCCAAATATCAGGTGGGCCCCACTTAATGAATTAAGTGGCTAATCTGGCCGTTGGGCCACTTCCCGTGATCTTCAATGGCTGAAATTTGACGTGTACGGTTAATTTATGGCCATCAGGCCATATGTGAAGTTTCGAGCCGAACGGATGGTGAAAACCTTGTGATCTTACAATTTGAACCAGTTTTGGGCCATTTTTAACGTGAACGGCTTGATTTCCTCGAATTTCTGACGTGTAAATTTGTTGATCTTGGTCCCATGGGGTCTGTCCTTTACGTTGGTGATATCAGAGCGTTAAATCCACACTCTGAGCATTCTTTTCAGTCACATGCTCTTAAATTCACCCTGCAACACAAACACAAATTAAACAGGTCTTTAAACATTTTCATGGACTTAAATCTAGACAATAACCAGGGTCTGATATGAAATATTTGACCCTCAACAATGTTCACATTTGCAGGAGAAGCGGTTTCTTGGCGGAGTAAGCTACAGAGGGTCATAGCATTGTCGACGACAAAGGTCGAGTACATTAGAGTCACAGAAGCATGTAAAGAGATGCTTTGGATGAAGAGATTCCTACAGGAACTTAGCTTGAAGTAGGAGGAGCACTTGGTCTATTGCGATAGTCAGAGTGCTACACTTGAGCAAGAATCCAAGTCAGCATTCCAAGTCGAAGCACATAGAGATTCGGTATCACTAGATCAGGGATACTTTGAAACAGAGGGTGTTACAACTTGAGAAGGTCCACACGGACGATAATGTGTCAAATATGATGACCAAGGCTTTGCTTAAGGACAAGTTTGAGGTTTGTAGAAACCAGGCTGACTTGAAGAAGGTGAATCCCTCCTGGGACAAAAAAAGAGAGATTTGATGGAATTTGTCCCGTGCTCGACCGATCGTGAGCCCTGCTCGACCGGTCAAGGGCGGGTGCACGACCAGTCGTGGAGTCAAGCCCTGACTCAACTTAATGTCCAGCGACTTTGGGCTATTTTTCTCCTGGGTGCTCGATTGGTCGAAGGTAGTGCTCGACCGGTCATGGGTGGCGCTCGACCAGTCATGGGCTCGTCTCGACCAGTCGTAGTTACGCAGATTAGTTCCGCAATTTTACGAATTGCGAAAATCTGAGGCCTTTCGCAACTGGGATGCAGAAAGGAGTTTTTTAAGACTATAAATAGGGGTTCCTAGGGTTTTTTTATATAGATGAAAAACACAATAGAGCTATCAAAGGTGTGAGAGAGAGAGAGAGAGAGAGAGAGAGAGAGAGAGAGAGAGAGGAAGCTAGTAGAAGGGAGGTTATGCTCGTAGAGGTTATCCACTATGCAATTTATATCTCAGCGCTTCTACGTCCTTGTAATCGGTGAGATCTCTCCATTTTTCTTTTATTCTCTCATTGTTTATCCACTCCCACGTGAGTGAAGAAGGTTGTAACGTTCTACTTCATAGTGGATTGTTGATCTGGACAAGGTCCCATGGTTTTTTACCTCTTTGAAGGTTTTCCACATAAAAATCTCTTGTGTGGTGTGTGGTTGATGCTTTGATTTATTTCATTGCTTTGTTATTCCATAATTCTGGTTTGTTCTGGAGGGCTAGATCATAAGGTTTTGTGCAAGACCCCAACACATATGTGAAGCAAACGAGTGCTAACACTAACTATGAATGAGTTTTGTTTTTTTTTTTTAAGTTAAATTTAATGGTCTTTCATGCATGAAAAAATAAATAAATTTTAAAACTCCTAATTAAAGACTAGTTTCATTACTTAATGCTAAAAAATTCTAACCTACGTAACACCTCTCATGCTAATACCTATACTCATATTTAAAATAATATGCACATAAGAAAGATATGAAGTTAGAATATCGTTCATTAGATGTATACTTAGATGGTTTAGATTTCTAAATAGGCACTCCACATGGTAGATTCTAATTCAACAGTCCAGATGATACGATTCGCCATTAGATGGTTTTGATTGGTTTGGCCATCTATTAGGAAGTAGGTCAGGGTTTGAACTCTTTGAACGGTTTAGATGGATGTGACGATACATTGGCTTGATGATAAAAGTAAGTATAGTGAGATGTGGATGGTCCGGATGGGTGGAGTGTGTGGAATTCAAACGTTATTTACATTTCTCTAAAATAAAAATGTCCCGCCCCAAACTCGGAAACCGGGCTCACAAAATTCCCGATTGCCGAATCCGGTGCCAACAGCCTCCGTAGTACCCCATTCTCGGCTCCCAGCGTCCATATGCCAGGTTCCGATCCTGGGATCCTACAAGGAGGATTTTCCAACGTACATTTATCTCGTAAGAAGCATAACCACAAGTTTACCCAAATCACAAAGACAACACCATCATCACATATCCACTAATATAATCATTTGAATACAATGCTGAAAGGGAAATACGTGAATCGAAATCAAAGCTCCAGAAGTCTGCTGCATACTCCAAGCTCAACGCCGCCGCAACCAACGTTACCTGCACGCATCTATCATGCATAAGCTTATAGAAAGCTTAGAGGGTGGTGTAAGTGTGTGGGCAAGGTAAGTGTCAAGTATTTAACGCAATATCATAATCATACAATGTCGAAATAGGCGCAAGGTCATGAATCATATGTTATCAGAGTAAGCGAAAATACTGACAAGTTTATAAGCCAAGTAATATCAAAATACGCAATACAAATCAACTACACAAATGAGGAACAATATCAGAATACGCGATATAGATCAACTATACAAATGAGGAACAATATCAGATTACGCGATACAGATCAACTATTCAAATGAGGAACAATATCGGAATACGCGATACAGATCAACTATACAAATGAGGAGTCATAAAGAGTCAAATATCAGATGTCGTATCTAAACCAAATAAATGCAGAAACAGGGGTAACCCAAAATGCCATATGACGCAAATGTAATGCAATATGCGGTACAAATGAAATGAACATGCTGGAGTGTGAAGTCAGGATGATAGTAAGTAGTATCGCAAGCTATGGGGTCCATCACAAGGGACTTCTATCCAAACCAGTCTCATACCTAAATTTGGATAGTCAGACTCAATGTGGTAAACTCCTGATCTCAGGTTAGTCGCGTGCCCCAACTGAAATTCTGGCCATTGCGACAATTCACATAACAAATAGTTACGCACCACCAGCTCGAGTGAATAGTGAATGAATGAATGAATGAGTATGCAAATCCTGCTCAATAAGTTCACATATCAGTATGGCTTTGAGATCATCACCGGGCTTTAGTACACTCCAAATGGCACTGCCGCTCTCCCAGCCGCACAGTCCAAGTGAGCGTAAGAAACCTCACTATCCACCTGGCCAATAGTCTGCCAATACCTATTCGGCACGTCGATAGCGGACCTATTCCTCGAGCTGGTCAGACTCAGCAAGCAATGCCCCCTATGCTCGTGCGGGTAAGGCCGCACCCCCTCCCAACCGACCACGACACAGTGGGAGACGCGGCCTCCTGGTATTCGGCACTCGGGTGCTCATATATATCCACTCGATCTCGACATTGGGGCATCCTCTGGTACTAAGGGAGTTTAGGGATTTTCACGTAGGGCCATCTATGGCAGCCCGATGCTCAAACCAAACATTTTCGATGTCCTATCTGGCCATCCGCGATATGCCTGTGGAGGCTACGACCCTGATGTCACTAGGGCATACAATAATCACAACACATAATGTAAGATGCATGAATCATACAATCCAGTCATGCATCAATCTTGCGCATACCGTGCGCTCATGTGAGATAACCTCCGCCTATCAAGGAGTCTCCTAACAACCTGCCCAATGACATATGCAATGGTCAACCACATCTCATAACAAATATGCAAATGATGCGTATGGGCATGTATCATGATGCTATGCTATCACATACTCATAATCGATATCAATAATCAACATCGACAATCGACCTCGACAATGTAGACATTTAACCAACATTGCCCTCAAGGAATGACCCATATAGAGCTTAACATATAGTGGACCCATGGTCTCACACAAGGGCTAAATATACAACACCATGGGCCTCACTCAAGAGTTTGACACACATCGTGATGGGCCTTTCACATAGGCCTAACATATATCACAATGGGCTCCATCGCCTAGCCCTCAAATGCATAACAATATGCCTCATCACATAGGCCTCATATACATCACATTGGGCCTTAAACACGGGCTGAATACACATCGCAACGAGCCTCAAATACGGGCCGCATATTCATCACATTGGTCCTCGATAATCAGAATCGGCAATCGGCCACGACAATCGGAATCGACAATCGGCCACGTCAATCAAAATCGATCGATAATCGGTTAATCGACCACGACAATCAGAATCAGCAATCGGCCATAATAATATAGTCGGCCTCGATCGATAATCGGTCAATCGGCCACGACAATCAGAATCGGCCACGATAATCGGTCAATCGGCCACGACAATCAGGATTGGCAATCGGCCATGTCAATCGACAATCGGTCACGATAATCGGCCTCGATCGATAATCGGTCAATCGGCCACGACAATCAGAATCGGTAATCGGCCACGATAGTCGGCCTCGATCAATAATCTGTCAATCGGCCACGACAATCAGGATCGGCAATTGGCCACGTCAATCGGAATTGGCAATCAGCTATGACAATCGGGATCGGTAAGAATGGGCCTAACAAGGCCTAATGGAAGGTCACAATGTGGACATTCGACCATCATTGTCAATCAATGTGGACATTTAACCATCATTGCTTCCAAGGAGTGACCCACATAAACATCATTACATCATTGCAAAATTACACATCACATCGGGCCTTGAATACACAACAGGTGAGCCTTGCACCTAGGCCTCAAATACACAACATGTGGGCCCTGCACATGGACCTCAACTACATCACAATAACCACGCTATATGGGCCGGAAACACATCTCATTGGGCCTTACCAAATGGGCCGAAAATACATCACAATGGGCCACAACATATGGGCCGAAAATACATCTCAATGGGCCATGACCCATGGGCCTAATACACATCTTAGTGGGCCACATGATATGGCCCAATACACATCACAATGGGCTGCATCAATGGGCCGCACTAATGGGCCTCATTCACATCAAGTGGACTACGTCATGGGCCACACTAATGGGCCTCAACAGGCCATTCACATCAGTGGCCCTGGACTACGTCAATGGGCCACATATATATATATATATATATATATATATATATATATATATATATATATATTAAGTGGGCCAAATGGGGGTAGTTCATGGTTTAGCAAGACAGATGGACAGCGTGGAATGAAACACATACATCATGGCAGGCCCACCGTCCCATGCTAGACGGTGCGACAGATACGTCACCAACGTGAGCCCCACGTCCAAGGATGAACTATATGGATACAATAAATACATCAAGGTATGGCCCACGGCACCACTGGATGATGTGGGAGAAACACGTACATTACGGTGGTATCCCACCGTTTCACATCCAGATGGACGGTGTGGAATTAAAACATACATCGTAGTAGGGCCCACCGTCCAGACAGCTGGACGGTGCGGATAGAATACATATAACAAGGTCGTCCACCGTCCAGATGCTAGACGCGTGGATACAACACATACATCATATCAAGGCCCGACGTCCACCATCCAAATACGTCGAATGTGGATTAAATCCTTGCGGCCCATAGGTGGGCCCAGAAGGTGGGTCCCACGTGGGCCCATCATAATATATTATATATACATATATATAATATATGTCAATATATATGTATATAATATATAGTATCATGTTATTATATTGATACAAAACTTCTGTAAAAAGGATTTCAATGGTTGACGTTCAATCCTCCACTGCAAGTGTAGTTCACCTGATAGATCTACCACAAGTGGGATGGATAGTGCAGATGAAAGGTGGGTCCACGTTGAATGGACTGGATGTAAACATATACATCACAGTGTGGCCCACATACGTCAGGGCCCACCGTCCCATACACATGGATGGTGTGGTTATAACACATACCTTACGGTCAGACCCTCAGGGTTGCTGACATCAGCAGCAGCTGCTGCCGTTGCAGCAAAAACAGATGCACGGTGTGGATGAAATCCACACCTCAGTGGGCTCCACCGTGAATAGACGGTCTGGATTATCAGACCCCTGCTGGCGTGAGGGTACCGTCCGGATGATGGACGGTATGAATATAACACGCATCATGATGGACCCCTCCTGCTGCCAGGTGGACGGCTACATGTAAATCAAGGTGAGTCCCCGTCTCAGCACATCCCGGTGTGTATTCTACGTTGCTGAGGGATAAATGCATATAGCACGGTGGGTCACAGGTAGGGCCCACCATAATGTTTATTTTCCATCCCAACTGTTGATAAGGTCACACGGCCCAAAATGAAGAGGAAAAACAAATTTCATATGTATCCAAAACTTCTGGGATCTCAAAAAGGTCTCAATGGTAGACGTTCAACCCCTTTCTGATTTGATGGTGTGGGCCACCTAAGATGCTTGAATAGCTTATTTTTGGTGTATCCAAATAATTAAAGGGGGCCCATCTAATGGACGGTGTTGATGTTCAACAGGCATCATGGTGGAGCTTGTGGTGGGGCCTACCCTGTTTTTCCAACCAAACGGACGCTGCCTGCTGCGGCGTCCTCTGGATGCTGACAGCAGCAGCGTCAACCACCTTTTTTTATTTTTTTGGTTAGTTACAGGTATCATGAGTGGGCCCACATCAGTAGAATTCACTCTGTAGGTTGGGTTCGCAGGCTTGCGACAGGCCTAACAAGCTCAATCTTAAGGGCGTGTCTGGACGGGCGATCCCATGGGATTGGATTGTATTGTATTGGGGTGGATTGCAAGTAATGATGGCTGTGTCAGTGGATTGCTGGCAATCCCATGGGATTGCTATATTCAGGGAATTCACCACCGAGCATGTTTGGCTCACCGGCCAATCCTGGGATTACATCAGCCAATCCCAGGATTGCTCTGTCTAAGCAAACATGTCCCAAGCAAAATAGATGGGATTAAGAGGGATTGGGTGGATTTCAAGGTAATGATGGTGATGTCAGTGGATTGCTAGCAATCCCATGGGATTGCTATATCCAGCTTCTGCCTGTTTGGCACGCCCCGCCAAATCCTGGGATTGCTCCTTCCAATCCATCCTAATACAACCTAATCCCATCCACCCTGTCCGGCCAAACAGGCCCTAAGTGTATTTGATGAATGTAAACATCACAGCGGCCCCCAACAGTCTATATTACCAAAACCGTTATTTTTCATGATGTGGCTCCTCAGAGATTCGGATTGGCATCACTTTTCGGCTCAATGCCAAAAATAGGCTAAGGAATAGGATGGACGGTGTGGATTAGTTCCATACATCAAGGTGGGGCCGACATGAGTGGCCCAGCCCAAAACTTTAAAAGACTATATATTATTTATTTTGTTAGCTATTAGTACACGCCATGTCCGTACATGCACTCCATGTTAGCCATCAACACGTCCAGCGTCCAGGGACGCTGGACGGCATGGATAAACACAGGCATTGGGGTGGGTCCCACACGGACGTGGCCCACATTTCATCAAGGTGGGTCCCACATAAACGTGGCCCACCTAATTTGAATCAATCTGATACTTGTGTTTTTCCACCACCATAAGGTAGGGTTCACATGACTTGGACGGTTTGAATAAGACATACATCAAGGTGGGGTCCATCCGAGTGGGCCACACATCACACAAAAATGAGAGAGAGAGAGAAGCACCCACTTATCCTTCTTCTTCCTCCCTAACCTTCCAATGCTCCAAAAGTTCTCCTTCAACGATGGAGATGATGATCCAAGGGTGGAGATGGGAGATAGGGTGGTAGGGAGTGGGCCACACATGACTCTTCTCATGGAGAGCTTGGACGTTTCCTCTCCTTGGGAGTTTCTTGGGAGAGTGAGAAATGAGAGAGAGAGAGAGAGAGAGAGAGAGAGAGAGAGAGGAGTAGTGATGGAGTGGAAAGGATGAGTTCTTTTGACTTTTTGTAAGAAAATAATGGGCTAAGCATGGGTTGCATTGACTTTGGGTAAGGAGAGGTAAGGGTGAGTGATGGCTTATGATGGGATGTGCTTGACTTATGATTGATGTGATGGTTCGTAGAAATTCTCTCGGAATTCGCAACGAGCGGCGTTTTCCTCGAATTGAACGCGGGCCCATATCTCCAAACCTAGGTATCGCCTTGGCGCATAAGACGCGGCATCGAAACTGCGGCGACGGCGCGGTCGCACTGGTACAAGTCTTAGGTTGAGCCGACTCTGATATACAGAACACGACTCAAGATCACGCACAAACGCCGATAACAAATCACGGTTCGCCGGAATTCGACCGGGAAGACCGCGGAAGCCTACGGAACAGTACGATCTAGGATACGGGTCTTACAAAAAATTTATTAAATTCATTTATTTCTTTTCTTTTTCGCATGTATGTCACATGTGAGTGGTGTATGGTGTGTGTGGCTTGATTTGGTACGTGCATGCATGCATGGATTTGCTACATTTTATCCAGGTCATTACAACTAACCCCACCCTTTCACAAATTACCTGAACACTAAGAGCAATTGGTAGTCGAGAGGATAATTGGATCTTCTGTCCGGTCTCCAATTTATCCATCTCAACATGAGGGAAGACTAGCGATTCAATCATACTTTAAGTTGGTTGGACTATGGTACGCCCGTGCATCATACCCACATACAAAAACCGAATATAAGCCCCCGTTCACACATGTGGCCTTGTTTGATTGAATTGGCAACAACAGGTTTGACAATAATTCTCAACAATTCCCACGTTCTATTCTTTCGAATCACTTCACTTTCTTAATCTCTGACTTTCATCCACCATTCATCTTTAATTGTTTCTTTAAACTTGAGAGGATTTCCACTAGTATCTGGGCTAACAAAGTTACTTGTGTGAGTTTCTATGAACACCTCCGCGTGAGCGAACACACTCAACAGGTTGTGATTCCCACTCTTTAGCTTTTGGCGATTTATGGATTGGAATCACTTTTGCCTTGGTTACGCAATGTTACGAGGTGCGTTTTGGATTTAGATATATAATACAACTAGAGTCGCCACTTGTCAAACACACTTCAAAATTTGTTGTAAGACCCGTGTCCTAGTCTGTACTGTTCTGACGAATCCCGCGATCCTTTCCGTCGAAGTCCGGCAATCCACGACTGATAATCGACGTTGCGATCGATCGTAAGTCACATCCTTTAGATTCGAGTCGGTTTAATCCGAGACTTGTATCATTGCGACCGCACCGTCGCCGCGATTCCAACGCCGCGACTCACGCATCGATCCGATACCCTGGCAGGAAGATGTGAGCCGACGTTTATTTCGAAGAAACGCCGCGCTTTTACGATCCCGAGAGAATCTCTACAACATGTCAAATCAATCCAATCAATCAAATCAATCACATCAATCAATCAATCACATCAATCAATCCATCACTTCATGTCAAGTACAAAGCACCCATGCTTTCTTTTTCCACAAGTAAAGCCACCACCAAAAGTCAACCAATCCATCCCTTCACCCATCACTCACATCCATCACTCACCTCACATCACTCTCTCTCCTTATCTCTCTCTTTCTCTACACTATTTTCCAAGCAACACCAAGAGCAAAGAGAGCTCCCACGTCCAAGCCTTCCATGGAAAAAATGACCTTGTGTGGCCCACCTTTCCCTTCCCAAAACCTCTCATCCTAGCCCTTGATTTCCCATCTCCACCGTCAAAGAGGAGCACAAGAAGGTTGGCGTTCCAACGGACCGAAGAAGATCGACGGTGGGGTGTTTCCATAGGCTAGATTTCATAAATTTTGTGATGGGCCAAGTGAGGCCTACCGATCAATGGTATGGATCTCACTTGGGACCCTAAGATGTGGCCAATGGCCCACTTTGATTATCATTTGATGTACGATTAGATGCAAGGGAGGACCCATAGTGTCGGGGTCCCTCCATCACACGTGTGTCCCACTCTTTTTCTCTCTCCCTCTCTCTTTACATTTTTCTTTCCTTGTGATGATATAGTTGTGTGGCCCACTTGGATGGACCCCACAAAGGAGCATGCATTGGAATCCAAACCATCTAAAGGTGGGGCCTACTTTACATACGTATGGTGACCACACCACCTCACCATGTGGTGGCCCATCTACAAAGGGCCCACCCTAAAGGCATTGCATGCCCACACAAAAAAAAAAAGAGAAGAAGAGTCCAGGGACTCTCTGACGTGAAAAGGAAAACACAAATATTGGCTTGGATTTACAAGCCATTGGGGTGACCCACTTGCATAGGACCCACCTTGATGTTTGCATCCAATCTAAGCCGTCCATTCCACTCTTCATATTGTTTGAGGCGTTGAGCAGAAAAATGAGCCTGATCGGTTAATCAGACGGGCTATGCCGTAGAAAACCGTGTCTCATACCGTTCAAAGCTATTTGGGCCCACCTTTCTATTTCTACACGCTAAGAAATGTTGGATATCGGACTTATTTGATCCCTTTCGAGCCCTAGAACGTAATGGGCGGAGAGGATTTATCTAAAGCGGGCTCCACACCTGAAAAACCTCAGGAATACAGGTTTTTTTTTAAAAAAAAATCGACAAAAAGAAAGCATTGCGCGGCTTCGTCGACGACACTGAGAGGAGCGCAGCGTCCTCCGTTTTGGGCGGACGAGTCAGGGGCCACGGCTCCACCTGTGACCCCACCATGATGTATATGTTGTATCCACACCATCCATGAGGTGGACCACCCCCTAAGGTGGGTCCCCTCCGAAAATCAGGTTGATCCATGGCTCAGGTAGCCCACACCACAAGAAACAGCGGTGATTGAACTCCACCATTGGAACCTTTCCTGGGCCCACCGAAGTTTGGATCAATCTGAAATTTATTTTTCCTCTTCATTTCCCAGTCAGTGTGACCTCATGAACGCAGATTGGATGGTGTATAAACAAGAAGGTGGGCCCCACATGGGACCCACAATGATGCATAGAAGTTTTTACCACCGTCGCCCGGACGGTGGTACCCACTGTGATGTTTGTTTCAAACCCACCGTCCAAAGGACGGTGGGCGTGTGGGGAGTGCACGTGTGTGTATATACGTGTGCGTGTGTGCGTGCGTGTGTGTGCGTGCGTGTGTGCATGCGTGTGTGTGTGTGTGAGTGTATGTGGGTGCATGTGTGTATGTGTGTATATATATATATATTATAGTATATTATATATATATATATATATATTATATTATATTGTGTATATATATATATATGTGGGTGGGCCTTTATGGGCCCCACCATGATGCATGGGTTGCATCCAAGTCGTTCAACTATTTATGGCCGTTGTTGAGGCCCACCTGGATGAGTACTTGTGGCCGTTGTTGAGGTCCACCTGGATGTGTATTTATGGCCGTTGTTGAGGCCCACCTGGATGAGTACTTGTGGCCGTTGTTGAGGCCCACCTTGATGTGTAATTGTGGCCTTTATTGAGGCCCACCTTGATGTGTAATTGTGGCCATTATTGAGGCCCACCTTGATGTACATAAAGCCCATGTGATTAGGCTCATTCGAGGTATTCGTGGCCCGTTGTTAAGTCCAACTTTGATATATATGAGAACCATGTTACAAGGCCCATTGTGATGTTTTCAAAGGCCCATGGGACATGGCCCATTGCAATGTACTTAAGGCCCATTGATGCGGCCCACTTGATTTATGAAAGGCCCATATGAGGCAGCCCATTTGCTGTATTTGAGGACTTTGGGTCGAGGCCCAATGAGATGTGTATAGGTCCATTGCAATGTGTGATTCCCCATGGTTCGTGTAATGATGTTTATGACCGACCGTGCCTTGGGGACAATGTTGGTTTGACGTCCACATTGTACGAGTAATGTTGGTTAGATGTCCACAGTATAACTCTCCCTAAGGCCACTGATAGGCCCGTATCTGTTTCATGTAGGCCGTCTAGGCCCATCTTCGGCGTAAGGATAGTCCATTACTTTATAACATGTTTAGTATAGTTCCATGATTCATGTCATATGCATCATGTGTATGCTTGATATGAGGAATGTTTGACCATAGCATAAGCCTTTGGGCTGAGACATTTACGGGACTCCTTATGAGACGGAGTGCCCCACATGATCGCGTAGTACGCGTGAGATTGCTGCATGATTGTACGGTGTGATTCATGCCTCTCGCATATGTGTGACTTGATCACTGCACACCCTAGCGATATCAGGGCCGTGGCTCCACAGGCACATCGTGGATGGCCGTATCGGATACCGGAAATACTTTGTTCTAGCACTGTGGGCACTTAGGATGTCCTTGGGTGAAAATCCCAGAACCTTTTTGGTACCAGGAGTTGCTCCAACGTCTAGACCGAGTGGATACACGAGCGCCCGAGTGCCGAATACCAGTAGGCCGCGTCTCCCACTGTGTCATGGTCGGTTGGAAGGGGGTGTGGCCTTATCCGCCTGAGTGAGGGGGCTATAAGCTAGGCTGAGTTTGACCAGCTCGCAAATGTGTCCGCTATCGACGAGCCGGGTAGGTATTGGCGGACTCTGGTCAGGTGGATAGTGTGGTCTCTTCCACTTGCTTGACCGTGCACTAGGGAGGAGGCAATCAATGAGGTGTATTAGACCCGGTGATATCCGAGAGAGGAAGCGACCGATATGTGTACTTATGAGTACTGGCACGCTTGCTTTGCATCTCGCATATGACATTTGGCTACATAGGCCTCGCATCGCATAGTCTTGGTATGACCGACAGCATTCATGCCTTGCATTACATAGCTTTAGTATAGCTGATAGCATTCATGGACTTACCGCATATTTCCGCATTACTCTGATATTGTACACTTGGCACTCGCCTTACACACACTTTCACCACCCTCTAAGCTTTTGTAAGCTTATGCACGATTGATGCGTGCAGGTGGTGTTAGGTTGCAGCAGCGTTGAGCTCGGAGCGTGTAGCAGTCTTCTGGAGCGTTTGGAGTTTTCTTTGATAGCATTACATTGTTTCCTTTCCGCATTGTACTTAAAAGTTTTTAATATAGTGGATATGTGGTGTTGTTGTTTTATGTCTTGGTTATGCTTGTGGTTATGCTCCATTACAAAAAAAAATTCATGCTGAAAATCCTCCTTGTAGGATCCCAGGATCGGAATCTGGCGTATGGGCGCTGGGAGCCGAGAATGGGATACTACGGAGGCTGTCGGCACCGGATTCGGCGATCGGGAATTTTGTAAGCCCGGTTTCCGAGTTTGGGGCGTGACAGAAGTTGGTATCAGAGCATAACCTGGGAATACCTGAGGATAACATCACATATCTGCTGATAGCTACACTACACTGTGTGATTGTTGAGAACTTAGAATGGTTAGACCCCCGAGTTCGAATAACTTAGAAACTCCCTGATATAGCTCCCTATCATGTGTGCATTCGAGAGTTCCCAAGGATGATATGCCCTTGTTCCTTCCTGTAGGACATGGCACCCAAGAGAGTGACCCGAGCGACTTTCGTTCCCTCGCTTGAGATTCCTGTTCCCCCAGCTGAGACTTCTGCACCCCCATCCGAGTCTAGCGCAGCACCGACCATGTTCGTAAGTGCGGACCAACTATTGCAAATGTTGCAAGCAATGACCGCTATTCTTTAGAAAGGAGACCGGAAGAGGAAGGACCCCTCCGGTAGCTCCCAGGTGCAGTGCTGTCGACGACCACAGAGGCATAAGAACCGTCCGTCCTTTCGAGCATTTACACTACCTAAACGTCAGTCCTCAAGTGTATGCTTCAGATGTGGTGTGACGGGGCACCGCATCTGGGAATGCCCCCACCCTCGGCAGCCCCTGCCACCCAGACCGTTCTCTCGTGCTTGCTTTGGGTGCGGTGGGATAAGGCATCGTAGGAGCAAGTGTTCCCTTCCTCAACAGCAGCAGCAGGATCCTCAGTCATCAGGAGCAGTCGTCGACGATTCATATGACTTGGCCCCTACACCGTCTCGTTAGATTGCTTATCAATGATGCGCCTTGTGAGTTAGAGCTTGAGATTTGTGGGCATTATCCCTATCCCTTAGATGTTTTATTATGACGATATGCTGCGTTTTGATTATATATGACGTTATGTTTCCTATTTTCTTATGAGTTATGTTGAGTTGCGATAGTAGTGTAAATTTTGAGGACGAAATTTTTATTAGGTGGGGAGAGCTGTAAGACCCGTGTCCTAGTCTGTACTGTTCCGACGAATCCCGCGATCCTTTCCGTCGAAGTCCGGCAATCCACGACTGATAATCGACGTTGCGATCGATCGTAAGTCACATCCTTTAGATTCGAGTCGGTTTAATCCGAGACCTGTATCATTGCGACCGCACCGTCGCCGCGGTTCCAACGCCGCGACTCACGCATCGATCCGATACCCTAGCAGGAAGATGTGAGCCAACGTTTATTTCGAAGAAACGCCGCGCTTTTACGATCCCGAGAGAATCTCTACAACATGTCAAATCAATCCAATCAATCAAATCAATCCCATCAATCAATCAATCACATCAATAAATCCATCACTTCATGTCAAGTACAAAGCACCCATGCTTTCTTTTTCCACAAGTAAAGCCACCACCAAAAGTCAACCAATCCATCCCTTCACCCATCACTCACATCCATCACTCACCTCACATCACTCTCTCTCCTTATCTCTCTCTTTCTCTACACTATTTTCCAAGCAACACCAAGAGATTGCGTGATCGCGTGGTACGCGTGAGATTGCTGCATGATTGTACGGTGTGATTCATGCATCTCGCATATGTGTGACTTGATCACTGCACGCCCTAGCGACATCAGGGCCGTGGCTCCACAGGCACATCGTGGATGGCCGTATCGGATACCAGAAATACTTTGTTCTAGAACTGTGGGCACTTAGGATGTCCTTGGGTGAAAATTCCAAAACCTTTTTGGTACCAGGAGTTGCTCCAACGTCTAGACCAAGTGGATACACGAGCGCCCGAGTGCCGAATACCAGTAGGCCGCGTCTCCCACTGTGTCGTGGTCGGTTGGAAGGGGGTGTGGCCTTATCCGCCTGAGTGAGGGGGCTATAAGCTAGGCTGAGTTTGACCAGCTCACAAATGTGTCCGCTATCGACGAGCCGGGTAGGTATTGCGTACTACTGGTCAGGCGGATAGTGTGGTCTCTTCCACTTGCTTGACCGTGCCTAGGAGGAGGCGGTCGGTGTGAGGTGTATTAGACCTCGGTGATATCCGAGAGAAGGCAGACGCGATATGTGTACTTATGAGTGCGGCACGCTTTCTTTGCATCTCGCATATGACATTTGGCTACATAGGCCTCGCATCGCATGGTCTTGGTATGGACCTGACATTCATGCCTTGCATTACATAGCTTTAGTATAGCTGATAGCATTCATGGACTTACCGCATATTTCCGCATTACTCTGATATTGTACACTTGGCACTCGCCTTACACACACTTTCACCACCCTCTAAGCTTTTGTAAGCTTATGCACGATAGATGCGTGCAGGTGGCGTTAGGTTACAGCAGCGTTGAGCTCGGAGCGTGTAGCAGTCTTCTGGAGCGTTTGGAGTTTTCTTTGATAGCATTACATTGTATTTTCTTTTCCGAATTGTACTTAAAAGTTTTTGATATAGTGGATATGTGGTGTTGTTGTTTTATGTCTTGGTTATGCTTGTGGTTATGCTCCATTACAAAAAAAAAATTCATGCTGAAAATCCTCCTTGTAGGATCCCAGGATCGGAATCTGTCGTATGGGCGCTGGGAGTCGAGAATGGGGTACTACAGAGGCTGTCGGCGCCGGATTCGGTGATCGGAAATTTTGTAAGCCCGGTTTTCGAGTTTGGGGCGTGACATTTATGGTTAGCTAGAAACCGTAAAATCACTCGTGAGCCAAGAGATCACTAGACTTCTCAACCCACGTAACTCTTGTAGTTGATCTATACCATAAATTCTAAATATGGGCTTCGATTACAAAAAATGAAGAGGTTAAGGACATTTTTCTGTCCTTGCTATGTATTGTCTTTAATTTATGGGACTTTATGATATTTTTGAAGACTTAGGGGAATTTCAGTATCACTACATTAAGTTGTACTTCGCAGAGTAGTAAGACCCTAATCAGGCAAAAGTTTTTTTTTTTTTTAAATAAAGAACAATAAAAGATAGAAATAAGATAATGCTTATGTGTGATTGTTATAAATGTTCTTGAAATAAGCGGTGTAAGGCCCGTATCCTAGTCCGTACTGTTCCGTCGATTCCCGCGATCCTTCCCGTCGAAGTCTGGCAATCCGCGACTTAGAATAGATATTTGCGCATGACCTTAAGTCGTATCCTGTAGATTTGAGTTGGCTTAATCCAAGACTTGTACCATTACGACCGCACCGTCGCCATGGTTCCAACGTCGCGTCTTTCATATCGATCTGATACCTTGACAGGGAGATGTGGGCCGACATTTATTTCGAAGAAAATACTGCGCGTTTGCAATCCCAAGAGAATCTCTACAACATGTCCCATCAATCAATCACTCAAATTAATTAATCAATCAATCAATGCTTTCTTTCTCCCCAAGTCAAGCAACCACCAAGTAAACTCTTTCTCACCCTTTCTCTTACACACCCATACATGTCAAGTACACCATCACCTCACCCATCACTCTCTCTCCCTTACAACCCTCTCTCTCTCTCATTTATCATCACATTTCCCAAGCAAGCAAGAGAAACACAAGTCCAAGCTCTTCCAAGGTGAGAAAGAGTTGTGTATAGCCCACTTTTCTATCCCAAATCCTTCATCCTAGCCTTTTATCCCTCATCACCCTCCATCAAAGTGAAGCACAAGGAGACCGACGTTCCAACGGACCGAGAAGATTGAACGGTGGGTGCTCTATTAGGCTTAGATTTCCTTTTTTTGATGAAGGGTCAAGTGAGGCCTACCAATTGATGGTATGGATCTTGCTTTGGACCCTAGGTGTGGCCGATGACCCACCTTGATTCTCATGATCATTCCATGATGGGGCCATTCTCCATGGACCTCATCATGATGTTTATTTTCCTTGCATGAAAAGAGGTCATCTAGACCGTCCGTTTTGGGTGGAGAAGGAATCTCCACTGTTGATCTTTAATTTGGTGCCCCCACATGTATTAGGACCCACTTGATGTATGATTGAATGCAAGGGAGGACTCATAGTGGCGGAGCCCTCCATCACACGTGTCTCTCTCTCTCTCTCTCTCTCTCTCTCTCTCTCTCTCTCTCTCTCTCTCTCTCCCTTTTTCATTTATTTTTGTGGTGTGACGATGTGGCCGTGTGGCCCACCTGGATGGACCCCACCATAAGGCATGTATTTTATCCAAGTCATCTATAGGTGGGGTCCACTTTATAAGTGTTGTATCCACACCACCCATCACTTGATGGCCCACGTGGGCGGCCCACTTCAAATGCACAACCGTCCAGCGTCCCTGGATGCTGGACGTTGAATGGAAACAAAAAAAGCAAATATTAGCTTGGTGTAAAGCATTTGGGGTGGGCCACTTGTGTAGGCCCCCACCTTGATGCATGAATGTAAACCATGCCATTCCCTCCTATTCTTCAGATTATTTGAGGCATTGAGCCGCAAACTGAAGCTGATCCGATTTTTCTGGTGGGCCATAGCATAGCAACAACGTTTTTACCATTGAAATACCCCATGTCATTTCTATACCCCAAAATATACCGAATATTGGGCTTGATGGGTCTGTCTTGAGCCCTGGAATTCAACGGCTGGGTCGGATTCCATTGATGCGGGCCCCACTTGTGAAAAGCCACAGGAAAACAAATTTTCAAAAATATATATAGCTTAGCCGGCCACGTGCTTTGTTGACTGCGATAGCGGGCGAACGCGCTGCACGCGTTTTGGCGGGCGGAGAGCAGGGACCCATGGTCCCAGCCGTGGGCCCCACCGTGATATGTGCCGACCATCCATGCCATGCATTTGCTGAGTCCCCTTTGGGATAGTGGGCCCCCCAAAAATTAGCCCTATTTAGAACTCAGGTGGCCCACACGGCATGAATCAGTGGGGTTGAACGGCTACCATTGAAACCATTTTTGTGGTCACCGAAGTTTTGGAACATTATGAAATTTATTTTTCTTTCATCTGGGTCCGTGTGACCTTATCAACGGATTCGATGGAAAGTAAACGTTATGGTGGGCCCCACGTGGGACCCACAATGATGTATGTGTTTATTTCACACCGTCCACGGCTGTGGACGGTGGAACCCACCATGTGGTATGTGTTTTATCCACGCTTGCCCCCCTCCCTTGACTCGGGTGTTGCACCGGTCAGGCATCATCGTGATGTATTTGTTGGTCCACACTGTCCAGAGCGCTGGACGGTGGGCCACCCCAGGGTTTAGGTGTTTTATCCACACCGTCCACACCTAGACAGTGAGACTCACATCATGATGCATGGGTTGCATCTAAACTGTCCATCCATCTTGAAAGCTCATTTTATGACATGAGCTAAAGAATGAGTCAGATCCATAGTTCATGTGGACCCCCACCATGATGCATATATTACATCCAATATGTCCAACCATTTTGAAAGCTTGTTTTAGAGCTTGAGGCTAAAAATAAGGCAGATCTAGGATTAGGTGGACCACACTATAGAAATCAGTGGGTTTGACCATCGACCATTAAGATCCCTTTCAGGTCATTGTGACCTTATGATCGGATTGGATGGGAAATAAATGTTATTGTGGGCCTTGGGAATTTTAATGGTGGAAATCAATATGACCACTTATATTTGTGTGTGGCCCATTTGATATACCTGGGCCCATTTTGTGTGGCCGTTTGTTGAGGCCCACCTTAATATTTATAAGGCCCATTTGAGGAGGCCCATCTTGATGCATTTGTGGCTCATTGTTGAGGCCCACTTTAATATATATGAGGCCCATGTTATGAGCCCATTAAATGTATTTAAGGCCCATGGGTCGAGGCCCAATGGAATGTACATAAGGCCCATTGAATGTGATCCCACCGTGGTTTATGTGTTGACCTTTATGGCGGACTATGCCTTAGGAGCAATTATGGTTTGACGCCCACATTGTAAGTACAATGTTAGTTAAATGTCCGCATTGTAACTCTCCTTAGGACCCATTGTTAGGCCCATACTTGTGATAATTCATCATTCTATAACATGCTTAGTATAATTCTATGACTCATGCCCATACGCATCATATGTATGCTTGATATGAGTAGTGACTGATCTTTTCATATGTCATTGGGAAGATTATTTATGGGATTCATTGATAGGAGTTACCCACATGAGTGCGTGGTACGTACAAGATTGCTGCATGACTGTACGGTGTGACTCATGCATCTCGTATATGTGTGACTTGATCACTGTACGCCCTAGCGACATCAGGGTCGTGGCCTCCACAGGCACATCGTGGATGGTCGTATCAGATACCAAAAATATTGACTCTAGTATTGTGGGCACTTAGGATGTCCTTGGGTGAAAATCTCAGAACCTTTTTGGTACCAGGAGATGCTCCAACATCTAGACCGAGTGGATACACGAGTGCCCGAGTGCCAAATACTAATAGGCCGCGTCTCCCACTGTGTCGTGGTCAATTGGAAGGGGGTGTAGCCTTATCCACTCGAGTAAGGGGGCTATAAGCTAGGCTGAGTTTGACCAGCTCGCAAATGAGTCCGTTATCGATGATCCGGGTAAGTATTGACAGACTACTGGTCAGGCGGATAGTGTGGTCTCTTCCACTTGCTTGGCTGTGCAGCTAGAGAGGAGGTAGTCGGTGTGAAGTGTATTAAACCCCGGTGATATCCAGAGAGGAACTGTACTTATATGTGTACTTGATGAGGATTGAAATGATTGCTTTGCATTTCACATATGATATTTAACTACATAGGTCTCGCATTGCATGGCCTTGGTATGGCCAATAGCATTCATGTCTTGCATCATATAGCTTTGGTATAGCTAATAGCATTCATGGACTTACTACATGTTTCCGCATTACTCTGATATTATATACTTGGCACTTGCCTTGCGCACACACTTACACCACCCTCTAAGCTTTTGTAAGCTTATGCACGACAATTGTGTGCAGGTAGCGTTGGACAGCAGCAGTGCTGAGGCATAAGTGCGCATCTGACGTTTTTGGAGCTTTTTTATTACCTTGTATTTCTATTTCCGCATTATACTTAAAGTTTTTGATATAGTGGATATGTGGTGATGTTGTTTTGTGACTTGGTTATACTTGTGGTTGTGATCCATTACAAAAAAAAAAAATTCATTTTGAAAATCTTCCTTGTATGATCCCAGGATCGGAATCTGGCATATGATTTTCAGGAGCCGAGAATGGGGCACTACGGAGGCGTCGATACCGGATTCGGCGATTGAGATTCCTTTGAATTCGATTTTCGAGTTTGGGGCGTGACATGTGGGGTGTAATACATATTAATTTGAGATGTAAGAAAGAAAAATGAAAACCAGACACCCTTTTTTGAAAAAAGGAATGGTCAAATGTCTCTAATCTCAAACCTATTCTTTGGCTTCGATAGTTTCTTTCACTGGATTGTTTGAGCTGTCAATTGATCATAGAGTAACGGCACACCTGGGCCTTTTTGAATTTGACAGGGAAATAAAGCGGACTTTTTAAACGTGTATCTTAAAATTTATCGTGGCATGATGGCTTCGGCTCGACTCAATTCGAGCTTTAACCCGCCAAGATCTCTTCTGCAACTTTGGCCCCTTTTAGCTCCCAACCTTTTATCTCCATTTAGAATGGCTTGCTACTATTATTCTAAACTAGATAAGACAGATCATGATTGGCCGTTTTTAGACCCATAAATTTTCTTTGTAGCCATTGGCTCATTTTAGTGTCAGGGTATTTTGAGCTCCCTTTTTTAAAGCTTTTAGAAAACCGGGACTTCAAGGACCTTATTTGGGATTACTTTTCTCCTCCACAACAGTGGCATGTATGGTGGTTATTTCCAGGAGATTTTTCCTAACTCTCTCAATTAGACTTTTGAGGTCTATCGGGATGGCTGGAGGTGACTTTATCTGATTTATGGTTGATCTTTTCAGAAATTCTAACGATTTCAAATAGAAACGATCCATCGATATGACCTGTTGGATACTGTTGAAATTTGCTCGAGCCCTACCCTGTTTAATTTATACAGCCACATGAGAAATGTTAAGCTGCATGAATATTTTCTATGAAAGCTAAATTAAAGTTAAAAAGTAATTTTAATCTCATTTTAGATGGTTGACTACATATTTATCTGACGTTAAGTCGTGGTAAATCTGACATATCAAGGTGACTCTGCACAGACGGGACATCTGGACGGTTTATCTGGGTGTCACAGAATGTGTGCGCACTTCGCAACTAGCAATATCGAGGACGCGGATTAGCTACTGTCTCTTTTTTCTTTTTTACACACGCGCACACCCTCACACACTCACGTCATGGTGGGATTAGCTACTGACTTGCGCAGCGAGACTTGTTACTGAAGTGACGTCATCAGTTCTATGAGACCTAACACTGAGGCAACGTCCGCCAGATCTGTGAGTAGGGCTGTAAATGGTCGGGTTCGGGGCGGGTTTAGCCAAAACCAGACCCGCCCATTTACTAAACGGGTCTGGGTCCAAATTTTAGACCCAGACCCTTTTACTAAATGGGCCGGGTCGGGTCTGAGTCACCCATTAGACCCATTTATAAATGGGTCCGGGTCTGGTAGAGTGAGATCCACCCAGACCCATTTATAAATGGGTCGGGTCTAACGGGTTTGGTTAAGGGAGATCCAGACCCTGAACCAAACCCGTTTAGAAACGGGTCCAACGGGTCTAACGGGTCCAACAGGTTGTTGATGTATGAGAAGTGTAGTTCTATTTTTAGCCTTAAATAAATAAACTTTTTCCAAAAACCTGAAATTATTTTAAATATCATTCAAATGGAATGTTTGTAAATGTTAAAGTTATAGAAATAAAATTAAAAATTTGAGAAATTAAACAAGATATACCTTAGGATTCAATTTTAGACCAACTGAAATTATAAACTTTTTTTAGAAAGGGCTTAAGATTTTGTGTGACATCTAATGAATGGAGTGGATTTCATATAATGATCACAGTGGGCCGATTAAAAATGAAGGGCGGACCTTTCTTTCCCAATTATTTCCTTTGAGGTGGTCCACCTAAATCTCAAGTCAGCCTAATGTTTTTGCCCTGGGATTAACTAATGATTATACATCTATTGGCTAGAGTGGATCTCAAATAAACAACATGGTGGGCCAAATAAAAAATGAAGGAGATGTATCTTATTTTCAAACTAGTTTGTATTTTATTTTGAAGTGGGAACGTGGTTACTTGCTTAATATATAGGGAAGTGGGAATGCCAGTAAAATATATAGGGAAGTGGGAAGGATATGGGTCTGGGCGGGTCCGGGTCTGGGCGGGTCTCATGTAAGGTAGACCAAACCCGCCCATTTACTAACAAGGTTCGGGTCGGGTCGGGTCGGGTCTAAATGAAAGGAACCCAGACCCAGACCCGTTTGACAAATGGGTCTATCCTTGGACCCGGACCCGTACCATTTAGCAAACGGGTCGGGTTTGGGTCGGGTCTTAATGGGTCGGGTCCGGGTACCCCATTGGGTCCACTGACCCATTTACAGCCCTATCTGTGAGACCCACTATAATGCATGTGTTGTATTCACACTGTCCATCCATTTGGAGATATCAATTTAGGGCATGATCCAAAGAATGACTCAGATCCAAAGCTTGAGTGTACCCAACACAGAAAACAGCCGAGAGGGTGATGCCCACCATTAAAAAATTCCAAGGGCTACAAAAGTCTTCCATCAAGCTGAAATTTGTGTTTTCCCTTCTTTCATATCTGTCATAACTTATGAACACCTTGTATCTCAGATAAACATCATGGTAGACCTTAGGAAGTTTTCAATGGTTGACGCCACTCTCTCAAGTGTTTTCTATGATGGGTCTACCGGCGCTTTGGATCTGACTTCTTTCTCTCATGCCTGAAAATGATCTCTCCAAACGGATAGAAGGTGTGGATACAACACTCATCATGGTGGGTCCCATAGAACTTGATGACGTCACTTTAGTAGCTACTCTCACTACTCAACCTGTCAGTATCTAATCCCGCCTGCCAAGACCAAGCGCTTCAACTTATCTGGTGGGCCGCGCCCGTATGAAAATATCAATGATTCATGGCCTTTAGTGGCCAGGCTGCCCTCGACATGCACATTTCCCTATCCTAATGAGGGATGCGTCCTCGCTAATGGGCGTGGCGACATTGAAGGTTATGGACTCTTGTTGAGCTGCCCAGATTTCGCACATATATGCCATGTTGGCATGCGTGGGCTTGCCCTCTTAAGGGCGTGTTTGATTTGTTTGATTTTCTAAAGCTTGGGTTAATACCCAGGAAGGGAAACTTTTGCATTGGAAACCGGATTAAATAGCTATTTAAAAATTTGAACCTCAAGGTAATGTATATGATATATCAATTCTATCCATTTGTTTTACCACAATATTTTGAAGCATGAGCTAAAAAATGAGGTTGATCCAGCACTCTTGCCCACGCCAAAAGAAACAGTGGCCTCACAAAGTTTTTAATGATAAGTATTCGATTCTTGTTTTCGTATGGTGTGGTCCACTTGAGTTTTGGATATACTTCATTTTTTTGCTCATAATATAAACTCAAATGGCATGATGGATGAACGGTGTGGATAAGCGATATGCATCCCAGTGGGACTCATATATATTTTGTAATGTTTTGGTTTCCATGCCAAAAAAAGTCAAATAAGGTGCCTTGGAAATAATTATTAGTCTTTTTACCTGTATTTACCAGTGCAGCGGAAAATCACAGAGGCCCTACTGGTACTCATTTCTTAACTCTCGTAAAAGGTAAATATCATGCCAGCTCGAGAAGTTTCAAAAAATACCACGATATGTAATGTTGCCGTTTCGCCCATGGAGACGAGAATTTCAATTATTAACTCATCTCGCGAGATTCCTTGAATGCAGTTTTTTCAGACCACTCAACATGTGGGACCCAGTGGACGGCGCCAACCATGGTCATGAGTCGCGATCGCGAATGAGCGTCAAGCATGTATCGCCATCCACTTGGACCCCCATCTGAGATGCTATGGAGATTTGAACCGTCCATATTCTCCCATAAATAAGCTAATATGCAATAATCAAGCTTCAATAGTGATCCTAACCGGTAATTTCCATAGCTGAATGTAAGCTGTTAGAATTTATTCTTTCATCTGTAGATAGTGATGGTCATCATCATCCGATCAACTTACCTTTATTAAGGTAGGCCATATAGAATAAAGTCAACAACATGGACAGTTCCGATCATCTGAGTACTCAGCACGTGCGCCTCAGTAGGTGGCGACACAAGCTTTGATCCCCAGTCGCGCGACGGAGGCAAAATGAACTCTTTCTGAGATGCATTTCAGCTTTGCCGTGGTCAACATCTGGTCACTATACCGTCACTGAATTTTACCATTTTCGGTCCCGCATTACGCTTGAAAGGAGGAAGTGCCATGTCTACGCCAGAATCCGACTCTCCCCACACGTGCACAGGTCTCACGCCTGCGCAAGATCTGGATCGGTTTTTGCGGGTGTTACAGTCAATGTGCCCGGGCCCACACGGATCAGGCAAATCAAGTCATCAGGTCCGCACCATATATGATAAGAAAAGGGTTGCTATAAGATCAGGTGGTCCACCTGACGACCCGTCCAACTTAATTTTTGCACAACGGAATATACACTGTGCGACCCACCCGATGAATGAATCTGATATTTTACATGTGCGAGGGACTGTCCTACCAAACCTATTTTACGTGTAAAACAACCAAGAACTGTGGGGCCACCAAGCTCTATATGTAAAATCCACTCCGTTCATCAGTTGAGAACTATTATTTGGACAGTTAATACATAATATAAGCCAGATATAAAACTTAAAGGATTCATATCAATGGAAAAAATGTAAAGAAAAAATTTGGCCAGCATGAAATTTTTTAATCATGCTATATGAAATAGTGGAGATTGACCACCTATGTTTGAAAATTTCTAAAGTCCTTAAAAAGTTTTGGAAGAAGTTAATATTTATGTTTTCCCTTCATCTAAGTTCATACGATTTTATGAACAAGATGGGTTGCAAATAAATATTATAATGGGCCTTAGGTCTCAAAGGTGGATTTTATATTACCCATTGCTTCTCCTGGTGTGACTTACTTGAGCTTTAAGTTAGGCTTTAATTTTTAGGCTGATGCCTTAAAATGAGTTAGCGAAACCGTCAAACAATTGCAAACTGGTGGTTCCTTGCAGGCCATGGAATGATGGGCTAGGTGGGGTTAGGTACTTTTTTCTTTTAACACACTTATATTATAGTGGCTCTTTTTTCAATGGGTACGTTTTTTTTAATTCTTCAGTAGCTTGTTAGTACACCTCAATGTCAGCTCACACATCACATTTAGCCATCCCCACCAAGGAATTAATGCCAAGACCTCAGTGTTGAAATGAGGTATCTTTCACTCAGTCTACCACTTGAGCTATGGATCCAGGTTTTTAATAGGTACTTGAACTCATAACTTTGTTTTAAAACTCTTATAAGTTGATCAATGCAGTATGAATAAATTAAAACTCAGATGAAGCAGATATTTAATTAGATATATCCAATGCTAGCACATGTGGTGCTCAATCAAATTCACAGTATCGAAGGGCTACCTAGTTACGTGGTGACAGGGTCACCAGGCAATCTGCGTCCGTACTTGTTTAAGGGCCCAACGAGCCGGAGTCCACTGTATGTGGCGGACACGGCACTCCTTAAAAAGCCCATACAAACCTAGACAGTGACAAGTGACAGTCTTTTCCTAACCCCATGGAGTAATTTCCATGACGAAAAAGCCGTCTTTCAGGTGGGAACGAATGGCATCACGAGATGGATGCGGATTGCGTCCTAATCCGTCTGGGCAGGGCTCTGTGGGGCCATCGTGATGTAAGTATTTTATCCACATCGTTAATCATTTTTATATGATAATTTTAAAATGTAATACAAAAAATGAAGCAGATAAATAGATGCAGTGATAATGACACCCACTATTGAAACATTTCTAAGGGCCACCGTGATATTCTTTTTACCACCCAACCTATTAATAAGGTCATGCAGACTTGGATGAAGTGAAAACACAAATTTCATCTTGATCCGACACTTCTTCAGCTCCCAGGAAGTTATTAATGGTGGCAGTTTAATCCATAATTTGTGATCACTTAAGCCCTTAACCTACCTCAAAATTTGAGTCATATCTTAAAATAATCATATAAAAACAATTAACGGTGTGGATAAAATACTTACATCACGGTGTGCCGAACGGAGCCCCGGACGCGTATACCGTCCGGGCGGGGGTAGTACGCAATCCGCGTCCCACACGAGATAAGCAGGGGCTAAACGTGCTGGGCTGTTACTCGGCTTTGGTGCAGTCCTGTGCACCAATCATCGATGCTTTTGATGGCCGGCAAGAGCACGTGAAAAAACCCGACTTATTTTACAACGTAACACGTGGTACACGTCGCAAGTGGTGGAAAGAATTTGTCTACGAGGCATAGGGGTGGGAACACGATTGCCTGCGATAGGGTGTACCGGGAAGTTCCTGCTCTGTGAAGTAAGGTGAGGCCCACTGTAATTTTTATAAGGAATCCATCCCATCTCTCTGTTTTTTCAGATCATTTTAAGACATGTGATAAAAAATGAAGTGGATCCAAAACTTAAGTGTGCTATGTGAGAGTAAAAAGTGGAAAAGAAATGCTTATCGTTAAATATTCTATCCAAATCATTCGTAAGATTACTCTCACTGGGATGATTGAAAATACAAAATTTAGCCCGAAACACTTATGTAGCCCTAATAATGTTTCAATGGTGGTAATTCAATCCTCGGTATTTTCTCTCACTTGGCACATTTGAATTATTTATCTATTTCAATTTTTGTCTCATTTCTTAAAATAAGCTGAAAAAACTAGTGGACATGGGACGCGGATTAGCTACTGAACTCAGTGTGGCTGCTGAAGTGACGTCACCATATTATGTGGGCTCCACTATGATGTATGTGATGTATCCACACCGTCCATCCATTTGGAGAGATCATTCTATGGCATGGGCCAAAGAACGTGGCAAATCAAAAGCATAACTGAACCCCACTATAGAAAACAGTGGGAATGAATGCCTACCGTTGAAAACTACTTCGGTCCACATAAGCTTTCGATTAGGATAATATTTATGTTTTCCTTTATTCCATACATGTATTAGTTTATAAACAGGTTGAATCTCAAACAAACCTCATGGTGGCCTTAGGTTGAATTATTTATCTATTTCGATTAACTGTGGATCTATCTTATTCTTTGGCTCATGCTTAAAATAATCTCTCTAAATGGGTGAATGGTGCCGATACAACACATACATCATAGTGGGGCCCAAAGATAGTCGTGACGTCACTTCAACAGCGAAAACTTGCTACTATCGGTTCAGTAGCCAATCAGTGTCCGGCTGGGGGTGGATTTCTAATGGACATCACGGTGGGCCTAGCTTCCAGGTGCATGAACTTCCTGCGACACTGTTGTCAATCCCCATCTCAGGCGGGCGCGGATTGGATACTAACAAGGTCAGTAGCCAAATCCCTACTGAAGTGACGTCACCAAGATCTGTGGATCCAAGCATGATGCATGTGTTGTATCCATGGCGTCCAACCATTTGTAGAGATCGTTTTATGGCATTAGAAAGATAACGAGATGTATCTAAATTTCAAGTGGACCTATTACAGAAAACCGTGAGAGCAGTCACACCCACCGTTGAAACATTTATAGGGCCCCCGTGATGTATTTTTGAGATCCGATCTATTCATAAGTTAACACAGAGATGGACGAAGTGAAAATAAAAATATCAGCTTGATCGGAAACTACCGTGGCCCCTAAGAAGTTTTGAACAGTGGATGTCACTATCTCCACTATTTTCTATGGTGGGGTCCACTTGAACTTTAAATCTATCTCATTCTCTTTATAATGCCATAAAACGATATCTACAAATGGTTGGACGGTATGGATACAACACATGTATCATGGTGGGGTCCACAGAACTTAGTGACGTCACTTCAGTAGCAATTTGGCTACTAACCTTGTCAGTATCCAATCCGCACCCATCTCGAGCTACGCGGATGTCGGCAAAAGCGGAAATCGGATTGCGTACTGAGTTACTCAGTACGCTTTTATCGTACTGAGTAAATTCAGTTGGGCCCATCATGAATGTATGTGGTTTATCTACACTGTCCATCCATTTTTCCTACCAATTTTAGCGATTGATCTAAAATTTTAAGTAAATCCAAAGCTTAAGAAGACCATACCACAGGAAACAGTGTGGAATAATGATTTCCACCATTGAAACCTTCCTGGGACATACAATGATGTTTATTTGTCATTCAACCTGTTATTAAGATCACAAAGACATGGATGAAGAGAAAACATAAACATCCGTGGCCTCCATGAATTTTTCAATGGTAGATGTTCAATCACGTTGTTTCCCATGGTGTGGTCCACATGAGGTTTGGATATGCTTCCATTTTGGCATTAAACTTAAAATTATTTGTTAAAATGTATTAATGGAGTGGATAAAATAAACAAATAACCGTGGACCCCACAAGGTTTACTCAGTACGCTAAGGGTACTGAGTTACTCAGTACGCAATCCGCTTCCGCAAAAAGCGGCTAGGGTTTCTCGTAAATTGCATCTTAAATGATGATCTGCACCGGAATCGGATTGCGTACTGAGTTACTCAGTAGGCTCTTATCGTACTGAGTAAACTTGGTTGGGCCCACCATGAAAATAAGTGATTTATCAACACCGTTCATACGTTTTTTCAGCTCATTTAAGGGGTTGAGCCCAAAGTTGAAGCATATCCAACTCTCAAGTGGATCATACCACAGGAAACAGTGGGAATAATAATATCCACCGTGAAACCTTTCTAGGCCCTACAGTGATGTTTATTTGTCATCCAAGCTATTAATAATATCACAAAGACATGGATGAAAGGAAACAAACAAATATAAGCTTAATACAAAAATTCTGTGACATCAAGAATTTTGCAACGGTATAAGTTCAATTCACACTATTTCATGTGGTGTGGTGCATTTGAGCTTTGGCTATCCTTCAATTTTGGATTTATGTTATAAAATTAGATAATAAAATAGATGAACGGAGTGAATAAAATAAATAGATCAGTACGTTAAGCCTACTGAGTTACTCGGTACGCAATCCGCTTCCATCTGCACCGTTCGTGATATTGAATCTAAGGTTTCCGGAACATCCATGAAGCCTACGCTGAAAGGGAATTGCCTAGGAATTTTTGCTGGCTCATATTCAATTCCAAGTTTCTAAGGTCAGGATCATCAATGATAAGACCATGGCCTTTATACCGCGCGTGGTAGAGTGAGAACCTGAACGGCATAGATTATTCCAAGGATGCAATCCGAGTTTAGAAACTTGCCTACCTTAAACCCGGATTGCATCCCACTCTATCAAAACTCCCATGTAGTCACGCGGATTGCAAAATAATGCAGGATGGAGACGGTGTTAACGTGGGTCCAATGATGTACGTGTTTGTATACTTATTGTATATTTATTTTGCCCACCCATTTGAAGGTATAAGTTTAAATAAAAATGAGTCAAGATTACTGCTTGCCATAATTAATTAGAAAATTTTTATTTTTCTGCATCATGGTTGGTCCACATTATTACTAAGATTATCAACGTTACTACATTAAATGCAATGTGGGATGACATAGTCTGATTAGATTGCAACAATCAAGATTTCTCTACATGTGGCAAGCACAAGTAAAAATAAGTCAATTCAAATACTAAGTAAACTACACATAGAAACAGTGGTAATTTAACACCCACAGTTGAAAACTCATTATCCGCTGAAGTTTTTGATAAGCTATTATGCTTATATTTAGTTTTACTTCCTTTATTTAGGTTATTGTGATCAGGGGCGGCTCAACATTCTTGGGGCCTTAGGCAAATCACAAAGATGAGGCTTTTTAGTTTAAAATTAAAAAAATAAAAAAAAATTAATAAATTTAAAATTAAACCATAAATTTGCTTCTTGACATTTTAGATGCAAAATTACTAATTAAACTTTCGTATTCAAGTTTACCCAATAAATCAATTTCGATCGATAAAATTGCTAAACCGTTCATAAGGTGAATCCTAGATGGATGAAAGGAAAACATAAATATCAGCTTATCCAAAATTTCTGCCGCCTGCAGAAAAGTTTTTAATGGTGAGCATTCAATATCCACTTTTCTTCTATGTTGTTGTCCACTTGAGCTTTGGTTCTGCTTCATGTTTTTTCTAATATTCTAAAATGGGATGAAGAAATGGATCAATGGAATAGATATAACACATATAATAATGTAGACCCCACAGAGCTCAGGGCTACAGGAATCCCTAAAGTGACCTGCCCGCAATCCGCGTTAATAAATAGTCACTCCTAGATTATTAATATAGCATATTTTGACTCCGTCCAAACCGTCTAAATTAGGTGATCCATTCTAGATAGGCTAAATTACAAAAAATCCATTGATTTAACTATTTTATCTTCCAATTAGTGAGAATTTGTATGTTGAATTCAAATAATTTGTTTAGTATACAAGAATCAACTAGTTAAGAGAGATCCAGCCATTGTGTGTTTTTGTTTTTGTTTTTCATGAACCATCTAAATTGGGACTCACTTTTATATCTGTTTAATTTAATTTAAAAATGTTCAAAGGTTACAATTTTTCAATACATGTGTATAGATTACCGAATGCTATCAGAGTATTAAAAGCCTATTCCTATAATCCTGGGCCTTCATAATAAGGGGCCCTTAGGCGATTGCCTCACCTGCCTACCCCTTCGAGCCGCCCCTGATTGTGATCCAATCAACATGTCGATGAGAAATAAAATTATAGTGGCTCTAGAAAAATTTTAATGGTGGGCATCCAATCACCACCGTTTTTCTCTCACCTGAGATTTGGCTGCATCATGGTGGGGGCTCACGCAACACCTTCCATTAGTAGTAAGCAATCCGCGTTCCGCATGTGGACGTTTGTGGGACAAGACAAAGACAGCCCTGGTCACGTCCATTTCAGGTCACGTGGCGGAGTTGTAGTTGGACGCGGATTTCCTGCCAGAGCCTTTGACGGAAAGTTACTGTGCCCCCAAGGTGGGCCCACCATGATGTTTGTTAAAAATTCACCTGTGTATCCATTCTTTGAGATCATTTGAGGACATCAGGCTAAAAACGAGCCCGATGCAATATTCAAGTGCGCCGAAAGTGTGAGGATTGAACTTCCATAGTTGAAAGATGTGAGGATTGAATGTCCACGGTTGAAATATTCCTGGGGTTACAAAAGTTTTGAATCAGGCTAATATTTGTGTTTTCTGTTAATCCCGGTAGGAATGACATTATAAACGGTGTGGATGGCGTGTAAACATCACTGTTGACTCCAGGGAGGTTTCAACGGTAAGAATTTCCCTACTCACCTTTTCCTTTATGGCGGCCCACTTCAGTGTTGTAACCTATTTACTTTTGATCTTAAGTCCTAAAATAAGCTCACAAAACGGATGGATGGAGTTGATTTC
This sequence comes from Magnolia changhungtana, assembly GCA_030180095.1. Lineage (NCBI taxonomy): Eukaryota > Viridiplantae > Streptophyta > Magnoliopsida > Magnoliales > Magnoliaceae > Magnolia > Magnolia changhungtana. Next base: position 4,752,104 of record JASAUF010000667.1, read on the forward strand.
TCACAAACATCTCAGTGAGCCCCACCTATGTTTACAGGTGAAGAACATCCTGCAAAAGGCTTTGCCAAGAAATCCTAGTTCCTTATACTTGGACACATTTAGCAAGGCTGCTTTAGGATTTTTTTTTCTCTCTTCTCAACATTTGTTCCCGTTATTATTGTTAGTGAGTCAGCTTTCACGTTTTTAACGTAGAAAAATGTGTATTTCTTTTTCCGCCTATTGATTTCATGTTTGCAGTAGTTTAGCAATTTTTGCCCTTAAAAATATGTACATGCTTTTCCTCGTGGGTAATATAAAATATTCCTCACTTTCTAGGAAGGAGATTCATGCATTTTAGCAATGACCAAGTTCAACTTATCATGACACACGTGGGTCCGCTTGGCTATTCCCGGATCTTCACCTTACGCACGTGTCTTAATTTGTTTAGCTGATGATGTATACGTGGACAGCGACAGACAGATGGATCCTGGTCGTTGATCGCGCTCTGTGAATGAATGGTTGAATGAAAACGACCTCTTTTGTTTTATATGTTCAGAAACGGGATGCTGTTTTCACACACTACTGTCTGTTCTGTCGAGTTTTGGATTACCAAATGGTCCTAACCACCAAAGGCAAGGCCCACCACGTGCATGGCGGAAATCAAGCAGGATATTTTGGTGCAGGAGGGGGAAGCTGTTTAGGGGGCCGGGAATTGTTGCACCTGGTAAAGTTCCACTTAAAGCCTATTGGATTTAACAACTTAGACAAATCACGGGTTCGAGTCCTTACTTAGTGGTAGACTCTGAGGAGTTTCAACATGAGGTCTTGGGTTTGATGCCCGTAAATATGTTTTTTTATTTTTTTTACACACATGCTATAGTAGGACCACCCTATCCATCTGTTTTACCAACTTATTTTAAAGTGCCAGCCTAAAAATGAAACATATTTAAAGCTCAAGTGGACCATACCATAGGAAAGAGTGTACTGGACCATTATAAGGTGAACCATAATGCCTGTGTGACATTCACTCCATTCATCATTTATTTTAGGGTTTAGGGTTTATGATTTAGGGTTTACTCCCTCCATTGTATGAGATAGCTCATTTTAGGAGGTGGGTGCATCCAAAATTCAGTCAGGCTATACTGTAGGGGACTGGGGATTGGGACAATCATCAAAATCAGATTGCCCTACTGGGTAACTCAGTAGGTTGTAGTAAGCTCTGCGAGGCCCACTATAAGTACTTATGTGTCTTATCCACCCTGTTCATCCGTTTTACCAGCTTATTTTAAGGTATGAGCCTAAAAATGAAACATATCTAAAGCTTGAGTGGACCACACCATAGGAAATAGTGTGAATTGAACACCTACCATTAAGATTTTAATAGAGGCACGGATGTTTTGATCAAGTTGATATTTGTGTTTTCCTTCGTTCATATCTGTGTAACCTTATGGGTAGATTGACATCACTATGGGCCCTAAGAAGGTTTTGAACGGGAGCATCATTATCCCACCATTTACTGTAGTGGGGTCCACTTGAACGATAGATATCCTTTAATTTTGGGCTGAACCCCTGAAATCAGCTGAAAAAATGAACGGACAGCACGTATCCAATAAGAGTTTTTAGACTTGTCTTAATTTTGGGATTACCTCCTGGAACGAGTTGGCACAAATGGATAGTTTGGTGTCACACCCACGTCACATGGCCCCTACAGGCCATTTTGTTGCACAGGCTCCTGTAACGAATTAGTGTCCATAATCTTTGTTGTAAATTATACAGAATAAAGTATTTCTGTAAAATATGGAAACCAAAAAATTACGATGATCAAAACTAAGAATAGGCTGAAGCAAGTCTAAAACGTTGTCCTTAAAGCGTTATTTGCCCCTACTCAAATGAATTGAGTATGTTGATAGGTTACAGACAAATTGCTCCTAGGATACGACAAGCCTGGTGTGGGTTTGCGTTTAGCAAACACGAAGGCCCACCTATTGGAACTCTTATACACACTATCTGGCAGAATTACAATATAAAAAAATCTCAAAAAGAGAAAAAAAAAAAAGAGAAGAATTTTCTTTTGATTTAGACCACTGCACTGGTCAGTACTTCAGTCACTGGTTTAGTTGAACCGTTCTAAACCACACCGTTGGTCTGTTCTTCTAGTAAAGGTTTAACCCTTACTGTCTTATTGGAACTACTGGAGTATAGGAGATGAGTAGTGGGTTGTCTCAATTCGTATGGGTCTGCTGGAGTGGGTTTTGAGATGGTTTGGAAATCCATCCAGGCCCTCCTTTTATAGACTATGGTGGCTGGGGGTTATAGTCCAGGGAAATAAATCCCATGACCGTTTTCTAGCTGTTGGAGAAAACTAACAGTTTTATGGTCGTTTTCTGACTGTTATGCATGGGTCATTAAGCTGCTGCATGCTGACTGTTGTGAGACAGCAGCTAGCCGTTTTCTAGCTGTTGGGCTAGCCATGCAGCAGTTACAGCTGGACCCTGCACTAATGGCAGTACATTTATGCTGATCTCTCATGAATGACTCTATTTTCCAGCTCTCTATATATACTGAAAGACTCTCATTTAGTCCTCTAGTTTCCCTTCATCCAGCCATCCGCCTTAGCCACTCAGTCGCACAGCGACTCGCACACGTCTCGCTCCGGTTCGCGAAGGGAGCGACCCTCTGCAACACGATGCGCACGTGCGAAGTGTAAAGTGCGCCACTAGTGCCTCTACAGCCACACTGCCTCACATGCCCACGCCATCGCACCGAGCCCGAGCTCGAGCCCGTGCTCGAGACCGAGACCGAGCTCGAGTGAGAGGGTGAGCGCGGGCGTTCTAGTGCTACGCACTGGAACACGCAAGGTCCATAATCCATAGACTAGGTAGGTAAATATTATAATACTCCACTATTATCATTTAAACCACAGATTTTTCTCTCCCCTTTCCCATGTGGGACTATTCAAAAAACCCACAAAATGGTATTTTTTCAAACAAAATAATATATTATATATATTATTTTTATTATTAAAATATATTTAAAAATTAATATTTTTTCAACAGTCCCCCACTTGATTTTTTTTAAAATATATTTTTCTCGGTTAAACAATTCTGCCAGAATAATCAAAGCTTATATGCATAAAGAAAGATATCTTTCGATTTTAATCTTTCCTTAGTGTAAGTATCTCAAAACTCTGTCGAAATGACTGGTAGCCGTAGCATTGAACCAGTTATTCCTAGATAACAAAGCCGGAGAAACCACACACATATTTGCTTCGTGTTTGTTAGAGTTCCCACAATCTTGCTCAGCACATTTAATGGCCATGTGCTTATCCTAATTCGTGAACGATCCCGAGAGAAAACTCCTAACTCTCATGAGAGACGACACTATCTCTACGTTCATATAGGTGAAATCCTTCCAGTGTCTCCGTTACTATAAGACACTTGTCCTATAGATTGGATTTTATTAAGAGTTCTCAGACTCAACCCTCTTTCGTAACACTCAGCACTTATCTATTATGAATGAGGTTTTATTATTTAGTGCTGAAAAACTTTCCACATATCAGTGACTTGTTTTTACCCATTAAACCCAAATTTAGAGATTTTCTAACTTTAGGTTGGGTTACCATCACTGGTGAAACTTTGGTTGAAGAGTTTCAACCCCATCCTTTTAGATGTAGCTTTTACTACCTCTCTCAGTAGAGGTTTAGTGAAATGGTCTACCAAGTTGTTGCTTGATTTCACATAGGAAATAACAATGATTCCATCTCGAATCAATTGTCTGACATAATCATGTCGAAGACTTATATGTCTAGATTTACCATTATAAGTGCATCTATAGGCTCTAGCTAATGTGGCTTCACTATCATAATGTAGTGACACAGCCGATATAAGCTTTACACAGAAAGAGATTTCTAATAAAAGATCTCTTAGCCACTTAGCCTTTTTGCCTGTTGCAGCCAGGGTTATGAATTCAGATTCCATGGTTGAGTGCGTTATACAAGTCTGTTTCTTGGATCCCCAAGATACAGCTGCACCTTTTAGGGTGAATGCCTACCCTGTAGTAGACTTGTTGTCCATTGCACTCGATATCCAACTCGCATCGATATATCCTTCCAATACAGCAGGAAACTCTGAATAAAATAGTCATAAGTCTTTGGTTGCTTTTAAGTAACCAAGGATTCTACTGATTGCATTCCAGTGTTCAGTACTGGGGTTACTAGTAAACCTACTAAATTTACTCATAGCATATGCGATATCAGGTCTAGCGCATTGCATAACATACATATGACTCCCTATAGCACTCCCATATTCTAATTGTGCAACCGTTCTTCCAGTATTTTCTTTTAGCTTGATACTTAGATCAAATGAGGTTTTTGCTTCTTTTATATTTAGATGGTTAAACTTGTTTAGTATCTTCTCAATATAATAAGATTGACACAAAGTATAACCCCCACAATATTTTTTAACTTTAATACCTATGGCTATGATGTATCAACTTGTCCAAGATCCTTCATTTTAAATATCGAATATAGAAACCTCTTTGTTTCAATCACACCTTCCATTTTATTACTTATTATTAACATATCATCAACATACAGACAAATAATAACGATACAACTTCCGTCTACTTTAGAATTTATGCATTTGTCAGTTACATTATGCATGAAACCATGAGATAGTATTTTGGAATCAAACTTCTCATGTCATTATTTTGGTGCTTGTTTTAATCCATACAAAGATTTGACTAATCTACATACTTTATTTTCATTTCCTGGTATAACGAAACCTTCAGGTTGTTCCATGTATACCTCCTCATTGAGGTCACCATTCAGGAAAGCGATCTTTACATCCATTTGGTGGATGTGAAGATGATGTATGGAAACTAGCGCAAATAATATCCTAATGGATGTTATCCTAGCTACAGGAGAGTATGTGTCAAAATAATTTATCCCTTCTTTTTGTCTAAAATCCTTAGTTACTAGTCGAGCTTTAAAGGTTTGGATAGTCCCATCAGTGTAATATTTCTTCTTAAATACTCACTTGCAACCTATGGGTCTAGAAACTAGAGGTAAGTTTACTAGTTCCCATGTTTGATTTGACAGTATTAATTCCATTTCATCGTTTATATCTTCTTTCCAGAAAACTGCGTCTCTAGAGGATATAGCATCTTTATATGATTTAGGATCATCTTCTATAATCATCACTATAGGTATTTGTCTTATAACATTTTCTCTATCTACTTCTACAAGATAGAAAATGATGCGTTGTGAGTCTATGTAGTCATCTCCTAGACTCTTCTCCATTCTTGTTGTTTGACTCCTACGAGGTTCAATAGGAGCTTCCACTATCTATGGAGCTGTGCTATCTGGTTCTTTATCAGGAGTTTAGATTTTATTACCCTTTGACTCCAAGGATAGTGAGCTCTCAAAGAACTCAACGTCTCTTGATTCTATTATTATATTAGACTCTATGTCTAGAAGTCTATAAGCTTTACTATTTTGTGCATATCCTATGAAAACGCACTTAATAGCTCTTGGTCCTAACTTAATTCTTTTTGGATCAGGGGTTCTGCAGTATGCAAGACACCCCCACACTTTTAGATATCCTAAGTTAGGTTTTCTACCTCTCCATGTTTCATATGGAAATATTTTATACTTTTTAGATGGTATTCTATTTAGAATATGACACGCTGCAAGCAGTGCCTCACCTTATAGGCTTAGTGACAACTTTACTCTTATCAGCATTAAATTGACAATTTCTACTAATGTTCTATTCTTCTTTTCAGCTATTCCATTTTGTTGAGGTGTGTATGACGCTGTACATTGATGTATCAGTCCATATTCTTCATAGAAGTTATCGAATTCATTGGAGAAGTATTCTCCTCCTCTATCGCTACGGAGAATTTTTATCTTCTTATTTAGTTGATTCTTTACTTCTGCTTTATATATCTTAAACATGTTCAATGCTTCATCTTTGCTATTTAATAGGTACAAATACACATATCTAAAGCAATCATCTATAAAGGTTATGAAGTATCGTTTACCTCCACGAGTAAGAATGTTGTTTAATTCACAGATATCACTGTGCACAAGATCCAATACTTGAGACGATCTTTCAACACTTGGAAAAGGTTTCTTCGTCATTTTGGATCGTATGCACACTTCACATTTATCGGTTTCATTATCTGTGTATGAGATTAAACCATTCTTAGCCATGAACTTTAAGGTACTATACCCTATATGGGCTAGTCTATCATGCCACAGTCCAGCGGATTCAACCATATACGCAAAAGTGCTACTTTCATTCAGAGAAAACTTGACCATCCCATTACAAGCATATCTCTTTCCGACAAAATTCTCATTCTTAGACAGAATCAGTTTACCTGACTCGTACACCACCCTTATACCTGGCTTTCCCAGAAGATCCCTAGAAACTAAGTTTCGCCTCATGTCTGGGACGTGCAGTACATTAGTCAGAATCACTTTCTTCCCAGAGGTGAATATCAGTTCGACAGTTCCTTTGCCGACGACCTTCGATCGGACTTCATTACCCATTTAGACTTCTTGACCATCAGTCAATATCTTATAGGTTTTGAAGGCTGATTTGTCGTAGCACACATGTACTGTAGTGGCAGTATCATACTTTACCTTGGATGGTATTCACCTCAGTGATCATGGCCACAATATCGCCTTCTTCTACTGCACTTGCTTCTTGTTTAGATTTGTGATATTGGCATACTCGAGCATAGTGCCCGGTTTTCCCACAGACATGGCATGGGCCTTTGAACTTTCCATTCTTCTTTTAGGCGCTTTTCTTAAATTTTTCTTTATTGGGTTTCAGGGAATTGTCCTTCTCGGGATGTTTGTTATTAGAGTTCTCTACTGCATGTACCTTGGACGAGGTATTCCCGTTATCATTCTTTCTGTCGCGGTTATGGGATTCTTCCTCAATTCTGAGGTGTTTCTGGATTTGTTCCAGTGTGTAGTCCTCGATTTTATGCAGCAACTTCTTTCTATAGTCTTTCCACATTGATGACAATTTGGCGATTATAACCCCGACTTGGAATGATTCAGGAAGATCAATCTTTATAGCTTTGATTTTGTTTACTATTAGCTGCAGTTCTTGGATTTGAGACAGCAGCGGTTTGTTATCTACCATGTTGAGGTCAAAATACCTGGCGATGAGAAACTTGTTGGTACCTTCTTCTTCAACCTTGTATTTGAACTCTAGAGCGGCCCAGATCTCCTTTACTGATGACATCTGTTGGTACAGATCGTACAGACGGTTGGAGAGAGCATTCAGAATGTATCCTCAATACAAGAGTTCGTCTTCGGCTCGTTTGGTGCGGGCTGCCACCTGTTCAGGTGTGTCGTTGTCGGTTGCTTCAGGTAGCGCTTGCAAATTAGGATCTAAAATGTAGTAGATCTTTAGCGCTGTCAAGAGAAATTTCAGCTTGTCTTGTCATCTTGTAAAATTGGTTCCATCGAACCGATCAAGACGTATCAAGTCCTGATTCATCAGCTTGATGGATGAAATACTGTCGGCTTTCATCAAATAACGCTTTAAGATTGTTGTAAATTATATAGAATAAAGTATTTCTGTAAAATATGGAAACTGAAAAATTATGATGATTGAAACTAAGGACAGGCTAAAGCACGTCTGAAATGTTGTCCTTAAAGCGTTATTTGCCCCTACTCAAATGAATTGAGTATGCTGATAGGTTACAGGCAAATTGCTCCTAGGATACGACAAGTCTGGTGTGGGTCTACGTTCAGCAAACACGAAAGCCCACCTATTGGAACTCTTATAGACACTATCTGGCAGAATTACAATATAGAAAAATTCCCAAAAGAGAAAGAAAGAGAAGAATTTTCTTTTGATTTAGACCACTGCACTGGTTAGTACTTCAGCCACTGGTTCAGTTGAACCGTTCTAGACCACATCGCTGGTCTGTTCTTCTAGTAAAGGTTTAACCCTTACTGTTTTGCTGGAACTACTGGAGTATAGGAGAAGAGTAGTAGGCTGTCTCAGTTTGTATAGGTCTGCTGGAGTGAGTTTTGAGATGGTTTGGAAACTCATCCAGGCCCTCCTTTTATAGGCTATGGTGGCTGGGGGTTATGGTCAAGGGAAATAAATCCCATGACCGTTTTCTAGCAGTTGGAGAAAACTAGCCGTTTTATGGCCGTTTTCTGACTGTTATGCATGGGCCATTAAGCTGTTGCATGCTGACTATTGCGAGACATCAGCTAGCCGTTTTCTACCTGTCGGGCTAGCCATGAAGTAGTTACAGCAGATCTGCTGCAACAGCTCTATTTTTCAGCTCTCTATATATATTGGAGGACTCTCATTTAGTCCTCTAGTTTCACTTCATCCAGCCATCCGCCTTAGCCACTTAGTCGCACAGCGACTAGCACACGTCTCGCTCCGGTTCGCGAAGGGAGCGACCCTGAATTGCAAAGTGGGCTACTGGCGCCTCTACAGCCATACTGTCTCACATGCCCACGCCCTTGCACCGAGCCCGAGCCCGAGCGCACGCAAGGTCCATACTCCACGGACTAGGTAGGTAAATATTATAATACTCCACTATTATCATTTAAACCACAGATTTTTCTCTTCCCTTTTCCATGTGGGACTATTCAAAAAACCCACAAAACGGTATTTTTTCAAACAAAATAATATATTATATATATTATTTTTATTATTAAAATATATTTAAAAATCAATATTTTTTTCAACAACTTCATATTAGAAGATTAATCTTGTTCTCTCTCTCTCTCTCTCTCTCTCTCTCTCTCTCTCTCTCTCTTCTTTTTCATGTTTAGGTCAACGTCAACAGCTCATTTATTTATCTTCTTAATTATCCATTGGCAGACCCCAAAAATGAAAGGATAGGATTCTCCAGTCAAGTTGATACGTAACTCCTACCGTCGGCTTGCACTACATTCACCCTCCCAATAACATTTGTCTATTAATAAATCCATATTGCTTGTAGTAATTGTCATCTGCTTGTTTTATTAGGGTTGGTTAGCCAAGGCTCTCATCTTAAGAGCAACTCATGTGTAATGGCAAAGGCAATGCACATTGCCTCCCTCAATCCAAGTAAACAATACTGGTCAATGGAACAAATGGGGCCTCCTATTGGTAATCTGATTCACTAATATTGTGGGCCCCATCACGGATGATCCACTGCCCAATATCCACACTTTGGGTATTCCCACCCATCCCATTTGTGGATCAACTGGAGCAGTCATGCACATTTGGTGGGGATCTTAATTAAACTGTCAGGGGTTGTTTGGCACGACAAATTTAGGGATTTTGAGGGTATTTCAAATCAATTGGTTATTTGGCTTGGCAAATTAGAGGATGTTTCAAATCTAAGGGCCTGTTCGGGACTGTGGATTTGGAACCCTTTGTATTCGGAACCCCTGGATTTGGAATCTTCCCATTGTGTTTGGCATCTTAGAATCAAAATCCCCCTAATCCAAAAGTAGTCATGCATAAATTATTCAAGAGATTTGAATTTAATTGCTAAATCAACTTTAATATATTTAATTAGTATATGTATGTAATGTTTGACACAATGGTTGTAATAAACCCATTGAAATATATACTTTACCCAAAAACGATAAAATTCCAAGTCTCAGATGATCCACAAGCATAGGATCACATCTAAGTGACTAACCAACCATTTTTAATTATTAATTTACATGGACAATATTTGGACGGCACAAATTATCCTAGTTAAGTAATTATAGTAATGCAATTGACAATTTAATTATTTTGGGATATCATCGGTGGGCCATATGCATGTGCCCAATAGATGGTAACCTAGCAACACACATGTTACATATGCAATTCTTTGGAAGGATTTTATATGTAATCCAATCTTTCACATTGGATTTTAAACTCCCTTTTTGATGGTATTTAAAATCTCATAGATTTAAAACCCTCTATTACTTTATGGTGCCAAACATATTAAGAAGTGCCAAACGGCCCCTAACGAAATTTAAATCATTTTGGTGAATTTTGCGATATGTCACTTCTTTTAAAGCCAGAAAAATCTTTTCTTTTTTTTCTCATTTTTAAAGCTAGAAAAATCACATGTGTCACTATGATGCTAATTTGTTACATATGCGGCCTACGGTAATATCCCCAAAATCAACGGCATCACTAAAATTACATTAATAGAATAATTGAGCAGTTCAAACATTAGCTATTTAAAAAAAAACATTGATTAGTCACTTAATTGTGATACTAATCTTGTGGCTTATCCAAGGCTTAGAATTTCATCCTTTTTCACACACACACACATATATATATAGAATATTCCAAATTCAATGAATTTTCACAGGTTTTCCAAATCCATGGTGCCAAATCTAAATTGAGGCCTTAGGACCGTTAGATTACCGAAACGCAAGCTCGATGTGGCAGAATGTGGGGCCCAGCAAATTTGCCTGATCGAACTCACCGTATATTATCTCATGTTAGCCTTACCCTGAGGAAACATTTGGAAAGGGGCACGTGCCGGTCAGGTGCACCGTCCCCTTAGCACCTGAGAGCCCATCATGCTTCTCTTTGAGAGGTGGGGCGGGGGGACCAGATCTATCAATGCTACAGCTCGTACTCTTACATTGCTTCATTATCAAGACAAAAGAGATGGATTTCCTTAGTAATGAGCATTCCTACCAGCTATTCTCAACTATCCTATGTTATGCTTTCAAGCGTAATTGGAGATATCAAATATCTGAGGTGACATGTGTTAGATCTGAGCGTCCCGTCAGTTGATCTACACTGTTTAAATCTTCTAGCTGAAAAATTAGGCAATTTTAGCCCTCAGGTGGGCGACTGTATATTCAAACAAATGAATGGCCAGTAAAAAAATAATTTTTAACCGTCAACTTACCCTGTATGTGAGACCCTTTTTAGCCAAATGATCTAAGCATGATTTTTTGGCTTTTTGGAAAGCTCAGATATATCGCATGATTTAGAGTGGATCGCGGACAGTTTCACGGCCAAGATGGATCAGAAAAGGCCCGGTCGGCGACAGAAGTGATCCAGACCATCGGACTCCGGAATGAGTTACCTGCCGTAAGATATATGATTTTGGGGTAGAACGAGCTACTTTAGCCAACCAACCCAGCTATGTCGGGTTGCGACGCCCGGAATTACGAGAAACCCCTAGATTGACAGTCGTTTCCTGTTTTAATTATAACTCTTCATCCGTCGGGCTTTAGGAGTTGCGCCCAACGTGAAAAGAGCTTAGAATAATTAGGAGAACGGTTTGATGAAGCCAAATAGGACACTTACTTTTTTTTGCCGAAAACCTTGCACACTAGTAGATATCACGACCGTCTATGAATAGTAAGTTTACTATTTATGGTAAGTCATGATTTCTAGGAGTTTTAGTTGTACTTTGATTCTGATTTCTTTCGCATTGCTTGGTACCTCTATTTAAAGGATTGTGAACTCATTTTTATTAATTAATTAATCAATTTCGAATTTATTAGAATTTATTTTTATTTTATGCTTTCTTTCCCATGCATTCGAGAAGTCTCTGTGAGGAGTCCAGAGAAGTTCCATGGATTTGGAATACTTATCCTCTTGAGCACGTCCTCCCCTGCGTCAACGCACATGTTTCATATTTACATGCGTGCCTGCGAGTAGATGTGTAATGTGGTTCTAAACGCTTGGGAGTGGCAAACCTCCCAATTTCTATTTCCTTTCCTACACGAGCACATGAACAGGATGAATGAATTGGAGAATGCAACAGCCGTTCAAGCGAGGAGAGATTGAAGAAATGAACGGCTGTACACCTGCCCATATGGCGAACTTACTAGTGATCGTAGCCAATCATTAGGTGAGGCCGATCATGAAGATACAAAATCAAGCCAATGCAATAATCAGGTGGGTCATACATGTACGAGGAAAAGTGACGGTTAGAAATGAAAAATCACCAACTGCGCGTACTCATCATACATCCGTGGCCCACTTGGTAAGTGGACCAGCCTTTCTTGTGGGACAAGGAGTGTCCAACTTGAGCACTACCCTACACATGGTCCAGATCTCTCACACGTGTACTAATTTGGCATGTGTGCTGTGATTCCCATCTTCATTTGCAGGGGTACGAGTCGGATTAAAAGCTCTCACGAATTTGAACGGTATAGGCCAGGACAAAAGTGGCCACTGACCTCTTCGGAAGCCACTCAAAACTCATGACATATATATATATATATGGAAAAGGTACTATGCGCTCGAGCGTAAAGCGGTCGTCCGTGAGGTCGAGCTGGGGTGAGCCCCACTGTGATTCCGTTCGAAGATCCACACCGTCCACCAGATGTACTGTCCTATTTTGGGCCTGAATGGCCCAAAATCGTCCGTCCATCGTGATCAGGTGGGTCATACCATCTGAAAACATAAGTATACCAGGAAAAACATGTAAAAGCACTTGGTGGGCCCCACCTGAGATGTGGATACCACCTGAAAAGTGGTTTAAAATTACTTTCAAGTGGGACACACATGATGGACGGTTTTGATCATGAAGAAACCTCTCGAAAGGCCCCCACAACTGGTTTTGAATGTTTTAATGGTGCACGGCCCCTCTCCACTTCTGTACGTGGTGTGGCCCACAAAAGTCACATATTGAGGTGATTTTCAGCCGTGTGGGCCCTACCTGGGATGGTTCATCTGACTGAGGGGGTAAATGTTTGAACGGCATCACGGTGGGCCCCACACCAACTCGACCTCATGGACGACAGTATGCGCTCGACATCATAGTACCCTTTCCCATATATATATACCTCATGGAAAGGGTACTATGAGGTCGAGCGCATACTGTCGTCTATGAGGTATATATATGGGAAAGGGTACTATGAGGTCGAGCGTATACTGTCGTCCATGAGGTCGAGTTGGTGTGGGGCCCACCGTGATGCCGTTCGAACATCTACCTCCTTAGTCAGATGAACCATCCCAGGTGGGGCCCACACGGCTGAAAATCACCTCAATCCGTGACTTTTGTGGGCCACACCACGTACAAAAGCGGAGAGGGGCCGTGCACCATTGAAACATTCAAAACCAGTTGTGGGGACGTTTCGAGATGTTTTTTCATGATCAAAACCGTCCATCATGTGTCCCACTTGAATTTAATTTAAACGACTTTTCAGATGGTATCCACATCTTAGGTGGGCCCCACCAAGTGATTTTACATGTTTTCGCGTGTATACTTATGTTTTCAGAAGGTATGGCCCACCTGAGTTCCGTGGATGGTGGATTTCCAGCCGTGTGGGTCCCACTTGGAGCGGTGCATCTAGTGGATGGTGTGGATCTTTGAAAGGAAGCACGGTGGGGGCCCACTCCAGCTCGACCTCATGGACGACCGCTTTACGCTCGACCTCGTAGTAACTTTTTCACATATATATATATATATATATATATATATATATATATATATATATATATATATATATATATAATGTGTGTGTGTGTGTGTGTGGAAAAGATACTATGCGCTCGAGCTTAAAGCGGTCTTACATGAGGTCGAGTTGATGTGGGCCCTATCGTGATACCGTTCGAAAATCTACCCCTTCAGTCAGATGCATCATTCCAGAGGGGGCCCACACGGCTAAAAATCAAGTCAATCTGTGACTTTTGTAGACCACACCACGTACAGAAGTTGAGAGGGGCCGTGCACCATTGAAACATTCAAAACCATTTGTGGGGACCTCTCGAGACGTTTTTTTATGATCAATACCGTGCATCATGTGTGTCCCACTTGAATGTAATTTTAAACCAAATTTCATGTGGTATCCACAACTCAGGTGGGGCCCACAAAGTACTTTTACATGTTTTTACGTGTATACTTATGTTTTAGGATGATATGGCCCATCTGAGTTACGTGGATGGCTGATTTTGGGCCATGTGGGTTCACCCTAGGCTCGTACATCTGGTGGACAGTGTGGATCTTCGAACGGCATCACGGTGGGACCCACACAGCTCGACCTCACGGACGACCGCTTTACGCTCGAGCGCATGGTACCTTTTCCCATATATATATATTCTTTTGAGATAAAAGCACGACAAATATCAGTAGGTGGAGCACTGAAATTGATGGGCTGAAGAGGGGAAATGATACGGTAGAGCCATCTCTCTAATGTACACAGTGGCAGGAAAATGTGTCAATCTGGACTGTCCAACTAGTGGATATAAATGCCTGTGTTTTGAAAATTAAATTAATCAGACAACCATGATCATCACTTTTTTTACACTTTCAGTCCATTAATATTGACCATTGACAATTCAGATGCCTCGAATTGTTGGATCCATGCGAATCTTAAACCATTTTCCATCCATAATACAGTGGGCATATTGATGGACGGCCCTGATTGACACATCACCTCGCCAGATGTACTGTACCATGATGGCGCTACCATATTTATCTTTTTCCGGCTGTACTGTATCATCTCCCTCCCTGGGCTGACACACGAACTGCTCCGAAAGTGCCATGGCCTCTCATTTGAGGTATTCGTTGTAAGGTGGGCCCTTCCATGGACATTCCATGGCTCAAAAATGTTGCTGTTTCACTCATCAGGTAGATAAGACGTTCATGAGAATAGACAGTAAATATGAGAGTGTCCACTCGTCAAGCGATTACCCATTTCGGCAACCACATCAGATCAGACTTGGGCCTGTTGTTCTAAGCCCATGCCAATCTTGGACGGGGCTCAGGCCTCGGACCTTAAGTGTTGGGCTGAGTCCAGGCCTAGCCTAGTACAGTCCACCCCATTGCTGCCCCCTAGGTGCACGAAGATCTACTGCAGCGCATGTACACGCGGCACATCCGTATATATGGAACACTTGAAGGTTGGATGGGCACATTCTAAAATGCTTAAAGATGGATAGTCTCACCACTGGCATATTGGCACATGTGGCATAGGTTTTACTATTTGTCACACGTGTCTCAACTCTCCCAATAAGCTGGACAAAACATTTTCAGTCACTAGACCACAGAAGTTTCGTGCATCTCCCGCTAATTGATGACTAGGACAAGTCGGATGCAGCACAGTCGACTAGGACTCAGGTCGGACCCGGTCTAGCTCACGCCACAAGTCCCTTAGAGGAGTCATGGGTTACTTGAACGAGTCGAGCTAATTCACCCCCAACTCGGGTGAGTAGCAACTTTGAGTCAGGACAGGACAAGTCGGTAAGAGTAGTCTTGTATCATGGGTTAGACTCAATGTCTCCCCCAGAACGAGTTTTTACAGAAGTGGTTGGCATTCTTACCACTTGTCATAGTGTGAGTTGTCCATGGATTTGGGGGGATTTGAGGGATTTCAAATCCCCTAAGTTGTTTGGCACACTAAAGCAACCGTGGGGGTTTCAAATCCAGGGGTTTCAAATTCAAGGTGAGAACTTGAATTACATCTAAAATTATTCTCAAAGTTGCATGTGTAACATGTGTATCACTAGACTATTTAATCTATTGAACACATGACCCACTAATGATATCCTAAAATAATTAGATTATCAATTGCATCACTATAGTTACTTTAACATGATGCTTAGTACTGTCTAAACATTATCCATGTAAATCAATGGTCAAAAATCGTTGGTTAGTCACTCGAATGTGATTTTGTGCTTGTGACCCATCCAAGACTTGGCATTTCATCATCATTTTTTTGGCAAGTATATATTTCAGCGGGCTTATTACAACCATTCTGTCAAAATTTACATAAGTTCACTAATTAGAGATATTAAAGTTAATATAGTAATTAAATTCAAACCCCTGCAATTATACTCTGAATAGCCACTTTTGGATTAAAGTCGATTCTCAATCTTAGGTGACAAACACAACAAGAGGGTTCCCAATCCAGGGGGTTTCAAATCCACCCTCCCAAACAGGCCCTAAAGTTTTTCTTGTAGCATTGGCGAAGTGATCCGCCACATCAACAGTCTTTATCACCACACATGTTTGCCACGTGCGAGGAGGGAGCTACATGGGACATTGAGATGCGTGTCAGCATTCCCCAAACCAACTTAGACCTGTTGGATAATGGCGAATTACAATACACATTTTGATGCTATAATCAAGTAATATATGACTATTTGCCATGGCAAGGTGATCAATTTTGATATTTGAATAAGCCATCTTTTTCTTTTATTTGCAACTAACGTGTGACATTTGTACTCTAGGTAGGAGGTTTCCATATTATAGTTTATGAGCTAGACTTCAATGTTAGGTCAGCACCTTTTAAAAATGGTTATAACTCTGGTGGCTCTCCACCATTGACAGGGCGTGGTGTACACCTATCAGGACCATCTAAATCGATGACCCAACTATGGATAGATCATAATCCAAAAACGACAGTGAGAATATTAGAGTATCTGATTTTATTTTTTCTTTGTATCTGGACCACTCACTATTTTACTTCCAACCATTCATCCGTAGCTATTGAGTGGATAGTTAAGATTGCTTGGTAAGTTTGTTTTTTGAGATGTGCTCCACCCAGGATGTGACCCACAATTTGGACGGTCTGGATAGCTGTATATCATTTTCACACGTAAGGAGGATGACTCACCACCATTTGCAAAATTGGTCAACTAGCAAAGGAGTCTAGACTATAGTTAATTAACACGACCAATTTCGCTGGAAAGAACGTGATCAACGTGACCTAAAATTATCACAATCCGAATGTTTTCAGATTCGAGGAATGGTGATATGCGGGTCCCTGCGTATTCTACTCCTCGTAGTACCCATGGCAAATATGTCCTACAATCGAGATGGTGGATCAGGTGGGCCACCAAGGAGGTGGGCCATAGGGTAAAAATCGCCATGATTAGACAATTTCAACTATCCAGTTATTGTGAGTTTTGTTAGTAGAATGTAGAATTCTGCTTTAACAGTTCCTTTTTTAGGTCATCGATCAGAGGGTTACCAGGATCCAATCCCCCTGCCTTTTGAGATATGGCCCATCCACATGGTGGCCCACAAGAACAACCGTCCCTATCACAATAAATGTTTTGCAGCTCTACTGTGACAAGGATGCCGGGTATTAATTTGTGAAGTGACCTGCATACTGGAGTTCCTTAATTATATTATTATTAATGAACTCAGGGAGCTAAATTACATGAATCTTTCACAGCAAGAAAATTAAAATTCCAGCAACTGTTGCTTGTTCACATATTCTAAGTCTTATATTAATACATTGAGTGAGACTTAAACCTAAGGTAATGCTAAAAGCCAAAGGTTCCGGAAAGAGATCATGACAGCCCAACAGTTGGAATGGAAACAATCTGGCTGGACCAATGGTAGCAAAATGGCTCGATTGAGGACAGCACGTGGCCAGGCTCTGGGCAACACAATTTTTTTGTTGGGCTAAAATAGTTTCGTGGATAGATCCGGCCCATTTAGTAATAGGGCCTTCAAACAAGCATGTCTCCCAACCTCAGGTTGGTCCTTGACAGAATACCTTGCAAAACCTAGGCTTAGTCGGACAAATCAAGAACGTTAATGATCCAGGGTCTATATACAGTACCACGCAGACCCTTACCAGATCGACACCTAATACTCAACTGCAATCGACCAAGCCCATCACCAGCGATGTTGGGCTTTTCCACGTGTTCATAATCTTCATGGCTAATATGGGGATGGGAGAGTTGGCTCTTTCTCCATTAGATCGCAACCGGTTGAGCTTGAGCTGGAAAAATCCTTATTTTAATTAACCCTAGCCCAACTAGTTCAAAATCCAGACCAGAGCTAACACCAGCCCTGCCCCTCGCCAGCCCAACTCTCCTAAGGACTAGTAGAATTTTATGGGGCTGAAATTCAGGCACCGCCCCGATCCATGGCAACTTAAATGAGCCAGGATTGAAATTTGCATAATTCTACAAAAAAATGTTATACCGTAAGTAGTAGTTGTCTCTCTCAATCTTGAAATTTGCATTTAGAAGGTTTTTTCAAAAGAAATTGACATCCATGTTTTTCAAAATAAAAATTTTTTTTAAAAAAAAAAGATGATTCCATACTCTCTCTCTCTCTCTCTCTCTCTCTCTCTCTCTCTCTCTCTATCAAAAAGGAAAAACAGTTGATATTCACCCTAGTCATTTTCTTTTCCAAAGTTTTCAACATTCCCGGAGAGACCTGACACTCCTGAGAAACAACATTCTATTTTCGATACTTGGATACTTACATCATGGACCTGGATTCACCATTTTATAAGAGACATCAAAAAATGGATTGGTCCATTGATAGAGACCACTTTGGATGATGAGTCTCCAAGGAATCATTTTGATGGGATGTCTACCATCATTCCATCAATGGCTTGGGAGACCAATGGTTATAAAATGAGAAACACACGTATGCAAGGTTAGCATCCTCCCCTCAATATGAGAATTTCATTATGGTCCAAGAAAAGTGAGGCAACGTAACAACCTTTCCAAATCAATGTTTGACCATCCATATGTCATGTGTGCCCACTAATAACATCCGATCTTGACGATTGATATGGGGATGGAAGACTTTCAACCAATGAACGTGAACAGATAACTTTTAATCTGTCTTCACTTGTGGTCACTCTCCTCTTAAGGAGTTTGGTGGTGCAGTGGGTCCCAATCTCGTGTAAGAATGGTAATAGTCAGGTTTGGACCAAGCCAGGCTAGGCCTAGCCCCACCCAACGTTACAAGGCACCAGGCTCGAACCCAGCATGTGCCCTGCCACTACAGGCCCAAACCAGGATCGAGTGGACTGTACGTGTCCAAATTAAATAGATTAAAATTTTGAAAACAAAGGTCTGCATTCAAGATGCATGCTTTGCCTAACCGATGATTGAAATGTACACATAAGGTCAGGTTGGCCCAGGCGAAGTGGCTGGGTTGGGCTAAAATGACCCAAGGCCAAGCCCAGTTCAAAGGAG
Organism: Magnolia changhungtana; assembly: GCA_030180095.1. Lineage (NCBI taxonomy): Eukaryota > Viridiplantae > Streptophyta > Magnoliopsida > Magnoliales > Magnoliaceae > Magnolia > Magnolia changhungtana. Next base: position 4,770,985 of record JASAUF010000667.1, read on the forward strand.
GGCCGTCGCCGGAACAGGTGAGCCGCTCACTCATGATCTATTCAATCCAACTGCTTTTATGCAACCAACCTACTACAGTGGTTGAGCGGGCAGATATTCCGTTACTCGCAAGTAACGTATAAACCAACCGTTGGTTGAGACCTCAGCAAGCTATTAGGATCTTCAAAAGTCACCAACTCCCTGAAATGATCGTCGACCCTAAGACATGCAAAGCTTCTAAGGTTTTCGCTATACAAGTGGGGGCCATGGTTCGGTCATCTACATCGTTGGTGTCATTAAGCCCCAAGTGTTGCAAAATTTTTAGTTGAACATGGACCCACTGTATTTCGTTTATCAACTGTTTATTTGCAGAAGTGTGATGTTCATCGCATGGACCATTCAAGGGATGGCCTACTGAATGAGTGGTTTAGATCTCGTACACATTTGTCACGTGTACAAAAAAAGTTACCAATAAGTGAAAGAAAATGATAAAAGGAGTTAGATAGCACCCATTTGCTACAGCCAAGCATGCCCACCTGGCTCATGTGTGGAAAATCCAGTACGTGTATCTGGTGGGCCCACTATGTAAATGATTTTGTCAAAAATCAGGACAGTGAACTCCGGTGTAGCCTAGACATGTATGAAAATAACAACTGGATCTTGGGTACATTAATTTTTTAAATATTTGGCCTACTGAGGTTTGCTAGAATTCATTCCAATATATTCCAATTACATATGCTGGAACTATAGCTGTTGGATCTGGGATCACATTCGGGCCGTCTAATTAATGTTGTTGGTCTTACGAGAACAACAAAGGTAGCCTTGAAATTTTCCTAGTTTTGATGAACCTGAACTTCCAATCAATGGATAATTAAAAACAGCTTAGGAGAACAACCATATTCAAAAGAAAAAATTTAAATGATCAAAGTATGAAAATATTGCAAGATGAGAGTTTCATTATTTGTTATCCTCAATAGATTTTGAGGTGCATGCATCATATAAACAATTTGTATAACCCAAAATAATCACAATATACAGTCCCAACGTCTGGCAAACCTAACGGCCTACCCGAAGTCTTACTCAACTGAATCCATATCAGGGAGTCCACAACACCTGTGACCATGAAAGTTGTGTAAGAGCCAAGTCATTCAAAACAGGGACCGGCTCTTATCTTTTACGGTTTGAAAACCAAATAAGACTAGATATTATGCAGACATTGACACCCCTATCCCCTATTCTCTTGTTAGATCTGCAGATGATGTTCTAGGCACACATATCAGATTGGAATATGCGGATGGATGCAAGGGCTAGCAAACCTCCAAACACTATATGGTTTAACACATATGACCTGCTTAGTTTATGATAGGCACTTTTAAGGGACAAGCTTGTTTGATATACATATCTCATCTCAATTAAATTATAGGACCCTTGATTGGAGGCTTTGAACACTTGGGTTTTTCGGTTCTCACACGTGAGCCCATGGTTTAGTAAACCATACCATTGATATGTTGCTACCATGGTTGAGACAGTACCAAAAAACAAAAACAAAAGAAAGAAAAAGTACAACAATCAAAAGAAAATTTAGGGTCTGGCATTATTAGGTTGAGTTTGAGCCAGCTCGACCATTTACTAAATGGGCTAAGAATTCTAGCCTAAACCTAATCCACCATCCATTACCATCCTGACCTAACCCACTGAGAAGTCATCAAGCCTAGACCTGAGCTGAGCTGACCATTTAACTCTACCCAACCCACCATGACCCAGCTCATACTCAAGAATGAAACATAAGACCAATGGAGTGCACCGCCTGGCCCAATTAGTGAATGCATATGTACATAAGTATATCTTTTGTGCTCATTATTAATATTATTATTATTATCTTCTTTTGCCTTTTGAGTTGGATCGGGTTGACTTCTGCAGTCCAACCATTGATAAACCTAGATAGGCGAGTTTGACCAATAGGGTTCAACCCTATCCCAATCCATTTACTTAAATGGATCACATTGCCAACATGAGCCCAACCCACTACCCTTGTAGCCTGGCCTAAACAAGCTCAAAAGCGGATCCCTCTAGTTGACGTGTGGGCCATCCCCACCCATTGCCACGTGAAAAGCCAGGTTACAATATGATGCAGTTGTCATTAGCGAACAACCCAATAGGTCGCACTTGTCATTAGTGAAAATCCGGGCATATACATAGCATATTCGGGAGTTAGATGATACTCGGGAGCATGATGCTTGATACACAGGCATTTGGAAATTGCACACGTCGCATACATAATCTCAAATGAAACTGAATAATTGTAAAATTCACTGTCACTAAATTACAATCTCAAAATTAGATTGGTTGAACAACCTCAACCTCTTATTTGTTAATGCTTTTTTGTTGAAACAACTGGATATTTTCCATTTTTAACCATACGATAGATTCCACCAATCTGATTGTCAGGTAACTGCACTTAGTTGTACGTTACCTTTGCAAATTTCTAATTCGTTCCCAAGATCCGGAGTATCATCCATCCCACCGCTAGAGTATCTAATATTTTTTTACCCCTCTTCTTAATCTGAATTCCTTTTCTACCTATTTTCGGTAAACAGATTCCCTGACTACTGCTTCTGTAATTCAGACACGAGTTGTCTGATACTTTGGGACTAGAGTATGTAAGCCATACACGTGTCATGTAAGCCATACACGCATAGACATAATTATTACACACGTGTCATGTAGTATCCCAATGTAAACCGTTTAAAAAGCGGGACCACTTTTTAGGGGCATTTAGGAAGCTAAATTAAATAGATGATCCTAACGTTACTATTGATGGCCATCAACTAAACGACTAAAAATGAAAAATAGATAACGGGACCACCGGAGCAATAGTAAGGACCCAACATCCAGCCAATCTTTTATTATTATTATTATTTTTTTACACGCACACACACCCCACACACTCACACCTTGGCGGGATTTCATCACCTATGGATACTCGAACCCTTGACCGGGTGTTGAAACTCCTTAGAGTCTACCACCGGAGCAAGAGTAAGGATCCAACATCCAGCCAATCTAATTGCGGAGTTGGCCCCGCTATTTGAACGGTTTAAATTGAGGTGCTTAAGCCACGTGTATATTAGCAGTGTGGGATGGACTTGCTTTCTCCTGGTTACCCATGCTTACCTCGGAGAAAGACGGACGGATCGGAAATGACGACATGAAGCCTGCCGAGGACTGCGAGTAGGAAAAACCCATCCTCGCAGTTAGACGCACCGTCGTGTCACACATCTTTGAAATGTTTGTAATCGGCTAGGCCGGGCCTGGCCCACGGGCCTCCACCCTAAACTTGGCTGCCGCCGGGTTCGATCAGGCTGTTGTAATACTAAGTTCCATTTAGGTCGCAATGTGGTGCCATTTCATTGATCCGCTAAATATAGGATATAGGGCTGTCAATGGGTCAGTAGCCCCAACGGGCCTTCTGGCTTGGCCCGTATTGAGCCAGGTTTGGGGGTGCTGTATCCGGCCCGACAGTCGGGCTCCAGCTTAGCTCCCCAAAAGCATATAAACCTAACCCGGCCTGATAGGTGTTTTCTAAACTTAGTTTTCTCCATTTTCTTTCATTCTCTTACACATGAGGCACACCAAAATATCATTTATACACGGTTATATTCTGGGCTCAGACATTGGGCTTTGGATAAATATCCTGAGCCAGCCTTGGGCTGAACTATTTTAGCCCGTTATGGGCCCAGGCTGGATTTGGGCTTAAATTCAAAATTGCAGGCCGAGCTTGGACAGAGCTCGGCCCAGCCCATTGACAGCTCTAACTGGATCAGCCAACCTTTTGAATGTTGGTGGCCCCTCTCTAACAAGCATTTTGACCAACCAATCAAATGGTGCCACATCACAGTTTTTTTTTATAGGAAACTCGATGTTATCCCGACCTGACCGAAGCAGCTCCCAACAATATCGAACAGCTAGGTCCACACTTGAATTTAGGCCTAATGTCCAGTCTGAGCTAGGCTAGTGACAATGGTAAATGGTTCAGCCAGACTGAACAGTAAGTGGGTTGGATATCGCAATATCCATATCCAATTTTGGATTTGGCCATCAGTTATGGATATAAATTAAGATATTGTCCAAAGAAGTTGGATATGAATATTATTCAAGGAAGTTGAATATAAAACGGATGGTCACATTGTCAGATATCTGACGAATATAATATTTAAAACTAAATAATAAATAAAATATCTAATGAAATTAACAGTAACACCTTTGAAAAAAAAAAACTACAACATAATAAATTAATATTAGGCTACAAATTCTAAAGCATTTAAACTGATATGAACCTATATCAACCTTATCATCCATGTCAACGTTAATTAAATATTATAGAATTTAATAGACCATATATTAGTATTTAATATTTCAATTTAAAATATTATTATTTCAGTGAATTATAAAAATGTTATCAAGTAATCAGGTAAGTGAACATATATGATAACATCCATATTTGACTCGCTTACTATGATCTTGTCATGTTAGATATGTCAGCTAATCAAATAAATGGATATCCAATGCTAGCAATGGTTGGAATGAGTTTATAGTATTTTGGGGCACCTAAAAACTTTTTTTTTTTTTTTTTTACATTTTTACGTACACTAAAAAACACACACCTCTCACATGAGCACTCAAATCCATGACCTATATTGAAACACACTCCATTTACCATTAAGCCATATGTTAGATCCATTCTTAAATTGATTATCATAATCATTTCATTATATAAAAGTTATGATAGCAATTGTAAGACCCGTATCCTAGCCCGTACTGTTCCGTAGGCTTCCGCGGTCCTTCCGGTCGAATTCCGGCAACCCTCGACCTGTATCCGACGTTTGTGCGCGATCCTAAGCCAAGTCCTACATATCGGAGTCGGCTTGACCTGAAAGTTGTGCCCCAGTGACAGCACCGTTTCTACGGTTTCATCGCCGTGACTCGTGCACCGATCTGATACCAAGGTCAGAAGATGTGGGTCCGCATTCATTTCGAAGAAACATCACGCGTTGCGAATTCCAAGAGAATCTCTACAACATGTCTCATCAATCAATCAATCAATCAATCAAGTACACACCATACCACAAGTACAAGCAACCCATCTCTTTCCCATTCCCAAAGTTAACTCTCTCTCTCTCTCTCTCCACCCATCTCTTTCTTACAACTCTATCACTCCACCCATCACCCATCACTCATCATCCCATCCCTTTTCACCCATCAGTTCCTCTCTCTCTCTCATTCTCTCTTCACTCCTAAGTAACCAAAAAAATCCATACTTCTAAGCCTCCCCAAGCTCTTCCAAAACAACAAGTGTGGCCCACTTTCTCAGTCTCTCATCTCTCATCTCAACCATCAAAACCTCATCATCTTCCGTTGAGATCGAAGCTAAGGCGACTACCATTCCAAGGAGCTAAAGAATGAGGTCAATAGGTGGGTGATCTACCAACAATTTGCATTTGAGGGCCCACTTGTAGGTGGGACCCATTTTGATGTATGTGTTGTAATCACGAGGGGCCCATAGTGGCGGGACCCCTCCATCACCGTCTCTCTCTCTCTCTCTCTCTCTCTCTCTCTCTCTCTCTCTCTCTCTCTCTCTTGTATGGATGATAGTGTAGTTGTGTGTGTGGCCCACCATGAAGTGGATATTTTATCCATGCCATTCGCCTTCATGGGACCCCACCTAACGGATGTGTTGGATCTACACCATCCAACCCGTTATCGGGCCTGGACGGAAGGAAAACACAAATATCATATTATTCCAAACAGGTGGGCCACGTCCATGTGGGACCCACCTTGATGAGGTAAATCCACACCGTTCATCAGTGGAGGTGGCTAATAGTGCAATCTGACAGTGGGGTGTAACTAACAGTAAAGTGAGAACTGACGGTGGAGTGTACCACCTAGCCACACCTTTTTCTTTCTTTCAAATATAATATAATAAATATTATATATATATACATATATTATACCATCAGGTGGGCCACGTCTATGTGGGACCCACCATGATGCCTATGTTGTATCCAAACTTCCAGCGTCCAGGGACGCTAGACATGGCTCCACAGTGAAGTGAGAACGGACGTGGTGTGTGTGGGTAACAGTGAGGTGTGAACTGACGTGGGTGTATACTATCAAACTAACCTGGTGGGTCCCACACATGTGGACCCACCTCATGTGTACGTTGAATCTGAATCGTCTATCAGTTTGACATCCAGCAGCATGTAGTTGCTAGACCGTCAGCTAGATCTATGGGCCCCACTACATGATGTATGTGTTGCATCACGACCGTCCAAATATGTGGGACCCACCATCAGCCGTCCGTCCAGGCATTGATAGCACTGACCCTCCCACTCCCTCTCACACACGCACACGTATACATATGTAGTTATGATAATATATATTATTATATAATATAATATTTTATATTATTATAATATTATATAATATTTTATATTATAAATATCATGGTGGGTTTGGCATGCTAGGTAAGACCCCACCATGATACGTGTGTTGTATCCCTAGCATCCACCTGTGTGTGGACGTGGGGCCATCGTGATGCGTGGGTTTTGCCACACCATCCAATACACTGGACAGGTGGGACCCACCATAGATGTATGCATTTCGTCCATCCATCCTTATGAATGGTGGCAACAAGGGCCCACCACTATTGGATGTGCTGCATCCAGCCGTCCATCCATTTGCCTAGCTTGTCTCAAGGCTTGAGACTAAAAAAAAAAATAAGATAGATAATAATATCAAGTGGGCCACACTGCAGAAGACAATGGGATGAACGTCCACCATTGAAAACCCCTTTGGGTTGCAGGGTTCTGGATCAGAGTGATATTTGTTTTCCCTCTATATCCAGGTCCTTGTGACCTTACGCACAAACTGGATGGAAATTAAATGTTATGGTGGGCCCACTAAAATTTGATAGTGGAAAATGGTCCTTATGACCTTATGAATAGTATGGATGGAAAGTAAATTCTAAGGTGGGCCCACTAGAAATTTAATGGTGGAAATCATTGTCACCATTGTCATTTGTGGTATGGTCCATATGATCCTTTGGATATGATTCATTTTTTTTAATGCACCGTAATGATCCCTTGTAGTGAATGCATGATCTATTGGACTCGGCCCATTTGACTTGGCCTATTCGACTCAGCCCATTTGACTTGGCCTATACGATTCGGCCCATTTGATCGGCCCATCTGTTTCGGCCCATTTGATTTGGCCCATTTGTATCAGCTCATTTGAATCGGCCCATCTGTATCGGTCCATTCGACTTGGCCCATTTAAATCGGCCATTTGACTCGGCCTATTCAACTCGGCTCATTCGACTCGACCTATTCGACTCGGCCTATTCGACTCGGTCTATTTGACTCGGCCATTTGAATCGGGCTATTTGACTCGGCCATTTGACTCGGCCATTTCGACTCGGCCTATTCGGCTCGGCCCATTTGAATCAGCCCCATTGATTTGACCCATTTGAATCGGCTCATTTGATTCGACCCATCTGAATCGGCCCATTTGATTGACTCATTTGAATCGGCCCATTTGATTGACTCATTTGAATCGGCCCATTTGAATCAGCCCATTGATTCGGCCCATCTAAATCGGCCCATTTGATTGACTCATTTGATTCGGCCCATTTGATTCGTCCCATCTGAATCGGCCCATTTGATTCGGCCCATTTGATTGAGCCCATCTGAATCGGCCCATTTGATTCGGCCCATTTGATCAGCTCATTTGATCAACCCATTTGATTTATATGAGGTCCAATGAGACATGTGAGGCCTTTGTGTGGGTCGATTGTGATGTATTCAAGGCCCGTGAGCGAGGCCCAATGTGATATATTCAAGGCCCGTGAGCAAGGCCCATTATGATGTATTCGAGGCTCATGCGATGCAGCCCACTTGATGTGTATATGACCCTTTGAGCTCATTATATGTTTTGGCTCTATACGTACACCACTCCTTGGGAACAATGTTGGTTAGATGTCTACATTGATGGGTAATAATAGTTGGATGTCCACATTGTGACCTTCCCTTAGAACTTGTTAAACTCATTCTCATAATTCTCTTGTGGGTTAACCAAGATAAGTGGGCCCCATTCGTCCTAGACAGATGGTTTCGCGCTATCGGATTTGATATAACCAGGGCCGAAGGCTAATCTTTATATTATGGTTGATCGGCTGTTCATCTATGGATCCCGCCTTGTTTATATGCTAATGATCGGTGCCGATTATAGATGTTAATTGTTGGTGCCAATTGTCGATGTTAATCATCAATTTCGATTGTCGAGGCAAATTGTCGATGCCGATTTCAATTGCTAAGGCCAATCATCGAGACCCATGTGATATATATGCTGCCCGTGTTTAAGGCCTAATGTGATGTATATGCGGCTCGTATTTGAGGCCCATTGGGATGTGTATTCAGCCTGTGTTTAAGACTTAATGTGATGAATACGAGGTCTATGTGGTGAGGCCCATTGTGATGCATCTGAGGGCCAGGCGATGAAGCCTATTGTGATATATATTAGGCTCATGTGAGAGGCTCATCGTGATGTGTATTAAGCTCTTGAGTAAGGCCCGTAGTGTTGTATATTAGGCCCTTGTGCGATGTCATGGGTCCACTATATGTTAAGCTCCATGTGGGCTATTCCTTGAGGGCAATGTTGATTAAATGTCCACATTGTCGAGGCCGATTGTTGATGCCGGTTATTAATACTGATTATGAGTACATGACAACATAGCATCATGATACATGCCCATACGCATCATCTGCGTGTTTGTTATGAGATGTGATTGACCGTTGCATATGTCATTGGGCAGATGTTCACTCCCCAAGTATAGGGTTGTGATGTAGTAATAAACTCGGTGAGACCGAGGTGGAATCCACAGGGATTAAAACCTGTACGTTATCTGAAAGTAACCAGAACTAGAACTAGAATAAGATGCAATCTAAATCAAGTGAATTTGAGGAATAATGGTGAAATATTAATCTAAGCTTAAAGAATTCAGAGAGAGGGAAACTAGAGATTTAGAGGATCCACTTGTAGAGATCAGGGAGATCTACGCTTGATTCACGAACTCAACTAGACTTCGAATCCCATCTTCATCCAGTTGGAAAATATAACCTGTAATTCAATTTTGAACTTCATTTAATCTAGTTTTCAAGAGATCAGACATGTGTAAATTAGAATGGATTCCATCACAAAATCATGCCCATGAGACAAGACAAACAACAGGATTAAACCAATACACAGCAAATCTGAGTGATGTATGAATGTCGAGAAGAGTTCTGTCATTCCACCATGTCCAAGGGACGATGGTGAACAACAGGGCATCCTAGATTCATAATCACAAGAAGGGAAAAAGAAATACTCAAGCCATTGCAGATCTATTGTAATGTCAGTCACAACAAACCATTAAAAACTAACAGCATTCCTTAAAATCAAACTGAGATCAACATCAATTCAATCATGAATCCAGGCCGTAGAAATTCCCCATCACGCTACAAGCTTCACCTCTTAGCCCTAGCTAAGAGGTTTAGCCAACCATGTTTGGCTAGATCTCTCAAACAAACAGAATAAAATAAAAAGAAAAAGAAATAAAAAAAAAAAACAAGTGTCTATCTGTCTCTCCCACCTTCCCTGTCTCTCTCTCTCCCCTGTCTTTCGTCCAAGGCCTTCCTTTTGTAGCTGCTTCTAAAATCGGTGGCTGGAGAGGTCGATCTCTAAAATTTCTTTCCGCAGCTAGAGTCAGTGCGGAAGGCTGGAGTCGGTGGACTGTCTTCACATACGCAGTAGAAAAGGACGCGGGAAACCCCTCTTCCCTTACTTTATTTCCAAAACATTAACATCCCCTGGGACGTTATTGAGCAACCTTCATGATGGACGGTTTTGATCATGCATCCGATCACACCTTTGATCGTACAATGGCCCTCAACGGCTGGATTTCTCGGACGTGCGTAACAGAGCCCGCAGACGGACCGACGCTGGACTCTCGGTGGGTCCCACTTCCAACATCTTTTGAGAAATCCAAACCGTCCATTCAATTTCCCATAAAAAACCGTTCAATCTTGCTCAGTTTTGGATCCCAACTTTGGTTTCTCATGGATGTTTGTTTGGCGCCATCCAACCTACGTTGAAGCCTTCATCTTCCTGTACCATCCACGAAAATCCGAAAGCACGTTAGAGTGTGGTCAGTTTGACCTCCTGATTACAATGAACGGCTTGGATCATCATGATGTGTGATGATGGTGGCCCACCAGAATCTTCCGCAGGCTCTGTTGCGAAATAGAGCCTACGTACATGCGTTGTGATGGTCGGTGGGCCCCACAGAGTCATTTTCAATGAAATTCACTCCGTCCGTTGGTTTCAGGACGAAAATCCATACAGAAAGGAGTGTTTTTGGAGTTGATTAGGTGTGGTCCACACAATCTTTTGTGCTACCGTTCATCTTGCATGCGGCTAAGATCTTCTCATGTCGGCTTTGCATGGTGGAGAAAGGACACCAAGGTGAGGTGAATACCCCCCCTCTGTACACAATGAACGGTCTGGATCGTTCGTTTTAATGATACATGGGGCCCACTAAGCAAAACCGACGGATGTCGTTCATCCGTTGTTTCCTTACGCAGGAAGGAGACGGGTCTCCTTCCTTTGACCAGTTGTTCCAGTCCAGTGTACGTCGAGTGCACTTGTGCACTGTGCACTGTCACTGCCAGTGGGGTCCACTCATGATGTTTGTAGGAAATCTGCTCCGTCCATCTATTTTAAAACCTCATTTCAGGGGTTGAGACTAAAACTGAAGTATATCCAGATTTCAGGTGGGCCCCAAATCATGATTTTAGTGGCTGAACTGTTTGTCTGGCCACTTCCACAAGGATCCATTGGCTCAAATTTTACGTGTACGGTTAAATTATGGTCCTTAGGCCATGTATGAAGTTTTGAGCCGAGCAGATACTGAGAACCATGTGATCTTGCATTCTGGCTGACTTTCAAGCCACTTGAGCTTCAGTTTCCCGATTTTCTCAGATCCCCAGCGTGCAAATCCGTCGATCTTGGTCCCCTGGGGTCCGTCCCTTACTCTGATGAATTCTGGACGTTAAATCTCAGCTTTTAGCACCTTTTTGCAATTCATGCTCTCAAATACACCCTGCATCACAAATATGGTTAAAATCGGACGTTAAACAGTATCATGCTCATAAATCCAGGTAATAAATGGGGTCTAATGTGCAATATTTGACCCTCAACAGCAGATTGTTATGAGACTCCCTGATAGGCAGATGTTATCTCACATGAGCACACGGTATGTGCAGGATTGATACATGACTAGATTGTATGACTCATGCATCTTACATTGTGTGTTGTGACTACTATACACCCTAGCAACATCAGGGTCATAGCCTCCATAGGCATATCGTGGATAGCCAGATGGGACACCAGAAATGTTTGGTTCTAGCATACGGGTGCCATAGATGTCCCTAGGTGAAAATCTTTAAACCTTCGTAGCTAGGAAACGCCCCAATGTCAAGACCGAGTGGATATATATGAGAGCATGAGGGCCGAATACCAGGAGGTCGCGTCTCTCACTGTGTCGTGGTCGGTTGGGAGGGGGTGTGACCTTACCCACCCGAGGGTAGGGGTAGAGCTGGGCATCGGACTGAGTCGGATCGGATTGGGTCCAACTTGATCCTATCCGAAATCTCAATGGGCTGACTCGAACTCGTTCCCATCCGGGACCGAGTCCGGGTCACCTGACTCGAACAGATCCGGAATGTACATAGCTTGATCCGATCCGAGTCCGACTCAGGGAAACCGAGTCGGATCGGATTGAGCATTGTTCGGATCGGCCAAGGAGAAAATCGACAAAAGAAGTAACAGGCGATCAAAGCGTGAAGAAAAAGTTTCTTAACTCCAAAGCAGAAGTTTGAATAAGAAAAACCTGAGAATTTTCAACATGTTTTTTGTTTTTTTTTTTGTTCTACACGAATCACACGTGCTAACTGATAACACTTGTGCAAGATCTGATCTTTCCATCTAGTTGGAAGTAATGTTTTATATCCTCTGATTAAAAAGAAAAGGTCATTTTTCTCCTCGTATGACCGACAAGTCCAGAAACCTCTAAAAATCTACAAAATATTTGGAATTTTAATTCACAAAAGCAGGAAAAAGAACAAAAAAACTACCGGAGATATTGCAAATCCAAGAAGAAAGAGTCCTACAATGAAAGAGAAAATGCAAAGATACAATTGAAAGCAGTAAAATCACATGGAATTGAAAACAGGAAATGCAAAATACCATTACAATAGAAAAGGGAATACATACCTCTGAAGATTTTTTTCAGATTCCCTCAGTTCCGGCAAAAGGAAGAGAATAGCCATTTGAAAAGAAGAATAAGAAAAAGAGATGAGAGTTATTTGAAATACTCTGGCCGCGGATGACACTTGATATGCATGCACTTGGAAAATGGTACACGTGGCATCTATTAACTTGAATTTTTATAAGTTACATGTCAAAAATAAGATTGGCTGAACAATCATAACCTCTGATTCGTGGACACTTGCTTCTTAAAATAAGACCGTTGGATATTTTCATTCTTAATCGTCCAAAAAAATTCCAACCAATCTAAAAGTCAAGTAATCGAATAAGTATAGTAATTGGTTCATAATGCATTTAAGATATGAGACATAATTTGGACGGTTTAATTTGAATTATAGCATGCCACGTATATAATATTTAAGTAATTTTTAAGCGCTTGCATATCATCATCCATCACACTGCCAGAGTATGAAATCCTTTCTCAAAAGCAGTATAAAAACTAAAAAGGGCGGATGCCGGGGAGAGAGAAACGACGGATTGAATACTGAGTAACTCAGTACGTACACTAACCGTACTGAGTAAACTCTGTGGGTCCCACTATCATGCATGCATTTTATCCACTCCGTCCATACATTTTAGCAGATAAGTTTAGATCCTTGGCACAAAAATGAAATATGTACAGAGCTCAAATGGACCACACCATCGGAAAAAAGTGTGAATTGAACATCTACCATTGAAAATATCATGGGGGCCACAGAAGTTTTAGATCAATCTGATATTTGTGTTTTCACTTCATCCATGTATTTGTGATATTATGAATAAGTTGGATGAAAAATAAACATCACTGTGGGCCATAGAAGGGTTTTAACAGTGGAAATCATTATTCCCACAGTTTCTTATGGTATGGTCCACTTGAGCTTTTAGATATACCTCAATTTTGGTCTCAACCACTAAAATGATCTAAAAAAATGGATGGATGGAGTGGATAAGACAAATACATTTAAGGTGGGCCCAACTGAGTTTACTCAGTACGATGAGAGCGTACTCAGTACGCAATCCGATTTCGCAGAGGAGATCTCATAATGAGATTACACTATACGTCATTTAATGGGATTTGAGACGCGGATTGCGTCCTACCCCTGCCCGTCTCTAGCCGCGAACGGGCAAATCTGTGGGTGGGCCCATCATGGTGCATCCGTTTATCCAAGCCGTCCATCCCTTTTCTGTTATCATTTTAATGCTTAAATGCAAAAACTAGTCACATTCAATGCTTAAGTGGACTACACCAAAGATTACTCTTGCATTTAATGCAACTATCATTTAATGCCTTGTGCGTTTAATGTAACCGAGCTTATTAGTTGGCGTGGTCAACTTAATCATAGGATTTGCCTCATTTTTATATCCATGCCTTAAAATTATAAGAGAAAAAGGGATGGACGGCTTGGATAAACAGATACATAACGGTCGGCCCACCCACAGAACTGCCCGTTCGGGGGCGGAGATAGGTAGGAGTATGACGCAATAGCTTGAGTAGGTACTCTCCGCCTACTTCGCTCCTCCGTCAGACATGTGACATATGAGCTATTCTTCTAGCTTCCTCCCCTATTTGTATGCCACGTGCGACAACCATGATTGTTTGATGGGTGAACTATCTCCTGTCTTCTTCTCATTTTCTAACCCACAAGAGTTCACAGAGACAGTTTCCGTCTGCTTCTCCGCGACCGGTTCTTCCATTTCACACCTAAGTTAATTGCACGATTGAAAGTAAAAGCTTCTATATACCACTAGAAAGGTAAATAGCTGGAACCCGTTTCAAAAGAATCAAAACCCATTTCAAATACAGACGGTTCGGATCGGGTCTGTCCAAATCGGATCCAATCAGATCGGATTCCGGATCGAGTCGGTTCGGAACAGGGCCTATCTGGATTCGACCCGAAAAAATTCGGATCTAGATTATGCTACCCGATCCTGACCGATCCTAACAATCGGTTCTGTTCGAATTGGGTCGGATCGGGTCTGATCGGGCCGGATCCACCGATTCGGGTATGAAATGCCCAGCTCTAGGTAGGGGGCATTGCTAGGCTGAGTTTGACCATCTCATGAATGGGTCCGCTATCAACGTGTCGAGTAAATATTGGCTGACTATTGGTCAGGCGAATGGTGAGGTCTCTTTCACTTGCATGGTCTCGCGTCAGTGGGGAGCGATTTGCATGTAGAGTGTACTAGACTACGGTGATGATCCCAGAGAGAAACCGAATTGATATGTGGATTTATCGAGTAGGAGTTGCATGTTCATTCATCCATTCATTCACTATGCACTCGGGTTGGTGGTGCGCAACTAATTGTTATGTACTTTCGTAATGGTAAGGATTTCGGTTGGGCGCGCGACTAACTTGAGATTAGGAGTCTACTACATTGAGTCTGGCTATCCAAATTTAGGTATGTGACTGGTTTGGATAGAAGTCATTTGTGATGGACCCCATAGCCTGCGATACTACGTACTATCATCCTGACTTCACTCCAGCTTGGTTATTTCATTCGCACTGCATATTGGATTGTATCATCAACACCTGATATTTGGCTTACTATCCCCGCATTGCATAGGTGATCTACATTGCTTCATCAGTATATGATATTGTTTTTATTATATTTTTGCATCGCATAGCCTGGATAAGGCTGATGGTATTTATAGGCCTATCAGCATGTTTTCACATTACTCTGATATCGTATGATTTATGATCTTACCAGTATTTCTGATATTGTATGATTCATAGACTTATCTGTATCTCCGTTTACTTTGATATTACATTTTGAGCACGCATATATTGCTCACATACTTACACTACTTTTTAAGCTTTTTATAAGCTTATGCATAATAGATGCGTACATGTGACATTATGATGCAGCCGAGCTGAGGTAGGAGCGTGAGGTTGAGTTTCTGGAGTTTTCTTTAATATTTCTATATTGTATTTCCCTTTCAGCATTGTACGCAAATGATTATATTACTGGATATGTGATGATGATGTTGCCTTTGTGATTTGGGTAAACTTGTGGTTATGCTTATTACGAGTTAAATGTAAGTTGAAAAATCCTCCTCATAGGATCTCAGGAACGGAATCTGGCGTATGGACGTTGAGAGCCGAGAATGGAGTACTACGGAGGCTGTCGGCACCGGATTCGGCAATTGAGAATTTCGTGAGCCCGGTTTCCTAGTTTGGGGCGTGACAACCATTCATATTAAAAAATAAATAAATATCCAATTTATCAAAGAGTTGAAATGATCGCACTTAGGAGCTTTTATTTTTCGACATCCAACAAGCAAAAAATAGCCCATCATATAATTGCTTTGGCGAATTGGAAGATAAACCACATGGCTTAAGTCTTAATATGTGGTATTCCAATGTGTTGGGATGTATTCCAGCAAACCCTTGGCTGGAATACATCCCTAAGTTGCCTAGAATACATCCCAACAATTGTAACAAGATGTGTCTTAGATTGAGATCATTTTAAATGACATAAACGGCATATATGAAGAGCCTCACCTTGGATGGTGGATTCTAATAAAACTGTCATACTCAAATATGTTAACCTTTTGTCCATATTCAAATGAAAAGAAGCATATGATTAAAGTTGAATATTTCAAATATCTAAGAATATTTATTTTCCGAATATGCCTTTCAAGTTAAGGTCCATTATATAAACAGTTTGGATCAAAGATCACTAAGATCCAAATGCTAAAGTCTCTGCGCATACGTTATGATGAATTCTAGTAAACATATTGCAAGAAGAAATCTTTCCGCTTCACCAAGGTGAGTCCTACTACTAGCCCAGTATGTACAAGTGCCTCTACCCCATCCATGGGCAAAAACAATAGGACTGAAATTCCAATGCGCAAATGTGACCTACCTGATCAGCAAACCGTCTTGATTTCACCTTGAGGTTTGCCATTGCTGCAGGATATGGCAAGGCAATGGCCGTTGGATTTTAGGTCATTTACAACAATTCATACTGTTGATATCACATTATAGACAGCCGTGTGTGTAATTCAAACATATTTAAGGTCCGATCCTAAACTTTTAATCAGCGGCTTACAAAAGGACGTGGCTGTTCCACATTAATTGGAAATGAGTCAAATGATCCATCTGTCAATACGAGAGTTTCGATATTATGCAGGGATCACTGAATGGTTTAGAGACCTATCATTTGAACAGTTTGGATCACCTCACATTACCATAGATCCAACGGCTATGTTCAAACACCTCATACAGCTACAATTGTGGATGAACTCAAACCTCTTTTGCATCGACAAAAACTTTCATACTCTGGCTACGGATGATGGGTGATACGCAGGTGATATTGCTTCAAAATTGCATGTGGAATTAAATTAATTCAAACTAACTGCTCCAGAGTATGGTTCAAAAGTAACATCATTTGGTTATCTCACAGTCGGATTGGTGGACATATAATGGACCGTTAAGCATAAATAATATTCAGCGGTTCGTTTCAAGAAAATAATAATAATAAAAAATCCACCAATAAGAGGTTAGGATTATTGAATCCATCCGCGGTGCCTTGGGTGGATCCTTGACTGTGGGGCCAACTTAATGTATGTACCTTACATCCATGTCGTCCATCCATTCATTCTAGGTCATGATCCAAAAAATGAATCAGATCAAAGTCTCAGGTGGACCACGCCACAGGAAACAATGGTGACTGGCCATTAAAAACTTTCTGTAGACCACAAAAGTTTTGGATCAAGCTGATACGTGTATTGTTCCTTCGTGCAAGACTTTGTGACCTTATCAACGGGTTGGATGGCAAATAAACATTCTGGTCTTCAATCACCATTGTTCATGTGGTATGGTCTACCTTAGATTTGGATTTGCTTCCTTTTTCATATAAAAGCGAGATGGAAAAAGTATGGACGGCGTGGATGTAAGGCGCATACATCAAGGTGCCCCACAGTCGGGGATCCATTGAAGCCGCGCCCACCCATTCGAATTTGGGACTGCGACTTGGAGACATTGGGCTACTAAATCTAGTGGGTTTACTCTTCAAATTGGTTGGTTTACTGTCAGTGCCTGAGTATCAGGCTTAATACGCAGCCAGAGTATCAAGTAACTCCTCTCATGTGATGAACAGAAATGTCACACGCACGGTCGAGAGAGTATCCAAATCCTACTAGCGAGAGTAGACTTCGCAGACCTCTCGGAGGATTTCCGTCGGCCGAAAACGCGTGGGAGCATTTCCGGTCGCTTTTCCCCTGAGGAGGGATTTTCCGTTACAAAATTCCCCTTTCCTCCTCTTGGGATACACTCTTTCTCTTGCAGACATGGCTTCCGAAAGCTTCACCGACAAAAACGCCGTTTTCAGGAAACTCAAATCCAAGTCCGAGAACAAGGTATTCCCAAATTCATATTTCATCCGTGTTTTCTTTTTCTCTGCTCCGAAGCGCTTAGATTTTTGAAGATTCGGCCTTTAAAGTCCCAGATCTGGACGGATTTCACCAGATCTCACCGTTCCTTCCCTTCGATTCTCCGTTTCCCAGATATGCTTCGATTGCAATGCCAGGAATCCGACGTGGGCATCTGTCACGTACGGGATCTTCCTCTGCATCGACTGCTCTGCTGTTCATCGCAGCCTCGGCGTCCACGTCAGTTTCGTGAGGTACCAGTCGCATTTCTTCGGTTCCGAAAACGTTAGGGATTTTGTTTGGGTGACGATGATTCGATGATGTATGAATGAAAGGAGCATTTTCTTTGTTGATAATTCGAGCAGTTTCTCTCAAATATCGATTTTTGTCTGCAAACCCTAATTTTAATAGATCATTTCTGGAACATATTATATTAGCCTTATTTTATCCTTTTTTAAAATGTATTCTATGTATATTCTCATGTTATTATCCTTTTTAATAACATGCGGCATGATATTAATTTCCTGATTTTGATTGAACTAATGCATATTTTTATTCACTTAAAGTTGGGAATTTGTTCAACTAACATGCAGCAACATAAACCACCTATTGTTCGGTTTTGGCTGTTGTGTAAAGCAGTAGGAGAGTTTTGGATGGCCTTTGGGTAGTTGGGGCGATTGGAATTTGGCTCTAGGAAGACGTGTGGTGGAGGAGAAAGTTCTTCATATTATATTTCTGAGCCTCTGTAGATTTGTGGATAGGATAGTGGTTGTTGTAGGTGAGTTGTTATGATGCCCAGTGCCACGTGTCTATAATGATCTCTATGGAGAGATCCTTAGATAGAGTCCTAACTATATTAAGAGAGTTGTTAGATAAGAGTTTTATATACATCAGTATTGCTTTAGATAAGAGTCTTATATAGATCAACATTGCTTTAGATAGAGTCCAAGTTATAGAAGTTGTTAGAGGAGAATTCCATTTATAATTGTTATTGTTTGATTGGGAAGGAGGAAGGAAGTACGTAGTTGGGTAGTTGTAGATAAAAATCATCTTCTTGCAAGGCTCTTATCATTTTGGTATCAGAGCCTCCTCATCCTGCGGCCATGTCTTCTTTTGAAGGATACAACGTCCTAGTTAACAATGACATTGATAATATTCGGAATAATTTTGCTGCTACCCGTGACAGAGTCACCAATTTTTATGCTCGGGTCACTGAACTAACCGAAGTTGTATTGAAGATCCAAGAGACCCTAGCTACAAAGCTATAAGTGCCACCACCTGCTCCTGATCGAGGCACGTCATTACCTGCTCTTGATTGAGGTGTGCCACTACTTGTTCCTGATCGAGGTGTGCCACCATTTGCTCTTGATTGAGGCCCGTCCCATCATCCACATCCTGATAATCGTCCTCCATTACCCCTTGCTTAATTTCCAGGTTTTCAAGTGCGTCCAAGCCGCCTTGATTTTGCTACTTTCAAAGGCACTGATCCTGTTGGGTGGATTTTTCGTGCCCAATAGTTCCATCTCCTTAATGGCATACGCGAGGATCACTTGGTTGATGTGGCTTTTTGTCCATTTGACAGGTGATGCCATACCTTGGTATCAATGGTTGAGCAAGACCATTGGGCATCCTACTTGCGGTGTGTTCGTTCAAGCCCCGTGTAGTCGCTTTGGCATTCTTGAAGATGAGGATCCGGAAGGATCATTGGCTAAGCTTCGACAAACAACAACGGTACATGATTATCAGGCTAAATTCGAACGTTTGGCTAATAGGTCCCAAATTTTACCTAAAGCCTTCCTTATTTGTTGTTTTATTTTAGAGCTTAACAAGGATATCAGACATGGCGTCAAGCTCATTAATCCAATCTCACTTCATCATGCTTATGTCGTGGCTAGGCGCCAAGAGGAGGCTATTGTTGCGATCGTTACTTCCGTTAACTGACGATCACCAATCCAAGCACAACCTCTGCGTTCCTTCCCACCTCTACCTCCTCAACCATCCACTAATCACGCCCCACCTATGCCATCCTCCAAGCTTCCTCTTCTAACACCCCAATTAGCTTCTAAGCCTCTTAACATATCTCCTGGTGTCCGTCGATTGAGCTTGGCTGAACAACAGGAACGCAAAGAGAATAGATTGTGTTTCAACTACAATGAGTAGTTCCAACCAGGGCATCGTTGCAAACTTCCTTAGCTGTTGCTACTAGAAGCATTTGACAATTCGGAATTTGAGCCTGGGTTAGAGGACCATGATGCTTTCATGATGAAAATTTCTCTAAACGCTCTTATTGGTACTCAAAATTCCGACATATGTGGCTTTCCAGACATATTAAGAAACGGCCAACGACGATACTGGTTGACTTTGACACCACCCATAATTTCTTGCATCCGATTGTGGTCAAGCAATATGGGTTTTTAGTAAGTTGTGTTGATCCCATGAAGGTTACTGCTGCTAATGGTAGCGTCGTGCACAGTCTGAGACATTGCCATTATATCACCTTGTCCGTACAAGGCTACAAATTTACCAGCAACTTTTTCCTCTTACTCATTTGCGGTTATGATGTAGTTTTGGAGGCAGAATGGCTCAAGTCACTTACAACTATTAATTGGAATTTTAGGAATCCAACGATGCAATTTCACTTAGGAAAGGAATCAATCAATTAACTAGCGTCGCTTCCTTTTTCGATACTATCAAGGACTCGGGCGAATTTCATCGGCTTTTCTCTTGACAGCGCCAATGCCTTTTTGTGTACTTGTTACAATCTAAAGCAAAACTTGATACCCCTATGCATCTATCTATTGTTTCCTTACTTCGGCAGTTTGATGATATATTTGCTGAACCGCGAGGGCTTCTGCCATCCAGAAGTCATGATCATTGCATTCCACTTCTCCCAGGCAGTGCACCTACAAATGTTAGAGCATACTACCACCCTCATTTCCAAAAACAAAAAATGAGATTAAGAAGTTAGTACACGAAATGCACGTTTCAGGTATTATCCGACCTAGTACCAGTCTATTTTCCTCTCTTGTTTTACTTGCCAAGAAAAAAGATGGATTCTAGTGCATGTGTATAGAGTATAGACTACCATGTCCTTAATGAAATTATGGTCAAGGATTATTACCCTATTTCGATTATTGATGAACTACTGGACGAGCTACATGGGGCTACTAATTTTTCTAAACTTGATTTGCGCTCAGGCTACCATCAGATTCGGGTGGCTGAAACCAACATACCAAAGATGGCTTTTTGAACACATGAGGGCCACTATGCATTCTTTGTTATGCCCTTTGGCTTGTTAAATGCCCCAACAACTTTTTAGAGCCTTATGAATGAAATATTTCAACTCTTTTTGCGACGCTTTGTTTTGGTATTTTTCGATGATATACTTGTCTATAGCAACAGTTTTAAAGATCATTGGATCACCTCACGTTAGTTTTTCAGCTCATTCACTCCAATAAACTTTTTGTTAAGCGCGGCAAGTGCTGGTTCGCTCAGACATTGGTTGAGTATCTTAGGGCATGTTATTTCTAGTGATGGTGTTCAGGTTGATCCCTCAAAGATCGAAGGAATGCCGCTATATCCGAAACCGATCCCTCTCAAAGCACTTCGTGGTTTTCTGGGCTTAACCTGATATTATTGCAAATTTGTTAAGCGCGGCAAGTGCTTGTTCACTCAGACATCGGTTGAGCAACTTGGGCATGTTATTTCTAGTGATGGTGTTCAGGTTGATCCCTCAAAGATCGAAGGAATGCCGCTATATCCGAAACCGACCCCTCTCAAAGCACTTCGTGGTTTTCTGGGCCTAATTTGATATTATTGCAAATTTGTTAGGGACTATGGAAAAATTGTAGCACCATTAACAAGTATGCTTTGCAAGGATTCATTTCACTAGTCACCTGAGGCTGAGACTACTTTCGAAACTCTAAAAAAGGCACTTACCACCACCCGTCTTAGCTTTACTGAATTTCTCTCAAGAATTCGTTCTTGAGTGTGATGCCTCAGGATCTGGCATTGGAGTTGTCCTCAGGCAAAATGGCCGCCCTTTGGCTTACCTCAGCGAAGCATTATCAAGCCATCACCTTACCTTATCCATTTATGACAAAGAGATGCTAGTGATCATATTTGCCATTTCAAAGTGGAGGCATTACTTGTTGGGACGCCATTTCAAAATCCTTACGGATCATTGGACCCTCAATTATTCTATGGAGCAACGGTTAACGACCTTGGAGTAGCTGAAGTGGCTTACCAAATTGATTGGTTACGACTATGAAATAGTCTACCGTCCCAATGAGGAAAATACTGTAACTGACGCTCTCTTTCGTCAAAATGAATATGTTGAATTTCACATGGTGTCACAACCTATATTCTCAACTCTTTCAAATATTGTAACCGATTATTCCCAAGATCTGGATCATTGCACCATCCGCGATAAATTACGTCTTAACCCTACAACCATCCCTCACTATTCCCTGGATAATGACACTTTATGTTATAAGGGTTGAATTGTTGTTCCTACTAACTTCGGTTGGTGCAGTAAAATTTTTCACGAATTCCATGCTTTCCTCAGTAGGGGGGTCACTCCAGATTTTTGTCGACTTACAAATGAATATTGACCATTTTTTTTTTATTGGAAAGGAATTAAACGGGCCATTCCAAAAGACGTGGCTGAATGTGACACCTGTTAGCATATAAAATATGAAACCATCGCCCCTCCCACAGCTTATTGCAACCGCTGCCTATTCCCTCGGAGGTGTGGGCGGATCTATCAATGGACTTCATCGACGGGCTTCCTCCTTCTAAGCGTAAAACATCCATAATGGTTGTGGTAGTTTGTTTTAGCAAGTACGCTCATTTCTTGACATTCGCTCACTCGTACACTACTTTTACGGTTGCAGGTATTTTTGTTTGTGCCGTGACAAAGTTGCACGGAATGCCACTGTCATTTCTCAATGATAGGGACCCTATTTTTATCAGTCATTTCTGGGATGCATTTTTTGCTCAACAAGACACTCAATTGTGCCACAATACCCCTACCATCCTCAGTCAGATGGGCAGACTAAAGCGGTGGACAGATCTATTGAACAATACCTTTGATGTTTTGCCAGTTATTGCCCACATCATTGGGTTCAATGGCCTCCTTGAGCGGAGTATTGGCACAACAACTCCTTCCATAGCTCTGTTAAAATGTCACCCGTATATGGGCACCTTCCTCCACCCATTGAAACTTATGTGTCGGGCTCTACAAGTTGCATGTTGTAGACTCTGCCTTATGTGATCGTGACCATATCCTACGAGTACTCAAAGATAATATATAGTTAGCTCAAAATTGCATGAAGATATATGCAAATTGTCGGTGCACGGAGCATAGTTTTGATATTGGCGATTGGGTATTTCTACCCAAGGTATTCCGTATCGGTATCGGTTGGCGTAACGGTGCCCACCGATACCGATATGGATATGGGGGTGTAACGACAATACGGGGGCGTAACGGTGCAATTTTTTCCCCAAAAAAATATGAAACAATATGGATTAAATCCGAAATATTCTAAGCATTCCAAATATGTATTCATTTATAAATTGGAACATGTTTATGGTGGTGTAACGGTCCACTCTTTGGTGAGAAGTTGTATCGGACTGTCTAATGAATTTATGAACCAAACAACCTGGAATTAATTGCAAACCTTTTATATTTTGTTTTCCAACTATATAATATCTATATAAATTTATTATAATGAATGTAATACCAAAACATCTTATATTTTCAAGTTTTCCTTTTATTTATAGTACTAGTGCATTGCATACTTTGTGACTCACATGCATTTTATTTCAATATATAGAGTTTAGGGACTTTTGTATCCTATTATGTAATTCATATACCTAACAATTTGATATCATTTTTCCCTATAAATCTTTTAAAAAATTAAAATTAAATTGAGGTAAATAGTGTTGTCGATTCGGGGCTGGTTCGGGGACCATTTGATGCCCCAAACTATCCTCAAATTATGCAATCTGTTGGCACTTATCCCACTAATGGATTGGTGGACATTTATTCGACAGTGAAAAATGAAAAATATCAAATGGTCTTATTTCAAAAAACAATTGGAAAAAAAAATGTAAATCCAGATCTCAGGTGGACCACTAGTGGGCCAGGCGGGCCACCACGATGTATTTGTATATCAATGCCATCAATCTGTTTTGCCAACTCATTTTAAGGCATGGTCCAAAAATTCAGGTAGATCTAAATCTTCGGTGGACCACTAGCGAGTATTCCTTTAAAAGTGGGGCCCACCTCAATGCATTTGTTGTATATCCATGTGGGCCATCCTTTTTACCAACTTATTTTCGGGCCTGGTCCAAAAAATGAGGCTAATCCAAATCTTAGGTGAACCACAAAATAAGGATTTAATTCCCACCATTAAAAATTTCTTAAGACATTTTAAAAAATTTTTTTTTTTTTATCAAGCTACTATTTGTGTTATCCCTTCATCAAGGTCAAAGTTTATGTGATCTTATCAACAAGTTCGATGGAAAATAAACATTATAGTGGACGACATGGATATACTACACATAAATTAAGGCGGGCCCATGTAACAAAACAGTGCAAGTGCACTGTTTAGCATGCACTGCAGAACACGTTAAAAAACAAATTTAAAGTGCCACGCAGTCCATTCCGTTATCGATACCGAAATGAAAAAGAAGAGAGAGGGAAACCGAAAAAAGAGGGAAAGAAGAGAGAGAGAGAGAGAGAGAGAGAGAGAGAGAGAGAGAGAGAGAGAGAAGAGAAGAAGAAGAAGAAGAAGAAGAAGAAGAAGAAGAAGAGAGAGAGAGAGAGAGAGAGAGAGAGAGAGAGAGTCCGAGAAGAAGAAGAAGAAGAGGAAGAAGAAGAAAAGAAAAAAAAAAAAGGTATGTTTTTTTTTTTTTTTTTTTCCTATTTTGTTAAGGCCCGTAACAGCCGTTACGGTCACAGAATCGGGGGATGCCCGTTTCGACCCCGTATCTCGTAACTGTGTCGGCCATTACCATTACGTATCGGCCGATACGACTGTATCGTAACGGATATAGGACACCATGTTTCTACCTCTCCAACATTATTGATAACGCTCTGTGGGAGACCGTGGGCCACATAAATTATCTCCCTAGTTCTATGGTCCTTTTGTAATCGTGGCACGTGTAGGACCAGTTGCTAATAAACTTGCATTGCCTCCACAATCCAAGATTCATCCAGTGTTTCATGTGTCGGTCCTAAAAAAGAAATTGGGGTCTAATGTCCCTTCTCTGATCGCACTCCCTCCAATTTCTAATTTTGGTGCTACTACATGGACTCCTTACAAGATACTTGATTGATGAATCCTCGAGCATAAGAATCACACCGTTACCAAGGTACTTTTGCAATGTGAAGGATTACTAGAAGAAGATGCCACTTGGGAGATGTACAATGACTTTATTGCTCGTATTTCAACTTTTGCAACTTAAGGACAAGTTGCAATTCGAGTGGGAACGTGTCAATAATGATTTCTACGAAGAGATCCCTTAGATAGAGTCCTAACTATATTAAGAGAGTTGTTAGATTAGAGTCTTACATACATTATTATTTCTTTAGATATGAGTCTTACATAGATTAATATTGCTTTAGATAGAGTCCAAGTTATAGAAGTTGTTAGAAGAGAATTCTATTTTTTATTGTTTTTGTTCGATTGGGAAGGAGGGAGGAAAATCACCTTTCTTAGTACATAGTTGGGTAATTGTAGATAAAAATCAACTTCTTGCCAGGCTGTATCATGAGTGCTTTGATAGATGGGGGATAACAGTAGTTTGGAAGCTTAGTCTTCAACAGGTACTTGAAGTGTGATGAAATTCCAATGAGTGTGTGTGTGTGGGGGGGGGTTGTTAGAGGATTGTTTTCATGCTGATGTTTCGGTTTTTTTTTTTTTCCTGTTTGGTCTTTGCCATTGGTGGAAATCCTCACCTTACTATGAGATCTAAATCCACGTATGCGATTACTAAGGGCCTGTTTGTTTTCTTAATTCCATGGTAAATTAAGTGTAAATAAGTCATTATTGCTTTTTACACTTGTTTGAAAAAAAGAAGTGATTTACAGTGTAATTTGACCTCGAAAACCGTGGCGGAAATCATGGGTAAAGGGGTTGACATTGTGGCGGTGTTAGTTGTGGGGCGCATTGTTATGCATGTGTCTGATCCATGCCATCCATTTGTTCTTTTTTTTTGTTTTTTTTGAAAGGTAACGGAGTATATATTAAACGTAGAAAAATACAAAATAAAGAGTCTGCTGAGAGGGCAGAAACTCTATAGAAACACATTACACGCCAATAAAAGTTAAGTCATGGCCCTTTAACCTATCTGATTGAGACGCCCGTTCCACTAGCATACGCTTAACTCTCTAGAAGAGACTGCATAAACTGCATTAGATGTGTCCGAGAAACATCTTTGGTTTCTTTCCTCCCAAATGGCCCACCATATCACGAGGATACCCATCCTCCACAGGGTGGTTCTGAAATTGCCAAAACTGACCCCACACTAGGCTTGAAAGAATTATGCCGTTGAACAGGGTTCTCACCAACTAACGTTAAAAAGGAGGTAGAAATGAGCCCAAATTTGAGGAGAGAAGGGGCAGTGAAGCAGGAGGTGATTCACGGATTCTTCATTCCGCATACAGGAGAGACAAATGTTTACTAGGAACATACCTCTCTTGCACAAATTGTCGACTGTTAGGATTTTCTGTTTGCAAACAAGCCATCCAAATACCCGGGTTTTTGGCGGGGCGACAGACTTCCAAATCCGGTGAGCCTTCTGGGATTCATGTGGTACTGGGCTAGAGATAAGGGAGGTGTACAAAAATTTAACCGAAAACGAGCTGTCTTTTGCCAATTTCCATATTAAAGCGTCTTCTGCTGACTGATCTGGAGAGGCTGCGGCTACACAATTCAACAATTCAATGTATTCAGTGACTTCCCAGTCTTGCAGGTTTCGCCTGGTAGGCAGGTTCCACACGATGTTGTTGCCCTGGATATCGTAATAGTCAGCTACAAAGCATTCCTTTGAGGGGACAAGAAGATATATATTGGGGAATCTTTCTTTCCGCAAAGAGGGACCGATCCAGGGGTCTGACCAGAAACGAATTCTAGTCCCTTTGCCCAGCTCAAAGGCCATTCCCCTCGATATTATAGAATGAAGCTTCAGGATTCCTTGGTCCACCAACCTCTCATGGACGTTCCATATTTACCTTTTATAACCATGTTCCACAGGGCCCCATTTTCTGTCCCTAGTCTCCAAATCCACTTTCCGAGAAGAGCCCGATTCATCACTGATAAGTTCTTTATACCAGCCCCTCCTGCCTTATATTGCTGACACACCTCTTCCCATCGCAGAAGATGGAACTTCCTCTCCTCTCTGCCGTGCGATAGAAAATCTCGTCTTAGTCCATCGATAGTGGATATAACCTTGCGTGGGCACCTGAACAAAGACATATTCAATGCCGTCCATCTGTTCTATGTGTCCATTTTTGGGCATGAGCCAAAAAATGAAGCAGATACAAAGTTCAAGTGGACCACACCATAGGAAACAGAGAAAATTGAATGCCTACCATTGAAAGTAAAAATGAGCCAAGGGCCCACAAGGATGTGTACTTGTCATCCAACCTGTTCATGGTGTCAGACATACATGGATGAAGAGAAAACACAAATATCAACTTCATCCAAAACTTTTGTGCCCCCAAAGAAGAAATGAACAATAAACGTTCAATTCCTCATCTCCTATGGCGTGGTCCACTTGAGTTTTGGATCTATCTCATTTTTGGGCTCATGCCATAAAATGTGTGGGAAAAATGGATGGACAAAATGGATCAAACACATACATAACAGTGGGCCCCACAGATTTTAATGAGAAAAGGCTTCCTTTACCCATTTCAAATGTAGAAGCTTTTCAAACAAGCTTCCCATCAACATCAATGGGTGGCTGCAAAACGTAAATACAGAGGTAAATAATAATTACTGATTTACAGCTTATTTACCCTGTAAATGAGAAAACGAACAGGCCCTAAAGAAAGAGGATTTTGACTTGCGACTAGATGCACCATGTGTTGAAAAGAGGAAGGAATGGTGGTAAACCATCTTTCTGTTCATTGTACCACGATGGACCAGGTGTTGTGTTTTCTCAATCTTTTAGTCAATTTGGTTTTCCTGGGTAAAGATTAAACATTTGAGTGAAGGTCTGTCATGTTCTTCTTTGGGGATAAGGTGTAGAAGCTTCATAGGACTACCATTTGCGTCATAATGTGTAGAAAGAGAAATGACAAAACTTTTAGTAAGAAAAGTGCGACCTTTTGGAAGTTAATTAAGAGCATTGATATCCCTATAAGCAGTTGGGCAATAGCCAGAAAAGAGTTTCAACGTTTTTCCATGCAAGAGTTGCCTTGTTAGTGAAAGCTAGTGGCTGGGGTTGTTCAAGGATCCAAAGATTATGTGGTTCATGGAAAAAACTTGGCTTTTGGGTACTTAAGCTGACATTGATAAGAATTATTATTAGATAATTTGGGCTTGGTCCTAGTTGAACCAGTTGGCGGTGGTATTGGGTTAACAAATTTATGTATTTTGCTCCTGAACTTGTAAGGAGACTTGAACAAAGTGGAGGTAAAGCGCCTTTGGTCCTGAAGAGTTTTATGTTCTCCAGGACTTCCCAACAGCATGACGCTCATCCTTTTCTCCAACTGCTCTAGGGCAAATCCGAGAGAGGCAAAGGCACAGATTGAGAAATATTTCTCGGCGTCCATCTACTCTAGAAAAACCAAAAAGAGGCAAAGGCATAGCTCAAAAACTGCTCCAACCTTTTACACTTTCTATGTCCTTGCTCCACATAGATTGCATGAAAATACGGTAGTACAAAAACGATTGCTGCTCACTAACTGTTTTTGCAGTTCGAGACTTTCACTTGCTCACTTAATTGACCATGGTTTGCTGTTCTCTCAGGAATGCAAAAGAGGACCATATGATTATTGACCCGAGGCTTTGGACAATATAGTCCGAGTTTCAGTTTTGGCAACCAGGCCATTAGGTAATCCAAAACATCAGTCTGTTAAATCCCACCATGGATGGATCATTTTACAAAAATCCCTTGATCGGATGTCCCTAACCTTTCATTTTGTTGCCTACAAATAATGGCAGTAAGCTGGGTTTGGGCTGGGCCAGGCTATGCCTGGCTGGTCTGACACTATAATGCCAAAGGCTCGAGGCTGTCCCAAGCCCTTCCCATGCCTGACAGATCAATATAGCAGTTAGGAGGCTCAAGCCTGAGCCTGAAACAATTGGTTGCGCCCAGGCCGGACTGCTTGGGGCCAAATTTTCTCAATTCAACTCAAAAGGTTGATGGATGTTGGCCTGCTATCCTTCGACCTATGGGAGGTCCTAAATGGCAAGTTAGCTTGCTTCCCCATCATTGATGATGGTCCTCCTTGGTATCAAATCATCGCTCAAGTTTCAAATTAATTATCTCCTTTTGACGGACTTGTTCAACTTAAAAATCATCCCACCATGCTAACGCGTGATTGGAAAACTTCATGGCGATTAATTTAACACTCTCATTGTCCATTATTTCCTTGTACTCGAACACTTTTTCCACCTTTGTCAGTTGATGAAGTCGTCAATTTGCAAAAGACTGGAATTCCAGTTTCTACATTAATTCAGGGTTCTCTCACATTCCAACAAAAGGCTAGGGTTGCTCGTCGTTGGTTAGGACCTTAGTGGGGAACTAGCCCTACATGTCCTGTTGCTCCAACTTCAGTTTCCGAATTACATCCAAGCCGGAGCTCTCTCACTTGATTAGAGGGAGTACCTACTGTATGCATGAATTTATCTACTTGCTTTGTGATTTTGCGAATCAGCTGGGTAACTTGTGCAAACTCTTTGTCTGTCCTCCCCTTTGAAGCCATTGGGAGATGATGCAGAATCGAAATCTGTTTACGATCACCAAGACTTGATGAGATTTTGTCTCAAATAGAATGGATGAGAAACACGCCCACAAGAATATTGAATGGAGAGGGATAAATTAAATGTCTTTTATTGAAATTTGAACTTCTTCAGTTACAAGTACCTAAATAAAAACTCACAAAACTCAGAAAATGCGACTCATCTACATCCTTAGAACAACCCCTTTCTGTAGACCCTAAAAGACAGCCTAAAATTCTTATGAATCTTTATTTAAGATTTTCCAACAACTACATTGATTCCAAATCAATCTAATAACATACAAAATAGCAACAACTCTATGTGCAAAAAATTACCTATATTGTAATGACCTAAACATAGTAAAAGTAAATCAGTGACCATATCTTCGAAATGGCACCCCTATCTTCTAAAAATAGTAAATGGTACTCTGAAATTGAGGCCCTCAAACTAACAAAAAACAGCCCAAAACTCTGCACATGCTGGGCCCCATGGTGGGCATTGGGCCTACATTAGGAAATGGCTGTTTGCAGTTGACTACGCCATAGCTAGTGCTGTAGTCAAGTTCATCTGGACACTTGGACAGTCCAATTGACCATTCCGGTAAATTAGGTCTAGCATGCATTTCATAGGCAGTCATGCAAAATACTCCCTCATTGGACCAGTCTAACCATCTGACAAATAGGCTATAATTGTTGGTCAAGATCTTTTTTTTTTGCTTTTCTGTTAGCTTATTAGTACACCCCATTGTCAGTTCACACTTCACTGTTAGCCACCCCCAGAGATTGATACCAAGACCTCGGTGTTGAAACGAGGCATCTTTCACTCAGTCTACCACTTGAGCTATGGATCAGGGTGTAATTGTTGGTCAAGATCGTTTCAGTTTTGTCAAAGGTGTTCCAGGTGCACAACTAGGCTTTGGGAGGAGAGGAACGGCAGATGTTTTCGGGACTCTGCTAATTCTGTGGGCTGGGTCTTATCTAGAGCTAAATCGCTAATCATTGAATGGGCCACCCTTGTTGAATCCTTGAAGGATTCCGACCTTTTGTTTCTTGGCCTGTAGCCTTTGTCTGCTATCTCAGCAGTATCGGCTGCTGTTTTTTGTTCTGTTTTCCCTTCTTTTTCTAATCTAAATCTCGTTATCTTTCCAAAAAAAAAAAGGTGCACAAATAGCCATTTTGGGCTGCTGTGCCTCACCTGAACTCTGGGTGAGGCAGTACCTCAGGTGTGCACCAAGTGCTCCCTAGCACTCGTGTGTGCCTAGGCGTGCCTGCCAGCACACGTGGCTTTTTACATGAGGTACCCTTATGGGTAGCCATATTCAACAATTCTCATGTGATTAAAGCTTGAGATATTGTTCCCTTAAATTTCAAGAACTTATCTCATTTCTTTTTCTTCTTGATTTCTTTTTCTTATAGTGTGTTAAGGTCATCACATTGGACTTATTGAAGGCAATATGAGCTTCTTCTTCTTTTGTTGCTGTAAAAGATATTGAAGGTGAATTGAGGATTTGGGGGGAATTGTGAAATTTAGGTTAGAGGATTTGGGGATTTTGAGAAATTGGATAATAGGATTTGGAATTTTTTTATTTTTTGGAATTTCACAAATGTGGTTTTGGATTGGCAAACTTGGGGATCTGAGGAAAAAGGGAAATTTAGGATTAGGAATCATGGAAATTGGGATTGGATTTCGAATTGTGGAATTTGTGGAAAATTGGGGTATGGGGTTTTGTGCTAAAGAGTAGTTGATTGTTTTTTAAGTTTGATTGTTTGTAAAAAAAATCAACTTACATCTATAAATAATTAAATATTAATACTGATGATATAAAATTTTTAAAAATTGCGCCTGACATCTCCTGATGTGCACCTAAGCATTCGGGCACTACAGGGGTAGGTGCAGGGTGTTCCGTATCCATTACGATACACTCGTAACGGCCGTGACCGTTACGCATTACGGGGTCGTAATAGTCACCCCCTCTTTTTTGTGCCCATAACAGCCGTTACAGCCCATAACGGCCGTTACGGGCTAAAAGAAAATAGAAAAAAAAAAATGTACGTACCCTTCTTTTTTTTCTTTCTTTCTTTTTTTCTTCTTCTCCTTCTTCTTCTTCTTCTTCTCGGGCTGCTACTGCGGCTACGGCCCTTCTTCTTCTTCTCTCTCTCTCCCTCTTTTCTTTTCAATTTCCCTCTCTTCTTTTCATTTTGGGTCTTGGAAAAAGGAATGGATTGTGTGGCTGTGAAACAACCATGCACTTCAAATTTATTTTTAAAAATGCTCCGCGATGCACGCTGCACAATGCACTTGCACTGTTTTGTTACGTGGGCCCCACCTTGATTTATGTGTAGTATATCCATGCCGTCCACTATAATGTTTATTTTCCATTGAACTTGTTGATAAGGTCACAAATAGTAGCTTGATCCAAATATATATATATATATATATATATATATATATATATATATATATATCTTAAGAAAATTTTAATGGTGGGAATTAAACCCTTATTTTGTGGTTCACCTAAGATTTGGATCAGCCTCACTTTTTGGACCATGCCTTAAAATAAGTTTGCAAAAAGGATGGACCACATGGATATACAACAAATGCATCGAGGTGGGCCCCAGTTTTAAAGGGATACTCACTAGTGGTCCACCGAAGATTTAGATCTACCTGAATTTTTGGACCATGCCTTAAAATGAGTTGACAAAACAGATTGATGGCATTGATATACAAATACATCGAGGTGGCCCACCTGGCCCACTAGTGGTCCACCTGAGATATGGATTTACCTTATTTTTTCCAATGCCCTTAAATGAGTTGCCAAAACGGATGGATGACATGGATATATAATACATAATCGAGTGGACCCCAGTACATGGCCCTAAAAATTTATACATGACGTACATATTAACTCAAAATTAACCAATTAAAATTTGGGACCATCGTCGCTAAGTCACAATCCCAAAATTAAATAACTCCTACAATTTTTATCATTAGTTTGCAAACACTTGTTTTTTGAAATAGGACCATTTGATCTTTTTCATTTTTCACTGTCCAATAAATGTCCACCAATCCATTGGTAGGATAAGTACCAATAGATTGCATTAATTTGAGGCTAATTTGGGGCATCAAATGGTCCCCAAACCAGCCCTGAATTGACAACAATATTTACCTTAATTTAATTTTAATTTTTTTTAAAGATTTATAAGGAAAAATGATATTAAATTGTTAGGTATATGAATTACATAACAGGATACAAAAGTCCTTGAACTCTATATATTGATATAAAATACATGTGGGTCACGAAGTACGCAATGCACTAGCACTATAAATAAAAAGAAAACTTGAAAATATAAGATGTTTTGGTATTACATTCATTATAGTAAATTTATATAGATATTATATAGTTAGAAAACTAAATATAAAAGGTTTGCAATTAATTTCAGGTTGTCAGGTTCATAAATCCATTAGACAACCCGATATAGCATTCTCACCAAAGAGCGGACCGTTACACCCACTATAAACATGTTCCAAATTATAAATGAATGCATATTTGAAATATTTAGAATATTCCGGATTTAATGGATATTTTTTCATAATTTTTTGACAAAAAAAATAAAATAAATTGCACCGTTACACAACCCGTATCAGCCGATACGGGGCGCATCTGTATAGGTAACGGTGGGCATCGTTACGCCCACCGATACCGATACGGAATAGCTTGGGTAGGTGCACTTAACACCTTTAACTACATTGGATCATTTATAGAAAATAGGTCCAATCAACAATTTGAGCCATTTATTTGTTGGGGCTCATCATGGATTGCTTGTGTTCCTAGAGAACAGCGTTTGTCAAAAAATCGTAACCATCCCATTCATGGCTTGGAAAATGGATGGCTATGAAAAAGAAGGGTATCTTACTGGTGGGCCAAATCATCCACTGGGTGTTTTTTTTTTTTGCATGGTAGCCCATGAAATGCGTACTGGACTTGCCGTTAGGAAAAAAAGAAAAAGGAAAAAGAAAAAAGAAACTACATTGGACCTAATGGACAGTACTTATTGGTTGGTTGGAATGTCTAAGTGTCTTGATGTATTTGACTACATGTAATCTTTTCCCTTTTTCCTTTGCTTTTACATGAGTCCTATAATAAATATTACTGCCACAGGCTCTTACCTTTCTCTGTTGCATGTTTTCGCAAGTTGTTAGATCATAAGTCCTTGTATGTTAATTGCTAACTCCTTTTATTTTATCCCTTGGCTTATTCTTTACAGTTCAAGTGTCATTAATTATATTGAATTCTGGAATGTGAGAACTTCAATAACCATCATTTTCTTGTCTATTAGTACAATTCAGCATTTCCATTTATTCTCCATTAATAAATCGTGAATATAATTTGTTGGAGAAGCTTTCTTAACTCCTTAAACTAATGCTCTCTTCTTCTTCTTTTTTTTTCCCTTTCTTCACATGACATCCAGATCTACCAATCTAGACTCATGGAGTCCAGAGCAATTGAAGATGATGAGTTTTGGGGGAAACAACCGTGCACAGGTTTTCTTTAAGCAGCATGGATGGACTGATGGAGGCAAAATTGAGGCAAAGTACACATCGAGAGCTGCTGATTTGTACAGGCAACTGCTTTCCAAAGAAGTTGCTAAAAGTGTTTCAGAAGAGACTGTTTCACCCTCATCACCTGTTGCTTCTAAGTCAACGCCTACAGCTAATGGAATT
This sequence comes from Magnolia changhungtana, assembly GCA_030180095.1. Lineage (NCBI taxonomy): Eukaryota > Viridiplantae > Streptophyta > Magnoliopsida > Magnoliales > Magnoliaceae > Magnolia > Magnolia changhungtana. The sequence goes on from JASAUF010000667.1 coordinate 4,805,413, forward strand.
CCGGAAGTGAAGATTACAGATGCACCAAAGGAAAATTCATTGGATAGGCAAGAAACTCCTGAAGTTGTTCGTTCACCTAAAGCTCCCACTCACTCAGTTCTTACCAGTTCCGTTAAAAAGCCCATTGGTGCAAAGAAGACTGGAAGTAAGACAGGAGGGCTTGGTGTCCGAAAGCTTACTACCAAGGTAAGATGCATGCATCTGCACATATAAGCATTTCTACAAATCAAATAATTGCTATAAAAATATATAATGCAGGATTGTAAAATATTTTCAATAATCTATTTCGGAAGTGCTTTTAGTGGTTATACTTTGATTTGCACAAAGAAAATGTGACAGCATTTTCCTTAACATAAGTGATCCTCTTGTACACAGCCAAATGAAAGTCTCTATGACCAGAAGCCTGAAGAACCAGCTCCTGCTATCACCTCCACATCTAATGCCACGACAATACCCAACTCATCTTCTCCTTCTCGCTTTGAATATGTTGAGAATGTCCAATCTGCTGAAACCAACTCTGGAGGTGCACAAGTAATTGGTCATGTTTTGCCGCCAAAGTCTTCGAGCTTCTTTGCAGATTTTGGAATGGACAGTGGATTTCCGAAGAAAGCAAGCTCCAGTTCCTCCAAAACACAGGTGAGCTAAAGGCTTGGTGTGTTGATTTGTGGGCGTCATCTGAGGTAGTGGTCTAGAAACTGGGCTGGACCAGATAAGAGACCTTGTCAGTCTCTTCCTTATTGCTAAAGTACTTTTTATCATTTGAACCACTCGTGAGTGAGACTGATATGGTTTATGAATATTTGTTTTTTTTTTTTTCTTCCATTTTTATCAGTCAAGTTGTTTCCTAAATTCATTGGAGGTGGGTTAGGTTTCTTGCGCACATTAGGTTTCTACACAAGAATAGAAGATTTGTTGTGGAGCTCTTTTGCTGGTTCAACCTTTTTGTTATATCCTTGGAGCAATCTTCTTGGGAAGTTTTCACTCCCTGTCCCCTTCCCCTTCCTACCCCAATTCCATATGACTCCATTGAAGTCATCCTTATCTCGATCAATTTCCATACTATTTTGCAGTTATCGTTTACAAATGTAGATGCTCTACATCTTCTCTTCTTCTTCTTTTAATGTAGTTGCGCTACATCTCTATAAGAGAAAGGCATTGAACAAGTTAATTTTGCCTGCTGGTCTTGTCTTTAGCTATTTAGATCAGCTGTTCTTGCATAGCAAAAGTTCAACAGCTGGCAATGTTCAAAAAAAATAAATAAATAAATAAATAAAAATTCAACAACCTTCTGCCTGCTGCCCACCTGACATGAACCCTTCTTTACCTCAGCTTGGGGCTGGCCGGCGCATCACTATTCATTCACTGCCAGGCGAAGTTTGATGTAATGAGTTTAATTTCATATTTTACTAAAATCAAATGTATATCTTGTTCTTATCTTCTATTGATACGCTCTTAGGCTTTCTCCCTTCATAATTTTTTTGAGAACCACATCATCCCTACCGGCAACCTGAAATGGCTCCCACTTCGTGTGACCATATTCTCGTTGAATTTGATCCGTGCAACTGTGCCATGTAGATAAGGCGGGCACTTGGAGCAAACATAATTGGCTACTATTTTAACTTGTCAATTTGATTGATCCTACTTAGATGCCTCGATTTGGGCCTTGGGCGTAAGGGTTATAGAAATTTAGAAATAGCTGTTAGTCCAAGCTGCCTTTCTTCAGGCAGACAGGGATGGTAAGCTTATCAGTTATGACCAAGTTTCATGACCTACTTCATCATTAAGTACTGATTGTAACATTTTCCTTTTGTTCTGTAATTTTTCTGACATACTTTTATGTAAAAAAAATGTGGGAAACTTCCTAATCACTTTTGTTCATGAACCTCAATATCCCTATATGAAGTTTTTCATCCTTTTTGGAAAATTCACTTGAAATTATGGATTTCATATGCTATATAGCCTAAATAAAAGAGAACAAGTAAATGCTAATTTCAACATCATGGATTTTTACTCTTTTTTGAAGGAAATGGAGATGCCCTTTTAGCTCCTGCTGCTTAAAAATTGGAAGTGCATTCCTCTAGTCACAACATAAAAAAATGGTATGAGCCTCCAGATTGTTCTTCTGTACCAAGCAGCCTGGAATCACATGCATCTGTTAGTTTAAGTGTTGGCCCATAGAACTTGCACCATAATTTGCACTCCAAAATGTGTTGAATGACTTCTCTTCACAAAAATTTCAGTAAAAGTTACAAACTTGCCATACCAATTGATATAGCTTTGGGAATAGTTAGTTTTCTGTACCTTTTGTACCAGACGCCTGTCATTATAGATTGCTCGTCACGGATCATGGTGAATCTGCTTTCTGAAGTAGACCTGGTTTTATATACTAATCTTTAATTTCTGTGCTGTCATGGATCATGATGTTGTTTTGACCTATTCAGTCTTGATGGTTTCTACTCTTTCACATGGTGATGTGATGGTTCCCATGATCCCGTCAGATCTAATCCCATAATATATTTCCATGTTGCATCGAAATTTTTTATTTGTTTATTTTTCCTACCATGTACTGTAGAATCTTCAAATCATCGTGTTATAGTCGATTAGTTCTTTATGAAGTCGCAATTCATATATGCAACAGTTACTGGTTGGCTATCTCTGAATGTGTGATACCATGTGCTTTGATGTCATTTATTTCCTGTTCACACTTGTTTTGTTCATCAGATTCAGGAAAGTAATGAAGCAAGAGAGAAGTTCTCGAATGCAAAGTCCATTTCATCATCCCAGTTTTTTGATGATCAGAACAAAGCTGGCGAAAGGGATGCTCAAGTCTCCCTGCAGAAGTTTTCGGTGTGTTATTGTTGCAGTTCTTGATTATAGTAGTTATTTGCTATGTAAGCTGGACAATGGTACCCATGTTAGTTCTGTGCCAAGTGAGGTGATGAAGTGTTGTGTGGATTCAGGAAAGCCAGATGTATTGACATGTCTGTACAAGCATGTCAATACTGCAGATCATATTGTGATGCGCCTAAAGTTCATAAAAGAGCAGATAAAGAAAGAAGTCTGGATGGATAATGAATCTGCAGGAAAACTGTGCAAGTAATAGAGGAATGCTAATTCTATGTACGTGTTGCACCAAGTTCCTTTGGGAGCACCTGGCAGAACTGTACAAGATTTGGACCAGTTATCCAGTGGCCCTACCATATGCTGATGCTAAAAGTAGGACCATCAAACAATCCCAACTCTTCTATAAGAACAGATCCCAACTGGCCTGATTTTTGGACCATGACCCATCCACGATATCATTTTCTGGATGACAGTCCAGATCTTGCACATCCACCATGTTTGCCCATCAGAATATGTGTGCAAGTAGCATTCCTCTAAATAATTATACCGAGAAAACCAATGCAGAATGTAGGTGAAGTCTTTGCTGATTGATGCATAACCACTGTTCTGAGAAAGTAGCAAATTAAGAATTAGGAGTGTGACTATATGAAACGAGAATGACTTCAAATTGGGGGGGGGGGGGGGGGTGGTTTCAAACATCCATAAATGAAGCTTCTTCTTTTTTTTTTTTTTTTTTTTTTTTCTTTTTTTCTGAAGGGTTCAACAGCAATATCAAGTGCCGATCTTTTTGGCCATGACATGGACAATTCTGGACTTGACCTGACTGCAGCCGACCTTATTAACCGAATCCAATTCCAGGTATGTCTAGGGCCCATTTATGTTTTTGCTTGAAAATGTTTATATAGAACCTTCACCATTGTAGATTTTCATGCTACTACCTCTGGGTTTCCCATTTCTTTTCTAGGCATCACAGGATATCTCTTCCCTTAAGAACATTGCTGGGGAGACTGGAAAGAAGCTGACTTCTTTAGCTTCCAGCCTTATTACGGATCTTCAAGATAGAATCCTGTGAAGGTGCCACTGCAGTTACCTGTAACTGGCGTGTGAGTTGAAAGCTGAAGAGCTGAACCCTATACCAAAATTCTGAACACATCATCGAGGGTTGCTTTCTTCCTTAAAATAGGTCTCTAAATTTTTTTTTTTACAAAGATAAATAAACTTGAAACTTCTTAGTTGCTGTATGTCAGCAGTGTGTGTGTATGGGGCATATGTTCTGTATTTTACCAACCTTATTACTTGCGTGCCAAACCCACGAGAGTTTGTATCTATATACACTGTTATGAGTGCCCCTTTACATCTCTTCACATTCCCGTTGTTTTAATATATGATTGCTTTGTTTTGAAGGGGTTGGAGCTGTGATGAACATTGAATGGTTTTGGGTTTGATGGTACATTGTCCTTTCCTGTTCTTCTTCCTATTTTCATTCCAGGGGTTGATGCAAGTGCCCAATACATTGAAGTAAGCAGAGTTTCAGAATACAGTGGCATGAGTGAGAGAGTGGTTTGTGGGAATCAACTTCACTACTAACATGCAGCTGTTAGTTCCATTTGCATATAAGAGATTAAAAATTTTTTAGGATGCAAATCTGCAGATCTCATTCGCGCACAGATCTACAGTGCATGAGTTGGAGAATGTGTAGCATAGGAGATGGAAAGTAGAGTTTACACATGTTATCCATCTTAAACAGAAGCACCGTTGCCATGGGAATTTAGCTCTTACTCTCTGAACCCAAAGCCTCACAGCCCCAATAGCTAAGATCGCCAGGGGCCATTGCCTCTGCCAGGGTGACTGAGTAAGACGACAATGGGCCAGATTCAGACCTGGTCAGGGTCGCCAAACCCCACCCTAAAAATGCGTCAGCATTCATTTATTCAGTGCCGAAATCAGGCCTGGGTCTTGGTATTAAAATGTTGTCAATCATAGCCAGTGAGACTGATTGGGACTAAAAGCGAATCCTGCCTGTGGCCCAGAATACGGAGAGAGCTGGGTGCAGTGGTGGCATGCCAAACCTCTCTTCTAGGAATTTGACCTGTGCATTCCTCTCAACACGAGCCACCTAGAAATGACAACAAGGAAAGTGTAGCATATGAACTGTTGCAATGTGATTCAAGCAGAGGAAGGAAATAAAAGTTCTGTTTATGGAGACAACTCACAATAATTGTCCTTCCAAAAAGATATTATTGAAATTAAATTTTTCTTTGCCAATGCCAATCTAATTTGCATAGAGAAAAATAATTAATTTGGGACACCGATCTAATTTACATTGAATGGGAAAAAAAATACATTTGCAACCATCTCATCCATGTGAGAGAAAAATAAAAATGTGGTCTCTCCATCTCCAAATGCTCTACTAGGCATCAGACATTTTCTGCCTCTTTAAACTTCCATCAATGCACTCCAATGAGGGTGCCATGCAGCCCATTATCTGGGAGATACGTGAATCAGGCATGCTTCCCCTCAGCAGTTTAAGAACTGCCTTGCTTACCGTTCCATTGTCGTGGCTGGATTTCTCTAAGCCTCCTTCGCCCGCCATTTCCAATTGGTTGATTCCATCCTCTTCACTGGATTTCTTTAAGCTTTCTTTGCCCGTGGATCTCAATTGGTCCCATGGGATTTGATCATTTACTTCTGTCAATTGAATCACATGATACACCAAGTTCTTGAGGCAACAAATTTTATTTTATTTTTATTTATTATTATTATTATTTTTTTAAGGAATGGAAAGACACGAGAAATTGAAAAAAGGATGCTAATGGTATTCTAGAACCCATACTAGTTTCAACTCATCACAACCAAGCCACACCCTGGATGGTAAATAACATGGTCTAGTTCAGCAAAAGGTTAGGGTACACTCTCATGTGTTCCCCTCGAGATCTGAATTGTGGCAGCTCATCCACAATACATGTCTCACATGCAAGGAACCAATCCATGCCTTCCAAGTTCTGTATAAAGCCTAGCCTGAAAATCACACCATCGGATGTTCTTAACCATCCATTTTCACACGTTCACTTTGGATCACCGCCCATTTCCTCTCCAACTGCTTATTCCATAACCAGCATTGGACAGTTGAGATCATCTGATAAGTGATTTTCAGTGTGTGATCTGTCCACAGTGGACACTCTATTTGTACTGTCTAAGATTAACATACAGGTACACCAAAAGCATGCAGTGGACACGAGTTACTACAATTTAGTAAATTTGTAGCAAATGCACCCCATAGATATCCACTACCAAGGAGCAGGCTATCTGCAGCCACACATCTGCAAGTAACAAACACAAGCTCCCTACAGGTGCAATATGGTCAACATGTTCAAGATCCATACTGCTCATTGGGCAGCTTCACGAGAATATTGTTTTAACCAAAAATCTGGTTGGCCCACTCATTAGGTGGGCCAGGCATGAATGAGCAAATCAATGGCCTTTTTTAAAGAAATATCCAACAGACAATATTTAAGGTGCATGTGGCCCACCTGATACGTGGGCGGCCTTATAGGCTCAAGACATATATACCAAGTACCCTGCCCACTGAACATCCCGGATCCCATACACATGCCATGCACCAACTGCTTGAGTTTTGAGCATGCAGATGCTCGGCAGCAAATAGCATTCCTCACTCTACAAATGATACTGAGGTAGAATCCCTTGTCCTTCAAACTGCAGGTTTGTCTTAGGAGTATGTTATTTTGTTTGGCTGGTCCTAAGAATCAACTTAGGGGGGCATCTTGTCAATGTTCATGTCATTATTAAGACGATATCAAGGCATCTAAGATAAAGATGATAGTAAGCCACCAACCATACTACGTGATGGGATCCTACCAGAATTCTCTTCAGGGAGTATGCGAGGGCTTGAAGAACTGGAGGGCTGTGTCGAAGGGGCATCTGTGACCTCATCGAACTCATGATGAGATGCACTGCAATCAACCATTCCTGCGAGAGCCACCGAATCACCTATCCCTGAATCTGGGGAAGTAGATAAGCTGTCCGAATCATTGAGCATCTGTTGTGCCTCCATCAAGCTCGAAAACCAGGGGGATCCTTGCCTTTTGTAAAAGAGAATGTAGGCCTCCTGATGAAGCACATCCTCTTCACTAACCCTGGTCACCTTCAACACAGAAAAGCTGAGAGTCAAAACATTAAGCTAACGTCTTGGATTAACCCCAAACCAACTTTTGGCCATTCCGCCCACACCATTTCCCTAGATTATTCTAAACGTGCCTTAATATAAGATTTTTTAAAATCCTTGGCTTCATTAGCGCATTTGATTTTCTTGATAGCAAACAGTCATCATAGATTGGATCTTTCACTACCATCTGCTAGTTGCATCCAATAGGATGCTATAGTCAGCACAATTTTTTTCTGTTGGTGCAGAGTTCAATGGCTCTAAATTTCTACCCTTCATGACAATTTTGGAAGAGAGAAAAACCAAATTGCTCAATATGGAATTTTGATTAGAAAGTGTTACCTCAGAGTCATCCAACTGGTACCATGAGTGTGGGGAGGAACGAATGAAGCAAAAGTAATGCCCAGAATAAGATGAAATCCCACTATGCACTAGCACAGCATATAGTTCGTATTTTGACTTCCCGTAATATCCAAAAAATTAAGAAAGATGTCCAAAAAAAAATAAAAAAAAATAAATAAATAAAATCAGTCAGATGAAAATCAGACAAACAGTTGTTAATTCAATGGTTGAGACGGAAGTTTCGACTCACATTGTCATCGTCATTTGGGCTGCTAACAAAAGGTTGCAAATCCAATTCCAAAGGGTAACCCACAAACTCCCAAATCTTCTGAATGTAGTAACCGTTGCTTTTAAATCGTTTGAGGTGTAGTGTCACAACTTCAGGGGCCTTGTCCAACTTAAGCTGTTTCTCTAATGATACTTCCTCTCTACAGCTTTCGCAGGTGAAGTTTGTCTCTGTATCTTCAATTTTTTCTACCTGGGTGAATGATTCCAGAGCAGTCAAGACAGAGTCGGTATCTTCGATCTCCAAGCTCAGATCGATTAGAGGCTCAAAGGTGTCTGAACAATGGCCACAATTGCAACATCGAAGCTGATATTCAAAAGAAAAATAGAAAGAACAAGATAAATAGTTAGTTTGCAATCTCACACCTTGAATAATGGTCATATCTGATTTGTATAGGAATTATTAATTTATTTAAAAAAAAATAAAATACTAAAGAAGGATTATCTGTTATGTCTTATACCTGGCTTCTGAGACGGCCTCCAAAAATCTGGTTTACAAAGCTGTCATCCTGCGAAGTTGAGGGCTCATCTTGCGGTTTCAAGTCCACGCAGCAACTGTGGAGCCTGTCCAGCATGCACTGGAAGAATTCATGAGCATCTTCCTGCCGGTATCTCTGTAAAGAAGATGATAGATCTGGAAACCACTAGGTCAAGAATCAACTCATTTCTTTAAAGTCCTAACGACCAAAATGATCAAGGTATTGCATGATACCAAACCAAACAAAATGGCTTGTTTAGTTCTGCCAGAGAGTACGGGCTTTCTTTAAAAGTCCCAAAGACGAAAATGGTCAAGGTATTGCATGATACCAAACCAAACAAAATGGCTTGTTTAGTTCTGCCAAAGAGTACAAGCAGGGCCCGCCCTTCAGTGATCCATAAGTTCCCTCTGGCACCTTCCATAGGTGATGGACCATGCACCCAAAATTTTCCTACATTTGATAATCTTAGTTATTCAATTCATACCCTCCAGGTAGATTGTTGAGCAAGCAGTCCACATTCAATAAGAAAATTTCCACCATTGTATGGGTAGGATTTTCCACTTTGAGAAATGTTTTGGGACATGATTTCTTCAGGAATCATCCTACCAGATAAGCAGAACGGACCACATAAAGATGGCTACCTTCATGTTTATCGGCCAAACTAAAAATAATTTATTTTTATCGAGCAATTCACATTTCCTCTAAAACATCAATACAATCCAAACTATTTAAAGAGATTCAGATGTAAACTAACACATACTCCAGTAAAACGAAAAACTGCAAAATTCACCTCATGTTCTTAAACATAAGAGATTGTTTAAATCAAGCTATAAGAATGCTTCTTGGATTACAGCTACAAAATTGGCTTCAAATCAGTTTTAAAATAATCAGATATAGTTTAATTGAAGCTTTAGAATAGGATTGAAATTCAACTTGCAACAAGTTCTAAAATCACAAGATTGAGTTTAGATAAATTATTAGTACAGGTGTAGTACCGTACCTAAATCAAGATCATATCAATTAGATGAGAGTCAAAAGAAAGAAACAAGAATAGCAAGATTCTGAACTCAGCCATTAGATTATAAAATGCAAACCAAACAAAAGCTCAAATGAAGGAAAAAAGAAATAAATTTGATGGGGGAGGATACAGTTCAAATTCTCAACCAGTTTCCAGGGAATGATGGTTTGTCCTGATGAAGCCAAAGAGATATCAATGTGCTCTCGCAAAGCACACAGAACACAGAAACCTCCATCGTTACCTGCAATATACCCCAATCCCCACATAAACGGTTAGAATCTCAACTCAAGCAACAAAAAGGAATTATATGATTTTGACCCAAGGATATCTGCCATGCCCTCTGGCCCTTAATTTTTAACTAGTGAGGCTGATTGTGGTTTTGTGATCCAGACAGTTGATCTAGTCAGCCCCATGGTTGATGATCATAAAAAATCTACACAATCGGACAATCCTAGCCCATCTATTGTTGCCCTAAAAACAGACAGTTAAGTGTCTGATCAAGAGTCAAATTTTGGGCCACAGGTACACTTGTACAAGCTAAGAACCTCAGGATGCTGTGCATACCAACAGAATTATAGGTTCTAAGGGTATGGCATGTTCAAAGCACGTCGAGTGAGGAGGGGATAGAAAGAGAGAGAAATGGGAATAAGATTCGGAGGGGAGAGAGATAAAGGGAGAGAGACGGAGAGAAAGGTGAGGACTACACCGAGGTGCGAGCTGCACATACAGGGGGCCGATTACAGAGTAAATGGGACCTCAAAACTCAAATCACAAATAAATAGATGAGCACACCCACAAGAATATTTAAGTAAGGAGGGAGAAATACTTTATTGATATCAAACTTCTTAAAATACTGAAGGAAAAACTCAGACTGGAAAATTTTGGAATGCTTACCTCCTACTCCACCCCTTTTTATAGACCCTAAATGAATCTTTAATGAGAATCCCCCTAATTACGAGACTAATTTCAGATCAATCCAATCTACCTAAGATGATAAAAGCCTAATAGTAGAAAAATCAAATTTACGAAATAATCCTCAAAATCCTCAACCACAAATTTAAATTAGCCTCATATTATCCATCACATCCTCCCATATCTCCCACAAATAGTAAATTGTATCTCTTGATATTTAACCCCAAACTTTATAAATAAACAGTACAAAATCAGCATATGCTTGGCTCCTATGGTGAGTCGTGGACCTGCATTGGCAGGGAGGGGTGAGCAACTTATCTTTTCTGTTTCCAGTGTTGTGGCACACTCAAGTCCCCAATCCGCCTAATTTTCGGGCCAATGTCCTAACCTGAGTCGACGCAACATATGCATGAAGAGAGGAGGAGAAGTACCCTACGGAGCATTTGTCATGCAATCTTCCTAATCAGATGCTATGGGTGGGCTTCACAAAGAGGAGAGGTCGCTGCGGGCTACACATATTAAAGAAGTGAAGGGAAGTGAGTGCAATTATGACATCCTTTGTGCAATAAATTTCAATTGTTCCTTGCCAAGCAACTACATTGTTATGACGAATTTACCCTCTTAACCAATGTTGTGAAGACTAATTGCATGGGCAAATTATTGGCACTAGGGATGTTAGTTTATGGGCAGAATTTTGCAGTTGTGGATAAGGCTGGCAATGGGCCAGGCCTGGGGCCAGTAAAAATGAAAGTTGGAACAAGGCTGGCCTGAAGGCCCAACATGACCAATTCAAAGTTTAGGCCCAGTCCCAACCATTGCCAGGCATACTTGTGTATGCATGGTTTGGTGATCCAAACCTTCGTTCCAATGGTCCCATCCAATAAAGAGGGATGACTCAGAAATCTCCCAAGCTGTAAGATCCTATCCCCTTTGATCGGATGTATCACAGAGACATGCTTAAGAGAAAATGCAGAAAGTCTCCACATTCCACAAAGAGAAGGCCACATGTCTTCATAATCTCATTCCCAACCTTAAACAAGCCATACGCACTCTGGCGGGTGGGATCCAACTATTACCCTGCATAAACTACTATCAAGTACCAAATTACTCCTTGATGACGGAAACCCTAACCCTAAAAACCTAAATCAACGATTTTAAAAGAAGAATCGGGATCTTACCCTGACACGGGAACTCGTGATCAAAAGAACGGAGGCTCTGCACGAGCTGGACTGTATGCGTAAAGCACTGGAGAACCGCGTTGAGAAAGCACGTGTTGCCTATGTTCGCGAGACCTGCTGCCTGCTCATAAATTCCAAAATATATATTAAAAAAAAGAAAAGAAAGAAACCGTTAAAAGGAATTCAAAAAGCTAAGAGAGAGGGATTTACCACGAGAAAGGGTTTGATTTCTGTGAAGAAAGGAGAAGATGGATTGTCTAGGGCTTCTATGAAGACCATTGATAGTGAGGGTTATAAGCTGTTAGGATTTCTGTTTCGGGAAAAAGAGAAGGGAGTTTATCAAAATCTTCTGAGAAAGAAGATCGCTTTCTCGGGCTTTTGAAGGAGAGGTGGAGGGAAGTAGGAAAAACCCCTCTTACGCGCCTTTCACCGTTTCCTTTTATATTTTACTTGTATTTATCATTGAGACGTGGTTGCGTATTCTATTTATGGTTGATACGCGGCACTTTGAAATTTACAAGTATCCTACTTTAACTTAAAAACCTTCTAATTTGTGGGACCCTTCATGTACTAAAATCATAACCCTTGCGATCATACTATTCTTCAACCCATTTTTACCGCATTTAGGATCCTCGGATATTTAGGATTTTACTACATTTAGGACCCTCGTAAATTTAGGAACCTAGGGATACTTTCAGTAATTGAGCGCCACTTGGGTGTAACTTTCGCGAGATCTACCCCGTCTATCTGATAGGATGCCTCATTTTCACAGTAGAATTCAAAAATCATGATGATCCAAAATTAAGAAGGCCAATGGGATGCCCACCGTTAGGTTTGGACAGAGACTACCGTGGTGTTTATATACATCCAATCTATTCACCTTATGGACCTCATCAGAATGAAAGGCTTGCCCAAAAACCGTACAGTTCCAAAATTCAAGTGGAACATACCAAATGGATCATCAAAAGAAGGTGATGGACGGTGGACATACCAAGGGGCGGTGTACGTGATGGACGGGGTGGATTTCATGCGCGTTGAGCAATTTCCCCAACTTAAAAGAAGGTGACTCCAATAGCTGCCTAGGCGTATTCTTACTCGGAACGAGTGATAGCAGCGCGTGCAGAGAAAAAGCGGTTTGTAAAGGGCGGGAGGGGGCCCTGAGGAGCGGTTGGAACTCGGGAAGCGGAGTTACTTGATACTCTATCGGGGTGACTGTTGATAACAGGGCATTCTATGATTGAACACGTGGCACGAACTAGCTCATTCAAACCATTTAAATGCTAGGGAGTATATTAGATTGATCATCTTCCAAAATTAAAAATGATTTAGCGATCCGTTTCTATGATTAATAAGCATCATTTTTCCTGAAACTAGACCGTTGGCTGATTTTCTCTTGACCTTACATTTATTAAATATCCACCTATCAGCAGGTTACAAAAGCGAAATTAATATAGTTTCCGGTTGAAGAGCCGTTTTAATTTGAGAAACAACTGTACCACAAGATTACATACCACGTGCACACTTCGTCAGTGCCTCCTGTAACCGTGCGGAAGCTACGTTGTGCAACGATTATGTGCGGCCCAACATAATGTAGGTGCTTTAACCACACCGTCCATCCGCTTAGCTAGCTCGTTTTAGGGCATTGGCCCTAAATTAAAGCATAACCAAAGCTCAAGTGAACCACACCAAGGGAATAATGACATCGACCGTTGAAACCTTCTTAGAACCCACAATGATGCTTATTTGTCTAAAGAAAAACGCAAATATCGGCTTGATCCAAAACGTTTCTAATGGCAGGTGATCAATCTTCACTGTTTCCTCTTGGTGTGGTCCACATTAGCTTTGGATATGCTTCAATCTTAGAGCTCACGTCCTAATAAAAATGGGTGGACATCACGGTGGCCCCACAGTCCTTACACAACGTAGCTGCGTGGCGTTGAGGGACGCCGATTTCCTGCCAAAGCCTTGCGCAAGAAGTTCCTGCGCAAGGATGCTGGGTGGGGCCCACTTCAATGTATATGATAAATCCATTCCGTCCATCCGTTTTGAGAGATCAATTAAGGGGGTGCGGCAAAAAATAAAGAGGATATAAAACTCAAGTGGGTCACACGAGAGGTAGAATTGTGGAAAGAAATTCCTACCGTTGATTCCTTCATGAGCTCCACCTTGATGTTTATATGCTATCCAAACCGTTTACCGTGGAATTATGTGAAAACACCAAAAAGATAGCATTATACAAAACTTTTATGACTATAAGAATGCTTCAACGGTGCTCACTGAATTTCCACTATTTCGTCTCGTGTGGCACACTTGAGTGTTCGATGTGTTCGATACACTTAAATTTTGGTCGAACCTCCTAAAATGATTTTTAAAAACTGATAGACGGGTGGATTTCTCACAGACATCCCGGTGGGCCCCAACCAGCATCCTTGCGCAGGAACTTAGAGGCTTTCGTAGGAAATCCGCGTCCTCTTTGCCGGAAATCGGATTGCGTATTGAGTCACTCAGTATGCTCTTATCGTATGGAGTAAACTCAGTTGGGCCCACTGTGAATTTATGTAGTTTATCCATACCTTTCATCCGTTTTTGCATCTAATTTTATGCGTTGAGACCAGAATTGAAGCTTGTACAAATCTCAAGTGGACCATACCACAGGAAAGAGTGGAAATAATGATTTCCACAGTTGAAACCTTTCTAAGCCACACAGTGATGTTTATTTTTCATCCAGACTGTTCATATATAAGATCAAACAAAAACAGATGAAGGGAAAAAACAAATATAATCTTGACCCAAAACTTATGTGGCTCCCAAGAATTTTTCAACGGTATAAATTCAATTCACACTGTTTGTTTCCTGTGTTGTGGTCCATTTTAGCTTGTTTATGCTTCGGTTTTGAGCTAAGGACCTAAAATTATCTCGTAAAATAGATGGACAGACTCGATAAAATACATAAATCCTGGTAGACCCCACAGATTTTACTAAGTACGCTTAGCGTACTGAGTTACTCGGTACGCAATCCTCTTCTTCTCTGCCGAGCATCGAAGTTTTTTTCTCGTTGCAAAAGAGGACAGCACCGAACGCGAGTTTCCTTAGAAATCGGATTGCGTACTGAGTTACTCAGTAGGCTCTTATCTGAGTAAACTCAGTTGGGCCCACCTTGAATGTATGTAGTCTATCCATGCCATCCATCCGTTTTTCCGTATAATTTAAGGGGTTGAGCCCAAAATTTAAGCATATCCAAAGATAAAGTGGATCATATCACAGGAAACAGTGAGGATAATGATTTTCACCGTTGAAACCTTTATAGGCCCTACAGTGATGTTCATTTGTCATCCAACTTGTTCATAATATCATACAGACATAGACGAAGAGAAAACAAAAATATAAGCTTGATCCAAAACTTCTGCGGCCCTCAAGAATTTTTCAACGGTAGACGTTCAATTAAACTTTTTCCCATAGTGTGGTCCATTTGAACATTGTATATACTTCATTATGGGATCAAGCCCTAAATTATCTGGTAAAATGAATGGAAGGAGAGGATAAAATACATAAATCATGGTGGACCTCACATAGTTCACTCAGTACGCAATCCGCTTCCGTTTCCTTAACCCCGGTTGCAGGGAATTGCTGTAACCAAAGCTCTTTTGGACGCACTGTGATGTCCTCGTGAAATCCAATCCATCCATCAGTTTTGCCAGCTCATATTAGGGTTTTATGGAGAAAAACAATGAGACAAATCTAAAACTCAAGTGGGCCACACCAAAAAAAAAAAAAAAAACAATGGGTATTGAACGCTGAGTTGAAACCTTCTTGGAACCCAAGAGAAGCTTTGGATCAGGATAATATTTGTGTTCTCCCATCGTCCCAATGGGAATCACATATTAAAGGGCTGGATGTCTAACAAACATCACGGTAGGCTAGGAAGGTTTCAAAGGTGGGTGTTTCCATCTCCACTGTCCCAGGTTCTCCACTGCTGCGTGGTGTAGCCCACTTGAGTTTTAGTTCTCCATTTTTAAGGTGACATACTAACATGAGCTGGAAAATCTGATGAACGGGCTGACATTCCAATATTCCAACATGAACTAAAAACAATGATGAATGGAGCGAGTGTCACTCGACATTGCATTGCAGTGGGCCCTACAGAGCTTTGGGTTAAAGGAACAGGGGCTACCAGGGGCACAATTCGAGTGGATTGGGTCAGGTTGAGGGTTAACTCATGCCCAACACCCAACTCGACCTGAATTCCAACCTCAAGTGCCCAACCCTATAGTTCTCTATGCTCAATCCAACCGGACCCAAATACATGTGATTATTCCTGACCCAACCTGACCAATCAATTTGGCATCTTCCGACCTGAGGACCTTGACAACCCAACCCGAACACAGGTTAGGTCCCTAGCAGCGACAAGATGAGTAGGCTGGCCGTTACCGAAGTAGATTACCTAAATGCTCTTTCCTATGTTAAAAACCTTTTCCAGCTGCTTTAATAATGCAATTCCTATGTTAAAAACCTTTTTCTAGCTGCTTTAATCATGCAATAATTAGCCTTCGGAAAAACTAATTGCGGGAAAATATCACACTGCCAGGTAAGTGGTACATTACCTAAATGCTCTTTTCTTTTGTTAAAACCTTTTCCAGCACCTTTAATACTGCAATAATCAGCTTTTGGAGAAACTAATTGCTGAAAAAATGCATATCATCTGTCACACACTGCCAGAGTAGCAAGTGACAGTTTGAATCTGAGCAAGAGAAGGATTCAGTGGGGAGAGAGCTCTTGGAGTTGATCAAAACTTTGATGCTCTGGCAAAATATACTGGTTGATACACAGGCATTATAAAATTGCAACATGCCACAAGGTAAACAATATTCAATAGCCAAAATTCTGATCCCTGATTTAGATGGCTCAAAAACCGAACATTACACTAGTTTTGGTTATCTAGCTAGGAGATTGGAGGCCATTTCTTAAGACGGTTTGAATGAAAAATAAAAAAATGTCCAAAATCAGCAAACATGTTACCAATGCATTGGTGGTTAGAATCTTTCAACCACTCCGATGTTGGGTCTAATAAACTGTGCAGTTGAATCAAGCAATTTTGATGGTCTAATTTAAGTTATTAAATGGCATGTGTACAATTTTTTACTATCTGCTGTCTGGGGAGAGGTCCAACACATGGCGACGTTAGAAAGTTTGTGCAAGATCAAGAATGAAGTTCAGCACATGGGCCCCACAATGCGTCATAGTTCAAAAATCATGATGATACAAAATTGTATACTTTAAGGGATGTAGTAACGGTCCCGGTAGGGAGCATTTTGCACATGCACCCCAAGATTGTAGGTCATTGTGCACGTTTTAATATGTGTATTTTTAGTTGAGATGATCTAGTGAACCAGCATATGGCTGGGTCATGTCCCAAACTTTTATTGACAAACCCAACTTCCTCACCGAAAAAAATTAGGCCCCATGAGTGGGCCCGGGCTCAGAAAAATCCTAACTTTTAATAGGCAGGATCAAGGGTTCCACACCAAACAATTGCTTCCCTTGTAACCATCCCCTTGCAAATATTTAGCCTATTGCTCCTCACACAGAATGTCAGCCTATTACTGTGTATCGTCCATCACACTCAGGCAAGAGTATCCAAGTTTTTCTGAAAAGAGAAATTGATGGAAACACTAAGAATACGACCTTTCTCAAAACAAGGATGCATTGGATCAATAGAAAGAAAAGAGATTTACAAACCAAAGAAAACACATTACCTCTACAGGGGAAATCTACATGCCAATCAACTGCTACCAGATGCAATTATTGCTTTTTGCCTCCTCTTGACTTTTTAGTGTCCGTTCTCTGCTGCAAAATGCTCTTCGTGGATGTCTGAAGCTTTAATTATTGCTGGTTCCTCGGAACATGTTTCATTTTCGGGCGGTGTGATGACATCTGAATAGATGAAATGACTGGCTGCACCAAAGATGTTGGCTAAACGTAGGATTACAGATTGACAGGCAGCACTTGCAGGGAGGACGGATTCTGGAAGATGAGGGAGGCACTCAGGATGATATTCCTTCTTGTTGAATGTCCGTTCATAAAGTGCAAGAACGGCCCGGCAAAATATGAATCTGTTAAGTTGAAAAGATGTTAGCACACAATGTGTAGAGCAACCTATATTTCTCATCCATTGATCCCCAAAAAAGTACTAAGAAATACTGATAGTTAAATGGTATTTCTGGCAAAGAGAAATATTCAATTTCAAAATAAAAGTTTTCTACTGAACTAGAGAAAAATAAACAAAATCTCATGAGCTGTTGAAGTAAACATGTATCTTTTCATCAATCACAGAAAAAGTTTCAGCCTATGTTCAGAAAACTGTGACTGGAGCTACAAAAGTGGATTTCTGATCTTGAAGGTTGCCTTGATTGAATCAAGGAAATACTTTCAATATTGTTAATAGGAATTTTTACCACAAAATTCCTCGGGGATTTGAATTTCACTAAATAATGCCTCCGAGAATTAAAAAACACGGTGGAGTGCCCTTTTGGGATGAAATTACAAAATTGCCCTCATAAGATTTTATTTTTTTCAAGTGATATGTCGAGAATTGTGGGGCCTACGTTGTAGCTGCATGGCATCCAACCCGTCCAACCGATAAATCCTATCATGAAGATCAGACGAATGAAAATTCTGCAAGATTCAACTAGAAGTGGACCACACCATAGAAAATAATATGCAACACCAAAAACATCCAAATTCACATGTAGCCCATCTGATGATTCGATTGCCCAGTTTTTAGTTTTGGTGATCATCATGATGGGGTCCATAAGTTGGACGGGCTGGACATCATGCACATACCACATGGACTCCACAACTCTTGACTTCATCACTTTTTAAAGAAAAAAAAATGGTGCAAAAAGGTTTGATACCATGTTGTTGATCTAGAAGAAAGAAAGAATGGGAGGAGAGAGAGAGAGAGAGAGAGAGAGGAGAGAGAGAGAGAGAGAGTGGAGAGCAAAAGAAGCTCCACACTTCCACCCTCTTTATGTTTTATTACTAGAACTTTCACTTAGGAGTTGAAATTACAAGAATACCCTTATAGAAAGAAACATAAAGAAACACACTAATAAGATTCAAAGACCCATTTACACTCAATCCAAATGCACTAGGACTGAACCACAACAGAATGACCACACGTGTGACCATGTCACATGTGATTACGTCACATGTAACGTGTGATTACATCACACGTGACCATTCTAACACTCCCCCTCAAGCCGGAGCATATATATCATAAATGTCCAACTTGTCAAAAAACCTATCTAGATGAGCTCGACTTAAAGCTTTTGTGAAAATGTCAGCAACTTAATCTTCAGATTTGATGAACAGTGTGGATATTTCCTTATTTGAGACCACCTCTCTGATGAAGTGGCAATCCACTTCAATATGCTTGGTCATCTTATGATAAACTGGATTATTGGCGATATGTGATGTAGCTTGATTATGCTTGGTCATCTTATGATAAACTATGCTTCTGCACTAGAATGGGTAACAACTTGTTGCTTCTTGCTTTTCCAAGCAACGAGATTACCTACTACAAAGGTACAGTAATTGGTCTGTTCCGATTCTGATAGGTGCACCTGACCTAGCATTTCCACGATCAAATAATATTTCATTTTGGTAATTGCCACCAAGTCTCTTGCTCCTATTACATCCAGTCTTAGTTGAAGTGGGTAACAGCACTGGGTGGACGGTCCATCCACCTCTGAAGGCGATTCAGCCCGGTCTGCACCAGAGAATCCTTCCACTCTACGATGTCCATTTCACTTGTAGAGAATTCCATGGCCTGGGGCGCCCTTTAAATATTTAAGTATCTGGACCAAAACTTGCCATATGAGATACACAAGGGGCTTGCATAAACTAACTACACTGACTAGATAAGTAATATTCAGTCGTGTAATAGTTAAATAGATTGATTTACCAACCAACTGGCAATATCTGCTTGGATCATCAAACAAGTCTCATTCACCTGTACTTATCTTAGAGTTTGCGTCCATGGGAGTTGTAACCGGCTTAGCCCCGAGAAAACATGTCTCTTCTAACAAGTCCATAACATATTTCCTTCGCGACAAATTAATTCCCAACTTTGATCGAGCTACCTCAATATACCCATAAAGTATCGAAGATAGCGTAAATCCTTTTATACAGAAGTGTTACTGCAAGAACTTCTTCAACTCAGATATTCATTTAGCATCATTTCCAATAATGACGATGTCGTCCACGTAAACAACCAGAGTGGCAGTCGCACTCTGCCTAACAAAGACTAAGTGATCAGCATGACTGTGTTTCATCCCAAACTGCATTATCACTTTACTAATTTTGTCAAACCACGCACGTGGAGACTGATTTAACCCATAAATCGATTTTCTTAGCCAACAAACTTTATCGGACTCCCCCTGAGCAACAAAGCCAGGCGATTGCTCCATGTACACTTCATCAAGTAAATCACCATGAAGAAACGTGCTTTTTACATCTAGTTGATATAGAGGCCAATCCAAATTTCCAACAAGAGAGATCACCACACAAATTGAATGAAGCTTGGCCATTAGGGAAAATATTTCAAAGTAGTCAACTCCAAAAGTTGATCCGTTTTTGCTTCTTGATTTCTCTTCTTTATCTTACTTCCTTTTTATTTATCTTCTTTTGGAAACCCTGATGTGTTTGGGGTTGATCTAACCTAATATCTTCCGTTGTTGTACCCAGACGTGATGGGTGGTGAAACCATGTTTATCGAAGGTGTAAGGCCCGCTTTTGCACGGGACAAAGTGGGCCATCATCCATCCAGTATACAATCTACATTCTATGTTTTGAAGCATGAAACCAAATTTGAAGGGTAAAAATTCAGAAGTTCATGAAGCCACTCCTTTATTGTGTTGATCAAGACAAGTTGAAGCTCAGAATCAGGTATTGACTTAGTACGTCGGTTTGTTGGAGGATTTGTGTTCAAGAAAAATTATTGCTATTAATCATATGGATTCCAAAAATGATCCCAAGAGCAATATTTTTCCCTCATCGGATTTTGTGCCTCTCCAAATAACATCAATGAAATTGAATGGCACGAACTATCTACGATGAGTCACATCTGTAGAAGTTTTTTTGACTGGAATGAGAAGTTAAATATTTGACATTCCCCAAACTTAATATTACTGCGATAGACTATGATGATTGGGTGGTAGAGGATGCCCAAATTAGAACATTGTTGTGGAATAGTATGGAACCACATATCAGTGCCAATGTAATCTTCCTCAAGACCACCAAAGATGTCTAGGGTACCTTGAAGGAGATGTATTCTGATGAGAAAAACATAATCTGTATTTATGAACTCCTACAGAATATATTTGCATTTCAAGTTCTAGCAGGGAGATAAAAGTGTGGGAGAATATTATTCTACCCTACGTGATATGTGGGAAGAGTTGAATGTATATCAGCCGTTGTCAACAAGTTTTGAGGTTATGCTTAGGCAAAGGGAGGAATTCCGTTTTGCTAAATTTCTCCCTGGCCTTCAACCTGAGTTCGAGCTTATTAGGTCCCAGATTCTTGGAGGTAGTGAATTCCCTCAGTTATAGGAGCATTCGCCAGAGTTTAGAGGACAACTGGGATGTCTACTCAGAGTTTCACTTCATCAGATCGTTCAGCTTTTATCTTTGCAGGGGCAGAGGTGATGGAGGAAATCGAGATTGTCGTGATCGAGGCGGTAGATTTGGGGGTAGTCATGGTCGTGGTGGCATTAGCGGTCGTGGTCGTGGTAATCATCATTACACCCATTGTGGCCTCAACAATCATAATATTGATTCATGTTGGGATTTACATGGGAAGCCTGTCTGAGCTAATCAAGTCAACTCTCTAGAAGATAATTGAAAAGGTTATGTATCCAATCCTGCCACTCCTGTTGAGCCAAGTACTTCATGTGACACAGTCACTATGTCCAAGGAAGATTATGCTAAGCTTCTGAAAAATCATTCCACTCATGCATCTTCCTCCACTGCTACCCTTGCTCAGACAGGTACATCTTGTCTTACATTTTCTAAGTGTACTCTATGGATTATTGATTCTGGTGCTTCTGATCATATGACCGATAAGCGTAATTGGTTGTCCAAGTTAGTCCAGTCTTCATCCATTGCATCTATCAACTTGGTCGAGGGCACTTCAACTAGTATATCTAGTCATGGGACTATATGTCCTCCATCAGATCTTTCATTGTCATCGGTTTTGTATATTCCAAAGTTCCCCTTAAGCCTATTATATGTAAGTAAACTAACCAAATCCCTGAATTGCTCTATCATTTTTTCCCTCTTATTGTGAGTTTCAGGATCTAAAGACGGAGAGGATGATTGGTGAAGAGCATGAATCTAATGGACTCTACTATCTCAAGAGTGAAATTACTGAAGCTGGAGCTACATTGCAAGCTAACATCTCTCCACATCAATGGCATTCCAGGCTTGGACATGCATCCTTAGGTAATTTAAAGAGTTTTTTCCCATCTGTCCTATGTGTCCAAGTTAGAATGCGAAGCTTGTGAGTTAAGCAAGCATCACAGAGTATCTTTTCTTTCCCATGGAAGATAAAGTTAGTGATAAACCATTTTATTTGATACATTCAGATGTTTAGGGACCTGTTCATATTTCTAGTTTATCTGACTTTAAATATTTTATCATTTTTGTGAATGATTACTCTAGAATGACATGGTATCAGAGCGGAAGGTCAAGTGTTCAAATCCTAGGAGTAGCAAATATGCCTCCGTTAATGTATTCTCCCACGGGGAAAAGCCCGGCCTATTTATGGTATGAGTGTTCCACTTAGCCTGTTTATCGTGTGAGTCGTTCCTCCACCCTCGCCGATATCATCCCGTGCGGAATTCCACCCCGCACGTGCAGGGGAGTGTTGGATTATCAAAGTCCCTTGTTATACATTGATACACCATCCTCTAACGGTTCGAGCTTTTAGAGCAAGTGGTTGTTTGACATAATTTAGTAATTTCATTCCCCAAGAATCACCACCTTGTAAATTTGGATCGTGGAAGCATTATTTGGTAAACTCGAAATTTTGTGGTAAAAATCCCTTCTTAATATTAACCTTTCAATAAAATCATAGCCTAGAGTCATTACTCAATATCTGGGCAACCAAGTTGATTTGACCAAAGACTCATGTTGTTTAATGGATTTCTTTTACTATGTTGCCCACACAACAAACAAGAAATGCAGGCCAGATAGACACAGGATGTATCTGAAGCAATATGAACTCCAGGATATACCAGGTCTTAACACATGTCAAGAAGGATTTTATATGCCCAACATGAATTGACATTGCAAATAGAAGAACGCTAATTCAAGGCGCCCAATCTTCAAGCACCAAACAACTACCCACCAAGCATGCCAATGTGGCTCATGTTTGTGGTATCTGGGACGTTCATAGGGTGGACCCATGGCGAATTTCCTTAGCACAACATTCCAGTCGACCCATTTATCAGATGGGCTAGGCGTGCATGAAGAAATGGACAAACAGAAGAATGACAACCACCAGTCATACATTTGACATGTATATGTTCGTTACCCTGCTGAGTGGATGGCCTCATTTAGTACACGCATGCACCATGGGGCCCATCCCGTGAATGACCTAGTCACCACAAACACGCATGTTCACAGATGTGGTGCATTTGTTCTTGGTGCTCGAAGATGATGAATCTGTAACATTCTCTAATCATATAGGACATGCATACATCACACAACATTGTTCAAGCCACACATGCAATGTCATAAAAAATTACCTATGATTTTTTTTCCCACCAGCAAAACTATAGTTACAATACCATGTTTTATACCCCTCATATTCTGTATGACATTTGTACACATCAGGGTCGAGGTAATTGATCATCTGCCAACTATATTGAGGTTGGTTTTTATTCATTTTACCGATTCATAAACAGTTTCATATAATTTCCCCCACAATTTTGGAAATAATGATGCCTGCACATGCACGGAAAAACATGTGAATTTAATGGCTGGTAATAAATATTACTTATTTCAGATACTTGTTTACAGCCTGTTTGGTAAATGCCTAAAAATGAGTTCATCTCATTTTAGTTAGTTGCAATTATGTATTATAGACTTTCTTTTTGGTGATGATTAATAATAATCTTGATAACCAATTACCATTATCTCTAATACGTATATCCATGATTAGTGATAACCAATTACCATTATCTCTAATACATATATCCATGATTAGCTAAAATGAGATGAACTCATTTTTTGGCATCTACCAAACAGGCCCTTAGTGTTTAGTATATGTAAGTTCATTAAACATTGTACATAGAGATTGGGCCATCAGCGAAAACCAAGTTTGACCAATGTTGGGGCAAGAAAGTCTTGAGTCAAAGATGATTTTCTCAGGGTTCACGGGACAAGGCTTTCAGTGTTGATGATACTTCATAGCATATTCAATGAGAGATGCTACATCCATAAATTAAAAGAAAACAGAGAAGTCTTTGAATATCACCTGAGAAGAAGCCGCCTTAGGAATGGATCAGATAAGATTTCAGCCCAGACTGGGTCCAGGAAATCTGAAGTTGCCAAAATCAATCCCCACTCATTTAATAATGATGAGAGCAACTTCTCAGCACTGTTATATACATCCTGAAACATTTGCCCAAACAATTCACCGGAAGAATAAAATAAACTCTGAAAAGAAAGGGAAAATTAATTTGATATAAGGCTCTGCAAATTCTAATTAAACTGACCGTTTGGATATTGGAGGCAGAATAACCAATCAAGTGGCAGAAAGCCTGCAATGGAGCTGTGAGGAACATGGTGAATTGGCTTCCATTTTGGTGACGAGAAAAATCTACAGCAGTGGTAGCAGGTGGAGATGGAGAGCATGGAGATAGGAGCATCACAGGTGTCTCACCCTTCTCTGCCCCTTGTAAAGCCTGAACAAGATTCCAAGCATCATCTCTTTTGTATTTTTAATAATAACTTACAGAGGGAGCTTTGCAGTGAACCTAAGAAACCATATTCTACGATGAGCTTTCATACGTTAAATCAGAGTGTATACCATCAGAACAGTATGTTTTCATGCCAACAAGATGAAATCCATGTTCTAAATAATGAAATAACTGTCAATGTTGTTCGCGGAAAATACAAAATGCGTGCTATTGCCATGTTAAAGTTTGAGAGAGAGAGAGAGAGAGAGCTCTAAATGCTGATTTAGCTGCTGCATTAAATGGTTCTCAGACATATTCTCTATTCAAACAGTTGCCAGCTTTTATTCTTTCTTATTTTATTTTATTGTTTTGACAGGTGAGCAGGTTTGAACCCGAAACCTCAGTGTTGAAACACATCGACTTAAAGATTGCTTCAAACTAAGTTTGAATTAAGAGCTTCCTTTGTTTGCAACCCAGTCAGACACTCCACAAGAGCCCAGAAATATATCCACTACTTACCAAGTCATCATCTTAAACAATGGCTTCAAATAAATTTCAATAAACAGCAGTTTTTGTTTACAACACTGTCAGATGCTCCCCAAGAGAAAATACAAGCAGAAGATAAACAACACAATTAAAGAGCTCAGAATGTAAGAAATGTTTTCTGCATAGAAGAAACATCTACAGCTAACACTAGCAGGCCATGGAGCTGCACATCATTGAAACACTAACATCCAGGAGCAGAAGACACATTCTTTGGTCATTTGTTTCCTGAAGGAATAAAATATAGGTCACAAATCTACCAGTGCTGAGGAAACGATCAACACTTTGAAATACTCTTCTGGAGCATGCAGTTCCTGAGTCCACCATGCCTCATAATCATTCTTCATTTTGGTATAACCAAAGAATGCTTGCATTTGGAACATATAAATATATAAAGCCACATCTTCATATTTTTACTTGATCATTTACATTTCTGGAAACCACTAATATCCAGGAGAAGAAGACTCATTTTTTGATAATTTGTTTCCCAAAGGACTAAAATCTGGATCATGAATCTACCAGCAGTGAGTACACAATCAACTTCCAGAGCATGTACTTCCCTGATTCCACCATGCCTCCTTCGTCAACTTGGTATATCCAAAGAACGATTGATTTAGTATGTAAATATAGTTACATCATCATTAATACTTGATCATTTGTATTCATTTACCTTTGAGGAAAGCACTAATTTTAAGAATCAGAAGAGCTCAGGCATAAGAAATTAAGTTGACATGCTGAGAAAAGAAAAAAATAGAGTTGACAAACCTGCCTTGAACTCATGACTGCTGTCGCTATCGATAATCAGAAAAAGAGGCCTTCTTGTGAATGGAATCAAGTCACAAGGGTAAAGGCAGTCTAGTCCTGAAAACAGAGACCATGATGTCAAAACTGTATTCTGGTTTAAAGATGGAAAGTTAATCAACAAATGAATTTAGCAAAGTATTATTTGCATGAATGATTATAATCACAGTAACAAGAAGAACGCAGCAGTACTAATAAGAATAGCCACAACAATGATCAGATGAAGCATCTAAAGACTGAAACAGATACTGCTAAAAGCGACCCTAACTCAGGTAGAGCAACATAAATGATAAACACCACATAATTCCTCAGATGATTTCAACAAAGATAGAAAATACCTCCATTTCCACGAGAACCCAACCACAAACCATCCCCACAACTACTTTTTCCCTTGTTGTGAACCGAAGAACTGGTCGAGCTATCAGAGCTCACTGGAGAAGTGGATTGTGTGTCAGTGGCCACATCAAGGGATTGGAAGTTCTCCACAATGTTTTCAGTAGTGTTTGCAGTAGTTCCTCGGCCTGTTGGAAATGGCAAAGTCTGTCCGCCCTTTCCTGCAAAGTTTTCATTGGTATATAACTGTGGACCTCACGATCCTTAACATAGGAACAAAAGAAGGCAGGAGTTTGACAGAAAAAATGTTCAACCTGCTGCTGATAGATATATTAGCAGAATTCCTTGATGAGGAAGCTCCTCACATATTGTGGCCAGAACCTGGCTCATAGAAAAGACAAAGCAAAATTTAATACAATGATACTGATATTCCAGCAAAAGAGGAACTATACATATTCATATGCACCAAAGTTCCGTTAGAGAAACATGTTGAATCACTATTGAAGTGCATCATGTCAGATGATTTAGATTCAAAATGTAGACACCACAAATTTCAGGCATTGTTGATGCAGCACAGTAGATAGAAAAAGAAATTCCAGGAAAACATCTTGTGGAAATAAAAAATTCCGGCACTATTATCCAACAGTAGGTGGTAGATCTAATCAATAGATTCAGGGAGAACAAAAAACCTGTGGATTTGATACCAATAGAAACTAGAACAATAAAATTCAGAAACTGATAAAGCATACCTCCATCCAATTAACAGTGATTCCGCATGTTTGTCGCAAAGGAAAATCACAATGTTACCAACAGATTCACATGAAAATATAGGCAATATAAAGATTACTCTCCCAAGCAGAGTTTTAGGCAGAATCACCACCAATATTGAAGAATCTTATGTCCAGTCAATGGAACAGCAAGAAATTATTATTATTTATTTATCATTCATTAACGAAGTGTTCACATGTTTCATATATGTTCCATAGACTGTTGTTTAACAAATCCTCCTCTCAAGAGGTTATTTGAGAGACATTGTTGTTGTGCTATTATAGAACTCCTACCTCTAAATAATTTGTTCAGAGAGAAAAAACACTGACAACTTTCTGCTACTGAAGAAATCATCCAGCCTGTTGGCCATGTGGGGCCCACAGATCAATCGAACCACCCTGTGGATCTACTAATCTGAACAAACAAAATTGCATCATCTGGTCATAGAACCTAGATCACATATATCAGGACCCTTTTAATGATCATACAGATCATAGGGCTCACCATTCAATTGATGAATATACCTAGTTGCACAATCCTTCTGACTAGGTATTGAGCCAGCCCCCCTCATAGAATCACAGCTTTGGAATTGTGCTCTCGCCCCTCCTTCCTAGCTGTTTATACTCTCTAGGATTCTAGTACATGCACTTTGGATTCCGCTGTGTATTGCACCGTCCTTTCTTGCACCTTTGTCCAGAAAAAAACCACCCCTTGATCTTCAATGTCTTTACCGAACCTTGAACTGCTCAAATCTATGTTTGCATTGATCAATATGTCCATATTTGCTTCAACATGCACCTTCTCAATATTTGTCGGTCCAACCATCAATCAATCCATATGTCCTACGACCCATCCATCAATTTATCCACATATTCATCCATCAAATGAATCCATCAATCCATTGGTAGGTTCATCTGTCAATTCCTCGTCTTTGACATTCTTTTATCTTCTTCTTT
Organism: Magnolia changhungtana; assembly: GCA_030180095.1. Taxonomy (NCBI): domain Eukaryota; kingdom Viridiplantae; phylum Streptophyta; class Magnoliopsida; order Magnoliales; family Magnoliaceae; genus Magnolia; species Magnolia changhungtana. The sequence continues at coordinate 4,833,013 of JASAUF010000667.1, forward strand.
TCTGATATCTTCTTCAGAAACTTAATCTAATAAATTTTGTTCCTTCTGTTCGAGAATCTCCAACTCTTCAGTAGTGGCATATAAACCTTAATTCGTCGCATGGCTGGCTCCCAACCCAACAGGATCCCTGATTCTGTATTGGAAATCCCTGGGCACAACCAAGCAATCAATAAGGGGTTGAAGCTGATCATTTTGGAATTGTAACTGCCTCATCGCTTCCATCATTATTACATCTAGTTGGCGCTCAGTCGCTTATGGTGTGCAATATTTCCCACTGCAAGAAATGGCAAGGGGATGTGGGCAGATTGATGTGGATAGAAAGTGGAAAGTTGTGGCCCACTAATATAATTTAGATGAATAAGAAAGGATGGGAATGGACTGATGCGAGTTGATGGGATGATAGTGGAAACGTGCTGATAATACAAATGAGTATTGTTGATCTGCAGTAATGGGCAAGAATAGGAGAGAATGCACAATGACTGATTTGGACTAGGTCGAACAACCAAATATTCGGAACCAGCAAAACAGCAAGTAGGTCCCCAGTCCCCACTTTTCTTTTCTTTTTTTTTTTTGGAAGGGTAAATTTGATTAGAGAGAGAAAATAAAGTACAAGGAAAAAATAGGAAAATATAATACAAGGAAAACTATCTCCTATCTATAACCAACAACCACCCAACACTGGTTCCTGCTTTGCAAGGGCATCAGCAATACTATCCGCCTCCCTGTCAATTCTTGAAATTTTCACATGCTGATTTTCTAACAGCTTGAACGTTTCCTCGAGGATATCAGCCAATCTCCAGGGATACAGTTTTGAAACTGCCCAGGACATGGCATTTGTTGATTCTCCCAAATTCTTTCGATCGTCTTCTAAAAAACTGGCATGGGCCAAAACTAGGGAAACAATGAACCACGATTTGGAGAATGAGCCTTTTGGCTGTTTGGTGGTCGGTATGGGAAGAAAGGAACGGGAGATGATTCAACGGAACATCAAAATCGGCGGTATCAACATTCCAGAAAGTTCAGCAGTATTTAGCAGAATGGGCCTCTAATTTTGTTAACTTAAAGGATTGTAATTTGTTTTGTATCGGAGGTTAATCCTTTTGCTAGCTCGGCGGGAGGATCCTCTTTTCTTGTACCCTGTTTTTTTATCAAAATAGTTACTGTTATCCTTCAAAAAAAAAAATTGCCAGGAAACAATTGTGGACTACAGGAAGTAGATCACCACTGATCAGTGGAAAGGTTGGTTGATATCAAGATTGAACCTCTGTTTATGCCACATGGTGCACAATTACCGAATGTTGTTGATCGTTACTGGATTTCAGGAACCCTTTGATCATCTGCTGTACACCTGTACCAGTTCCAATATAATAAATACTTATTGCACAACTGAGTTTCCTTTTAGAGAAGAACTTTAATTAGTTACAGGGTACATAGGACATGTGAATCTGTTGGGTATATTGATGAATAGAATTTACGTTTCCCCCAATTCTTGTGGCTGGAATTCCAAGAGAGACAACAGTTGCGGTAGTAAACTGTTTCCAGACAGCTTCCAATAACAGTTTGCTGCTCATGTTAAATTGATTTCAGCTCCTCTTACCTGCATCACTGCATGCAACATCAGTCCTAATTCTCACATCTGCTGCTGGTAATTCTCATCACAATCCATTGGGTAAGAGAATTTGTCGTTTATTCATGCGGGCGATGATAATCTGCTGAATTGGTTGGTGTCTGGATATGGTGGAATCTATGTTTAGTAGGTTATTTATTTATTTATTCCAGCACTAGAGATTCAATTCCAGATTTGTGCGTATCAGTTTGTGGATTTTTGGGCACATGTTTTGCCTGTTTGAGCAGATTTTCAGTTTCTAGTCTTTGGGAGGGATTGCTGGGTTTTCTGTCTGAGCACAGTTCTGCATCAAATGTCAAGCACTACACAATTCTGATTCTTCTCAAGTTTTCATACATTTTTTGTAGGTTTAACTGAGTTATGGTATGGAACTTTGTGACCAATGAGAGATGGTGATCTAAGCTGGACCCATACAAATGGATCTGAAAGAGGACCAGGATGGGCCCCGCATTATTACTCGTGTGGACCCCCAACAAGAGCAGTTGAATACGAACCTGCATTGATGGATATTACAGAACCATAAGCCATGTAAACAAACTAAGGATACAAGAAGCCTCTATACCTACTACCCTAATTTTCCAATTAAACTATCACATAATATATAGGGTAACCCATAAGAATGCAAGTTGTGGTTCTCGAGATGGTGTTCTTGCTTCTGTTCTTTTTCTTTCTTTCTTTTTGTTTTTCTTTCTTTTTTGGTTATATGTATGATAATTGTTCTTGCTCTTTCTTTTCTAACCTATTCATCTCTTTACAGACAGATACTGAATATTTTGTAGCTTCCACAAGCTAAGATTCTAACATATAATGAGTCTAGAATGAATACAAAATTCATCATTGTCATGGCCTTGGCCCAATAATTTGGCATTGGCTTTATGGATCTTGTTTTCATCAATCATATCATAAAACAACAATTCTCATGATTCCTTGGCAAACATAGATACAAAATTAAGAAGAAGAAAAAACAAAGAAAAAAGAATACAAATTTGAGAATTAACATGTCACACTCACTGCTATAAAATGTGTGACAGCAGGACGATACAAAATGGCTTTTCGGGGATTTGGCGGCAAAGTAGGATCTGTAATTTCCTGCGGGAAGGTGGCACGGTTGGGCCCAACACCCCCATTCTGACCAACACTAGGACCATTTACACTGAATTCAGCTCCTCTTGTCTGGTAGAAGGAACCGCTAGGTTCCCACTCTAGACATTGAAGCATTCTAAAAGTGTCCAGAGTGAGCTCTGTAAACTTAACCTGATTAAAAAAAATTAATTAATTAATTAATTAATTAAAAATTAAAAAAATAAAAAATAAAAAAGAGGAAGCATTCAAGATAAGAAGTAATATATTCAACATAACAGTGTGGTGGGACATTCGTATCTCATAAAGAAGACTGTTTGTGAATGCTAAAAGACTGGCACCTAAATCAGACATCTAATACAGATACAATCGCTTTAAACTGGAAAAGCACACATACACACATGGATACTCGCAAAAGAAGATGAGCATAGTTGATAGTACCTAACCTCATTAGGACGGTAGCTACTCAAGATTGCTTCTTGTAACCTTAGACCTCTCTTTGCCACACAAGCAACATATGGAAGGGAATCTGGATTAGGGTCAAGGACAAGACTATATCTTAACGGCCTGATATTCATGAAAGACGTATCAGCTTTGAGAAATCTGACAATTTCCTGAACGACCTGCTTCCAGTCTTTGAAATCCATGTCCTAGACGATGTTCACAAAAACATCAGACTAACTAACAGAGTATACAAAAAAGCCTCCACCATTAACCAGATACTGCAAAAAAGAGAAATCACTTGAAAATAACAGAGAAGAAAAAAATACCCCCTTATTTTTTATGACAAAATTCACATTATTATCAATCCAGAGCAGTTAATGAGAGAGAAAATTGGAAAATACGCCAGCAAAAATCCATGTGAAAAAAATGCGCTACATAAGAAAACACCGTAAACTGCTTGAATGCACCACATATAACACAAAACTGCCAATCTAATTGGTGGAGGAAGTTCCTTCTTGTACATTTTATGTCCATGTTATCCTTAGGAAGAATCACATGCCTCGAAGCAAATGATGGCAGCTAATGTGTATTCCTTGAGCACAGAGTCATTCACATAAACATTTTATTCCGAAACATGGTCAAATAATCATTGGATGTGTTCTCAACATTTCCTTGAGAATCTACCACTATGAAGCTATAATAGAAAATAATTCCCCCAAAACTGCATTTCCAGATTCACAAACAGCAAAAACATGGCAACACGAACCTTTTCCAAAGAAACAAAGCTAAATTATTTGACATATTTTACTAGAAATTCCTTTCCTTTTATGTAAGACACGAGGGCCTCTTTAGTCTTGTCAAAAAATTGCAAGCAGGCCCATGCATCCACCACCTAGAATGAGAATGCGGGGATGATTAATCTAAGATCATGTGCGATGGCCCATTATCACTGCATTATCATTTGGGGTGGATTTGCACAAAGGAGCCTTCAGCATATTCCATTATCTGCATTTTAAGGGATCTGCCTAAGGTTTAAAGCATTCTTCCAAAACTGAAATGTATTGCCCGATTCCAACTGGTATCGCCCATGAATGCTAGGGATTTATCGTACCAAAACAGGAGCGACATGGGGCCATACAAGGTCATATTGGTGGTGAAAGATACGATACCAATACACTGATTTAAAGCCTTGGATCTGTGAAATGTCTCAACCTCCAAACCAAAAAAAAAAAAAAAGAACATGGCATCATTGTATTAGATTCTCATTCTAGGTACGAGTACAGCAACCAAAGTTGACACTAAATTTGTTTCCTAAAACTAAAAACCAGAAAGAGCCATCAACACTTAAATCCAAGAAACCTGCAAACAGGGACTTCCACAACTACTATGTTAAAATAATGACGCCAAAATCAATATGGTTTTAATCACCTTTTAAGCCCATAAAAGCCATGTAACATAAGCAAACAAGGCCCAAGTGCTTGTGGACTCTTGCAAGGGTATTTTTGACATTTAATTTTACTCATGAAAGGGAGAATTTTAGAGTAAGTTATACTAGGGAAAAGGTGGAGTTATGAATTTAGAGCGAGAGAGGGGTTTTCTCTTGCACAAAGGAGGGTTTCAAGAGGGAATTTTTCTTCTTGAAGGCAAGATTCAAGGTTTCAAGGTTTCAAGGTTTCTCAAGAGGTGCTCCAAGGTCTTCTTCTCAAGGTGTTCAAGGTAAGAAGGTTTATTGCTAGCATATGCAATGGTGGAGGGTGTTCCTTTTTTAGCTTGGGTTCAAAAGGGTTTTGTTGTATTCTTGAGAAAGGTACTCTATACTTTGTTCTTTGTAATTTTTTTATTTTTTCTATATTGGATTGTTTCTTTACCGAATTACCTGTGGATGTAGCCCCAGTGCAAACCACGTATATCTCGTGTTCTAGGGTAGTTTGTGGCTGGCCTTTTCTCCATTATCTTCTTTCTATTTATTGCACATTATCCTTGCATATTCCGTGTGCCGTTGGAATCAAATGGTGTTTGAATTTGGTGACGTGTTGTTTGGGAGGTGGTTCTGGTCACATCGAGTGGTCAGCGGTGGTTCTAGCCACATCATTCTGAAATGAAAATAAACCAGCCAGCCAAAACAAAAGCATTTTGATCACAAGAATCCAAAGGAATCTCCAATTCCAACATTCTACCTTCCAACAATAATCTTCTTCACATTAACAGAAAGGAATCACTCATCTCAAATGCCAACTGCCACTTTTTATCATTTTCAGCTCCAAAACCCGATCCAACACTACACTTAGCGTCCCAAATCAAATAAAAACATGCTCCATTCACTTCGAGAAATCCTCAAAGAACTTCCCAAGCGTTTCTTGACAAAATAAATGGAACCACTTCTTTTAGACCCATTTTTTTAATGTTGGATTGAAAAGCATAGTACTTCAATTCCAAAAATGGAAAATAAAGGCATAAGCATATCAATCAGGAAGGGTATTGATATTGATTCCCCCGAAAGAGATTCCACTAAAAGATTTGAAAGCGGTGAAAATAAAAGATATTGAAGCAAAATGAAAAAAATAAAATAAAAATGAGGAAGGGAAAAGATCACCGGAAAATTCCTCTTGCATTCGTCGATCAACATTCTCAGCTGATTCACCAGCTGGTGGGCCATCTCCCTCCGGTTCAATACCAAGCACACGATCATAAACCTCGCAAGGTACCGCAGCTGCTTCCCTGCCAGGCTCAGATCCTGCAGCGGTGACCCATCCTTGAAGTACTCCCGGCTCATGATTGCCTCGTAGAAGATGTAAGACTCTGACAGGTAGCTCGCGTCGCTCGTCCGCAGGTATTGCCCATAGTACAACTGTGCAATCCGAGATGCAATCTCGCCGATCTCCCACCGCTTCAGGCCCGCCTCGACGAGCTTCTGCCGGTTCTCCTGCTGAAACTTCCACAGCTGCGTGTAGATCTTGAACACCTTATGGAAATACATGTCGTACCTGTTCTTCCCGTACGGGGCCAAATCCCTAACCCTAGAAAACTTGCGATCGGCCTTGTCGACGAGCGACCAGTAGACTTCGATGACAGGGATGTTGTTTTGAGCCATTGAGAGAATATTCCAAGAGAAATCTCGTGGAATCGGTGAAATTTGAGGGCGAAGAAGTGTATCGGATCCGGCTTATGAGAATTTCGGCCGATATTTCGAATCAGGTGAGGGAATTTCGATAAGCATTTTCGTCGGTTCTTGGTTATAGGCGGTGGATGGAGATTCTGAATGCAGCGGATAATCGAAGGCTTGGAACGGTTTGAGAAGGGAAATGGCGGGATCAGACGCTTTGTTGCTTTTTCGTCTGTTAGTCTGGAGAAGAATGTCGGGCGTTGAGGGTTTCTGTTGCAGTTTTATGCAGTCGGATTTGAAATTTGGCCTTAATGGAAGGGTTTATAATGGTGTTTCCAGTCCGGCACATGAGTCGGGCGCGGATTAGCTACTGATCCCAGACAGCAGAGAGTATCGCTACACAAGTGTTCTTTGACCTATGTGTTGTATCTACAACATCCACACATCTAGTGAGACCATTTTAAGACATGAGCCATAGAATGAGTTCAACTGGACCCATCGCAGAAAATAGGGGGACAGTAAAGCCCGTCGTTGAAACCCTCCTAGGGCCCACCATGATGTTTATTTGAAATCCAATATGTTTATAAGCTGATACAAACATGGAAGAAAGGAAAACATAAATATCAACTTCATGGACCAGAGAAGTTTTTAATGGTTGGCATTCATTCCCCATTGTTTTCTATGGTGGGTCTACTTGAACTTTTGACCTGAATTATTCTTTGGCCCATACCATGAAATGATCTCTCCATATGGATGAATGATGTATTGGCCCATGCCATGAAATGATCTCTCCAAATGGATGGATACATCATAAACATCATGATCGAGCTGTCGGAACTTGACGTCACTTCAATGTATTTAAGCTGCCTTTAGGATATGGATTTCCTGCCAAAGCCTTCGCGTGAAGTTATTGCACTAGGAAGTCAGTTCGCCACCATTTTGATGTTTGTTGGAAATCCGCCCTATTCATCCACTTTGCTAGGTAATTTTAATAAATGCTACAAAAAATGATGCGGATCCAAGACTAAGTAGGCATATGAGAGAGAACTAAGGAAAAGATTTTCTACCTTGAAACCTAGCTGGCTCCACCTGGAGGTTTATATGCCATCCAAACCTTTTATGAAGTAATTCCTTGCTAGAATGACGTGAAAACACAAAATTTATCCTGATAGCTAACTTTTATAGCCGTAAAAATATTTCAATAGTGATCACTGAATCCCTAGTGTTTCCTCTCATGTAGCTCACTTGAGTTTTGAATCCACCTCATTTTTTATTACATGGCCTAAAATGGCCTCACAAAATGGATGGACGAGGTGGATTTCTTAAAAAAACATTATAGTGGATCCCAACTGACATTCCAACACAGGAACTTCATGCGGAAGGCTTTAGCAGGAAATTCCGTCCCCTTCCACATGAGTCTTCTAACGATGTCCAATTTGGTGGACTCTGATTGGCCACATTTAATGCAATAGTGCTAATGACATGGACGAATCACATTGCAAATAAGCAAAAAATCCACTCCAAATTTCTATAGCACATCTATGGGGCCTGCTGCGATGTCCAGGTGAAATCCACTCCGTTCATCAATTTCATCCACTCATGTTAGTAGCTTAAAATCAGGCGACCAAAAATGAGGTAGATCCAAAACTAGGTGGGCATATGAGAGAGAAAACTAAGGAAAAAGTTTCCTATCGTTGAAACCTAGCGGGCTCGACCTTGATGTTTATATACCATCCAAACCTTTTATGAAGTAATTCCTCGCTAGAATGAAGTGAAAACACTAAATTTTAGGTAACTTTTCTGACCATAAAAATATTTCAATGGTGATCACTGAATCCCCAGTGTTTCCTTTCATGTAGCCCAGTTGAGTTTTGAATCCACCTTATTTTTTGTTACATGGCCTAAAATGGCCTCACAAAACGGATGGACGGGGTGGATTTCTTTAAAAAAAAACATCACAGTGGACCTCAACTAACATTCCAACGCAAGAACTTCATACGGAAGGCTTTAGCAGGAAATTTTGTCCCCTTCCACATGATTCTTCTGATGATGTCTGATTTGGTGGACTCTGATTGGCCACATTTAATGCAGTAGTGCTAATGACATGGACGAATCACATTACAATAAACAAAAAATCCACTCCAAATTTCTGCAGCACATCTATGGGGCCTGCAGCAATGTCCAGGTGAAATCCACTTCGTTCATCAGTTTCATCCACTCATGTTAGTAGCTTAAAATCAGGCGGATCCAAGACTTAAGTGGCCCACGCGATAGGAAATAATGGGGATGGAAACGCCCATCATTAACCTTCTCAAGGCACCTAGATTTGTCTCCATGGCTCAGTGACTGACATGCTCAATTTTAACATAGAGATCATGGGCCCATGTAGTGAGTATGTGTGAGTGAGTCTATGGTGTGGGTGTACAGATCCCATCCCAGGCGGACAAGCTGATTAGGATGGAACGAAATCCCAAACCTAAAATCCTTAACTCCAACTCTAACCTAAATCATACACCATAAATCTTAAAGGCCTGAACCCTAAGAATCTCAACTCGATTCAACTCAGTCAAAATCCTGTTAAAACTCAGTCAAATCCCAAGCCAACTAATTGAGTCGACTCTCTGAGTTAACTCACACGATTAAGCTACCTAATATAACAACCCGATCAATTCACCTACTCAAGCCCAACCCTAAAACAGGTCTGATTCAAGCCCAAGTCCAAAGCCCATTCGGAATACAAAATAAAACAGGAACGCAACACCTCTTAAAGCAGAGCATCCACACATGTAGCGAAGCCTCCCAGCCAAAGCAGGGGACCCCGCTTGCCGCTAGCCATGTGGTAGGTCTCCTGCCTCGGCAGGAGCCCTATTTGTATGGGTTCTCTCCCATTGCAACCTTCATTTGTGTGCCACGGGAAACTGACTCCGATGCCTTCCTCCCTTAGCTAAAATTACAACCCGTGCCACCCAATCCAACCCCTTAAGATCTTGTAAGTGGCAATCTTAAATCCATACCATCCAACCCTTTCTGATCCTAGACTTTGTAAGAATTGCCACAAATCCAGGCTTAGAGGCTATAAATAGCCCATTCCCCTTCTCATTTCATTAATCCATCATCCCGAAAAAACCAAATAATCCTCACCCCATCTAGTAATCTCAGCCACCCTTAGCCCATCCATTCCATCCCTCCATCAAGGAGAAGAAAGAGCAGCAAAAGAGAGCCTGGCCCAGGTCCACCCTAACCTAGTTAGATTCCTAGCCTCTCGAGCAATCCAAGCATAGATCGAAGTCACTTAATCCAGTCCTTATGACATTAGTGTCCCTCCAACCGTCCAAATTCTGAAATCAGCTTTGCCAACCCTTAACATTGTGCAACATTCATTTCCTTCTCAACGCTCTACTTATCTCATCCATCGGCATTACATCACAAAGCACTATGCACCTACTCATTTCAAGTGTATGCTCTATGGCTCGCCAATATAATCAGATCTTGCCAATTAGAAACTCTGTTCGATTATTCTGTGCATGGCAAGTGGGCAGTGAAAAGGCCGAGCTAAACGGCTTAGAGGGGAGGATGAATAGGACTATGCCAAAATAAAAATAAATGCGGTATATAAAGATAGATAGCACAATCAAATAATAAATAATCACAAGTAAATAGCAACCTCAAATGTAATAGTCTTGAGAGGTTGATACAAACTTAGTTCTAAGGACAACCTAACACCAAAATCTAAAGGCTTATTGTAGGACAACTTTACTGGAACGTTTGTAAGTATCAAAAACCCAAACTAATAAAGAGGCAAAGAAAAATAAACTAAGTTATTACAACATTCACCACAAGTGCATAAAATAAATTACACCATTTACCACAAATGCTCAAAGTAAATTACAACATTCACACGCATAAGCACATTCAATCATCCACCACAACTCCAGGAATTATAATGGTTCATTTATGTGTACACCAACTGTTACAAAACAGCCACACAACTACTCCACTCCCAATATTCACACCCGTGGGATATTAGCTTTCACTATGAAAAAGGTTTTCCAAGGTTCACCTTAAAACTTTTACAATTGTGTCTTTAGTTGGGCTTACACAATTACAAAAACCCCACACTCTGATATTTTCTGGATTACCTCAGAAAAACCTAAAATGAGATTATCCTGGCACAACTTCACAAACCACAAAAGATATACAAAATGTAAATAGTATTTATCTGGAAATTCTCCTTCTGAAGAAGCCCGATAGAATCAATTCGATATAGATGAAGTCCAGTCTCACAGATGAAAAGCTTCTAGTTCTAAATGATTTTTAATTAAATCAACCTGGGCTAGCTTGATTTGATTTTGATCTCAAGAAAGGGTAAAACACAAATCTCTTCTTAATATAAGATTTGAATGAAGATTACAAAATCAAATTACAAAAGCTAATAAAAAAAAATCTAAAATGAGCACAATATAGCTTAATAAATTCACAAACTTATCTCTTAGAGTGGTGTCTTGATTTAGCTTAGAATGAATGAATAAACTCTGAAATTCGTGCTTTATTTATAGGTGAAAATACTGTTCACTCGGCTGGTCTAAGGGTCGGTTCGACTGGTCGAAGAACTAACCATATTTCAAAATTTCTGGCGCGATAAGATAAGATCGTTACTCGACTGGTCAAGTGGCTTGCTCGACTCGTTGAGTGGCCTACTTGACTCATTGAGTGGCCTGCTCGACTGGTTGAGTGGGACCAAAAAAGCTTGTTGGACTTTGAGTCGAGCACTACACGACCGGTCGAGCACTATTCACTCGACTGGTCGAGTAGTCTCCAAGATTGGTCAAGAGTCCAACAGAAAATTCTGAAAAATTGCAACAAATCTTGGATTGGTCGAGAAAACTCTTAGACTGGTCGAGCCAATACTTTGACTAGTCGAACAATTACTAAGACTAGTCGAGAAAAATGACCTATAGACTTATAAAATGACCCACATAAAATATGCAATGAATATGACTCAACCTATGGTAAATCTAGGGTCATCCATACCTTGTTTGTGAGTTGGAACAATTGAAACATAATTTGCTTCAGAACCTTGATTTCTTGTGATACGTGAAGCTCGAGTTCGATCTCTTGAACCTGAGCTTGAGTTACGCTCGAGTTCTTGAATCTTTAGCGTATAGTATTTGAACTTCAAACTTAAACTTAAGTTCTCGAGCCTTAGTTTTTGAGCCTTAGTTCTTGAATTTGAGCTTGAAACTATGAACTTCAACAATCCTCTCTTCAACTTGAAAATGTAGGCAAGTTCGACGAAGATGCAGACAACTTTGAAATGCACGAACCTGATCAATTCAACTCAAAGCATGATACAAATTCTAAATGGTTTGGCACAACAAAATTTGACAACTCTTCGGGTGTTAGATTTACACTATAGCATTACAGGCAGTCAAGTCGATTTTTTTAGCCGAAACTACAGCCTGTCGTCAGTGTTGCATTTAACACAACTTCATACACATACAACATTATAGATATAGTTTGCATAAATAGCACTCAGCACCCGATCAGTTCAAACGTATGCTTTGTGACTCGTCGAGTTAGCCGGATCTTGTCCATTAGAAATTTGGACTAATTAATTTATTGCTTCAGTAAGTGGGCAGTCAATGAGATTTATATAGCTAAAACTACAGCTTGTCGTAGGCATTCATTTGACACAACATTACACACATCCTAACATCATTAGCGCGCAAGAACTAACTCAATCGTCAAAAGTCTGAGAGATCTTGTAAAGTTGTAAAGTAAATATCGTACGTTTGTACGGGCAAAGTGAGTGCCTAAGACCTTCCCTATTTGTAATCGTAATTCCTTACTCATAATCTTCAGCCGTAGATCAATGAGTCATCTTAGCACAGGGAATCATCAGATTCTCGATCCTAACGTTTCTACACGGTCTAGCTAACTTTAGAATCAGATTAATTGGGTAGTGGCGACTCTAGTTAAATATAACCTCTTTACAATCTATGAACACTGAAAATTGGCACCCACACTGATTTAAATGATTTTGGTTTGAAAGGTGGGGGTTAGTAGGCCGATTTGTGAATGTTGGAGTCGCCACTAACCAATTAATCTCAAAATCCCGTAGTTGACTAGAAACCGCGGAATATGTAAGGTCAGAGAAATCTAAAAACTCTCCTACCTTAAAGTGACTCCTAATCTGTGATCCGAGATTCTGGGTAAGGGACCTCGGTTATAAAGAGGGAAGGTGTTAGGCACCCTCTCTGCCCGTACAAATCTATGGTCTTTACTTAGTGTGATAAAAAATCTCAAGGGATGAATGATATGGTCGGATTAAGACTAGGCACAAACGGATTTCTGATGCGGCAAGATCCGAGATTTTGACAAACCACAGAACATATGTCTAATGATGTGTCTAGAGGGTGGATATGATGATGCTTATGCAAAAAGGTAAAAAAAAAAGTGGACTAAATCACTAGAAATTTCTAATGTGATAGGATCCGATGTACGACAAGTCACAGAGCATACGTTCACTAGAGATCTAGAGAAGCAGGGGATTGAGAAGGGAATAGATGTTATGATGAATGCTTGTATGTAAAATGAAAAGATCTTTGACTTGAACTTGAATAGGCTAAGACATGGGTTGCACCATGATCAATCCGGGATAGAATTGGGATTAAGAAGGTTAGGAGGAGACTAAGAGATGGATACAAAAAATCTGATCTTGGAGGCTTGGGAGCTTTCTCTCACCCTCACTCTCTTCCTTTCTTTCTCTCTCTCTCTCTCACTTGGATTTTTGGGAATGGGAAGTGTGTTGTTGTTGTTCTTATAAATGAGAGGAGGAGAGGGCTATTTATAGCCTTCTCTAATGGCATTGCGGTAATTGTGAGGTTTAAGAGGGGTAAAAGCTGAGGTGGCAAGCGATGATTGGTTGAGGAGAGAGAAACACCACGTGGCACGCTCTTATTGGCTCTTGGGCTTAGTAAAATGGTAAATAGGATCGGATAGGAGGTAATTTTTGGATAAAGTTGACTTTTGGACGCTGTGTCAGCTGTTGCTCGGAGGACACACGCGTTCGACGAACGGAGGTAATCAGAGTACCGCCGACAGTAGTCAAACTACCGCTCGGGCCGGGCCCAAATGTGCAGTCCTCGTGTGGCATGCTAGTTTGTCCGGTGGTCCCTTTTTTGGGTTTTTTGCTCGTCTGGGTGTATTTACAGGCTTTTGCTCGAATATATAGGTCTTAGATTTTGGACTTCGGGCTAGGTTTGGGAGGTTCTAAGGGCTTAGATTAGGGTTTCAGGTTCGGGTAGGGTTTGGATCAGGGTTTCAGGTTCAGGTAGGGTTTGAATTAGGGTTTCGGGTTCGGGTAGTTTAGATTAGGGTTTCGGGTTTGGGTATGGTTTGGATTAGGGTTTCAGGTTCGGGTATGGTTTAAATTAGGGTTTCAGGTTCGAATTGTTGATCATGGCGTGGATTGTCCTTACCTCTTCAAGATGTTAGCCTGGGTGGGGTGTCTACACAATCACACCCGCAAACATTTTCAAATTTGTTGTTTAACATGAGCACGATCCACCCGGGATCCAACGTCCACAATGAGTGAAAAAAAAAAAACCTCCTTAGGCCACCTTGGTATTATAAGGTGATTCCCACCAATATATAATGAAGAGGAAACTTACGAATCAACTTGTTCCAAAACTTTTATAGCCCCATGAAATCCCAATTGTTTCTTGTGATGTGGCCCACTTAATTCTTCAATTTACCCAGTTTTTTACCTTTCACCTTAACATTAGTGGACATGGATTAGGTGCCAACCCTCCCCAACAGTGGCGTATTGATGTGTTAGGTGTTGTGGGGCCTAGCATTATGTATGCGTTTTATATCGACACCATCCATCCATTTTGCCCCCTCAGTTCAGGACAAAAATAAAAAAAATGAAGTCGATACAAAGCTCAAGTGGACCACACTATAGGAAATAGTAGTGATTGAACGCCCACCAATAAAAACTTTCTTAAGGGCCACAAAAGTTTTAGATCAGCCTGATATTTGTGTTTTCCCTTCATCCAGCTCTTATCAATAGAGTGGATGACAAATAAACAATATAGTGGGCCTTAGAAAGGTTTCGGTGGTGGATGTCATTATCTCAATTGTTTCTTGTGGTGTGGTCTACTAAAGCTTTGGATTTGCTTCATTTTTAAGTTCATAAACTAAAATGAGCTTTAAAAAAAAAAAAACAAATGAATAGCATGAATATAAAACACATACATTACATTTTGATCCACAATGCTCTATCCCTGTAACACCCCGTACTTTCGGTACTTGGGTATTATCGTGAAAATCTAACTTAGTAATATAAACCTAATTCATTGAACATTCACATTCATTTTAGTCTAGGCCTAAACATGCCTCTTAGGCACTGAAGCTTGAGCCATCAGGGCCATGACGTCTTGTCTCTTGACATGTCACCTGATCACACTAATAGGACGTTTAGGGAACCATGGGTTAGTCATTGTAACTCAGGTCCACAGTCAAGCTGATCTACAACTGCTAATAGACAATCCACCATTGTCCATGATGATTAAATTATCCTACCACTTGAAACTACCATTCGTTACCCTTTTAATCAAGTCAGGCAACCTTTTTGTTTCGGTGTGGGTCAGATTGGAAAGAATCCGACCATTTGAAGGAAGCTGCATCTATAATTCGAGTCATCCATCCATTGACCGGTAAGATGGACCATCACTTCACCGGAGAAGTCTATTTTTAAGATTTTGATCACCCCGTGAGTCAAATAGAACATGCCCCGACATTCTAGGGCTCGAATCATAAAAATCTACCATACACTAGGCTTACAACGTCATGTTAGATGATCCATCCTTTGGGAACATAAGTTAGATTACTTGGCCTCATAATCAACCCCTACATTACACCTAGGCACTCTTTAAGATATTCCCATGGTTATTGATAACTAGACATGGATCGATCCAACCGTTGGATTGGTTGAATGGTCGAATAATTGTAATTAGACATCCATGTAGTGTGTCCCACTCAACACTCAAAGTTAGCTAAGGATTAGGTACATGACTCTTAAGGATTGGTATACCGTAAGGACAATTCTACCTAAAAGAAGGCACTACAATTGTAAGTTGAGAAAATAACAAAAATAATAATTTATATTACAAAATGTGTTATAATAAGGGAATTAATAGGGACAACTCGTAAATAAACATCCTAACCGTCTAAACAAATTCCTAAGACCCTTTTGGCCGTAGGGATACGGATTGAAATCAACCCAACCATTTGATCAATAAATGTCAATAGGATAACTTAGAGTGCAGGATGTATGGCCCACCAAAGCTTTGGTTTTGTCCCATCTCAGGTCAGATAGTCTTAATTGGACCATTGGAACCCGATGATCAGGGCGGATTTCTCACAAACGTCGCCGTGGGCCCAACTCTTGGGTGCATGTACAAAGGGAATGGGTTCATTAGCATCGCACCTAACTGGGAGGATAGGTCAATCGGGTTTGACCTGAAATTTTCCCAAAAGAGAGACTTCCCTCTCTTTCCCTTCTCAGTTCCCGCCTATGGACAGTTTGAAATAGGGTCGTTCGTGCGTTGGATTGGTGGGCCATCATGACCATCGGAATCATCCATCGTATTCAGGGTGTGGGCCTTACCAAAACCTCACCTTACCCGCATGTGGAAACGCACGTACGTGCTCACAAGGTCGGGCGTAAGTGGGTAGGCGTACGAGCCCGGTTGTGCTTCTAGTCGCCCCAAGATCTACTTGTAGTGAATCAGGTGGGCCACCTTAAGCCAATCCGAACCGTCAATCTCGTAGACCTGGTGCGCCCGAACAAACCTACGTTGTCTGTACACAATCGTGCTCACATGCAGGCACTCAAATCGAGCCCGAAAAGAGCTGCGCGCGGCATTCCTAAAAATGGAAAAAGTTCTGTTTCCATTTTTGTTGCCAGTGGACGATCTGCGTGAGGGGTCCTTGGCTGATCTCAGCCGTCCATTTAGGAGAGTCACCTTCGTCCGATGCACATGGTTTGGGGTTTCCAGCTCTAGCAAAAATAATAATAATAATAAAATCAAAACTGTGGGCGGTTTGGCATTACCAGTTGCAGGAAAAGGGCATTGCAAATCAGTCTGATCCAAGCCCTTTGTTTTCAATCCAACGGACCTAAGGGGTTGTCGGAATCCCTATAAAAGGGGAGGGATAGCATCCCTTCCCCCTAGTTCTGTGGCCGCACTTGAAACGTTGTTGCATTTGAGAAAAAACAGAGGGAGAGAGGGTGAACAGGGGAGCGCGGGTCTGTCCGAACCGGACGTCCATGGTTGGACGTTCCCAGCTAGAAGAAAGAAGAAAGAAACGGAACTGAAAGAGAGATCCAGAGAGCAGAGAAATGAAAGAGAGGAAGAAAGAGAAATAGAGGGAGAGAGCTCTGTCGCAACTAGCTCAACCCGACCGAGTTTCCGGCTGAGTCAAAGCATTTGGGCACGTTTGGTGGGCCCATTGCTGCTGCCAGATCTGCAGCAGACGACCGAGAAGAGGGAGAACAGAAGGAAGGAAAAAGGAATAAAACAGGGAGCGAGAGAGGGTGAGACAGTGCTGCCGCACCATCTGTGACTTAGGCCGAGTCTGAGCAAATCGCTCGACTTGCTAATGGGTTGAGGTTGGTTGTCCGGGGGTACTGCTGGACCTCCGGCACGTGGATGAAACCTTTGCCCTAGTAGCTTGTCTTGAATCTATTAGACTGTTCATATCCATTGCTTATTACGAAAATTTCAAAATCTATCAAATGGATGTCAAGAATGTTTTCTTGAATGGTGATTTGCATGAGGAAGTATATGTAGAACAACCTAAGGGTTTTAAAGACTCTAAACGTACTGATTATGTTTATCGCCTGAAAAGGCACTCTACGAATTAAAACAAGCTCCCAGGGCGTGGTACGAAAAGTTGACTAAGTTTCTACTAAGTGATAATTTTGTAATGGGGAGTGTTGATAAGATACTGTTTGTAAAGAAATACAATGATCACATTCTAATAGTACAGATATATGTTGATGACATTATCTATGGATCTACTAGTTCTAACATGTCTATTGAGTTAGCAGAATTGATGAGTCCAAGTTTGAAATGAGCATGGTAGGAGAATTGAAATACTTTTTAGGTCTGTAAGTGAAACAGCTTGCTGATAGGATCTTTATTTCTCAAACCAAGTATGCTCTAAACTTGATGAAAAGGTTTGGACTTGAGAGTAGTGAAAGCTTTGATACTCCTATGAGTATGACACTTAAGCTCTCTAAGGATTCAACAGGTAAAAGTGTAAATCATAAGTTATATCGCAGTATGATAAGTAGTTTATTATATTTAACTGCGAGCCGACCTGATATAGCATTCAGCGTAGGTATCTGTGCTAAGTATCAATCTGATCCTAAAGAATCTCACCTGATTGCTGTCAAGCGTATTTTGAGATACGTCGCAAGTTCGGCCAATCTTGGCCTTTGGTATCCACATGATATTAATGTTCAATTAGTCGGTTATACAGATGTTGATTGGGCTGATAATATTGATGACCACAAGTCTACCAGCGGTGGATGTTTTTATGTCGGGAATTGCTTAGTTTCATGGCATAAAAAGAAACAGAGTTCTGTATCACTATCCACAGCTGTGGCTGAATATATTGCAGCGGGAAATGCATGCACTTAGCTTGTATGGATGAAGATGATGTTAAATGATTACGGATTTGCACAAGATTCTATGGTTTTATATTGCGATAACTCTAGCGCAATTAACATCTCTAAAAATTCAATCCAACATTCACGAACTAAGCATATTGACATTAGATATCATTATATTCGTGAATTAGTGGAATATAAAATTATTTCATTGGATTATGTTCAAACTGAAAATCAACTTGCTGATATTTTCACAAAGCCACTTGACAGAAACAGGTTCATTAAATTGAAAATGGATATTGGTATGAGTAATGTGATTTGAAATTATTGTGTCTTCTTGTATTATATTGTATATTTGTATTTTTGTAAATTTATTGGATTTCAAAAATTAATAAAATTGCACATTTTTAGGTCTACACGACCAGTCGAGTACACACTCGACCAGTCGTGGCATGACTAGTCGAGTATGTAAACGATCAGTCGAGTAGCACATGTAGGGTGCTTTTAAGATGAGTAAAACCACTTTTTCTTCACTTTCTTCATCTTCTCCAATAGCCCCTTTCACTACCGGTCGAACCCACCTTCGACTGCAACTTGGTTGGTGCCTCTTTTTCATTTTCCTTTCGAATTTTGGATCTTTTTACTTCTATTTTCTTAATTTTGAAGTTTATTTCAAGGTTTCTAGTGGTTTCTTTGGTTATCTTGCTAAAAAAATCTGATTTGTTTGAAACCCTCCATTCCTTTCTTATATTCTTTTTGTGTATCTTGAAATGAAAGGTAGATAAAAGAAGAGAACCACTCGTGGTCTTTCTTCTTCCCGTTCCACACTTATTTCGGTGTGTACTCTTCGACCACCCGAAGAGGACCCGGAATATGTGAGGGATATTTGTCTCCGCAATGTCATTGTTGAGCGGACCGTCAGTTCCAACCATTTGAGTTCTTCAATATCGTTCCCCTCCTTGAGGTTGTAGGATGGGCTAACATATTGAATTGGGGCGGACCCGCATATCAGTCCATTGCCTAAGCCATGTTTGCTTGCATTAGTGATCTGTTTATTGAAGATTTAACCTTCACTATTACATTTAGAGAAGGTACATTTCCAGTAGATCGTCACTTGATTTCTAACTTGATGGATATTCCTGTTAATGATGAAGGAATACCAATATCTACATTGGTTGAGAGATTAACTGAATCTGAAAAATGAATATTAACTAGAGATTTATACAACATGAACTCGGATTGGAATTTTGAGATTGCGCTTCGATCCAATCATATGTTACCCAGATACAAAGTTCTTCATTATATCTTTATCTTTAATATTTACCCGAGATCTGGTAACAAGACTGAATTAACTTCTTTCATGGTGCGCATTCTTTACTCTATTGTTTCTGGTATTCAAGTGTGTCTTCCATCTCTAATGCTATGTGATAATTCAATTTCGTCTCCATTCGAGCCATAGCGATATACCTTTCGCTTACTTGATGACCGCCCTTGCTATTCATTGTCTTGTGGTCATGCCTACCGGAGAAGCTCCTATTACCCATCTTCCTTTCAACATTTCCAACATTAACAATATGAATTTGAAGTTGGCTCCTAGCCAAGTTGATAGGGATGTTGGAGGAGCTACTGAAGAAGCTGGAGAAGAAGAAGCACTACCCCCTGATGATGTGACTATGGATAAAATCTTTGATGAATTAGAATATGATTCTGAGGCTGATACTGATTATCAACGATCTGCTTTTGATGAGTAGTTGAGAACATTGGAGGAAAAGGTGGAAGGTTTGCATGTCCCCAAGAGACTCAATTCAAATATATACGCAAATACCTTCGGCGCATTAACAAGGGACTACATCAAATTGATCCATCTATTTATGCTCCATCTTTTGGTTCTGACTAGATTTTATTGTCGATGCTGGGTTTGTAATACTCTTATCTTTTCTTGTGTTTGGATAGTTTTTGAACATGTGTGTTTCTATTTTGCTACTTTATGAACATGTTAGTATGCTTAATGATGATATTTGGATGCTAATTTATAGACATGTTTATGCTATTCACTCTCTTATCTCATATTCTTCTCATATCTTTTTACTTAAATCATCTAGCTATTTGTTTTTCTTTCCTTTGTCATATTGTGACAAAAAGGGGGAGAATGTGGTATGGATACATTTAATGCATATAATAATTGTTGGGGAGATGTGTGATTGTAGAATATATAGAAGTGTAAATATATGGAAAGTGTATTTTTTTGTTGCGATATGTATTTGATTAATACAGGTTCTATAAATCTCCTCGCCTGGATTGAGGGGGAGTTGTTGTAGCATGGCTGGTGCATGATTTTTTATTGAACTGGTGCATGATTCTTTAGTCAGTTTTGTCACAAATTTGACAAAGGGGGAGATTGTAAATGCTATCTTGTAAATCTAGCACCCAGAGTTGTCAAATTTTGTTGTGTCAAACTACTTAGAATCTGTATCTTGTTTTGATGAGATGGATAGATCAACTTCATTCATTGTGAGTCATCTTTATCATCGTCAAACTTTTCTACATATTCAAGTTGAAGAACATTGTTGAAGTTTAAGGATTATAAGTTCAAGTGCAAGAACAAAAGTTCAAGGCTCAAGTTCAAGTTGAAAGCTCATTGTTACTACTTTAAAGAATCAAGAACTTAAGCCTTAGCTCAAGCTCAAGTTCAAGATTTGGAACACAAGCTTCATGTATTTCAAGTGAATGAGTTACCGAAGCGATCGATGTTTCGATGGTTCAAACTCACAAATAAGGTATAAATGACCCTAGATTGACCATAGGTTATGTCATATTCATTGCATATCTTATTTGGGTTATTACATAAGTTTATAGGTCATTTCCTCGACTAGTTTTAGTCTTTGTTCAACTAGTCCAAGCACTGGCTCGACCAGTCTAAGAAGTTTCTTGATCAGTCCAAAATTTGTTGTGAATTTTTAAAATTTTCTGTTGGACCCTCGACCAGTCGTGGAGACTGTTCGACCAGTCGAGTGAACAGTCTTGACCAGTCGTATAGTGCTCAACTCAAAGTCCAGCAAGGTTTTTTGGTCCCACTCGACCAGTCAAATGCATTGCTCGACCAATCGAGTAACCACTCAACCAGTCAAGTAACGATCTTATCTTATCGCGCCAGAAATTTTGAAATGTGGTTGGTCCTTCGACCAGTCGAACCGACCTTTAGACCAGTTGAGTGAATAGTATTTTCACCTACAAATAGACGAATCTCAGAGTTTTTCATTCATTCAAAGTACAATCAAGCCATCACTCTGAGAGATAAGTTCCTGCATTTCTTAAGCTATATTGTGTTCATTTTAGATTCTCTTAAATAGCTTTTTGTATTTGATTTTGTGATCTCCATTCAACTCTATTTCATTAAAGAAGGAAATTGTGATTTTACCCTCTTTAAGATCAAAATCAAATTAAGCTAGCTCAGGTTGATTTAATCTAAAAATCATTTAGACTTAGAACCCTTTCATTTGTGAGATTGGACATTGAATATCTATGTTTACATTGAACTGGTTCTACCGGCCTACATCGGAATCTTCAGATAAGTATTTTAATTTTCTGTTTTTGTGGTTTGTGAGATTCAGCCAGGAAAAACTCATTGTAGGGTTTTTGTAATTGTGTAAGCCCATTTGAAAGACACAATTGTGAAGGTTTTAAGGTGAACCTTGGAAAACCTTATTTCATAGTAAAAGCCAATATCCCATGGGTGTGGATATTGAGAGTAGAGTAGTTGTGTGACTGTTTGTTAACAGTTGGTGTACACACAAACGAACCACTATAATTCGGAGTTGTGATGGATGATAGCATTTGTTTATGTGTGTGAATGTTGTAATTTACTTTATGCACTTGTGGTGAATGATGTAATTTCTATTTATGCACTTGTGGTGAATGTTGTAATAACTTAGTTTATTTCCTTTGCCTCTTTCTAAGTTTGAGTTTTTGATACTTACCAACGTTCTAGTAAGGTTGTCATACCATAAACCTTGGTTTTTGGTGTAAGACTGTCCTTAGAACTCAGATTGTATCAACTTCTCAAGACTTGTGCATTTGAGGTTGCTTTTATTTGTGCTATCTATTTTTGTATTCCGCATTTATTTTTTTAATTTGACATAGTCTTATTCACCTCCCCTCTAGGACTTTGAGCTCGGCCTTTTCACCATCGAAGTCTCATCGATTGAATGCGTAGACTTACGCAATGTTGCATATCTACAGGATTTGTTTCCGCTTTTGATTGTGATTCTTCCTAAGGCTATATATATATATATATATATATATATATATATATATATATATATATATATATATATATATATATATATATATATATAGAGAGAGGTGTAATCGAGATTAGAGTGTATCTCAGAGCTTTCCAATTGACTCCTAAGATTTTCAAGGGCTTGTAAGGGGAGAGATTCGAGGCTTGTTCGGATCGGATATTCTCTCTATCACTTGCAATTTTTGCTTTTATAGTGATATCTGTTGCTTTATGCCGTGATTTTTTCTTGAAAGAGTGGCTTCATGTTAAATTCTGAGTCTTTGTGATTGAGCTTGGTTGTGTGATTGAAATACTTTGCTTGATTCATCTCTATGTTAGATTGAATGTTCTAGGTCTCAAAAATCAAGCTCATGAATCGATTCTAGCCATTGAATGGAGCACTCATGGACATTGAACATGAGCTGCTCATTAGCCTTTCTCAAACAATCCATTTCTATTACTATAAAAAGTAATCCAATCAGCTGCTAGGATCATTTGGGGTTACAGCCCATCTGAGGAGCCCAACACTGATGAATGGCAAACTTTGTAAATGCATGCCGTGCCGCAGGATTGTTGGAGAATTAACTTTTATGTAAGTGGATGGAGAATAATAAAATAGAGCTTTAAGAACTGGAATTTCGCAGAGCCATCTAGCCACGGCACGTGGCAGGGTTATTTATTATGTGACTGTCCATCTACTAGGTCCTACTACGGATGGAAAACGGTTCAAATAACACAAATCGGGAGATCCTAGCCATTCTAACGGCTGCCTGCATAGCTACTAAAGTGAAGGAAAAAGAATAATTCTAGAATCACTTTAGGTGCTAGAAAGTGAATAAAAGTAATGCCTATGATTGTTATGATTTCCAAAACACAGGCCATTTATACTGAGTCTCACCAAATGGACAGTGAAGATTGACAGAACACACTCTCCATGTGTCCCTTAAAGAAAATGACTCATCTCTATCAGGTTTTTATTCTTGATGTATTATATATTAGTGAGTGAAATTCTTTGCCTTTCGTTCCGCTGCATTAAGGTGTTTTTAAGGAAATCCTTCTATCTTGTGAGTTATATAGAAGATGGTTCTTAAAGCATGTTTAGAAACAAAGTTTCATTTTAGGCAAGCATGCAGGTCAAGCTAGTGGGAACTAGATTGACTGGGTTTGTCCATCCCAACTAGTTTGAACTACTATTATTTGTTTATGATAAGAGTGTGGTTCATCCATCACATGTTTCATGTGCACACTTCTAATTTAACTCATATGATATGCTTAGGTATTTGAAGATGTACAATGACATATATGGCATATGTGAGAGCTTAACCATGTAAGGTAGTACATATAACCCACGTGTTGTATATATAACTTGAGATATACGGCAAATATAACACGTCAAGACTACATAAATATTAAATATGAAATTTTCATAGTACTTAAAAGATGACAAATAACACTTGTTGTACATCTACATGTGTGTACAAGTGTACTGCAATCAATTGTACTAACCTACACCATAGTAGGGATAAATAGAACTAACCATACTTGGAAATAATGGAGACCTTTTCGGCGATTAAAAAACATAAACTAGAGTGTCAGTGTCATTCTTAAATCGTACAAAGCCCACAATGCAATACACGCTCTGACAACTAAACAGCCTCCGAGCTTTGCATTGCTATATATGTGGCATCCCATATGACATCAGCATGATCTGATTCCAACGTAATAGTGATCTTCCAATATCTACAGTATTATTTTCTCTCTTCATTCTTCTTTTTCTTGTTCTCTTTTCAATATTCAAAGAAATGGCCATTACTAGAAACCTCTACCTCTGGCATTTTAGGGTCTCACATGATTCCCTGGCCGCAGATGTATGGAAGCAATCGTTGCTTCATGCAACATTTCCTAATCTAAAGCAGTGTAGCCTTTCCAAAAGAAAAAGATCGAAGGTGGGGCTCACCCGGTTTTCTTTTGTCTTGGTTACCTGCAAGGTGGGGCTCACCTGGCATGCAGAATCATTGTAAAAGAGGAAGCACTGTAAATTTTTACGAAATTCATGCCATTGAAATCTTCCTAGGGCTCACTGTGATTTTTATATGCGATGCAACCCATTCACGAGATGAATCACTCCCAAGACAAAGGGAAAAAAAAAACATCTGCCAATGTCAACCGCAATAAGTTTTTATTGGTTGGCACTTAGTGCCCTGTCTTGGCTCACTTGAGTCTTTGACCTAGTTCATTTTTGGGTTCTTGTTATAAATAATCTGGCAAAAATTTATGGACGGAGCAGATTTTACATAAATTAACATCATGACAGACCCATAGAGTTCATTTTGGAAAACCTATAAAAAGAGCTACTGGACTTTCAGTTGTCGTGGGAAACTTCAGTCCAGTAGAAAAGGGCTTATCAATCATAACCTAAGAGAATATCTCGGGCAACGGGTGGTCCACCAAATCCCAAGATGGGAGCTTTCCCCAGCGCTTTTAAAAAAAAAGTAAGGGACTTATAAACCAGTATCTACATATTAGTGTATTTACATCACAGTACCTTTTTAAAGAGGTTTTCATTAAGCCACCTAATTAATTTAAGTAATTCTTGCTAAGCATATTCCATTATATTTCACTGATGATTGTTCTATTAAATTGATTAGTTTTTGCTAATAACAAAACTGCCCTTCAAAGTTGATGTGGATGAGTTGTATTAATAAACTTAGGGCCCGTTTGGCCGGGCGGATGGGAAGGGATTGGATGGTATTGGAAGGGATTGGAAGTTAAATCCCTGGATTGGCCGGGCGTGCCAAACAGACTGGGTGATCTGATCCCGGATATAGCAATCCCATGGATCTTAAGACAATCCACGGACAACACCATCATTACCTTTAAATCCCATCCAATCCACCCTATTCCGTTCAAATTTGCCTGGGATGTGTTTGGTTCTAGGGATTGGAAGGGATGGAAAGGTTTAATCCCGGGATTGGCCTGGCGTCGCAAACAGACTCGATATAGCAATCCCAGGATATAGCAATCTCATGGATCTTAAGACAATCCATTGACAACACCATCATTGCCTTGAAATCCATGCCATCCACCCTAATACCATTCAATCCCTTCCAATCCACCCGTCCAAACGGGCCCTAGGGGTCGTTTGGCACCATGGATTGGAGGGGATTCCGGGGGGTTTCAAATCCCCTTGGTTGTTTGGCGCATAAAGTAACAGGGGGTTGCAAATCCAGGAGGTTTCTAATCCCCTCTTTGAGGGGGTTTGCAATCCACAGTGAGAGCTTGGATTGCACCTAAAATCATTTCAATAGTTGCAGGTGTGACATGTGTGTCACTGTACACTATCATTCTATTGGGCATGTGGCCGACTAATGATGATCAGCACCGTCCAAACATTGTCCATGTAAATCAGCACCGTCCAAACATTGTCCAGCACCGTCCAAACATTGTCCCTATCAATCAACGGTTAAAAATCATTGGTTAGTCACTTAGACATGATCTTATGCTTGCGGTCCATCCGAGACTTGGAATTTCATCATTTTCAGGCAAAACATATATTTCAGCGGGCTTATCACAACCATAGTGTCAAAAATTATATATCTCACTAATTAGAGATATTAAAGTTGATTTAGTAATTAAATTGAAACTCTCGTAAATATACCATGCATAGGTATTTTTGGATTAAAGTTGATTCACACTCCAGGATGCCAAACACAATGAGGATTGCAAATCCAGGGGGTTTCCAATCCCGGGGTTCCGAATCCGGGGGTTCCAAATCCAGGCTCCCAAACAGGCCCTTAGATGAGTTGGACCATCTCTTGCAACTATTGGTCTATCCATTACACCGGCATATGTTAGGTGGGATCTAAAAAATCAAGCAGATCTGTAACTCATGTGAGCCACACCTTCAGAAATATTGATCTACATTGAAACCCTGGTGCCCATAAAAGCTTTGTATTCCTTTCATCCCAGTTAGAATGACACCACGAGCCGGTTGTATTGCATGTAAACATCAAGGTATGCCATTGGAAGATTTCAATAGTAGCTTGTCTTTCTCCAGTGTTTATTGTGGTGTAGCCCATTTGAGCTTTTAATGATCTGCCTAGCTCATTTGTTTTTTTTAGCTCATCTCTTAACCTGAGCTTGCAAAATTTATGGATGGAGCGAATGCCATGTGGACATCATGGTGGGCCCAACAAAGCTTTCCAAGAGAGGTTAAAGAATAAAATAAAGTAATTGAAGAGAGATTACTGAGAAATTTAGAAGTACTATAGAAGAAATTATAGCAGAGACAAATTAGGAGAAGGACATGAATTCTCTGCACAACTGGTTTTACACTGTGCGTAAAAAAGTCCAATGTCATGGGGCCCACTACATTGTACATGTAAAATCCACTCTGTCCATCAGATTCTATCCTCTATCCTAGGACATGTGGAAAAAAATTAGTGAGATCCACATCTAAGGTGGGCCATACCACAGGAAACAATAGGGATGGATGTCAACATAGGTTTTTGTATGGAGCCACCGTTGTGTATCTTTCGTCAAACCTGTCAGGCAGATCCATTACTGACGCAGGGATGAACGTGATGAGGATAAATACTCCGAATCCACGGAGCTTCTTTGGACTCCTCACAGAGGCTTCTCGAATCCACGAGGAAAGAAAGCAGAAAATAGAAATAAATTCTAATAAATTCAAAACTGATTAATTGATGACTAAAAACGAGTTCACAACCCTTTAAATAGGGGTACCAAGCAATGGGAAAGAAATCAGAATCAAACTACCACTAAAACTCCTAGAAATCGCGACTTACTATAAATAGTAAACTTACTATTTATAGACGGTCGTGATGTCTACTAGTGCGCAAGGTTTTCAGCTAAAAATAGTAAGTGTCCTATTTGGCTTCACCAAACCGTTCCCCTAATTATTCTAAGCTCTTTTCACGTTGGGCGCAACTCCTAAAGCCCGACGGATGAAGAGTTATAACCAAACTAAAACTTATTGTTCATAGTAAAAACGAAATTAAAACAGGGAAATGACCGTCAATCTAGGGATTTTTCGTAATTCCGGGTGTCGCAACCTAGCATAGCTGAGTTGGTTGGCTAAAGTAGCTCGTTCTACCCCAAAATCATATATTTTACGTCAGCTAACTCATTCCAAATTGTGAGATACGCCTGATCTAAGGTCCGATGGTCTGGATTACTTCTGTCGTCGACCGGGCCTTTTCTGATCCATCTTGGCCATGAAACTGTCCGCAGCCGGCTCTACATCAATTACCAATAAGCACCCAAAAGCATCACCAATGCTTAGGGAAAATACTTTTACATACATAAGATCCACCAAGTACAACATCCCTTGTTTTGCCTTTGATTGAAAAAGTCTGGCTACTTTAATGCTTAGGTAGGCCACCCATAGGGAAGTATACAAAAACCTCTAGATTCATGTGTTATGGCCCACCTGAGTATTGGAATAGCATGGTTTTAGGTGGAGAGAAATCGTGATGGATTTTTCTTGGAGTTATTTAATACTCTGACAGAGTATGACTGTTGATACACAGTTAAAGAAACAGAGGAAAACAAAAATGGTTAGAGGCCAACAATCATCGTGGGAAAGAAAAGAAAAGAAACGTCTAGGATTGACCGACATGTGTGATTTTTGGATAAATATTTCATACACAACAGGTCCCAGTAGATAGACAGTCCTGATTGATAGGTTACCGGGCCGTATGGCCTGTAAAGAGATGACCTACAGTTTTCTAGTTCTACCTGCTCTACCGTATCATCTCCCTCTATTGCATGCGCTAAAAGCATGATAGGAGAAAATCGTGATAGGCTGACGTAAAAGAACATGCAATCTCTGCTGACAAACTACTACAAACCCTTAAAAAACTCTCATTAATTAACACGGAAAAATGCACTCAGACGAAGAAACGAAAAACACTTGGAGTAAGCTAAACTCCATCACAACCGTCCAATCAACACAAGATAGAAACAATACAAGATCGTTCATTCCATGCAAATACAATGCAGCATCTTATTCAAGACACTTCCTACTGAGCTTAGAGTATAGGCTTACTGGCATTGCATGTATTACTGCTAATATTCTTCTTAGGGAGCATAGCCACCATGGCCACCACCATACCCACCTCCAGCGCCCCGGCCACTGCCATAACCACCTCCATGCTCTCCTCCTGCACCGTAGCCTGCGCCACTGCCGCTGCCGCTGCCGCCACCACCACCGTATCCACCCCCATGTTCGCCACCAGCTCCATAGCCAGTTCCTCCGCCAGATCCTCCACC
Source organism: Magnolia changhungtana (assembly GCA_030180095.1). Taxonomy (NCBI): domain Eukaryota; kingdom Viridiplantae; phylum Streptophyta; class Magnoliopsida; order Magnoliales; family Magnoliaceae; genus Magnolia; species Magnolia changhungtana. The sequence goes on from JASAUF010000667.1 coordinate 4,861,526, forward strand.
AGTGCCATATCCACCACCATGTGCCCCACCAGCTCCATAGCCTGCACCACTGCCAGTACCCCCGCCTCCACCATATCCGCCACCATGTTCCCCACCAGCTCCATAGCCAGCACCGCCACCAGAACCGCCACCACTGCCATAGCCACCACCATGTTCTCCACCAGCTCCATAGCCAGCACCACTGCCAGTACCGCTACCGCTGCCATAGCCGCCACCATGTTCTCCACCAGCTCCATAGCCAGCACCGCCGCCAGTACCTCCACCACTGCCATAACCACCACCGTGTTCTCCACCAGCTCCATAGCCAGCACCGCCTCCAGTACCACCACCACTGCCATAGCCACCACCATGTTCTCCACCAGTTCCATAGCCAGCACCGCCTCCAGTACCACCACCACTGCCATAGCCACCACCATGTTCTCCACCAGCTCCATAGCCAGCACCGCCGCCAGTACCACCGCCACTGCCATAGCCACCACCATGTTCTCCACCAGCTCCGTAGCCAGCTCCACTGCCAGTTCCGCCACCGCTGCCAAAGCCGCCACCATGCTCTCCACCAGCTCCATAGCCTGTACCACCCCCAGTGCCTCCACCGGCACCGTAGCCGCCACCATGCTCTCCCCCAGCACCAGATCCAGCACCACCACCAGCTCCTCCTCCGCTACCATACCCACCTCCATGTTCTCCTCCAGCACCATACCCAGTCCCGCCACCGCTGCCGCTGCCTCCGCCACCACCATATCCACCACCATGTTCTCCACCGGCACCATACCCGCTGCCACCGCCAGCACCACCACCAGTACCATAGCCACCACCATGTTCTACCCCTGCACCATAACCAGCACCACCGCCACTACCACTGCCGCCTCCACCACCGTATCCGCTGCCATGTTCTCCTCCAGCACCATAGCCAGCACCACCGCCACTACCGGCGCCGCCGCCATAGCCACCCCCATGTTCCCCTCCGGTTCCATAGCCAATGCCGCCACCACTACCACTACCGCCACCGCCTCCACCACCATAACCACCTCCATGCTCTCCTACAGCACCATACCCAGCTCCAGAGCCACCCCCGCTGCCACCTCCATATCCCGAACCACTGCCAATGCCATGGCCTAGACCATAGCCAGGCTGAAGAGTGAGGAGGACTCTAGCAGCTGAACATACACCCACACCCAACAACACCAAGAAAGCAACACTAAAAACCCTATGGCTAGCCATGTTGAGAGACAAAACCAAAGGGCTTGGTGTGGAAGTGCAATGGAAGGGTGGTATTTAAAGGCATGAGAAGGGGTGCAAAAGCGCGTAATGCGCATATGGGAGTGGTTGGGGCACATGGGTGAGGGAAGTTGTGCGCTTCCACAGTGTGGACCAACATCATCACAGAGTAGTAATCTCTTTGGTGTGATGTTGCGCTTTTGCTGTCCTGCACGTAAGGAGAATATATTTTTTTCTTTATTTTCCTACCTTCTATCCATTTTGGTCCTTCATCCTACTGGCCGATGATGTTTGTGGAATCATTTGAACCAGTTTCACACGGCAGCACAATGCCCATCTAGACCTCATTCCATCTAAAAATATACTTTGATTAATCAAGTCCATTAGATGCAATGGGATGTGTTGATATGGTTATATGCATGTAAGGAATGAACTAAGTTCTATTGAGTAATGAGTTTATGCAACCTTGATATTCTACTACTTCATTTCAATTTTCTTTCACTACCTTTTCTATAAAGGAGTTTTGCTCAAATACATCCCGCGTATTAATTGCAATTTCAATCGTTGGGACTCTGGACTTCGGATTTGAGTTTTCTTAATGACCTAAATCATTTGTTTCATGGGGTCCCTGGGATGGGGTTGCCTCATAACATTCCTGAATTGAATATTTTAACCTTTTGATTATACAAAGATTATGGTTAGAAATCCAATTGAGAACTTTTATTCTATGAGTTTCTACCATACAAAGTGTGACTCGTCGTAAAAATGATCTGTTTCATTGAAGGATGACCCAAACTCAAATGCTAAACATCCTAACTTATAACATTGAAATAGGTCAACATGTATTCAATTAAATCTCTTCTTTAATGTTTGATTAAATCACACCAAGATGTTGGAATAGTGGCTATTTTTAGGTAGAGTTTTTTTTTTTTTCCCAATATATACACCCTGAGTATTTGAATTTAGGTTTTTTCTTTTTCAATTATCCAAGCCGTTTAGGTAATAGGGCTCCTCTTGGATGGGGAATTACCTAAATAACTCTCAGATTTGATATTCTAAACCTTTGTTCGACCAAAGGTTACTCTGAACGTCAATGTGTCAGAGCAAAAGAGCTAAATTATCAAAGGTTCGAAATGATATAATTGAGCTAATTTATTATCTATGCACTGTACAAAGTGAGCCTAATCATATAAACGGTCTGGATCATTGGAAGATGACAGAGATTGAAACGCTTAAGTGCAGGAGTACCGTATTGCAATACGTGGGGATGTATTCGAGCGAACCTCTTTTAGGTGAACTCAAGCTTTGTCACCTTTTCCAAGGTCATGATGATCAACCCCACTCGAGAAAGAGGTTCGCTAGATAGGTCCCGAGCTGTTGTTAGTGGAAACATCAGGACGGTAGCCGACACATCTGGGTTCATGTTTCAACGATTCAGAGCGTTACACGTTGCCCCATGTGGTGTGTCGTACTTGAGTTTTTGAGATCGACGTTTCTTTGGATGTACTATTCCATGAGGAGGCGCACCAGATTGATGGTTAGGATCACAGGTGGGCTCCCATAGCTGGATCTAATGGTAAACACGTATTTCATTTCCCAGGACGTTTGCGTCCTTCCATGTCAGGTGCGCCACAGCACAAGGAACACTTGGGTTGGTACTCCCAACCAATAAGACCTTCCCCATTGTTTGCGGGGCACAGCTCTGTGTTTATGGTATCTAACCCTTTGATCAGACGTGAAAGGATTGACGGACAAAAAAATCAGGCCATTTTAAAACCCAGATGGGCCCTACCATGGGAATTTAAGAGGTCTGAGGCCTAATTTTTCATTTTGTTCCCTACGTTGTGATCCACCTAAATTTGGATAGGCCCGAGTTTTGATTTTTAAGGTGAGCATGATGGACGGAGTGGATCGGATGTGAAGTTAACGTGGGGCCAACAGCAGTTCAGTACTACGACAAGTAATGGCGGTATTGTACCATATGCATCTCTTTACTTAGTCTGCTGTGTATCTTTTCATGTGTAAATCTCCCTACGATTATATATATATATATATATATATATATATATATATATATATATATATATATATATATATATATATATATATATATGCACGCGCACACACCACCACACACTCACGCGATGGTGAGATTTCACCACCTATGGGTACTCGAACCCTCAAACAGGTGTTAAATCTCCTTACGATTGCTCGTATAGCTTTGCCTTTAACCTACGGTTCCCTCTTCATCCCCTTCCGATATTTATTTTTGTAATGCGGATGGCTATATCCACCTTCTTTTGTCGTTGAAATGCTAAATGCAATGATCGAGTGAGCTTGCTTCGCACGTGGAAATAAGTTACCCGCGTGTGATGTTTGTTTCACTCATAGGACAATCCCCACCGTCTAGATGTAATAGGGCTGTTAATGGGTACACAGTGGGCCGGGTACCCTATGTAGCTGACTGGATTTTAGCAGTTCAGGTCTCATTACTTGGATTCATTAAGAAATTCAGTCTTGATGGGGCCAAAAATTTCTCTCAGAGCTATTTGTTTTCTCCAATATAATGGTACCTACATTTGATTGCAATAATAATATTTCCACCATTATTTGCTTTACCCATACATTACTCTAAAAATGTTAGTTTTATATTTTAAAAATGTTTTGATTACAATTTTCTTTAGTCATTTTCTTCGTTGATGTATCTAACTCTTTATTTATAAATTGTAATTTTATTTAAATAAATTCCATGAATTGATAATGATAAGTAATTTATTTTGCATTATATAAAAATTTAGAAAATCAAATATACCATTAAAAATTAATTATCATGAGAACATGTGAGAACATTTTGAAAACTCATTTTTCCTGATACACATACATACAAAATCTATGGGCCTGTTTGGAGGATTGCTTGGACTACCCGTGTTGAGGTACAAGTGGATGCATGGAAGAATGATCTGAACCGTTCATCTGATATGAACCGAAGTAGATCGACACTGTACATATATCACTCCGTTTCGACAACCATATTCATCCACTTGATATTTTCAAATGGACGGTTTAAAGAAAATTGGCCAATGTTGTGATTAGGATTGTCATATTAGTGTTTTCTTTCTATTTACGGTTCAGCAGTAGTATGACCTCCTGGATGAACAGTTTGGATTGATTAACCATCTAGACAGATCCACATGGACGAGCGGAGGGGATGAAACCGACTGGAATAATCTGGAACACATGTTTTAAAACACTCTTTCGGCCCTCCATGTTCTCTATGTGACATGACATCCAATTCGTCTATCAGGTGGCGATACTACATGCAACAAGGCGGATGTGATGTCAACCATTGATTTGTGTGTGGGCCCACCATGGTGTATATTTTTCTTCAAATCCGTTCGTCAGGTGTCACATACCAGGATAAAGGGATGACACAACAATCATCCTGGTCTAAAACTCTGGGGTCCACGCCGCTAAACTTAGAGATTTTAGGTGCAATTTTACCGTTTTGTGTGTTTTTTTTTTTTCATCTATTTATTTATTCATATCACCAGGCTTAAGTTTTAGAAGGATTCTCATCTGAGTGGACTTTGACATATAAAACGTACGTTAATGGTGATCGGGACAGTTTATGTGGCTGACCACTGCCTTGGTGGGTCATAGTCCTAAATTCTCAGCAATTCCATTAATTTGTCCGATTCAGGCTAGTGGTCTGCAGGTGGATGGTTCAAAGAAGTTGAGCTACGATGGACTTACAATATGCACTGAGCACTAACTGGATAGTCAGACTTGGTTTTTGGCAACAGAATCTGTGTCCGTGGCTAACAGATCGGCGTCCTGATCACCGCCAATCCAAGCCTTTCTGTAAATTCTCCTGCCATATGCAACCGAATGGTCCATAGATAAGATGGCCGGGGTTGTTCACTAAAGTGATGTTGGGTCCACTGGCCGTTTACAGAGGGGGACCATCCGATGGAATGTTTTGGGTCACCTAAGAGATGGACTGCACTGCTGCGGAAGGATGGCTATTTCATGTGAAAGTATCTGAGGTGGGTGTCTCCTTCCCAATGTCTCCTATTGTTCCTCTCTAGTGGCCCACCTGGAGTATGGATAGGATCTTGGCCTGACAATAGGGCTGCATCTAATGGCCGTTTTAGATGACACTTGGCCAGACAAGGGGAGACTAAATATGATCCACGGCATCGTGTGGGATGTGGGCCAGTCATTGGGTGCGCCCGACTATATATCTATATTCCATGGTCCACAGGTCGGGCTGATCCATGATATTTCCGTCGTACATATGTGGTCCAATGGATGAGTGGACTGGCCTGACTTTTGTGCCAGTGCATGTAGAAGGTGGGCAGTTTCTGATAAAAACAGAGTAGAGATTTCTCCAATGTTTGCGGCGTTGGCACGTGTCCACGAATGACTTCCAATTTCAACTTCTTCATTGTCTTTTTATGGCGTCTCCTAGCCGTTAGCATTTAATCATTTAATGTTTCGATTTTATGTGGTTACTGAATGAACAAACGGTCCACAAGGTTTCTTTCACTATATCCTAATTCTCGAATGAAGGTTAATATGGACAATTGAAAAAAAAGAGTACAACGTTTAACATTAAACTTCACCAATCAATGGTTAAAATCATTCAAGGCATACGGCTAGGAGATGATTGTTAGACCATGATCACCCATGGACAACAATGCCCAGGAGATGAACGGTTCTGACCATTTATTATTCATTAAAGCAACCTACAACATTTCATGGCATACGGCTAGGATCATTAGTTCAATTAATAAATAACAGCGCCCAGAAATGAAAGCAACCCACGACCTTTCATGGCATTCCATGCAAGTATATATCAAATAACGTAACTACTACGTAGGATCTTGTTCAAGGCCCATTTCAATGAGCTTAGGGCCAAACGCTTATTGCTACTATTTCACTTAATATCTTTCCTTCTTTTAAGGAAAGTATACACCATGAGCACCTCCAGCTCCGTAGCCCGCACCACCGCCACTCCCATATCCAGCTCCATTCCCCCCTCCTGCACCATATCCACCACCCTCGCCACTCCCACCACCGCCACCATGGCCCCCACCTTCCCTCCTCCAGCACCATACCCAGCACCACCGCCAGCACCTACACCGCTGCCATAACCTCCACCACTCGCACCAGCACCAGAACCTCCACCACCACCGCTGCCACTACCGCCGCCGCCGCCATAACTTCCACCATGCTCGCCTCCGGCACCATAGCCAGCGCCACCACCGCTGCCGCTGCCACTTCCGCTTCCGTAGCCGCCACCATGTTCTCCTCCTGCACCGTAGCCGGCACCCCCACCGCCGCCACTGCCACCACCGCCACCATAGCCGCCGCCATGTTCACCTCCGGCACCATAGCCAGCACCACTCCCGCTGCCACTTCCACTTCCGTATCCGCCACCATGCTCTCCACCTGCACCGTAGCCGGCGCCACCACCGCCGCCACTACCTCCCCCACCGCCGCCAGCGGCACCTCCGCCAGCTCCGTAGCCCGAGCCAGATCCAGAGCCGGCACCAGATGCTTCCTGGAGAGTCAGGAGAGCTCTGGTGGCTGAACATATGCCTACAGTCAGCAGCACCAAGAAAGAAACACTAACAACTCTATGACTAGCCATGGTTTAGATGATGCAGTAGTGCAATGTGAGGGCGGCATTTATAGGCACGAGAGGAGGGGGTCCAAAAGCGCGTATTCTGTACAATGAGTGCTGTGGGCACATGGGCATATGAACTTGTGAGCTCCCCAACACTGTGGGGACCCACCAAAAGGACTAGGTGGGACCCATACGTTGCGCTTCTGCTGTCGTGCACATCGGAGGAATATAATTTTAGCCTTTTCCTGCCTGATGGATGTCTATTCATTTGGACCGTTTTCACACCATACCTAGCAAAAGCTCAGATACATATTTCTCAGTTTATTCAATGCAAGGGATATCTCATCCATCTGGGAGATACTCTACTACGTGAAAAATGCTCCATAGCACAATAAGTTCTAGTGCTTCTAGTTCAATTGGGACACTTAGACTGTCCAAAAGTCCTTTGATCTTGACTGTTCATTGTATGTTTCGTTAGGTTGTATTACTCCGATCTGACAACATTAATTTACTATCTGACCAATAGCCTTTAATATGAATGGTCAAGATCAGTTACGTCCACAATAGGTCTAATCAATAACTTGATCCATCTACTTGTCCAGACCCAACATGGATTGCTTACGATTCTAAAGAGTCACTTTCGTTAGGCAATCCTAACCATCCCATCATAGCTTGGAAAAAGGGAGGAAAAAATAAGGCCAAATTAAAGATGGATTGGATCATCAGATTAATGTCACTTTTGAATGGTGGCCCATTTATTGTGTTCTGGACTTAATGGACAGTTCGGATCGATTGATTTGGCTGTTAAAGTGACCCAATGTGAATAGGGCTTATAGTACTTTGAGAGCACTGTAGCATTCTCCTGCTAAGTTATCTGCTTCATGATCGCCTTAACTAAAGATGGATTTAGTGGTCCGGTTAGGCACACCACCACTTACAGTTTGTGTAGTTTATGGTCGAGTAAATACTAACAAGTTGGTGAGTAGAAGAATTGCTTGAAGGGTTGGCAATGAGCTAGGCAGGCCCGTTGGGTATGCTTGGGTTTGTACATGATTTGAGGTCTATGTATTGGTGGTAGGCCCGGCTAGCAAATGGGTCGGTATGCTTGGATTTGATCACCTGTTTATACTTGGCATGGCCTAGGTCAAGCTCCTAAATGTCGGGCCTAACCCATTTTTTAAATCAGGGACCATTTCGTTAATTACGCACAGGGCAACTGTACCGGATCCAAAACCAGCCCATATACATTCCACATGGAATGTCCCACGTAACTTTTAAAAATATAGCGTCGGTAATCATGGGCTATCGTGTGACTATGGGCCCCAACACTGGCTAGCAATGGCCCTGGGCTGCATATTTCAGTATCCAACAGCAGGGTGCATTCTCAAGGACTACTATTTGTGAGGACAATAAATTGGGCCAGTGGGCCTAATAATTTCATATGTTTGTTCAAAGCTCTTTTTTTTTTTTTTTTTTCCTTAAAAAATTTTAAAGCACACGCACACACACCCCACACGCTCAGGCTAGTGGAATTTCACCACCTATGGACACTCGAACCCTTGACCGGGTGTTGAAACTCCTGAGAGTCTACCACCGGAGCAAGAGTAAGGATCTTCAAAACTCTTTTTCTAGCTTCAACATAAAACCATGGATACGCAGACGGAAACCGCTTATAACTTTAGTTACATCCTCGGTTTTCCTCCTCTTCTGCTTCCTCCACTTTCCCCTGTTTGTTTGTTTATTTATTTATTTATTATTAACTGGAGATGGCTAATACTACTTTTTAAAAGTAATTTTATGCTTGTTTGTTCTAAATCCACCTTCTTTTGACCTTATTAATCTAAATATTCTAGCATAATACTTTAGTTAATTAGTAGCTGAACTCTTCATGATGGACAAATTGACTCCATCTATTCTCTTTATTATTCTACCCTAAACCAAGTAAAGATCTCAACTTCTTTTTATTAATCTTTCTTTGTTATTGTTTTATCTAAATCAGCCTTCTTATCTTCAAACATGAAATATTTCACTGAAATTTATGTATGGTACGACTTCATCTCATTTTAATTAAGAGTAATTATATATTAGATATGTCAATCTCTAATATACATAATTACCTTTTACTAGAATGAAATGAACTCATTATTTTGTGTCTATGAAGTAGGGCCTAACATTTTATTTTTATTTTATTTTATTTACACACATGTACACACCCCCACACACTCATGCTAGTGGAATTTCACCACCGATGGGTACTCAAACCCTTGACCCGGTGTTGAAACTCCTGAGAGTATACCACCGGAGCAAGAGTAAGGACCCAGAAAATGGAGGAGATTAAATAAAACCCAGAAAATGCAGTGCCTCTAGAGACAGGTAATCCGCTCTCTTAAAACAAAATCAGAGATGCTCGGTTCTGTGTTTTTTTTTGGTTGTACATAGCATGAGACCAACTTGCTGAGGAATTCCAATCGGCCTTGTTGGAAAGGCAGGCTGATTTCATAATCAGGTTGGCTGCACATGATAAAAAAACAAGAAGACGGGTTAGAGCAACTGATGATTTTTATTTTATTTTTATTATTATTTTTTTTTTTGTGTTTTTTTTTAAAACGATCCTCTGCTATCATTCAACAAAAGAGACTGTACAAAAAAAACACAGGGGGGCTCCACAAAAGACTCAGGCCTCACCCCAAAATGATCTGCATTCGGGTGGCCACAAGATCCTATACTGGCCACCTATCCTATCCACATTGCATTACTAAGCTAAAAAAAACTCCCCCTGAAAACTGACGGAGAACCAACAAAGAAAAGGAGAAACAACTGGACTCCACAGTAAAACCGAATGTGCAGCAATATCTACAGCCAATACTTTTTAACACGCTTCCTGATCCCCCCTAAGCCCATCTTGTCAAGAACCAGGAGCAACTGATGATTGGTCCATGCTGAAATGTATACATTAATAAGGAGGTCTTCAAGTCCTCACATGTGTCATCCTCACGTGTGAGGACTTGAATCGTCCACGCGTATGAGGACTGGAAGTAGGAGTCGTGTCATCCACACTTGTGAAGACTTGAAGTCCTTATCACACGTGCCCACCTGATGGATAGATCAGCCTGATTTTTAAGACAAGGCATCTAAATGGTGGGACCCATCTGATGAGTGGCTCGAATCCTGCCTAAGTATGCCAACTTGGCACCGAAATAGTGCTCTCTCCCGGGTGCACTTACAATCTGTACTCAGCAAAGCAACTCTCTTATAAATGCTACTTATATGATCAACACTACTAAGCTATCAATCAACTGTAAAATAACGATGGGTGGTAAATTAAGATCCTGACCATAGATTATCTATCAGCCATCTAGGTTATGTGTTGGGTGGCCCATCAAGAAACTAAGGTTATACCATTGTTGGAGGGAAAATGGTGGTTTCCAACTAAGCATTGGAATGGGTTGTAACCATATACAGAAAAATCATGTACGCTGCATGCGAATGTATGACAATGAGGATGTGACAGATGCCCACTTTACCTGCATTTTCATTTTTCAATAGCCCTATGTGCAGTGTTCTAGCGGTGATATGCGTGAGAACGCCTAGGACCTGTCCCAACTGAATTCCTTGCAGTGAAGAGAGTGAGAGAGAGGTTGCTTTGCGTGAAGAAAGCTCTCTCTATATAAAAGTTGCCAAACCATGTAAATCTATCCTACTATATATAACACGTCTCTGTAACTTAGAAATTGGTGGTCAGGGTGTTGATCCGGTGGGGCCTAAAGTTGATATACCACCACCGGTATCATGGCCTTGTAACAGTTATCTGATGCTAGCTTTATGAGTGGAAGGCCCTATCTTTTGAGTGAAAATTGAAACGTACGTAGATTTATCACTGTCAGAAGGGTATATATGTGATTAATATGGACCATTCATTAGCAAGTTCATACCAAAGATCTGGGTAGTCAGGAATCGTCACTAGCTTCGCTAAATGATAGTTAAGTCGATGGAACCTGGCCGTGTATCTGATGGATGGGATGGATTTCATTCATGCACGTTACCTCGTTTCCCCGAGCGAGATGCTCGAGCATTTTCCGGGTAGTCAATCATCAAGAGAGCCAAACATGTGAGTTGAATCTGGACCGTTGGGCATTTTCGAAACGCCCATATACCAAGCAAATGTGGTCTGCCAGCTGATCAGCTGATCGGTATCATCATTTGGTCCGGAGTACATCTTCGTCTCTAACACAATTGCCATCCAATGGTGTGAAGAGGCCCCTAATGATAGTTGTATTGCAGGGCCTGAATTCTAGCAAAAGGACCGCACTAGCGTACGCATAGGTCACTTTCGCTAGCGCTCGTGGGGGAATGAATTCACGATGGAGATGAACTACAGCCTACAATCCACTATTAGTTTTACACATTAAGAAAATGGCGGTGACCTCTCACATGGGGGCACAAAGGTAGTGTACGGATATCCAGATCATCCAATTTGTGGGTCCCAGTATGGTGGAGCATACATCTAACATCGTTCTGATCAATCAATCCTAATCATCCATTTATGGCTACGAAATGGATGGTTCAGAATGAGACACCGAGTGGTACAAGTTTAAAGGGAGTTAAAATCAGGTGGTCAGTATTGTGCTCTGTGGTAATTTCGTTTGTGCTCAATTCCCAGTATAATCAGAGCTTTGGGCAGTCTAAATTACGGTTCCACCATGGCATGCGTGCATTAGAAGAGTCGCCACCATCTGTTTAGCTGAGGCAGAACTAACACGGGAGTCAGGAGCAAGAATTTGCGAGGATTATCGTATTCCCACATCCAAAGTGGGTCCCACAAGAACAACGGTCTTGATCACTGGTCCATGTGTCACACTTCTCAGAACTTAGACTCGAGGACACGGTTGATGTACTCGGCTACATCTCATTCCTACCTGACGAAAGTGAACAGAAATTAGCATTATTTTAAATCTAAATAGTGTACTCCGATTTCCTAGTGACCCCTCCAGCGCCAACGTTAGCCCTGGTCGGTCCTGGAAAAGCGATGTGGCCCCCACAATGAGGTAATTGTTCTATCCACTCCATCCATCCATTTTTTACAGCTCATTTTAGGGCACGATCCCAAACATAAGTAAGATCCAAATCTCAGGTGGACCACATTAAAGGGAACAATGTTGATTGAACGACCACCATTAAAAACTTCTTTAGGGGCATGAAAGTTTTGGATCAAGCTGATGTTTGTGTTTTCCCTTCATTCAGGTGCGCCACAGCACAAGGAACACTTAGGTTGGTACTCCCAACCAATAAGACCTTCCCCATTGTTTGTGGGGCACAGCTCTGTGTTTATGGTATCTAACCCTTTGATCAGACGTGAAACGCTGAACGGACAAAAAAAATAAGTCCATTTTAAAACCCAGATGGGAAATCAAGAGGTCTGAGGCCTAATTTTTCATTTTGTTCCCTACGTTGTGATCCACCTAAATTTTGAATAGGCCTGAGTTTTGATTTTTAAGGTGAGCATAATGGGGAGAACATGATGGACGGAGTGGATCGGATGTGAAGTTAACGTGGGGCCAATAGCAGTTCAGTACTACGACAAGTAATGGCGGTATTGTACCATATTCATGTTCCGGACCTAGTTAAAAGACGGGCCTAATTAGGTCCAAATCGGGCTAATCATCAGTTTGGATCTAGTCTCTAGTCAATTTTAATATTATATATATTTAACATATATTCATTATTCTAGCATAAGAAATGAAATTTCCAAGCTATATGGATGTAAAAGAACTCAATTACACATTATGCACATATCAAAGTGGCATATGTGTGCGAGATCTAATCCATCCATCAATGGGCCCAACCATGTAAACACTCTTATTTATACAAAACCCAGCTCAGAACTTAGATCCAGAGGCGTAATGGGCACCGATGGGTATCCGAATACTGTGGGTTCCCAGACCTGGCAAGACCCAACCCATTTAGACCGGGCACGGGTACCATAGAGCCCGACCGTAATCCATTGAATGCCATAGATGTCATGTCTCAAAACTCGGTTTAGTATTATGATGGGCAACACATTTACACAATAAATGAATGATTTAGAGAAATTGACCCAACGGCCCAAATTTGATGTACCATGATGGTTAGATCGGGCCCACTTTCAGACACGGGATGTAAACAGGTGAGACCACTCGACGAGGGACTCAGGTACCAGAAACATCTGCCGTGTGTGAGGCCACTGCTAGGGTGCGATTATTACTTTGTTTAATAAGTAACCCTGTTTGCAGTTCTGGTAGGGATTGATTGGAGCATTGCTTGGACTATCCGTGTTGAGGTACAAGTGGATGCATGGAAGGATGATCTGAACCGTTCATCTGATATGAACCGAGGTAGATCGACACTGTACATATATCACTCCGTTTCCACAACCATATTCATCCATTTGATATTTTCAAATGGACGGTTTAAAGAAAATTGGACTTGGTGGGTCATAGTCCTAAATTCTCAGCAATTCCATTAATTTGTCCGGTTCAGGCTAGTGGTCTGCAGATGGATGGTTCAAAGAAGTTGAGCTACGATGGACTTACAATATGCGCTGACTCACTAACTGGATAGTTAGACTTGGTTTTTGTCAACAGAATCTGTGTCCGTGGCTAACAGATCGGCGTCCTGATCACCGTCAATCCAAGCCTTTCTGTAAATTCTCCCGCCATAAGCAACCGAATGGTCCATAGATAAGACGGCTAGGGTTGTTCACTAAAGTGATGTTGGGTCCACTGGCCGTTTACAGAGGGGGACCATCCGATGGAATGTTTTGGGTCACCTAAGAGATGGACTGCACTGCTGCGGAAGGATGGCTATTTCATGTGAAAGTATCTGAGGTGGGTGTCTCCTTCCCAATGTCTCCTATTGTTTCTCTCTAGTGGCCCACCTGGAGTATGGATCAGGTGAACTTTGGGATCTTGGCCTGACAATAGGGCTGCATCTAATGACCGTTTTAGATGACACTAGGCCATACAAGGGGAGATTAAATATGATCCATGGCATCGTGTGGGCAAGTCAGTGGGTGCGCCGGACTATCTATATTCCACGATAAAATATTCCATGGACTACAGGTCGGGCTGCTTCATAATATTTCCGTCGTACATGTGGGGTCCAACGGATGAGTGGACTGGCCTAACTTTTGTGCCAGTGCATGTAGAAGGCGGGCAGTTTCTGATAAATACAGAGTAGAGATTTCTCCAATGTTTGCGGCGTTGGCACGTGTCCACGAATGACTTTCAATTTCAACTTCTTCATTGTCTTTTTATGGTGTCTCCCAGCCGTTAGCATTTAATCATTTTATGTTTGGCCATTTCGATTTTATGTGGTTACTGAAGGAACAAGCGGTCCACAAGGTTTCTTTCACTATATCCTAATTCTCGAATGAAGGTTAATATGGACAATTGAAAAAAAAAAATGTTCAACGTTTGACATTAAACTTCACCAATCAATGGTTAAAGTCATTCATTTGGAGTGATTGTTAGACCATGACCAATGGACAACAACGCCCAGGAAATGAACGGTTCTGACCATTTACTCATTAAAGCAACCCACGACATTTCATGGCATTCCATGCAAGTATATATCAAATTACGTAACTACAACCGAGGATCTCGCTCAAGACACATTTCAATGAGCTTAGGGCCAAGCGCTTATTGCTACTATTTCACCTAATAGCTTTCTTTCTTTTAAGGAAAGTACACACCATGAGCACCTCCAGCTCCGTAGCCCGCACCACCACCACTCCCATATCCAGCTCCATTCCCCCCTCCTGCACCATATCCACCGCCCCCGCCACTCCCGCCACCGCCACCATGGCCCCCACCTTGCCCCCTCCAGCACCATACCCAGCACCACCGCCAGCACCTCCACCGCTGCCATAACCTCCACCACTCGCGCCAGCACCAGAACCTCCACCGCCGCCACCACCATAACCTCCACCATGCTCGCCTCCGGCACCATAGCCAGCACCGCCGCCACTTCCGCTTCCGTAGCCGCCACCATGTTCTCCTCCTGCACCATAGCCGGCACCCCCACCGCCGCCACTACCGCCACCGCCACCATAGCCGCCGCCATGTTCACCCCCGGCACCATAGCCAGCACCACTTCCGCTGCCACTTCCACCTCCGTATCCACCACCGTGCTCTCCACCTGCACCGTAGCCGGCACCACCACCGCCACCACTACCTCCCCCACCGCCTCCAGCAGCACCTCCGCCAGCTCCGTAGCCCAAGCCAGATCCAAAGCCGGCACCAGATGCTTCCTGGAGAGTCAGGAGAGCTCTGGTGGCTGAACATATGCCTACAGTCAGCAGCACCAAGAAAGAAACACTAACAACTCTATGACTAGCCATGGTTTAGATGATGCAGTAGTGCAATGTGAGGGCGGCATTTATAGGCACGAGAGGAGGGGGTCCAAAAGCGCGTATTCTGTACAATATTGAGTGCTGTGGGCACATGGACAAATGAACTTGTGAGCTCCCCACCACTGTGGGGACCCACCAAAAGGACTAGGTGGGGCCCATACGTTGCGCTTATGCTGTCGTGCACATCGGAGGAATATAATTTTAGCCTTTTCCTGCCTGATGGATGTCTATTCATTTGGACCGTTTTCACACCAGCAATATTTTCGACTCTCTTACCTAGCAAAAGCTCAGATAAATGTTTCTCAGTTTATTCATTGTAATGGATATCTCATTCTCTGAGAGATACTCTACTACGTGAGAAATGCTCCTTAGCACTATAAGTTCTAGTGCTTCTAGTTCAATTTGGGACACTTAGACTGTCCAAAAGTCCATTGATCTTGCATTGCATGTTTCGTTAGTTTCGTTGCATGTTTCGTTAGTTTGAGTGCAAACATTACTCTGATCTGACAACATTAATTTACCATCTGACCAATAGCCTTTAATATGAATGGTCAAGATCAGTTACATCCACAATAGGTCTAATCAATAACTTGATCCATCTACTTGTCCTGACCGAACATGGATTGCTTATGATTCTAAAGAATCACTTTCGTTAGGCAATCCTTAATTAACCATCCCATCCATAGCTTGGAAAAAGGGTGGAAAAAATAAGGCCAAATTAAAGATGGATTGGATCATCCGATTAATGTCACTTTTGAATGGTGGCCCATTTATTGTATTCTTGACATAATGGACAGTTCCGATCAATTGATTTGGCTGCTAAAGTGATCCGATGTGAATAGGAGAACTATAACTTATAAGTACTTAGAGAGCACTGTAGCATTCTCCTGCTAAGTTATCTGCTTCATGATCGCTTTAACTAAAGATGGATTTAGTGGTCCGGTTAGGCACACCACCACGTACAATTTATGTAGTTTATGGTCGAGTAAATACTAACAAATTGGTGAGTAGAAGAATTGCTTGAAGGGTTGGCAATGACCTAGGGAGGCCGGTTGGGCTCATGGTTGACCATGTCAACGGCCTGGCTTGTATTTGATTTGAGGTCTATATATCGGTGGTAGGCCCGGCTAGCAAATGGGTCGGTATGCTTGGGTTTGATCACCTGTTTATACTTGGCATGGGCTAGGTCAGGCGCCTAAATGTTAGGCACAACCGATTTTTAAAATCAGGGACCATTTAGTTAATTAGGCACAGGGCAAGTGGACCAGGTCCAAAACCAGCCCATTTACATTCCACATGGAGTGTCCCAGGTAACTTTTAGAAATATAGCGTCGGTAATCCTGGGCTATCGTGTGACTGTGGGCCCCAACACTGGCTAGCAATGACCCAGGTCTGCATATTTCAGAATCCAACAGCAGGCCGCATTCTCAAGGACTACCATTTATGAAGACAATATAAACTGGGCCAGTGGGCCTAATAATTTCATATTCTTGTTCAAAACTCTTTTTTCTAGCTTCAACACAAAACCATGGATATACTGACGGAAACCCACTTATAAGTTTAGTTACACCGAGTCATCAACCACTACAACGTCAATTTGCCTCCTCCACTTTCCACTGTTTGTTTGTTTGTTTGTTTATTTATTTATTTATTATTAACTGGAGATGGCTAATCGTACCTTTTAAAAGTAATTTATGCTTGTTTGTTGTAAATCCACCTTCTTTTGACCTTATTAATCTAAATATTCTAGCATAATACTTTAGTTAATTAGTAGCTGAACTCTTCATGATGGACAAATGGACTCCA
The DNA here is from genome assembly GCA_030180095.1 of Magnolia changhungtana. NCBI lineage: Eukaryota > Viridiplantae > Streptophyta > Magnoliopsida > Magnoliales > Magnoliaceae > Magnolia > Magnolia changhungtana. The sequence goes on from JASAUF010000667.1 coordinate 4,878,571, forward strand.
TCTATTCTCTTTATTATTCTACCCTAAACCAAGTAAAGATCTCAACTTCTCTTTATTAATCTTTCTTTGTTATTGTTTTATCTAAATCAGCGTTCTTATCTTCAAACATGAAATATTTCACTGAAATTTATGTATGGTACGAAAGTGACTTCATCTCATTTTAGTTAAGAGTAATTATATATTAGATACGTTGATCTCTAATATACATAATTACCTTTAACTAGAATGAAATGAACTCATTATTTTGTGTCTATCAAGCGGGGCCTAAAATGAAAACGGAATAGATTAAACAAAACCCAGAAAATGCAGTGCCTCCAGAGGTAGGTAATCCGCTCTCTTAAAACAAAATCGGAGATGTTCGGTTACGTTTTCTTGAGGTTCTTATATATATATATATATATATATATATATATATATATATATATATATATATATATATATATATATTATTCTCGTATATAGCATGAGACCAACTTGCTGAGAAATTCCAATCGGCCTTGTTCGAAAGGCAGGCTGATTTCATCATCAGGTTGGCCGCACTTGACCAAAAAAAAATTGGACGGGTTGGATCAACTGATGATTGGTCCATGTTCGAATGTATACATTAATAAGGAAGGTTTTCAAGTCCTCCTCACATGTGTCATCCACACGTGCGAGGACTTGAATCATCCACTCGTATGAGGACTGGAAGTAGGAGTTTTCCACAACACGTGTCATCCACACTTGTGAGGACTTGAAGTCCTTATCACACCTGCCCACCGGATGGACAGATCAGCCTGATTGAGACAAGGCATCTAAATGGTGGGACCCATCTGATGAGTGGCTCGAATCTTGCCTAAGTATGCCAACTTGGCACCGAAATAGTGTTCTCTCCCGGGTTCACTTACAATCTGTACTCAGTAAAGCAACTCTCTTATAAATGCTACTTATATCAACACTACACTATAAGCTATCAATCAACTGTAAAATAGCGACGGGCGATAAATTAAGATCCTGACCATAGATTATCAATCAGCCATCTGGGTTATGTGTTGGGTGGCTATCATAGGGAATTTTTGCCGAGAAACTAAGGTTATACGATTGTTGGAGGGAAAATGATGGTTTCCAACTAAGCATTGGAGTGGGTTGTAACCATACAGCAAAATCATGTGCTGCATACGAATGCATGACAATGAGGATGTGACAGATGGCCACTTTACCCGCCTTTTCATTTTTCAATAGCCCTATGTGCAGTGTTCTGGTGTGATATGCGTGAGAACGCTGGGACCTGTCCCTACTGAATTCCTTGTAGTGAAGAGAGTGAGAGAGAGGTAGCTTTGTGTGAAGAAAGCTGTGTTCTGGCCGACTGGTTATATATATATATATGTGTGTGTGTGTGTTGCCAAACCACATAAAATCTATAGGACTCGTTTCTTCATTATCCTTTGGCTCTTTTCCTACTATATATAGCACGTCTCTCTAACTTAGAAATTGGTGGTCAGGGTGTTGATCCGGTGGGGCCTAAAGTTGATATACCACCACCGGTATCATGGCCTTGTAACAGTTATCTGATGCTAGCTTTATGAATGGAAGGCCCTATCTTTTGAGTGAAAATCGAAACGTAGATTTATCACTGTCAGAAGGTATATATGTGATTAATATGGACCATTCATTAGCAAGTTCATACCAAAGATCTGGGTAGTCAGGAATCGTCACTAGCTTCGCTAAATGATAGTTAAGTCGATGGAACCTGGCCGTGTATCTGATGGATGGGATGGATTTCATTCATGCACGTTACGTCGTTTCCCCGAGCGAGATGCTCGAGCATTTTCCGGGTAGTCAATCATCAAGAGAGCCAGACATGTGAGTTGAATCTGGACCGTTGGGCATTTTCTAAACGCCCATATACCAAGCAAATGTGGTCTGCCAGCTGATCAGCTGATCGGTATCATCATTTGGTCCGGAGTACGCCTTCGTCTCTGACACAGTTGCCATCCAATGGTGTGAAGAGGCCCCTAATGATAGTTGTATTGCAGGCCCTGAATTCTAGCAAAAGGACCGCACTAGCATACGCACAGGTCACTTTCGCTAGCGCTCGTGGGGGGAATGAATTCACGATGGAGATGAACTACAGCCTACAATCCACTATTAGTTTTACACCATTAAGAAAATGGCGGTGACCTCTCACATGGGGGCACAAAGGTAGTGTACGGATATCCAGATCATCCAATTTGTGGGTCCTAGTATGGTGGAGCATACATCTAACATTGTTATGATCAATCAATCCTAATCATCCATCTATGGATACTAAATGGATGGTTCAGAATGAGACACCGAGTGGTAATTTCGTTTGTGCTCCATTCTTAGTATAATAAGAGCTTTTGGCAGTCTAAGGCCCCATTTGTTAAATCTAAAGTCTAAAGCCTAAATTTGAAATCTGAACGTGAATCTAAAATCTGAAGCCTGAATCTGAAATCTGAAGTCGAAAAACTTGTTGGGTAATTATGGCTGAAGTCTGAAAATTAAGTATTGAATTTGAAACAATATGTTTGTTAACAAACATATGAATTGTCTGAACTATGTTGATTTGACACATTTACCCTTATCTCCTGTTTGAAAATGTTTTATATTTTAAAGAAATTATTTTTTTATTAAATGAAAATAAAATTATTCTATTTAATTCAAATAAACTATAAAATACTTAATAGAAAAGTAAAATATCATTATTCGTGAATACAGATTGCAAATTAATGATTTGTATGTATAAGTGTGGCAGAATTTTTTGGGATAGAGATATAAAATGATATGTAAAAAATGAATAAATTGAATGATAAAACACATACATCATGAGACCTCATAGCACTGACCATCACCCACCAGGCTGGTTCATTATCACACGTGGATACATGTCGTGCGAAGACGCTCCTCGAGGTCCACCTTGTATGAACCTTTCAAAGGAGATCAAAGTTACATGGGCCCTACAATAATGTATTTATTATATCCGCACCATTCATAAAATTTTCAAGATTATATTAGAGAATTGTCCAAAAAATGAATTATATCCAAAACTCAAATGGACCACACCAAAAATAGCAGTGGGATAATGATTTTCACTGTTAAAAAATTTGCGGGGCCCACTATAACGTTTATTTTCCATCTAATGTATTCATAAGATCAAAAATATCTGGATGAAGAGGAAAAACAAATTTCATATTAATCTGAAACTTCTGTGACCCCAAAAGGGTTTCAATGGTACACGTGCAATCCCCTACTGCTTTTTGCAGTGTGGTCAAATTTATCTTTATATATGTCTTATTTCGCCAGCCAATCTGCTTCCCAATCCCGTCCTTGACTCGGAGGGGGATTCCTTGTCAAAGGCTTTCACATGAAGTTCTTGCGTTGGGAACTTAGGTGGGGCCTACTGTGATGTTTGTGAGAAATCCAATCCATTCATCTGTTTTGTGAGTTTATTTTAGGACATAAGGACAAAAATGAACTGTATCCGATACTTAGGTGGGCAAAAATGTGAGTATTGAACGTCAACAGTTAAAATATTTATGTGGCCACAGAAGCTTTGAATCAGGATAATATTTTTGTTTTCATTTCATCCCAGTATGAATGACATTATAAATGGTATAGATGGCATATAAATATCACTGTCTATGCCAAGAATGTTTCAAAGGCAAGAATTTCCCTGTACACATTTTCCTTTATTGCGGCTCACTTGAGTCTTGGATTCTTCTCAATTTTTTTTCTCAACTCCTAAAATGATCTTAAAAAACAGATGGATGGGGCGGATTTCTCACAAACATCACGGTAGGCCCCACCTAAGTTTCAGTGCAGGAACTTCCTGCGAAAGCCTTTCGCAGGAAATCCGGTCCCCCTGACTGAGTCGAGATGGATTGGCTACTCTCTGGTTGGTGCTCTGTGGGCCCACTATGATGTATGTGTTTCATCTATTCTGTTCATCCATTTTTACGGATCATTTTAGGGCTTGATACAAAAAATGATAAGGATATAAATCTTAGGTGGGCTACACCACAGGAAAAAATAATGAATGGATATCCACCATTACAATCCTCCTAAGGCCCACTGTACTGTTTATTTGGCATCCAATCTGTTGATTAGGTCATAAAGACCTAGAAGAAGGGAAACAATGAATATCAGTCTTATCTAAAACTTTTATTGCCCCAAAATGTTTTTAATGGTCAATGTTCATTCAACATTGTTTCTTGTAATGTAGTCAAATTAATCCTTGGACCTGCCTCTTTTTTTTGGCTCACACCTTAAATGATCTGAAAAAGTTGATGGACGATGCAGATCAAACACATAAATCATAGTGGGGCATAAAGAAGCTTTCCATACTAAAATTTAGTTATGTATTGTGCAAACAATTTAAATAGAAAAATTTTAGGCAGGGATAATTTTGAAAGCAATTTAGTTTTTTAATAGAAAAACTTATGGAGCACATTCGGCGTTCACCATTAAGCCAGACTCCTACCACTGAAAGAATTCAGTGAAAAACCACTTAGCGCTTTCTTTTTTCTGCGTTAACAACGCATTAACAAACACCACTAAACATACAGAATTTTTTTTCAAATCCGCGTTAAGTGCAATAATTCACCGTTAACAAACAGGCCCTAAATTTCTGTTCCACTATGGCATGTGTGCATTAGAAGAGTCGCCAGATGAGGCAGAACTAACACGGGAATCAGGAGTAAGAATTTGCGAGGATTATCGTATCCCCACATCCAAAGTGGGTCCCACAAGAACAACAGTCTTGATCACTGGTCCATGTGTCACACTTCTCAGAACTTAGACTCGAGGACAAGGTTGATGTACTCGGCTACATCTCATTCCTACCTGACGAAAGTGAACAGATCAAATGAGCGTTATTTTAAATCTAAATAGTGTACTCCGATTCCCTAATGACCCCGCCAGCGCCAACCTTAGCCCTTGTCGATCCTGGAAAAGCGATGTGAGCCCCACGATGATGTAATTGTTCTATCCATTCCATCCATCCATTTTTAACAGCTCATTTTAGGGCATGATCTCAAACATAAGGTAGATCCAAATCTCAGGTGGACCACATTAAAGGGAACAATGTTGATTGAACGCCCACCATTAAAAACTTCTTTAGGGGCATGAAAGTTTTGGATCAAGCTGATGTTTGTGTTTTCCCTTCATTCAGGTGTGTGACCTTATCAACTAGTTGAAAGGCAAATAAATATTACAGTGGGCCCTTGGAAGTTTTTAATGGTGAGTGTTCAATTATAACTTCTTCATCTGGTGTGGTCCACCTGAGATTTAGATATACCATTATATTTGGCTCATGCGGTAAAATGATCTGAACGAAAAATGGATGGACGGTGTGGATAAAACACATATGTCACGGTAGGGTCCGAATTTAGTATCCTGGCTTAGAATTTTTGCTTTTGACGTTTGCTAGCTACCCTCGCACTTACAGGCAGCACACACGTCTAAAGTGTCACATAAGAGACATCAGAGGCACGCATGGGGTGGGATCCACAGTCCAGAGACAGCCTACCTACTACTCATCTGGACCATCCTATATGAAAAACAGTGAATATTTATAAGGAAAGAAATAAACGGAAACTTGACAACCGTTAACATTCAGCTTGCTCGGTGGGTCCAACCAACGTAACGAAAGATTCGGATGTTACCACGTACATTTCACACGTTAATTAGCACACGTGCCGCAGGGGATGATGCCTATGTAGATGGCATCCATTCTTTGACACCATGTTCATGGAGTGCATTTGCGGCGGAGTGCATAAAATATGGAGATATCCATCCCCACCTTTTTTTAATTAGACAACGTATAAAATGGATATTAATCATGATATTTATATCGCGTCATCCACGGTTTTGCCATTAGTAACGCATATCAAGCACCTCTTGGTGCGGTGACCACTACGACAAACAGTGTACTAAAGAAGTGGATTTGGTCAGATTATCCGGCTAGAGGATCATCATGATGGGGTCCACTTTATATGAGTGAACTGGTCTGATCTTTGCATGACGAGAGCTTCATGATGGTCACACTTCTTGCATGGCTAGCCTAGGATATGCTGTCACACTTATTGGATGGGATCATTCCTAGTCTAATCCCTTTTCCGGACGTGCGTCATGAACAGTGGTGCAAATGGACTGGGTCGGATCACTGGGGACTTGGATCTGACCCATTTAGTAATTTTGGTTGGACTTTTCGATCCAACCCATTAAAATTCTGGTGGGCTCCATGTCCAACAGAGCTGATTCATTTGCTTAAAAGGTTGGGTCTGGTATAGGACGTACGATATAGAATATCTCATGGTCAAATATGGAATTACAAGTGGAGTTTCACAAATAATGTTCTTAATATGCTAGTTGCATAAAGGTTCCAATAAAATGATTAAGCATTGGGCCTTAAGCCATTTTAGATATACATGAGAAGAATATAAGAATAAGTGTCCAATAAACTATCCTTATAATGGATAGAAACAAAAAACAAATCCATTTACAATATATAATGGTTTGTATGTTGCGTGTCACCCTCGTCAATGTCCATCATTATTTTCTTTCATTTGACCCATCTGACTTATGGATCCGGCTGGTTTACTTGTGTGCATGTGTGTGTGTGTGTGTGTGTGTGTGATGCAGGACAATTAACCACTTGTTTTAAAAGCTTGAACTGTTAGAGTATGATGAATTAATCTCTTTATCTCATAGCCTAGGTCCCACATCTCATGGGTCAGAACCTCGGCCGAACTCCCCTCGTAGGCTTGTGGGCCCTAAATCACATGGCTCGCAAACCCCGAATGTATCCTCGCATCCCACGAGCTACTCCACTCGAGCCCAGTGTGAAATGTCCCTGCATTAATCACCCTCGGTGAGGAGTCTCGAACACGAGACCTTTCCTGTAGGCCCCAAATCACATGCGTCACCCACCTCGAGTGTGTCCCTGCATCCCACGAGATACCCTCGAGCCCAGTGTAAAAATGTCCCTGCATTAATCATCCAGTGAAGAGTCTCGAACACGAGACCTCCCAGTCTAATACCAATTTGATGTAGGACAATTAACCACTATATATATATATATATATATATATATATATATATATATATATATAAATTTTTGAGAAGCCCATCATCGTGATGTGGATCAAAATCAACCATTCATTTGATGGGTCCCCTTTAAATTATGGGAAATCCCAAAAATCCCAATATTTTACTTTGATCTAAAACTTTGAAGACATGCCAAAAAATGAAAATAGTTTTGAATTCTTGAAACTTGGTTCGAACCCTCATCCAAGTGGGGCACACATAATGGATTTGCGATTTGCAAACCACATTTCTGGGCCCAAAAAATGATTATGAATTTTAATGGTGCACGGCCCTCTCAAAATATGTATGTGGTGTGGCCCACACAAGTGTTTGACTGGGATTGAGACCTAGGCATCACGACTGATGGGGAGATGTTGAAAAGCATAGACACCCATGTGGGGTGCAGGTGTGCGACCTCATGGGAGCATACTCTGCTCTCTCTCTCTCTCTCCTATATATATATATATATATATATATATATATATATATATATATATATATATATATATATATATATGGGAACTCGACCTCATGAGTCCGTCCCATGAGGTCGAGTGTGTGGGCCCCACCGTGATGCGTTTCGAACATCTACCTTTCGATGATGCACCATTCCATCGTGGGCATGTTCAAAAATCCTCAAATTCGAAACTTGTGTGGGCCACACCACATGTGAGAGGCAAAGCACCATTGAAACCCCAGGACCAAGTCTTATGTTTATCTAAAACTTTTATCCATTATGTGTGTCCATGAAAAGAAATCAGCGCATGAAATCAAGGCCCCAAAAATGTTTTAACGGTGTTTACATTTTAGATGTTATGGCCCACCAGTTCCAAACGGCTGATTTTTGGGATCAAAGTAAAATTTCATCTATGGGGTTTTGATGGTCGAAACACATCACGGTGGGGCCCACACAGCTCGACCTCACGGGAGCTTTTCGTCAGCTCGAGCGCATTGTACCTTTTCCATATATATATATATATTCTTATATTCTTATCAGCCTGAGCTAAAGCCAATCTATTTAAAACAGTGTCCTAGTGAGGTTGGTGAGGTTGATTTTTTCAATATATATTCTTATCAGCCTGAGCTAAAGCCAACCTATTTAAAACAGTGTCCTAGTGAGGTTGGTGAGGTTGATTTTTTCAGAGGTCATACAGCTGAGCAGTTCAGTAATCCAATTGAAGTTTTGGACCAAACCTGCCTATCCAAATCTTGCAACCTGACCCACTTACTGTCAGGTCTAATGACTTTCGACCCGACGCATTTCAACTCGTAATCATGCACTTTTGACGGAGGTCCACGAAAGGTTTTGGCAACATGGCACTCGATCGGTGGGTTTTCAAAACCATGGTTTAGCAAAGAAGCGTATCAATCAGAACCCTACACATACACATACTAGGTCCTACCCTGGATGGACAGTAGGCAAAAATCACACCAATCAAGCAATCCTACCCGTCAGCATTCTTATTTTCTCTATTGAAATTCGTGTTGCATACTAGGTCCTACCCGTACCATTCGTGTTGCATAGTTGAGGGAGGGGCACACCGTAGTCCGATTTAAGTCTCCATCACACATCATTTCCGAAATTCTTTAGGATCAGCACGCGTACAGCTTTAGTAGGTGGCCACCATTTGCATGAGCCCTTGTTTGTTCTGTGGGCCTTACCCATCACGTTTTGCTTGCATGGTGCTCCAACTTTATTCTATGCTTGTCGGCGGACGCGCTTGCTACCCCGCCTGCAACTTCCTGCCGTGAGAAGTTAGGTAGGGTTCACTGTGATTTTTTGTGAGAAATCCACACCGTACATCCATTTTGATACATCATTTTAGGACATTTCGACAAAAATAAAATAAAATCCAAAACTCAATTGGGCCATATGACAAGAAACAATAGGAGGGAAATGCCAAATGCCCACCGTTGAAACCTTTTTGGGTCCACCATGATGTTTATGTGCCGTTCAAACCATTCATAAGGTCATTTCCACTTGAATAAACGGAAAGTAGACAGAATATCCGCCTTATCCAAAACTTCTGTTGCCCCACAAATGTTTCAATGGTGAGCATTCAATCCTCACTGTTTTGTGTCATGTGGTTTACTCAAACCTTTGGATCTGTCTCGTTTTTTTTTTATTCCTCAAATCCTAAAATGAGGTGGAAAAAATGGATGGACGGTGGATTTCTTGCAAAGATCACAATGGACCCCACTTAGTTTCCGGTCGCAGGCAATCCACGCCCCCTCTGCATTCACAAATGGCGGAGACAGGATTCGGTCCGGTATTTGGTCAGCATGGCCGTGGGCTCACCTTCAAAGTTCTTTTTCTAGTTATCTAAATAATGGGTCTAAGAGTAATAATCGTTACTATTGCTATCATGACTAAATATAGTTGGAATAATCACATTAATAGTTGCCATCGTGGTCCTGAAATCAGTATTGATAGTTACATTTCAAGTGGTAGCCACAGTTGCATGGACAGTTACATTTATAGTTCTATTTGCAGTGGTGAAAGTATATGTGGTAGTGATAGTGGGAATTCTAATATAAGTACCGGCAGTAATGGTAGTGATATAGGAGAAGGATCTAATGATTTCCATATGAATAAAAAATATAGACATTTATAGATTCAATTCAAAAATTGTTATGAATTAAATTATAAGAAAAATTTTAAGTAAAAAATAAATATTATATTTGTTATATATCCAGGCAATCCGTCCGTTTGGCCAACTCATTTTAGGCCATAACCCAAAAATGAAGCAAATCCAAATGTCACATGGACTGCACTATTGGAAAGAACAGTAATAAACAATTAAAAACTTAGATCAAGCTGATATTAGTGTTTTCCCTTCATCCAGTTCGATGTGATCTTATCAAAAGGTTGGATCGGAAATAAACATTATGGCGAGCCCTAGGAAGTTTTTAATGGTGGGCATTCAATCAATGCTGTTTCCTCTCGTGTGGTCCACGTGATATTTGGATTTGCTGAAATTTTGGGACCTTGCATAAAATGAGCTGGAAAAACGGATGGGCGGCATGGATATACAAAATTTCCATCAAGATGGGCCCCACGGTCACGGCATGAGCGAATTCGGTGTTAATCAACCTGACCGAATCCGCTCCCGAAATGGTGTTTCGAAATGAAAAACGAAAAAGAAAGGAAAGAAAAAAAAAAGGAAGAAAGAGGAGATAGTAAAAACCGCGGGCTTATGAGAAATAATTTACCGGTATCCACTGCAGAAATCGGACTACGTACTGAGTTACTTAGTACGCTCTTATCGTACTGAGTAAACTCAGTTGGGTCCACCTTGAATGTATGTGATCTATCTATCTATGTCCTCATTGAGGACGAGAATCCGAGTCGACCCTCTTCCCTCTTCACATATTCTCGAATAGATGAAAGACACGATTACACATAAACCGCGAGCAATGGAGACCACAGCTAAGCGGGGGACCCTCCGATGCCTAAGTGAATGCGGGTCTAAGTTTATAAGGGAGAGTGTCAGATGTTGCGTACCTGTTCCCATGGGGTGGTGTGATATTTATACCTCTTCATCGCTTGATTCGCATCCGATAATCTCGGCACGATCAGTGGGTTTACAGATCATGGAGATATTGCTCAGAGTTCGGAGATCATGTGTTGTGGTGGGCGTATCTACGGGCGAGATAATAGGACACGTCCGTATATGACAGTTTCCTCACTTAGTGCGCGAGACTTTTATCCTTGGAGATGCCTCGGCTCGGCCAGATCGAGGACGACGGCATCAACCCGAGCGATGATTGACTGTGCCAACTCGAGCCGAACCTTGATCCGCTCATTAGTAATGCAGCTAGCCATTCTCGGTATTATAATGGATGTTCGGTTGGAGTTGATCGTACAACTAGAATGTTTTCTCTTCCGACTGCCTTTGGGAGGATGGTAGTCAAGAATGAGAGCTTCGCTCATCTTAACCTGCTTTCCTAATGTCATGCCGAGGCTCGGACTCTCCGCCCGAAGTAGCGGACTGTCGATCCCCCCGATTGTAGTCGGCTCGGATCTTCCCATAACACCGTCCATCCGTTTTTCTATCTAATTTAAGGGGTTGAGCCCAAAATTAAAGCATATCCAAAGATCAAGCGGATCATACCACAGGAAACAGTGGGGATAATGATTTCCACCGTTGAAACCTTTTTAGGCCCCACAATCATATTTATTTGTCATCCAAACTGTTCATAAGATCATACAAACATAGATGAAGGGAAAACACAAATATAAGCTTGATCCAAAACTTTTGTGGCCCTCAAGAATTTTTCAACGGTAGACATTTAATTCAACTTTTTCCTGTGGTGTGGTCCATTGGAATATTTTATATGCTTCATTTTTGGGTTCAGGCACGAAAATTATCTGATAAAATGGATGGGTTCAGGCCCTCCTCTGCAACACCTGTTTGTACGCAGGCAGGGTGTACTTACCTAAACTGTGTGTGGCACTCTGCCTTGTTTGTTTGAAATCCATTCGGCTCATCAGGTGCATCTTCTCATTTTCGCTGTACATATTAAAAGATTCAAGGAATCTGAAACTCAGGTGAACTGCCACTGGTTCATGTATTCTCTATCCACGGTTGCGCCCAGTAGACCAATGGTCTAGATTTCTGAAACATGGGTCGCACTTGTTGGAATCCAGCGCATTAGTGCAGGGTGTAAAACCCTTGGTGATCCGATATTGCTTGACATCTTTGGATACCTTCTTCAATGAGGAATGTCCAGAACCTCTGCCTCACTTTGATACGGCTGTCAATGGGTTAGGCTTGGGATGGGCTTGGGGCTGTGATTGGTGATTGGGCATGGTGATAGGCCCTGCAGAGCTTAGTGTATTGCTCAGTAGGCAATCCGCTCCATCAGCTGCGGAATTCAACATACCAATGGTCTGTACCACTGAACCATGGGCTTAGGGTGCACATTCGTACGGTTGGGCCTAATCACAGGAAATTATAGATCGGGCAGGTTAAATAATTAGGTCCGGATTTCTGCCCCCAACACCTGATCCACCAGTATTCGGGTTGGCATTGCGTTGGATCGCATCCAAGACCAAATACCGTTCGCTCAGACAAAATAGCTAAGAATCACAGCGCGAGAAGGTCCCGACTCGCAAACCAATAACTCGGTCCCATTGGTTATCAAATCGGACTTGGTGGGACGGACCATTGGGCCAAGAATCAACTGTAGGAGCATTAGCCACTGTGGTGTGGTGATCGGCGACTCTTCAGAAATTGGCGGTTGTATTCCAAAGTTGATTACGGTGTGTCATTATTCTGGGTGCTCGAGAATCATCTTTAGAAAAGTGACCTGGTCAAGCGCCTCCACTAGATTATTCCTCTTATATTATTTTAATTTAATCGGTTCAACAGGTGCACTCCTTCTTAACTCTGTTTAAGTTTATTGTTATTATTTCTTGGATTGTGCAAATACACATGAGTATTTTTATTTTATTAGACGTTGAAATAAAAATCTAGGGACAATTTTTTATTCTGTTCGATTTTCAATAATACAAAGTATTTGCACTGTTACTGTTTTTAGCAATTAAACAGTGACATTAATCCTGCCAATCAGATATTCCTTTTATATAATACCTGTCTAATTATAGATCTGTTTAATTATTTTCTCATGTTTCACTGACCTGGTTATTTAATTGAATCTATTTATCCGATTTGGTCACTTAATCATATCTGTTTATCAGATATGATTATTTAATCACCTGTTTGTCCGATCTGGATATGATTTTTGGCAAAGTCCAGACAATTTAAGGCAAACGTGATTAATGGTTGAAATTCAATGAGGATAAGTGTGTAAAAATTGATGGCTAGGATCCTCCAATTAATGGGGTTTTGCCATAAGCTATCCATAGGATGGGAGAGACTAGTAGGTGAAAGGACCCAATTAATCCTTGTTACTACTGCCAAAGTGCACCGTGGACAGGCGTCGACATGATTTCTCAGGACCATCTAATAAACGAGCTTGGGCTGGTTCGATGTTAGGCCCATGAAATAAATAGGCTGGACCCCCAGACCATGGGCCAAGCAAAAGGTCCAAGCCCAATCCAAAATCAGTGCTGTCTCTTCAGGCCAGGTGGGTTGCCCGATCCATTTCCATCTTTAATTGAAGCTGGGCCTTGCTATTATATTTATGCTTTCTACTGTTGAAGCTGTCAACGGGCTCTCTGGCGTGAAATTTTCTTCACATCACACTGTCCAATTTGACACGTGCAAACCATACTGCAAAATCCAGGCCACTTATCAGTTGGGTTCAGGTGGTCCAATAATCAGCTGGGCTGCTGGTATATAGTTGTTTAGAAAAATATAGCCCATGCTGGATGTTCAACCAATACGTGGTCCACCGGATGAGTGGACCCACCTGATTGGTTCATGATGTAGCCCATTTGATGAGTGCCCCATATCTCTGGGGTAAAGAAAAATACATCTCACATTTGAAGGTGGCAATTGGTCCATGTGGATGGCTTGATTCAATTTGCAGCTATGTCCCACTTAATTAGTAAATGGGCCAGACTCAGGTTGAACCCTTGCCCGAACGGACCTGACAATATAAGTTATCATTGGGTTGGGCCAGATGAACAGATGGAACCCCACTAGAAACCTATAATAAAATAGTAAAATATGAGTATTGATGACTGATACATTTATGCATGCATACGCTAACTGGTCTTTAGGACATACTCCTATCCTCATATCCCATTAGGATACTACCAAGTCGCGTTGGGTCGAACAAGTCTAACTAATTAAAGTAAAATAGGTCAGGGCTAGTTAGGCTTGGGCGTGGTGAATTTAAACTGGGTCCGGCCAGGCCATAGAAAAATTAGGTGCAGATCAGGCTCAGGCTAGATTTCTTCACCCGTTTAGTACATGGATTGGGCCCAATCAGAAGCTGCCCTTCTGGTACACATTGCGCAACTTGAGTTAGTTGGGTCAGGTCGAGGGCCAACCCTAGCCCAACTGGACCAAAGAGGTCCTACCCACAACTTGACCTGACTAGCCCAACCTGAATCCAACCCAAATTCCCCTGTATGCTTTCCTAAACTGACACAACCTGACCGGAAAGCACATGTGGAGAGAGGAAGAGCAAGATAGATGGGCTAGATAAGTGTAGGCTACTTACAGGAAGAGGGCATTAGGGGTAGTACTTCCAGGAAGAGAGGACAGGCAACTTTCTTATAATAGCAGGTACCTAAGCTTTGTAGGCCACAAAGAAAGTTGGTGTGACAGTGATTTATAGGGCACGAGATTTTTATTTATATATTTATTTTTTTAAATTTATTTTTTTTAAAGGAGGCAGATTTAAAACACAATTAGGCCGCACCAAAAAAATAAAAATAAACAGTGGAACATAATGTGATTTTCATTGAGATTTAAGGTAAAATACAAGTAACATAGTTGGTAAGAAGGTTTTATTAGTGCATGTTCAATTCTCATTATTTCTAGTAGTGTGGTTATGACCTGCCTAATCTTTTAGATCACATCCTAACATGAGCTGTGCAAGCATGGATAGAGTGAATATAACACGTAAAAAACAAAGGTTGAGAATATTAGTCTAAAAATTTCATACATTTTATTATAAGATTAAGTGTTATATTATAACACATTATTTACATAGGAGAGGAAAATCCTAATCATATATAAACATCAACCTTTAAAATAATCTTAAAATTACAGACAGTGGTATGTCTTACGAGCATTGCATTGAAAGAGAGGTTTGATTGTAGGATAAGAAAATAGAAGAGAGATTCAAGTCACCCATGCAGCAAGCATGGCTTGTGGTAGAAGTTCAACACAAAAACAATGAGTGGATTAGATGTTATAAGGGGTGTTATCCTTGACGTCATTTCATTGGCATGCAGGTGTTAGAGGGAAACGGATTGGCTACTCCCCTGCCTGGTCGGTGCTGTGTGGGCCCCACTATGATGTATGTGTTTCATCCATCCCGTCCATCTATTTTTTCCAGATCATTTTATGGTATGAGACCAAAAATGAGTTATATCCCAATCTCAAATGGACCACAGGAAAAATTGTTGAATGAGCGTCAACCATAAAAAAAACTTTTTGGGGCCTGTAAAAGTTTTGGATCAAGCCCATCTTTGTTTTTTCCCTTTATCTGGGCCTGTATGACCTAATCAACAGATTGGATGTCAAATTAACAGTACAGTGGGCCTTAGGAGGAGTTTAATGTTGGATATCCAATCACTATTGTTTCCCTGTGGTGTGGTCCACCTGAGATTTATATCCCTCTCTCTTTTAAGGTCAAGCCCTAAAATGATCTGTAAAAATGGATGAACGGAATGGATGAAACACATACATCATGGTGGAGCCCACAGAGCACCGATCATCGGCCACCGGGCTGCTGGCAGGGGGAGTAGCCAATCCATTTCCGCATTGGAGAGGGGCCGATTATGTATTCACCTGTGAAAATTGGTGATACCACCTTGACTGCATTTAAAATATCCTCACATTTATTTAAATGTTATCACTTCTCTCCAAAGGAAACTAATTGCAAAGGGAGACCAAACGTAGCTCTTGTGATACAGAATATAAATCTGCATTGGATCACATGCTCACATGACATGGACAGTTCGTGCAACTAACTTTGTGTGGGCCCATCATAGTGCATGTATGTCATGCAACCCATCCAGATGGGTCCCCACAACGAAAACTGGAGGCTATAAATATCAGGCCAATTCAGGAGGGGGCAGCAGGTGAATTTCAAGGTTTCTAGGTGGTTGCCTAGTAGTTTTCCTATGGTGTGGAGCACCTGATTGTTACATCGGCACAATTTTTTGGGTCCTCCAGTTTAAATAGTGGGGTAACTCTGCTGGACGGATTGGATACCTAACATGGACCACGGTGGTCCCGGACCAATCTAGCTGCACCAAAATTTTAGATACAACGGTAGCAGAGGGACTTACCTTACGGAGTAGCAGTAAAAATAAGAACTTTTATAGGGAAGGACAGAATCGAAAAGGAGCCCAAAATGCTAAGAGCCATCCCTGCAATGGCTTGGCAGCTTTTGCCCAGACCAGCCACTGCAGTTGCAGGTCCTTTCTTCAGTTACATTTCTATTGTGAGAAAAGAAAAAAAGAAAAATAGTCTAGTAGATAGTGATGATTGATACTCAGTCGTTACGGAATTATACATGTGTCATGTACATAATTCGAATCAAATTGTTCTATTAGTGATGCCGGATAATAATATAACAATCAGGACTGATTTAATAATCTAAATAGCTGACTGTTGGACATTAATTGGACGGTTGAAATGAAAAGGAACTATCGGTGCTTATTCTGTAAACGTGGAATCAGCACTCCAGGAAAGTTAAACCGATCGTATTTTTGTTGATGAGCTATCTACATTGGATCCAAAAATTTGGACGGTTGAACTTGAGCTAGTGGACCATGTATGATTTATTTCAGTCCCTGAGTATCAACGGTTAGATTCGGCTAGAGTACCAAATAGCTCCACTTTGCACATGTCATCGAGACGTAGGTAAGTCGTCGAAGTATACCGTTGTCATTTTCTAGAACCCAAAGTAATCTCGTGATTTCACTCCAGTATCGGACGGTTTTGCTTTCAGTAGATACGTGTGAGAGATCTCCATCATCCGCTAGGTGTGTACTGACGTACATATTTCATTACCCAAATGGCTGGTCTCAGTATGCGGACCGTTGGTCGTGTCTTTTGAACATTTGACATGCGTGTGAACAACTTAATGAAAGGATCCGCCTATCTCTTGGTACATGTCATACTAGTGATAGCTCCCATATGTAGACTGGTCCGGTCTCAGAAAAAATTTCTACACCTATAGCTATGCTGCGAGGCGCCTTCACCGTATCACTGGCTCAAAGTGTCCGAGAAAAGGTCTAGGCAACCGCTTTTTTTTTTTTTTTTTTTTTTTTTTCAGCTACGCATCAAACTCAAGCGCCCCCTCCAGCTGGTGTGGCACACATGTAAGATCCCGAACGTTGAGGAGGTAAGGGTGCCGATGGGCCAAGTATACCAAGAGGTACCCTAGTCCAGCCACGGGGGCAGAGGGTGATCATTGTTAAATGAGTGAGAGGTGTATGGGTAGGTTTCGGTAGTAATTTGAGTAAGATTAATAAATTGAGAAGTCGGACATTCCCAGTACCATAGCCCATGCTCAAGCCCATCCTGATCCTAATTAACACACACACACACACACACACACATATATATATATATATATATATATATATATATATATATATATATATATATATATATAAAGAGAGAGAGGCATGCTCTCCTATGCACCTGCACATGTCGCACCTTTGCACACGTGCCATGGCCATTTAATCGAAGATGTCCATGTGATGCAGCATTCCATGAAACCTTATAGGACCAATTTTCAGACTGATCTAAAACTCTGGCTGGCCATGGAAAGGAGAGATCTAATTCAAAGGAGGAAACTGTTTCTTTTTCCATAGCCTACCAAGTTTTGGATCAAAGTATAAATTAGCCATAGGAGTTTCATGGGGTGCTTACATCATGTAGGCCCTTTAAATTTGAGACTCGTATCACGTATGATGAAATTTTAAAAAGTTCACGGGAGTTTCGTACAAACTTTTATATATATATATATATATATATAACCATGAGTGATGGTGGTCTTAGTTGTATTGCTTCCCTTAGAAGTTTTAATCTAACAGCCTAAATTGTCCATTAAGCTTAAAACATATTTCATTTATTACAATCTAATTCATCTTTGGTTTGGCCTTACTTTCTAAGGCATCCCTTTTCCAAGCTATGTATTAACAATCATGATCGCCAAATAGAAGTGATTCTCTACAATCATAAGCAATCCGACAACCTACCATGGGCCCTAACAAATGAGTGGATCAAATTATTAATTGGACTTATGTTTTGTGTAAATGATCTTGACCATCAATATCAAAAGGCCACTGATCCAATGTTTAATATTTTTCGGGGTGAATGTGATGTTTTCATGGCGGTCCATGAAATGTGTGATGGATCTAATGAAGAGTATGGATCAATGAATTGTATACTAAGTATCACATTGCAACAACAAGCACTGATAGTGCTATAAGTACTGAAGCATTTCTCTTCAAGTTAACGGTAAGTAACCGCCCATCGCCACCTTTATTAGCATAGGCCCCATGGACATGTCTAAATCCAAGGCAATTTGGCCGGCTCAGCTTGGCCACACGTGTGAACAGGTCATTTGTTCTCTTTTTCTAACCGGTCATTTGTCACACATGTAACGGCCAATGAGGCCCGGTCAGGAACACTTAGATTATTTCACACGTGTGTTACAAAGTTACGTGTGAGAGCTTGTGTTTGGCCAGCCACCAATCTTGGGTCTTGTCAGTGGAATTTTTGGATGCCTTTGCATTCCTTTCTTCAACTGCCTACTTGCAGGCCACAGTTTGAAATTTGAAACGATAATATCGTCACATCAAGGATGCTTTCGAGAAAAGTCCAGGCGTAGATGATTTTTTATGAGACGCAGCAAATCAATGTTCACGAAACGGACGCGGTTCGCCTGTATAGTCTGAAGCTGTGTGGGGTCCACAGAAATGCTGGTGAGAAATCTACTCCACCCATCACTTTTGCAAGACCACGATGCCAAAGAAGTTTTAAAATAAGGTAGATCCAAAACTCATGTGGGCCATACCACACGAAACAGTGAGAACGGAAAAGTTCAACGTTGAAACCTGCCAACCATGATGTTTATATGCTATCCAAACCGTCCATAGGGTCATTACCTCTCACATAAACTGTAAGCACAAATATCATCCTGATACAGATCTTCCGTGGCCCTCATAAATTTCCGATGGTAGGCGTTCAACTCCGCTGTTTTGTATGGTGTGGCCAACGGGAGTTTTGAATCTTTCTGATTTTTAGAATCTCACCCCATTGTGGTCTTGCAAAACTGATCGACGGAGTGGATTTGTCATTGACATCTCTGTGGGCCCTACAAAGCTTCTCACTAAAGAAATCCGCGTCCCAATGAAACCTTGCCTTGATTTCCAAACTTTAAAAAAAAAAAAAAAAAAAAAAAAACCCGAGTATAATATTCAAAAGCTAAGGTCCACGAACGGAGTTACACATGAGTTAGAGAAAGGGACCAAGAATAAGAAAGGAAGGGATACGTTGCCTTGGGTGCAATCCAAACAGGAAACGACAGTGTCACGTGTACGGAGGACATGGAGCACGTGAATATTTTTTTTTTTTAAAAAGGTCTGATATTGCAGATTTGCAGGACCACACACTACTCCTTCCTTTTAAGTCGTAAAGCTAAGAAATTAGAGACAACGATGTTTCAATCAATAATGATATTCACACCCATCAGTTTTGATACATGCACCTCTATTAATCTACTCCTAATAATAGAATAGTACAGCTTTGTACCATTGCATAACATCAAGTAAAAGTAGCTGTTTCTGAATTTAAAACGGTGGGGGAAAATGGTACTGCATTACATTTTTCTGCGTGCTGTTTGGTGGGTGACGTGATAAGGCTCGTTTGGTGGATCGGATGCATGACTACACATCCACGTGTAAACTCGAGACGTGTAATCAATCAAGACCGTCAAAATTGTACGACATGATGTGAATGGGGCCGAGCCGAAAACTCTCAGCGATCAGACACCACTAACCAATAGATCATGGTCATCCAATGGATTCAATGGTCCAAAATCATCTGGAAAATGTCTGTCATTCTGATAGACAGTCTTATCGGGTCAGTGTAACTTTTGGATGGGCCCTATCCATGGTGGGTCCTACAATTCGGTGGGTTTGGATTGAATGCAGTTCTTCCGACTTGGAAGGTGAAGATCCAACAGAAAGTTAGTACTACTTAACGAATGTAGAAACGAGAAGGTGGATGTAGCGGGTGCAGGTGTCAGTGGGAAGTGTAGAGACTTGCAGCATGGTTAACACAAGAAAAAGGGAGACACTAGCTTTTGGCGTCACTTCAAGTGGGTGGTATGCTGATTTCAACCTTTCGTGACAAAACGTGTATCTGCCCCGGAAATTAGAGAGTTCGAGACGGTTGGTTCATGACTTGGGGATTGACGTGGTGAGGTCGAGTACAGTCTTCCCAAAGATAACTACTCTGTACTCACCGAGTTTATCTAAGGGCCTGTTTGGCCAGGCAAGGTGGATTGTATTAGGTTGTATTAGGGTAGATTGAAAGGAGCAATCCCAGGATTGGGCTGGGCGTGCCAAACAGGCAGAAGTTGGATATAGCAATCCAGCAATCCACTGACATCACCATCATTACCTTAAAATCCACCCAATCTCTCCTAATCCCACCCAATCCCTCCTAATCCCATCTTTTTTGCCTGGGACATGTTTGGTTAGACGGAGCAATCCCAAGATTGGCCGGTGTAATCCCGGGATTGGCCAGGCGAGCCAAACATACTCGGTGGTAAGTTCCCTGGATATAGCAATCCCATTGGATTGGCACCAATTCACTGACAGAGCCATCATTACTTGCCATCCACCCTAATACAATCCAATCCCATGGGGTTGGCCCATCCAAACAGGCCCTAAACTCCTCAGCAAAGACTCCCGTGATTCACAAGAGAAGAAAATATAAAATAATTTCTAAAAATTTTAAAAATATTGATTGATGATGAAAATAAAATTACAATCCTTTAATTAATGATATCAAACTTAAGAAAAAGTTTTAGAATCAAACTCCAACTCAAACTCAACCCTGTAAATAATAAACTTGTTGTTTATAGACTGTCATGATTTCTACTAAACTTTATGGTTTTCAGCCAAAAATAATGTGTCTAATTTGTCTTAACCACGTTATTCTCCTAAAATTTTAAAGCCCTTTTCATGTTGGGCATGACTCCTAAAGCTTCAAGGATCAAGTGTTATATGCAATCGAATTAAAATTGATTATAAATAATAAAAATAAAATTAATATAGACTTTTGACCATCGATATGATGAAATATCGCAAATTTGGCATGGGCAACCCGGCATAGCAGGGCTGGTTGGCTAAAATAGCTTCTCTTACTCCAAAATTATATATTGTACATCAAATAACTCATTTCTGTTTGCAAGATACGCCTGCATTAGTGTTCGACAGTCCCGGTCACTTCTGCCTATGATCAGGCCTTCTTTGATCCATCTTGGCCATGAAATTGTCAGCGGCCCAATCTACATCTGCTTTTGCAAGATCATGGCCCCACGAAATTGAATATGTCCATGGTTTTTATTGGATGCAACCATGCATGTTTGACAAATCTCGTATCTACCCTCCTTTTCCCCCAACTTCATGGCCTCCACATTATTGAATGTGTGACTTTTTTTTTTCTTTTTTTTTTTTTGTAATTCTTCTTTTTCTGGTCAATTGAATTGCACTTTGGTCCTTATGGAAGCTTGATATTTCTCAAGCTTTGCTTGGGTACTTTGGGTTTCGCTCTAATCAGAAATATGTAATTGGGAATCTGGATTTTTTTCAAGATCTCTATGCATATATCTATTTCATGGATCTTACAGCACCCTAATCCTACCCATATGTGCCACTATTTGTTTATTTTAATGAAGCTTTAAAATGCCCATGTTATTCTTCACCTTTCTCCTCTTTAAAGGCTATTGTGACAGACTCAACTTTACTTCCCTGTTTGTATGTGAAAAGGCTAGCTATTGTGACAGACTCTTTTAACAGAAGATGGGTCATGATATCTTCTCTTTCAAGCCTACATGCACACTAACAAACAAGAACACGCTTGTTAGGACTCTCGATATTATTGCCACCAAATCATGTTTAGGCCATTTATAGCAGATTCCATCAACAATACTTAAACACTTTACATCCAACAGTTTATCTGATATAATTTAATTAAGATCATTGACTTGTGATAGCCCAAAAATCTTACTAACGATCATATGCTCCTCTAGATGAGGACCAATTAATAATATAGATTTTGAGAGTTGGAGGGCAGTTCTGGGCGGGAGTAATTGCTATATAGGTTGATGCCGTGAACATGATAATATAGCAAGTTTGTGTGTCAAAAATGCATAAGATCCAAATTTAAAGTGAACCACACCACATGAAAATAGTAGTGATTAAACGGATTAAACGCCCATCATTAAAAATTTTTAGGTATAGTTTATCTGCCATCCAACCTATTCATTAGGTCATAGAGACTTGGATGAAGGAAAAACACGAATATTAGCTTCACCCAAAGCTTACTTTGGCCCAAAGAATTTTTAATGGTGGGCTTTCCAGCAATCTTTCTTGTGGCATGGTACACTTGATATTTGGATATGACACATTTTTTTTGAACATGTCATACATTTAGTTGGAAAAATAGATAGACAGCTTGGATTAATCACATACATCATTGTTGGGCCAACTAGCACCAACCAACTGTTAGGTGACTAATGGTCGTCACGGCATCTAATCCACTAACCTAGGACAACATCCCAACCAAATACTGGGTCAACTAGAGGTGGGCCCACCTGGTTGACATGTATGTAAAATCCACTCCAACCATAATAGGCCAATATGATAATTTAGAGGTATTGATCCAACACCAGCCACATCTATAATTCAAGTGAGCCACATGAGTGGAAACCGTGTAAGGAACACCTACTATCAAAATCACTTCACTTGGTATGATCAATGTAATTCAGGCATGTGTCTAATGTTTGGTCTCCATGAATTAACCTCTACGAGGCAATTAATGGATGGAACGGATTTCATATAAACATCATGGTGAGCCCTGTAAAAATTCAAAGGTAGGATTTTCCTCTCTTATTATTTTCTATTTTGTGGCCTAGTAAATCACAAATCAGCCATATTTTTTGCACCCTACAGTTCAATTGATATCATGGACTGAATTGTCGGAATGGATCACAGGAAAACATTATCGTGAGGCTCACTTACAACACACTTATTTAAGTTGGCATGACTGGTGGTAATTTAGTGCGCAAAAGTTCTCTTGCAGTACAGTGCGCAGAAAAGGATATTGATGAAAAGAAAAACGATTTAATGTACATGTGCCCCACTCGATAAACAAACCACCTTGATGTTTTTGTTAACATCAACTCATCCGTATCTCCACAGCAAATGGTTAGTAAGATATATGATGGTTTCAAATTTAAGTTTAATTCAAATTGTAGATTATATATCCAAAAGTTGTTGTAATCCTATTAGCCCATATATAAATGGCAAAGGGTCCATGAGATTTATCATCTAATTGGTTTTCATATATACCAAATTCTGTTTATAGAATTTGAGCCATAAATGGTAGTATTTTTTTTTTTTTTCAAGTCCAGCCGTCTGATCGTTCCAATCTTTTGGTCGAAACCATCAATTCTTTATATAATCTTAAACATGCCCCACGTGCCAACTTCAGGGCCTCAGTTTCATGGTATTTTCTGCCAATATTTCTCTTTATTTATATACGTGGATGATATTATCATCATAAATAGTCGCCAGGATGCTCTTCTTTTTCTTGATTGATCTTGTTAACTTTTCAAATTGAGAGATTTGGGCTTACTTCATTATTTTCTTGGTGTCGAAGGGTTTCACACTACATCAGCTATGTATCTCACTTGAATCTCACTCAAACTAAGAATAACGGCGATCCCTTACATTGTACACACATGTACGATACAAAACCCTTGCAATCTCTTGCACTCTCCAGCTCTAAACTCTCAAAGCTCTATGACAATTGTTTATTGAATCCTCATGAACATTAGAGCATTGTGGGCACTCTCCAATACATTACCTTTACACTGCCGGATATTATCACTATTAACCAAGTGTGTCAATTCATGCCTGCTCGGCGATCAACACATTGAATGGCAATTAAATGTACACCACTTTTTTAAGGGTACCATCTCGTATGACCTCAGGTTTTGTCATGGCTCCAAATGTCTTCTTACACTTGCAACTTATTCTAATGTAGATTGCGTATAAGATTGTAATCATCGTGGTACGTTCTACCTGGGTATATGCCATTTTTCGCAGTCCTAACTTAATTTTTTGGAGTGCTAAGAAATATTCCATTCTTTTACCGTCATAACCACAAAATTATTTTGGATATGTATGATGTTACGTGGTTTAACTATTTATTTACAACAACCTCTACTTCTCTACTATAATAATATCAAGGTCATTTCTCTCGCCTTTAAGTCTCATCTTCACTAAAGACTTAAACTTTGCTAAGTTTCAACTGTTACAAAACAAGCTTTACACCACTACTCATCTGTTCAGTTTGAGAGGTATGTTAACAACCCATACGTATATCTTTAAATAGATAAATCTCAGAGTAGCCCAGCGGCTGCTGAAGGTGGGATGGATAAATCTCACACGTGCCATGTTAGGACGTGTGCAGCAAGTCACCTCTTCGTCCGTACTGGTGCAGATCGCCAGTGTTTCTAGCAATTAAAGTAAGGGCCAGAAGGAATTGAACGTGTCCTTATGTTCCACCCTAAATTATGTCATGCGGTACAGACCACTCGGTGGGTCCTATTATCTTAACACGAATCAGAACAATATTTTTCCAGTGAGTTGCATGAATGGTGGCCCACTAGGAGACAGTTTCAGTCACGGTTCATGTACTTTGGCTGGGTAGGAACATTACTTTGGGCAATACCACACGACAAGACCAAATAATTATAAAGGACAGGCTACTGTCGCACTTGTACTCACATGGTCTGATTATTTGAATGGTCCATATTTTTATTACTATCCTGTGACCATTATTCAGTTATTATCCGAACCATTGAGTTTTAGAGATGATAACAGATGGCTATAGTCACTACAGCTGGAATAAGAGCTCGCTTTGCATGTGTTGCAATTCAGGCTCACCAACGTGTGTGGCCGATTGAGGCCCACATGCATAGATGATGGGATAATAAGAACCGCCAATTCTTTGGAATGGGCCATGGTCCAATAATAACCACGATGATGATAAGATGAACACGACCATTGATTTGTTGAGTTGAGTGTGTGCCATTGAAATGTTATTTCCAGTGGTTGAATTTAAACTTGAGTTGGATGAGGCTGATGTGATTGGGTTGTGTCAGGGAGGAGCAAATATTCCTGCTCATCAAAACCGTACGCAAGGTACCGTACATGTTGAGACACGTTGCAATGATCCAAAACGCTTATTTGGTGAGTGACAGTAGATGGGTGCACGACACCCAAAAGATCTACCGGATTGGAATATTTAACCCTGACACAATCAAACCGGTTCCGTCTGAATATGGACCATCGACGGTTTAAGCTCCTCCAATCTTGAAGAATTCACCCAAACAACCGTTCATCCTTTAAGATCAACGACATAGATCACTGAACTGCGGCCCCACATGCACTGAATCATATGCATTAGCAAGGTCTACGTTTATCGATGAATAGTACCCTACAATTCCTCTTGGTTAGGTTTCTACCGAAAAACCAGTACATCCTTTCTTTTTTTTGTTTTTGGGAGGCGGACCTGAATATATACCTAAGTTACTTTCTGAACAATCGTAATTCCGATTTTGGATTATTATTATTATTATTAATGGTTTGAAATAAGACAGATGGATATATTTTTCAGTTTTAACTGTCCATTTTCAGTTAGATGGCCAAGTTAAAAGTAAATTTTGGCTCATGATGCAGCTATTCAAAGAAAAAAAAAAAATAATTTTGGTACATCTAAAGCGCTACCTATAATTCAAAACGTCGAAGAAGAAGTACTTATGTACTAAATTTATTAGTAAAGTATACTTGCCTGCTTATGATCCTTCACACTCTGTCAGGGTATCAATGAATTTGTTTTTGTATTTTTCCCAGAGTTAGGCTGTGTATATGTCATCCAAACATCAGCATTACATGAGCTCGGTAGCGATGATGATGGGATTGCCAAAAACTAGTGTAATGCATTGATTAGACAGGCAACATCATTGAATAATGTACAATCATGCAAAAAACCTAAAAAAAATTCACAAGATATTTGGATCTGTCAAATATTTTTTACGTCATCCAAAACAGGTTGTATGCTGTAAACACGTACTAATGGGCGGCCCCCACTCACGACACTTGCTCAATTAGGGCCCGTTTGGACGGGTGGACGGGAAGGGATTGAATGGTATTAGGGTGGATGGACTGGATTTCAAGGCAATGATGGTATTGCCAGTGGATTGTCTTAGGGCGTGTTTGGGCGGTGGGATTAGAAGGGATCAGGTGGGATGGGATTCAAAAAATATAATGGCAGGAATGGTCCCTCTTGCCATGGAATAAGATTAATGTCATGTTTTGTTGGTAATATGGTGGTACATTGAATGGATATACCCATCATCATTTGAAATTACTGAGAATAACACGTGTTATATCTAAACCGTTCGTTTGTTTTGTAACCTCATTTTATTGCATGGGCTTAAAAATGAGGTAGATCCAAAACTTATGTGGCCCCGAAGAAGTTTTCAACGGTAAGTATTCAATCCCCGTTGCTTTCTATGGTGGGGTCCACTTGAGCTTTAGATTTACCTGATTTTTTTATCTCATGCTCTAAAATTATCTCAAAAAATGGGTGGACGGTGTAGATATAGCCCACACATCATGGTGGGACCTTCACAACTTGCTAACATCGAGTGAAATTGACACAGACCCAATGCAAATCCATCTAATCTAATTCCAAGCTTTTCCATTCTTTCCAAACATGGAGTGAAATTGGCACAGGACCAGATAAGTCTCATCCACTTAATCCCTTCTAATCCCACTGCCTTAGGGCGTGTTTGGCCGGGCGCTGGATGTGGGCTATCCTGGGATTAGGAGGGTTATCCCGCGCCATCTCATCACATCCCCCGTTTGAGATGGCGGGATGTACCTCGCCTCGTAAACACCACCCTTTGGCTAACATGGATTCTGCCAATCCCATAATATGATTTTTCACCTCTATGCGGGGCCCACCAAGATATCAATGAGATATTCACTTCGTCCATCATTTTCACCGGCCTACATTTAGCCATAAATCTATTTTAAGTCAAATATAAAACAGTGAGTGGGGTGCACCACAAAAAACAGTGTAGATGCAAACCCATTCATTTGGGACGGTTCAAACAGGCTGCTTTATATCCCATGGGCTATCCCAAACCCATGGGATTAAGGGACAAACATTGACACCACCATCATTACCTTAAAATCCATTCCATCCCACCTAATCCCATGGAATTGGTCCGGCCAAACACGCCCTTAACATCCATGGGATTACTATATCGAGTCTATTTGGCACGTCTGGCCGGTCCGGGGATTAAACCTTCCCATCCCTTCCAATCCCTTGAACCAAACACATCCCAGGCAAATTTGAACGGATTAGGGTTGATAGGATGGGATTTAAAGATAACAATGGTGTTGTCGGTGGATTGTCTTAAGATTCATGGGATTGCTATATCCCAAGATCAGATCACCCAGTCTTTTTGGCACGCCCGGCCAATCCCGGGATTTAACTTCCAAACCCTTCCCATGCCATCCAATCCGCCCAGCCAAAGGGGCCCTTAGCTTACTCTACGAGGACTTTTTATAGAGGAACCAGCCTCTTACAATGGACCACAGTAACGGATCTTCCTTTCTAAACGGCCTACTCTTGTTTCCAATCAAATCCTATTCGAGGTCTTCCATTCCAGTGTTGTATAGGTTAGGTAGCTCATGGATGGACGTTGACGCTTGGACAGTTTGATCAATCAATCTGAAATCCATTACACATTTCAACTGCTGCATGCGTTACAAAAGTATCATAGATTGGACAACTCTAACCATCTGATCTATTATAACCAATCAAGATTCTTTATGAGAAATATTCCCCATCAATAAGCTGAGTGATCTATTTGTTGCGGACCATCATGGATCACTTATGGGGTCGAAAGAATGACTTTATAAGGCAAAGTAACCATCTCATCAATGGCTTAGAAAATGGATGGCTGTAAGCATGAGGCGATAACACACGATGGATCGAATGCATAGTTGAGATGGGTACCACAGCAAAAGTGTGGTCATCATGGAGGTCCAGGTCCATTGATTTGGTGGACCACCACATGGATGGGCTGTAAGCCAATAAGGAAAGAGAGATTAGACTGTCGCCATCAGTCATTCCCACGCAAATCTCGTAGTTGCACTATAGCCCATCATCTCCGTGTTGGCCACCAGATACAGTCCCTATAACCATAGGCGATTACCGCGTGTACGGTGCTCTAGTGGTCTACCAAATCTAGGGAGCCGATTAGGTCTTACCATGGCAACACGTTAGTGGGTGTTTCCATGACCATAACCATATATCCACGCCGTCCATCAGTTTTTCCAGTTCATTTTAGGGCGCGTTCACAAAAACGAAGCAGATCCAAATCTCAACTGGACCACACAGGAGGGATTGAATGCTCACTGTTAAAAGTTTCTTGAGAGCCACAGAAAGTTTTGGATCAAAGCTGATATTTGTGACCTTATCCAATGGTTCCTGTGGTGTGGATCACTTCGGATTTGTACCTGCTTCAGTTTTGGCACCATACCATTAAATGAGCTGGAAAAACTGATGGACGGAGTGGATATACAACACATACATCAAGGTGGGCCCCACGGTAAAGGCAACACCCACTGACCTATTCCCGGGTAACACCTAATCCGCTTCCCCAAATATAACCCTTTTCGATGTCTTCCAAAACAAAGTCGATTCTCTACCGATCTCTCATTCGGTTGAAAATTGTACGACCCACATGCGTATAATCTTTGGGGAATTGGATTAGCTACTCCCCTGCCACCGGCCCCGTGGCTGATGGTCGGTGCTCTGTGGGGCCACGATGATATATGTGTTTCATCATGCAGTTCATCCACTTTTACATGTCATTTTATAGCTTTATCCCAAAAATTACGAGGTTATACATCTCAGTTGGAACACACTACAGGAAAACAATAGTGATTGGATATCTACCATTAAGATCCCTCTTAAGGCACACTGTAGTGATTGGATATCTACCATTAAGATCCCTCCTAAGGCACACTGTACTGTTATTTGACATCCAATCGGTTGATTAGGTCAGCCAGACCTAGATGAAGGGAAAAAAAACAAATATCAACCTGATCCAAAACTTTTATGGCCCCCAAAAAGTTTTTAATGGACGATGCTCATTCAACACTGTTTCTGTAATGTGGTCCACTTGAGACTGGGATATATCTCATTTTTGGTCTCCTACCGTAAAATGATCTAAAATAAAAATAAATGAACTGTATAGATAAAACACATACATCATGGTGGGGCTCACAGAACACCGACCACCAGCCATTGGCCGGTGGCAAGGCATTAGCCAATCCGTTTCCAATCTTTCGGCACATCATTTGTATCGCGTGGGTCCCACCTAACAAATAGGGCACACTCGTTTCCCTACCAACGGTAGATCACGGACTCCTCAAAAAACCACCCCTCAAAATTACCAAAATGGCAAGAAATTAAATTCAAAATTAAAACCAAAAGATTCTTTGTGGTACGAAACAAACACAAGAAAAGAAGCAGATAAAGGGGCAAAATAAATAATTCTATACCGAAGCAGAAAACCTCACTCTGAATTTATTGGAATGACCAAAACGCCCATGGAAAATCCCCACAAACCCAAGTAATTTATTAGAAGGAAGGAGAGAGGGATTGGTCACTTACTTAGGGATGGAAATGTAAAAGGTAAAAAAGAAATTGAAATTTCCGATCGTCTTATGTCGATATACAATATGATTCTCTACATAATACAAAAATTTTAAAATATATACTGCAATTTTCTTCTCTTCTTTTTTCTCGTTTTCTTTCCTTCAACCTCTGCAAAGAGGCGAGCGTTCTTGCAGGACCTTCGACGTCTTCGGCTGCCGGAAAACCTTGATCGGGCTCGGAAGCCAACCCCAACCCCTCAATCTGGCGTCTCTGCCGGAAAATTCATCGGGATCTGAGTAACAAGAGAACCCAACCGATCTCGATCTCCGAAGCTGCTTTACCGTCGTCGTCTTCTCCTCATCCGCTTTCTTCTTCTTCTTCTCCACCCTCAAGAACGATAATAAAGAAGCGAACGAGGACGACCAGCTACGAGTCTCCGGCGGATGCCGCCGGAATCCATCGATTTTCCCACCGGATTTCTGGCGGAGGAACGGAAACGCGGCGGATCGAGTACGTCGGAAAGCGGGCTCGCTATCGATGAGGAACGACATGCGGCCGACCGCCCCGATGACGGCGTCGGTCGAGGAGAGGGACGAGGAGGATGAGGTGGAAGTGGAAGGGAAGTCAGGGGAGTGGTAGCAAACGCAGGGGCGCACGTTAGCGCAGTGGGGACAGAGGAGGATGAGGCGGTTCTTGAGGCAGATGGGGCAGACGCCGATTCTTGACGGGGAAGGGTGTTTTCGGCATTTCCCATATTCCTCTTCGACTTCATCAAGAAACTCCATCTCTCTCTCTCTCTCTCTCTCTCTCTTTTCTGTTATGGCTTTTCTAAGAAGAGGGTTGGTTTGGAATGGTTTAAAAGAGACGAAGATTTCGTAAAGAAGGGATTTCTTGAGTTAAATTAACTGCGGTCAAGGAGTGTAGGGTTAGCGGTTGGTAACTGGTAAGCGTTGGTAGGAGGAACGGCTGCTCTTGGGTTTGTGAAACGTTAATGCGATTCGCGCAGTTAGAGATTTAATAGGTGAGTCGCGGCACAGTGGCTTATTTAGGTCACGTGTGAGAGATCTGGGTCGTGTAGTAGCTTGGAATTGATGCGAAAATTTCTCTCCATTGTGTAGCTCACATCTGGCCAGTTTAAAAATAAGTTACCGTCCACTTAGTAGAAAACTTTCAACGTTTCGCATGCCTAGCATCCAATCAATCCAACAAGTTAGCCTTCTAACGAGGATCGTGTAGGGCAAAAATCCGCTCCATCCATTTAGCAGAGGCACCACCACTTGTATTTGGTTATTTAACAACTGTTGTACATTATTTTTTTTTAATAGTGTGGCCCACCCGTTGAGTGGATGCGGCTGACTTTTCACAAGTACATCTTGATGTGGACCAATCAATTGGACAGGATGGATATCGCACGGACATGATAGGTTTGGTCTACTTGGTTGAGTGTGATTGGGCTAGCTTATGAGCTGATTGGCTTCATTTATGGCGTCATTTGTAAGCTGGGATAATGCCACGTAATGCTTGTCATGGATTTCTTACACGTACGTCGCATTGCCCCCGCGTGTATCCACGTGTGCCGCGATTCAATACTCGGTTTCACCGCGCGCATATACTCGGTTTCACCGTGTGACTTTCAAGAGTTTGGAACAACCCGTTGATTTAAGTGGGAATTTACTGTAGTAGCCTGGGGTTGTTTTGTTTAAACGAGGCAGCAACCAATCTAATGACATTGGGAAACGCAGTAGAATCAGCGATTAAGTAGAGATGTCTACGAGCCCGGTCGAGCCCTGTCCAGACCCGAACCTCAAGCGGTGTGAAGGTTTTGGTAATACATATTTGGGTATAAAATACTCACCGGGTCTGAATAATTTAGCTCTAGGCGTGGGCTGGACGGGCCTAGGAGACTATGTCTGAGTCTGATCTACACCAGGCTAGGCAAAAAGACCTGACGGAGTGGCTATTGGATTGAGACCCTAGGATGAGAGATTGTCGGGTGTTGTCACATCTTTGGATGGGTATAAATTTTCAATTTTGATAGGTTGGGACTATGGTTCGTTAATCCAGACCATTTGTCGGTTGTGTCCGGCCGTGGATCATCCATGCGGACAATCATACCTGGTTGGTTCGGCAGGATTAAATGATATGGAATCCCATTAGATGAGATTAACACCATTATTGTACAATGACTTTGACCCTCAATTTTATGTTTGGGATCATATTTGTCTTTCAGAAGAATATTGCATTCAGTAAATTCATACTTAATAGACTATGAAATTATGATTAACTGATTGGATTCACAACTAACGTTAATCACTTCCACATATATAAAACTCGCACTTTATAAATAAAGGACATGTATCAATGGATAACATAGATAAAAGACATGTATAAATATAGAGCCCATCGATGGATGGTATTTTAACGAGACTAGATATAATTCCATCCTACCTAATCCCACTTGAGCTAGACCCAGCCTTCCAGCTAGGGGTGTACACCGAGTGGAGCTAGCCTCGGCTCGACTCAGCTCGACAATTAGCTGACCCCCGCTCGAACTTGGCTCGGCTCGGTCATCGAGTCTGACTGGTCAGATCAACTCAGTTCGGTTAGTAGCTCGGGCCAATTCAAGCTAAGTTTGCTTGTGCAACATTTTTACAAATACATGGACTGTACCTTCAAAATCTCACTGTACGTAAAACAGCAGCGATGTTATAGGTATTTTATCAAACACATTCTAAGCAACATGAAAATCAAGGAAAAAAAGGGTGTTTGTTTCATATACATACCTTCATTGCCACCAGTCGCACTTCGTTGAGTTATTTCATTAAGCACTTTGTGAATAACATCAATATCAAAGTAACCGAGTCACCGAACTGATTCGATCCGAGATCGATTCGAGTTGGGTTCGATCCAAGTCGAGTCGAGCTGGGGCTAGCTCGAACTCGGCTCGAATTCATTTTCGAGCTCAAAAAATCAGCTCGACTCGACTCGAACTCAGCTTCCAACTGAGTCGAATCGAGCTTTTTTGAGTCGAGTCGCGTGCACACCCCTACTTCCAGCCACAAACAGTAAAATAAGATCTTAGGTATTTGGTTTTGACGCCCCTTCTCATTGATAATCACTGCCGTCTATTTATAGGACACTGATGAAAGGGTTATGATATTCCAATCAAGGCAAAACTTCTAGGCCATCTGTTATCAACGATGGGGACAGTAAAATCGACAGTATAACTTACCTAACCATAGACCTCACTTTGCACAGATTCAACTGTTCAAGTCATACGAATGTGTTAAGGGAGAATTGAATGATTCTCCATGATATTTGCCACCTTGTATAGCTGTAGAGATATGTAAATATTTTTGAATATTTGTATTTGATTCTTTCCTATTATATAGGATCACACAAGTGTAATTATTTTGTATATTATTAGAAGTTGTCTCCTCCATACGATAAGGAGGATTTCTCAACAAGTGTAATCATAGTTTTGTTAAACATCTTTAGAATGTAATCATCCTGTGCTGGACGCTACCAAGTTGTTAAGCAGTCAACTCCGTACACGTGGCATTCACGTACAATCCCGACCATTCATTTACCTATTTGCCACGGCCCATGTGGAAAAAATACACTTTGGCAGATGATCAGAGGTGTGGTTAGTGGAATTCTCCAACAGAAAGTTGGATGGATCATCCCCAACCACCGTTTACCATCGCCAGAAGTCACGCAATCGGTGGCTGGGATCACCCAATTAGGATTTTTTTTTTTTTTTTTTTTACTCCATCGGTAGAAGATCTCAACAGATGAAAGATTGGAATGCGGTGGACCCCATCGTATATGTGTGATGCTGCAGAGGCTCCTTTCATCAGACAGTCCAACTCATCTGATCAATGGCCAGTAAGTGGACAGCTAAACTTGAACCATGGCCGATGGTATACGGTAGTGAAGGTGAGCCCATCTTCAATCTATAGTGTCCCATCCGTGTCATTGCCAGGCATGCCCACTGATATGAATCTCTTGCCAAAATGGAGCTGGTTGAGACGAAGGGTCCGATCTTGACACGTAATGTTTCTAGAAGGGTATAGATTTTGTTTACACATTTATTTAGCGATTCGTTATAACTAATGAGATACCATCACGTGTTGGCATTACATGCTAAGTGATGACAAAATTTTACTCATGGCCTTTGTCATCTTACTTACACAGCATAACAAGATCAAACGATCTAAAAGATGCTACATAACAGTCGTGCCATGTTTAGTATAAATCACTGCAAGACAAGAAATTAGTATTAAAAGTACTATAAAACAAGAGTCTTAGTGAAACAAGTTTCCCTTTTAGCATTAAATGTTAAAATTTATCCGTAAAAGCATATCTATCTAAATGCCAGAGTCATGTCAAAATCATTCTTTATGGATGCCAATGTCGAGTGACGGAACACTCCAACAAACGGATGATCCGAAGAAGCAAGAGTCTCTCTTATATACATGGTTGTACATAATACGTTACATTGATGTGGAATAATTTTGATGAAATTTACATAACTAATCACTTAGAATCTTTATAATGTTGAAGGCTATGCAAGGCCACTGCCTCTCAAAAGCCTATAAAAGGAACATGCGAAGAAGAATTTCAAACCCTACATCAAATACATTAATTTATATTTTATTTTTCCTAGCATAATTTAGCTTAATTTTACATAATTATTATCTAACAGCTCCTGCTACAGTATGTTAAGATTAAAAGTCATCTTTCTGCATCTTAAGTTGTATGACCATGATCATCTAAATTTCGATTTACCTAATCACACCCACTTCGATTGTCTATTAAAATAGGCATATTAGTTATTTATCATTTATTATTTATTTATTCATTTGGTTGTCTTGCAACTTATCGATTATAATATATAAGAATTATTTTCAAATATTAATGAATATGTATCATCTTCGCTTGAAAAGTTTATTGAACTTTATGTGTTGTTCAAAGAACAAGTCTTTAAGTCCGTAAACTTACATCTATTATCATAAGATAGGAAAAACTCATTTAAAAGGATTAAAGGATTAGCCTCATTTTTTTCCACCAATCATTTGCCCGGAGCTCACTATTGGTGGTTGAGGGGACTTTGGATTCTGGTTTAGTATCCAATTTCTATGTCTCAATGTAAGGGACACCAACAATTAAATCAACCCCTGAATCAGGTAAGCTCTGACAAGCTCTTGCATTTTACTCGCCTACATGTGCATCTAATATACACCTTCACGCCTACATGTGCATCTAATATACACCTTCACTCACACGTGTGCCCCAATCAAGTTACTCGATGAACCTAGCCCAACTTTGGACAGGGCATTGACTTGTGGGCTGGGACTGGACATGGCATGTATGGCCAGATCAATTTTTTAGGCCTTGGCCTGGCTGGTCTTCATTTTTTAGTGTGTTATTTTCTGTGGAGATTACTCGGGTACATCCCAATGCATTATAATAACATTCAACCAATGCTAGCTTCCAGAGTTTGGCCTTTTTCAATGACAAACAACAGTTTACTTGATGAGGTTCGGCTCGATTTAGGATGCCTAAAAAAGTGAAATTTATACAAATACCACTTAATTCTTATAGAATTTACATTTTTGTAACTTATTTCTTCTAAATGTTTTCATTGAACCGCATCATTATATTAAATTTCATCAAGCTACCTTTGGTTAGATTTTTCTAACCGGAGTTATTTTAAGTAGTTAAATTTATTTTATTTTTATATAAATTACAAAACCGCCATTCAATTGAGAATGCTCTTTCAACAAATAATCTTCAAATATCAAAGATTATAACTGTTGATGTCAAAATCTGGACCACCCTCCACTTGGCAAGGCGAACCTCCAAGGAACCTTGAACCTGCACAGAGAGTGGGCAAAGGAGACCCTGGCTAAACCGGTGGACCCTCCAATGCCTACGTCAGGTCAAGGGAATCTGGGTTTAAGTTGATAGTATATAGAGGATGTGAGATCTTGCGTACCTGTAGCTATGAGGTCTTATTGTATTTATATCTAATTGTCGGACGATCGAGGTCCGTCAATCTCGGCATGATTTACTTAATTAGTGTAATTTTCGGATCATGGGGATATTGTACGCAATTCGACGATCGTGTGGGATATTATGCACATCATGTGTATCTGCGAGTGAAGTAACATGCCACATCCACTTATGGTAGTTTCTAAGCTTAGCTCAAGGAGCGCCCACTTCGGGATATAGTCTCAGCTAGGTCCTCCTAGCGGGAAAGGCCTCAGTCAGAGTGATTACAAGCCTCCATCGAACAGTGGCCACGTTTACAGTCCGAGCCGAGCTGGAGGACTTGGCCTCTCGCCAGTCGTGCGTTCCGAAAGATTTCTTTCATGAGGTCCGAGACGAAGTGTCTGGCCTACTTTATCGAGTCGGGTCTCCTCCCATTTTGGTCTTAGATAGTCTCGAGTCGAATCGATCATGAATCTCAGAGCCAAGGCAACTTTGCGACTTTTTGGTGAATCTTTCAGTCGTGGGCGTCGGATGGAGTGGCTGCCTGTCTGATGACGTCGACCCTCGGAATTATAAGAGGTTTGGATCTTCCCCTAACAATAACCGTTCAATCTTGATTTGGAACTTTGTCTCAATGACAGTGTTTTTCAAAAATTTAATTGGTTTTGATTTGGGTTGATACATGCCAGGTGCACAATTTAATATTGCTTTTGTATAAACTATCATATTCTAACAGAATATTTAATAACAAAAAGTTCCCTTCTTTAAGACTCAGAGTCATTAACACAGTAACGGTTTAAAATCTTCGTACCACACATCTTGTCGTAGGAAAAGGTGGTGTTCATGTAAATGGACCTTCATGAGATCCACCCCGTTAATGACTCAAGTTTACCCTAGAATCCGAAATTGACGATGATGGAAGACTCAAGTAGGTCGCAGTGCTGTAGGAAACTATTGGAATGTGCTTCTCCACCATTAGATTCGTATATGGTCCAAATTGATAGAGCTGACCTAAACCTGAATAGATCCAAATTTAACCGGGTCCTAAAAGGCCAGACTGGAACCCAATCTGATTTCGTTATGGGTTCAAAAAATTAGACATATACCTGTTAAAATAGGGTCGGATCGATCGGACGAGGATTTCCTGCGAAAGCCTTTCGCAGGAAGTTCCTGCGCTTGAAACTTAGGTGGGGTCCACCGTGATGATTTTCAGAAATTGAGCGGGATATAAGACCAAGTTGGCCGTACTGAAGGAAAGGTGGTTAGGGAAATTTTTACCGTTGAAACCTTCCTAGGTTCGACAGTGACATTTAAATGCCATCCATACCGTTAATACCGTCATTTGTACCGTGATGAACTGAAAACACAAATAATACCATGATTCAAAACTTTTTTGGCCCCACGAAAATTTTCAACCGTAGACGTTCAATTATCACTTTTTCAGTCCACTTGAGCATTGGATACGGTTCATTTTTGGCCTCATATTTTAGAATAAACTCAAAAAACAAATGGACGGAGAGGATTTCTCAAAAATGTGGCGGTGGGCCCCACTGGCTTCCCAGGCAGGAACTTCCTGCGAAAGTCTTTCGCAGGAAATCCGCGTCCGGATCGATCTGGGTACCCATCGAGATTCCCGCAGCGCCTGTTATAGTTCCCACAACACAAAACCCTAAAGGGCCCACGGCAAAGCCCGTGTGAAATCCACTCCACCAAAATTTTTTGCCAACTCATGTTAGTACGAGATCCAAAAAATGAAATAGATCAAAGACCTAAGTGGGCCACATCAGAAGAACCAGCGGAGATAAAACAACCACCATTGAAATCTTGCTCGGGTTCATTGTGACGTTCATACGCCATCCAACCCATTCATAATATGATTCCCACGAAGATAAAGGGAAAACAAAAGTATTATCCTGATTTAAAACTTTTGTATCCCCAATAAGGTTTTAATGTCAGGTGGGCATTTAGTCCCCAATATTTCTCGCGGTGGCCCACTCGATTCTTGGATCTGGTTCATTTTTTATGGTAGCACACAGACATCATTGTAGCCCCACAGGGCTCTGTGTTGTAGGAACCCATGTAGCAAGTGTTGTAGGAAACTTGCGTACCTCTCTCCGGCTATCTCTCTCCACCCGTCTCCTGAAATTTCTCCTCCTTTTAACGACTTCAACTGGGGAGGAAATGACGCAAGCTCTATAGGGTCCAATATGATGTGTGTGTAACATGCAATCTATTCATCAGTTTAGGAAGCCATGTAGGCCATGAGATTAAAAAAATAAATAAAATTGAAGCTGATCAAAACTGGAGTGGACCACACTATATATAAGAAACAATAGGGATGGAAACACCCGTTGTTGAAATCTTTATGGGCCAACAAGTTCATTAACACTAAGGTGAAGGGAAGACACGAATATCAGCTTGACCAACACCTTCGTGGGCAGTAAGAAAGTTTCAACAGTGGCCAAGTAATCCTTCTATTTTTTGTGGTTTGGCCCCACATGAGTTTTGTGAATTTGCCTGATTTTTTAGCCTTATGTCCTAACATATATAAGCTGTGCAATGAATAAATTGGGTGGATATAACACATACATCTTGGTGGACCCATTGGTCAGGGCACTTTCCAGTCATAGAGACACTCGGTTGTGTTGGCCCGACTCTTAGTATCGAACAAATCCATTTGAGAAACCGAGTCTTTTAATATTGATTGTGTAAAGAGGATTTTATATATGAGAGGGAAGGGAAATTTTGTCATTTGTGAAAAATATCTCACTTAATTTAGTTATTGTTACCAAAATCTAATAGAAGGTAGCATAACAAAACTTTAATGAAAACATTCTACAAAACTGAGGCAGTATCTTTTTAAATTGAATATTTAAACCATTGATTATGCAATGGTTACAGTGACCATTTATTTTCAAAATAAAAAGGGTCAAAACATCATAGGATTGAAATAATCTAATTCAGAGTTTTCATTTGATGTCTTTTCACCATGGATAGTACTAGGACTCGGTATATAAGCGGTTTGGGTAATTGGAAGATGACCCACATGACCCAGATTCAAAGGATGTATAAGAGCAACCTCTTCTACATGCATGCCATTCCAATCAGCGGGTAAAAACCTATGCATCTAGCAAGTAGACATTGGTAGTCATTTTTCTAAATGTATATTTATTGATGCATGTGCAGGGAAAATAGGGATTTCATCAATTTCCAAGCTGGATGGGTTAACTTGAACCCAACTAATTTTTCAGGGTTGAGCTTAGGTCTGCTATGTTAGACACATGCCAGGTTCGACCCTTGGCCTTTTAATATCTGGCCAGTCCTGGCCTAGCGTGGCTCGGACGCGGATCAGCTACTGACAGGTTGAGTAGCAGACTCGCTAATGAAGTGGCATCAAATTGTGTGGGCCCCACCATGATGTATGTGTTGTATCCACACCGTTCATCCATTTGTAGAGATCATTTTAAAGCATGAGCCAAAGAATGAGTCAGATACAAAGGTCGAGTGGACCCATTACAGAAAACAGTGGGGAGAATGGCACCCACCGTTAAATACTTTTAGGGGCTTAGGAACTTTTCGATCAAGCTGATATTTGTATTTTCCCTTTGTTCATGTCTGTGTTAACTTATGAATAGGTTGAATCTCAAATAAACATCATGGCGGATATACAAAGGTTTCAACGGTGGGTGTCACTTGCCCCACGGTTTTCTGTGGTGGGATCTACTCAAGCTTTGGATCTGCCTCATTCTTTGGCTTATGCCCTAAAATGATCTATCCAAATGGATGGACGGTATGGATATAGAATCTATTTTCTGTGGTGGGATCTACTCAAGCTTTGGATCTGCCTCATTCTTTGGCTTATGCCCTAAAATGATCTATCCAAATGGATGGACGGTATGGATATAGAATCTACATCATGGTAGGGCCCACAAGACTTGGTGACTTTACTTCAGTAGCTAATCGTGGTCCGCGTGGCCCAACCGGGCCTTTCCACCAACGGTGCAAGGGCATTTTTTTAATTAATAAAATAGAATATTAAAAAAGAATATTGCTGTGCGTTGCTTTCGCACTGGGAATCTGATCTTTGCATGTCTTTTTTGAAACATAGTGGGTTTTACCAGGTAAAGCTAAAAGCAAGCTAGTTGATTCAGATAATGGTTTAGAGCGCCTTTGGTTCACTCCCCATAAACCTAACTTAACAAGGTCATCAGATAAAAGGTTAAAAATACAATAGCAGAAACCAGAGTGGTATAACCATCCAAATTAGAGAGTTGGGCAGAATTCGACCCGATCTAGTGAATCCGACCCGAACCGAACTGAAGGCCTAGATCAGTGCAGATTGAGTAGGACCGTAACAACCCTAAATTTTGGTGCATTAAAAAAATTAAAATAGTTATTTAAAATTTTTATTTTTAAATAAAAAATAAAAATAAGTTAATAGTCGAATTGGTAAAGACATTCTTAATTGAGAGGTAGGTTTAAAGATCGATTATTGGAGTAGTAATAATAAATTTTTTATTAAATTTCATAAAAAAATTCAAATTTTGGATAAGGGAGAATATGCTCATCCTATCATGAGAATTTTCTTTAAAAAGGGATACGGAAGGTTTCTGCATTAAAAAAAAAAAAAAGAAAAAAAAAAAAGAGAGAGATAAGAAGCCCTAAAGTAAAAGGAAGAGAAAATTTTAAGAAGTCTCGATCAGGCAAGTTCTAATCGTTAGATCTTTTTAATTTTTTATTATGTTGTTAATTTCTTGTTGATCTATACAATGGATGGTGTGGATCATCCACACCATCATCGTAAAAGTGTGTAGAGTCTATTTTAATAAAGTGATGTTTTTATGATTTTAGATTTGGTTAGTAAAATTTTATGAATATATTGAATAGATGGAATCTGATTGTGCTAAAATACATCTGTACGGATCATATGATCCCTAAGACCAAAATATACAAGGGCCCTAATATTCAGATTAATCTAACCATCAGATGAGCCACATTAGTTAGACCTAGAAGTGTTTGATAAAGAAAACTTAGATATTTTGCGCAAGTGTTGCTATCACTTGATGTAGAAGTTCGAGATGGGCTATTGGCGAATGTGTGGTTAAATCCACACCACTCCTCAAATGCATAGATGTAAAACATGACAAGACCTCAAGAATCTGAATGATCTAACCATCCGATGGATCACCCCGATCAAGTAATTATCATTCAATTTTATAATCTTAAAAAAATAGAATAGAAATTTTAATTATTTGATTATTTTGGATCTGGCCACCTAGGATGTTAATCAGAGGTGGGCCCCACCATGTAATAAAAATATATAAATAATAATGTTGTTGATATAACTGATAGGATTTCTGAATTCAAACCAACCTAATTACCTTGTGGATTCTACACTGTGAGACTCAGGTGAGTGACCCAACTTGTCTCATAATTCATTAAAATTAAAATAAATCATTGTGATTGTTTGATTGATTTACTGGTTTGAATATTTTGATATGATAATTGTACGATAAATTTATATGTGAATATTTTAATCGAGACAACTATGCTAAATATGAAAAATATGCATTTACATATCATCCCTCATTCATTGCATTACATAATGCATGGTCGACCTTAGGGGTCCTCCCTAGAAGAAATGTCAATCCTGGTAGAGCGTTACTAGATGCGGGCTATGCCCAAGCCTACCGAAAGATGGAAGCCTACCCAACGGGTGGATGCGAGTTAACGATCTCCAACCCAAGTAGATGGACGATCACTCCATCTGATGCATTCATACCCCATTTTACATTATTGTACACATATTTTTCTATTATTCTAATTGATATGATTATGAACCATGCTGGCTTATATCACTAAGCTTGGTCAGCTTACATTTTTATTGATGGAAAAACCGTACAGATGTGAATAATGGTGGGCCGGTGGCTCAAGAATATGAATATGTGGTCAAGCCGGAAAGGACTTAAGGGACACGTGGCCCTACTTGACAGAGGAAGAAGTTGCAGTCTTAGACTAATCATGATATTTTTACTTTAATTATATTTGATTTTCTTAGATTATAAATTAATTCTTGCAACTTGTTGGATATGTTTATTTCATTTCATAAGATCCCAATTGAGAGGGTCCTTAGTTATGTTTATAATTAATTATTAGAATAAATGATCATTTCTTATTTTGAGATGTTGTTGAGTATGAATGGAATGTAAATCTACGGTAGAGCTAGTAGGTAGATGAATAATTGTATAATTGAATGAAATTAGTACACTCAGTGTACGTGTCATAGGCCGAAACTCGGGTCTGAGGGTATACACTCTGTACTCGAATTTTAGGGCGTGATAGGACCACTCAGATCCGATTGTACATCGGATCGAGTTCGAATCGTGGTCAATCCGAACCGATCCGATCCGAAATCCAAACGAACCCTAACTCCTGTTTCTCTACTCGAATGAGGTGCCACACCCACCCATCTCTCATCCTTTCTCTCCCTCTTTCTCTCCTGATTTCCCTCCTCTCCTTCCTTCTCTCCTCCTTTCTCTCCATCTCTCTCCCTAGACGCAACTTGATCCAACTCGATTCAGTTTCCCAGACTGAGTCGGACTCGGTTCAGTTCAGGCCAGCAAGGATTCGGATCGGATCGAGTCAGCTGGACTTGATCCCAGATCAGATTGAATTTGGGTTAGGTTCTTGAAAAATTGGATCGAGTCGAGTTGGACCCAATCCGGTCCAACTCGACTCGATGCCCACCTCTACAAATTAGTGTGATTTTCATGATATTCTTGGTCGGATGCGACTTGCTTGAAACCAGGGTCAACGTGATGTTTGTGCTATATCCACTCTTGTAACCTCAATCTTTGTGTTATATCCACTCAATCGGTACACCATTTCACCAACTCATTAGTTAGACATTATCTTAAACATGAGGGAAATGATTAAAAAAGAAAAAAGAACAACTTGATGGACCCACACCACAAGAAATAAGAAGGGATGCAAATGCCCACCTTTGAAACTTTTCTGAGCCACCATGATGTTTATATGTCTGTACAAATGTATTTTGTTTATATCCATTTTTGACACACCTACGAGTGTCGATAAAATACCACCGCCGGATAACATAAGGTGCTAAATGATAGGCAAAATTCTACTCATGTCCTTTGTCATTGTTTGCACTCTATCCGGCATGCCTAGATCAAACGAGCCTAAGATACACCATGTGGCAGCCGTGCTATATATGGTTAAATCATCTTCAAGAAGAGTAGACATATATGCTCACACTAGGGATGAACATTAAATGCTAGATTTTATATATATATATATATATATATATATATATATAATAATAATAATAATAATAATAATAATAATAATAATAAAGTACTCTTCTAATAAGTCAAGAGTCTCATTAAAGAATAACTCCTTATCTCTTTAGCATTAAATGCCAAAATTCTATTAAACTAGACACCAAGCCAAACCGAGTCGAGTTTGACACAACTCAGCTTAGTTCATCAGCTCAGTTTGATCAACAACTCGGGCCAACTTGAGCTGAGTTCAAGCTTGATTATTTGAGTCAAGTAAGAGTTGTTGTTATATATATATATATATATATATATATATATATATATTATATATATA
Source organism: Magnolia changhungtana (assembly GCA_030180095.1). Lineage (NCBI taxonomy): Eukaryota > Viridiplantae > Streptophyta > Magnoliopsida > Magnoliales > Magnoliaceae > Magnolia > Magnolia changhungtana. The sequence goes on from JASAUF010000667.1 coordinate 4,921,935, forward strand.
TATATAATATATACAAATCTAGATCTAGGATAGCAATTCAATAGTAACAAACAATCATAGAAGAACACAAAGATTTAACGTGGAAAACCCTTTCGAAAAAAAATCACGGCACAAAGCGACAGAAATCCACTATGAAAAGAAATTACAAGAAAGAGGAATTACCCAATTCGAGCAACCTCGAATCTCACCCTTGCTACACCCTTTGATAACCCTAGAACCCTTTAGAAAGCTTTAGAATACCCTTGAATCCCTCCCAATCTCGCATACACCCCTTTATATAAGTTTAGAAAGAAGTAAACTTGAAATAGGAAATAAAAAATCGCAAAATCTGTGTTTCCATAAAAAATCTGCATAATATCTTTGATGTCATCGAGAACGGACCAAAACTGTCCAGCGACCAGGGGTGAAAAATTCTATGAATTATCGATGGCATCGAACAACCATCGATGTTATCAAAACCCTGTCGATATCATCGACAGACCACTAGACAGATTTAAGACATCTGTCTATAACAATATATACACACACACACATACACACAAGTGGGCCATTTTTTATATTATATAATATATTAATTAAGTTATTTATACTATACTATAATATAATTAAGTTATAAATTGAGGTGAACCAGAGTTCATGCCAAGCTTCAAGCTGAGTTGACTCAAGGGCCGGCTCGAGCTCAGGTCAAAATTCTTCCGAACTAAAAAAAAAAAAAAAAATCAGCTCAGCTCGGCTCGGCCTGAACCCAACTTTAAGTCATACCCAATCCACGGAGGGGCACAACAAATAAATGATCTAGATTATTCCACTGCTAACCTCACTTATCAAATGTGTTTAAGGACGGCCCCACATCGGAAAGTGATTTCGAGGAAAACTCTGATGAATAAGTCCTATCATGAATTTTTTTTAAAAGAAATTGTGATGAACTGCTCAATAGATTAGTGGGCTTTTTAACAATTAAGAATGAAAGTGTCCATTAATCAAAGGTTTTAATTGTTCAAACAACTTGATTTTTGGACTGTGACTGATACATAGTAGATTCCATAATTTGGTCCCTTTAATTTTAGCTAATAATGCCACGTGTAGAATTTCTTGGTGCTACATGTCAAGCAGCATCCCATGCCTGATCATCATACAGCTCCCCGTTGCTATTCCCACCAGGACATAGCCAGAGACGAAGGGCACGGTCCTGGTAGCGGCTATGTGACGCTCACATCATGTATGCGTTTTATCCCCGCCATTCATCGATTTTGAAAGATTATTTTAAAATATGGGCTAAAACGATGGCATATCTAAGACTTAGGTTCAGTTTGGGCGGAGGGATTAGAAGGGATTAGGTGGGATGGGATTCATCTGGTCAATTGCCAATTCCACTCCATGTTTTGGGAAGAATGGAAAAGCTTGGAATTACATTAAATGGAATTGCATTGGGTCTGTGCCAATTTCACTCAATGTTTGGGAAGTTGTGTAGGTCCCACCATGATGTGTGGGATATATCCACACTGTCCACCCATTTATCAAGATTATTTTAGAGCATGGGCCAAAAAATTAGGTAAATCTAAAGCCCAAGTGAACCCCATCATAGAAAGCAACAGGAATTGAATACTTACCGTTGAAAACTTCTTTGGGGCTACATAAGTTTTGGATCTACCTCATTTTTAGGCACATGCCATAAAATGAGGTTACAAAACAAATGAACGGTTTAGATATAACATTGTGTTATTCTTAGTCATTTCAAATGATGGTGGATATATCCATTCAAAGTACCCTCGTATTATCAACAAAGCATGACATTAATTTTATCCCACGCCAACAGGGACAATTCCGGCCATGGGGAATAATTATGTTTTTTTAATCCCATCCCACCTAATCCCTTCTAATCCCACCGCCCAAAGTGACCCTAAGTGGAACATAACACGGGAAGCAGCGAGGATGGAATACCCACATTCGAAAACTTCTTCGTGGTGGCAGAAGTTTTGGATCAAGCTGATATTTATGATTTTCCTTAATCCAGGTCCGTCTGACCTTGTGATCATGTTGGATGGCAAGTAAACATCAAGGTGGGCGTCATTAGCACCACTGCTTCCTGTGGTGTGGTCCACTCAAGCCTTCCATTTGCTTCTTTTTGGGCTCGTGATGTAATATGAACTGTAAACTTGGATGGACCACGTGGATAAAATACATGTATCACGGTGGACCACACAGAGCCGCTGCAGGACCGTCCGTCTGTAGCCAGGTCTTGGTGGGGTACTACCGAATCCGCTCCTCTCTTTTTCACGTGACAATAGCCTTTTTGAATCACACCTGGTTCATTGCGCATAGGGCGGTTGATCTGAATAGACTTTTGTCTTTGCAATGGACGGTTGATCTCATCGCTTGGTGACGTGCCGTTGACGGCATGATGTCATTTCCCGCAAATTACTCAGTGAATATAGTATGCGTCAGTCCTATCAATTGAAAACCATACCGTTGGCAGATCTTTGTGCTCGTACGTCCCATAGCCACTGTCCTCGATAGCTGTGAAGTTATTAGATGAGTCGAGAGAGCGCGATGATCTATACAGATGCATATAAGCAAAGTAGCGCGTCGCATTTCCATACTACAAACCAAACAATGGAAAACATAGGATTCATTTTCGAAGACAAAACCCAGCAAGTACACTACCAGGGTGCATTACGGAGTAATGTAGAGTAAAACTCGTACTATTATTTTTTAATTGGATATTGATTGATGTAAAAGTACAATAATTTTTTGGAATCACCCCACAATACAAACAGGCTTAAGTGTGCTGACGTGGAATGCTTTTAATTTTATGAGCCCCATTGTATTATATCGGCACCATCCATTTCTCTTACAAGATCATTTAATAAAATGGAATAAAAAAAATGAAGAACTTCAAAAGAAGACATGGACCATACCGTAGCTAGCATGGGGATTAAATGCCTGTTGTTTGGGACAAAATGTACTAAAGTCCGGAGACTCGGACTTGGTGCCTCGGGTCGCCGAGGGATATATTGAATCCGAGGGAAGGTGGTGAACTGACTAAACCGAGACAAAAGATTAGTCGGCTCGAACGACGAACCAGCGACTATGGCATGCTTCGGGCCGACCCACTTCGGACCGACCGAACGAAGGAAAGACAGCGCAAAATATAACGTCATCCCGAGTATCTCGGGATGAGATCTCTAATCCCAGAGATCACGGGATTAGATAGATATCAGAAACGGGCGAAATTCAATCTCCGCGATACCGGGAGAAGATCTCGCATACGATATTGGGAAGAGAATTCTCATACGATAGAAGGCTCTCGCCTCTATAAATAAAGGAGCTCAATCGCCATGAGAGGTACGCAAAAAACTCTCTCCTAGAACCCATCAATACATTAAGACCCAGATTCCCAGCCTGACTTTGGCATCGGAGGGTCCCCTGCTCTAGCCAGGGTTTCCTTTGATTTTCGTCCTGTGCAGGTACTCGAAAGTCTGAAGGGGTTCGATCAGAATTTTGCATCAACAGTTTGGCGCCGTCTGTGGGATCCGTACGAAAAGCCATTTTACGCTCTTATATTAGATTTTATCCTCATGATGATGACTCGAAGGACGGTCCCAGAAGAAGATCTGAATGAAATTGTGCGGCCGGGCCGTGGCTAATAGCAGTCCGGTGGCCCAAAACCCACTTAACAACCGCCAACGATTTGGAGCAAACAATAACCAGCGGGCTCGGAATGACGGACGGTTGGACCAGGAGGTTCAAGAAATTCGAGCCGACATGAATATGATGAAACAGATGCTGGAACGAATGTATCAGCAAATGCAACCACCTCCACCTCCCCAAGGGGAGACAGCACATGTGCCGACTGCGACGATCGATCCTCAACCTTCCGCGCCGCAACCTCTCCAGCCGAATCAACCCCAAGGTGTATCTGAACCATCTCCAGCTCAATCGGTTAACGCTTCTTTGCCCCCGACCGACCTTCGACACGAGATAGAGCAAAGAAGGCGTAACCGACCCCCCATTGAAGGCACGACAGAGAGCGGTGAGCCTTGGAAAGCCGACATTCAAATTTTCAAAAAAGAAGTGCGAGAAGAAATGGTGAAAGAGATGGCGGTCATAAAGCAGGGCCGGAATACGTGTCCGACCAGATCCGAGGCAAAGGCATTCCCTTTTGTTGACGAGGTAATGCAGGCCCGGTTGCCCGAAAGGTTTCGATTACCTCAAATCACTCCTTTCACCGGCAAGACCGACCCGACAGAGCATATCGAATGCTTCAAGACCTATATGGAGCTCCATGATGCTTCGGATGCAGTAATGTGTCGGGCCTTTTCTCTTACGTTGACCGATGTAGCTTGGCTGTGGTTCAAGCAGTTGAAACCAAAGTCAATCAGCTCATTCGTCGAGCTAAGTGACGCCTTTCTCACCAACTTCATCGGCGGAAAAAAGAAGCTGAAGCCCCCTGCACATTTGAACAACATAGTTCAAAAGCAGGGAGAGCTATTGAAAGATTATATCAAGCGTTTCAACTTCGAATCTCTTTAGGTTCGAAAACATTCAGAAGAAATAGCTCTCAATGCGCTCATGCAAGGAGTTAGAGACAAGCCGTTCCTGGCGTCTCTAGACAAAAATCCGCCTGATACTTTGGCGGAATTTATGACACGGTCGGATAAGTATGCAAACGCCGAAGAAACGCGGATCATGCGTGAAACTAAATCTTTGGTCAAAGAGTCGGCCAAAAAAGAAGCCGATTCGACCGGAGGGAAAAAACGCAAGGATGATCAAACGCGCGATGAGCGAAGGTCGGGCAAACGACCAGATCGAAAAATTTCCACATATACCCCCTGAACAAAACTCAGGAGAAGGTACTGATGGAAATCAAAAGCGAAGGCTTTGTCAACTGGCCCAACAAGCTCAGGAGTAATCCCAATCGGCGGGACAAGGACAAATACTGTCATTATCATCGTGATCATGGGCATAACACAAGTGACGGGTGACTGCCGTCACCTCAAGGAAGAGATCGAACGACTCATAAAAGAAGACCGACTCAAAGAGCACACGGTCAAGGCCGGGATAGCTGAGGGACGTCCGACCGAAAATCAACCTATGGAAGAAATTCGGACAATTATCGACGGCCCACGAGGCGGCGGGGACTCAAATAATGCTCGGAGGAATCATGCGAGAAAACTTAATCAGCCTGAGTCCGAGCTCATGATTATAGATCGACCTACAAAGGAGAAGAAAAGGGCAAAATATTGCGTTTCATTCACAGAGGAAGATGCCCGAGGGATTTATCACCCCCACGATGACACGTTAATTGTCACCTTGACTATCGCTAACCGAAGAGTATTCCGAATACTCGTCGATACGGGATCATCTACAAACGTGCTATTTACTCAGGCGTTTGACAAAATGGGGGTTGAGCGATCTATGCTACGTCCGGTTCGGACCCCGTTAATCAGTTTTTCCGGAGGGCAAGTACTGCCTGAGGGGATTGTCTCGCTACCGCTCACCGCTGGTAGTGCCCCGCATCAGACGACGATGATGGTCGAATTCTTGGTCGTCGATCAATCCTCAGTGTACAACGCCATACTCGGCCGACCTTCTTTAAGTCTCCTCCAGGCCGTGGTATCCACATACCATCTTTCATTAAAATTTCTGACTGATTTGGGAGTAGGAGTTGTCAAAGGAGACCAGCAAGATGCGAGGCGTTGTTACATGTTAGCTGTAAAAGGACCCTCCGACAAAAGTCCGGTCAACATATCAATGATCGAATCGTTGGACCCTCGGGGCGAGAGTCATGAACGAGGGCAACCAGTTGAAGATCTTATCTCAATTCCCTTGGTCGAGACAGATGGGTCCAAAACAGTACGAATTGGCTCATCTTTACGGTCTCCCTTGAAAGAAAGGTTGATAGCCTTGCTCCGCAGGTACGCCGATGTATTTGCTTGGTGTCATGCAGATATGCCCGGAATCGACCCGTCTGTGATTACTCACCGACTCAACATCGATCCGTCCTATCGACCGATCCGACAGAAGCGACGACCGCTCGGCCCTGAACGATACGCCATCATTGAAGAAGAAGTCAGCAAGCTCCTCCAGGCTAACTTCATAGAAGAGATACAATATCCGAAATGGGTCGCGAACGTCGTGCTCGTAAAGAAATCCAACGGGAAGTGGCGAGTCTGTATTGATTATACTGACTTAAATAAAGCCTGCCCGAAGGATAGCTTTCCGCTTCCGAGGATAGACCAGTTAGTAGATAGTACCGCTGGACATGAACTTCTCAGTTTCATGGACGCGTATTCGGGGTATAACCAAATTGTAATGCATCAAACAGATAAATCAAAATCTACCTTTGTCACTGACAAAGGTCTTTATTGCTACCGAGTGATGTCATTTGGGTTGAAGAATGCCGGTGCGACTTATCAAAGATTAGTTAATAAAATCTTTGCTTGGCTAATAGGCCGAACCATGGAAGTATACATCGACGACATGCTCGTCAAAAGTATACACGCGGCGGACCATGTAGATGATTTGGAAGAGATGTTTCTCATCTTATGAAAATTTCATATGAAGTTGAATCCGAGTAAATGTGCCTTTGGGGTAAACTCCAGAAAGTTCCTCGGCTTCTTGGTCAGTCAGCGAGGGATAGAGGCAAACTCCGAGAAAATAAAAGCTTTGCTTGATATGGAATCTCCTAAAACCATTAAGGATGTCCAAAGGCTGACTGGACGAGTAGCGGCATTTAATCGGTTCTTATCCAGAGCCACGGATAAATGTCTCCCTTTTTTCAAACAGTTAAAAGGTCGACAGACAATGGATTGGACGGAAGAATGTGAAGCGGCACTTCAGCAATTAAAGTCATGTCTCGGTTCTCCGCCTCTCTTATCAAAGCCCGAATCAGGGGAGTCTCTGCTCCTCTACCTGGCAGTATCTGAGGCAGCCGTTAGCTCGGCCCTGATTCGAGAATCCGAAGGAAAGCAGCTGCCGGTCTATTATGTTAGCAAAGCGTTATTGCCAGCAGAAACGAGATACTCAAATTTGGAAAAAGTAGCATTGGCCCTAATAACTTCCTCTCGCCGACTTAGGACGTATTTCCAGGCCCACACCATCATCGTAATGACCGATCTTCCGCTTCACCATGTTCTGCAGAAACCAGAGGCATCCGGCCGACTCACGAAGTGGGCGATCGAACTAAGTGAATTCGACATTCAATATAGGCCGAAAGCGGCAATCAAAGGGCAAGTCGTAGCTGATTTTATTGCCGAGGTAACGCTATCAACTGACCTCTCGGTCGACAATATGCCCAAGAATGTTACAAGACCGATATGATTTACTCCCCAATCCCGTCCGCCTTCACTGTTACTTGAAGCGTTTGTCGACGGCTCTTCCAACTCTAAGGCAAATGGGGCTGGAGTAGTGCTGGAAACCCCCGATCATACCTATATGCAGTATGCCATACGACTTGGATTCCAAGCGTCGAACAATACAAACGGAATATGAAGCGTTGTTACTCGGCCTCGACTCGCAACTAGCATGGGAGTAACGCATCTGAATGTGTTCAGCGATTCTCAGTTGGTCGTTAATCAAGTTACCGGTGTATACCAGACACAGAAAGACCAATTAAGGGCGTACATAGAAAAAGTGAAAGAAATGATCAATGGATTTCAATTTTGTCTTGTCACTCGGATTCCTCGTACAGAAAACGGCAAAGCCGATTTATTAGCAAAGCTCGCTTCTGCCGATGAAGATGATATACCCAGGTCTGTTCCTATTGAATACGTTGCTAAGCCAAGTATAAATGAACCAGTTAGCTCGGTCGTCAATACAATCTACTCGGAACCTTCCTAGATCGATCCAATCGTCCAATATCTCGACAAAGGTAAACTGCCCGAAGATCGCGCCAAGGCTCGACGAATTAAGATCCGAGCCTCCCGTTACACCATTCTCAACGGAACCCTGTACAAAAAAGGTTACTACGCTCCGTTGCTGCGGTACCTCAAACCCAGCGAAGCGAACTATGTCCTATGTGAAATCTATGAAGGAATCTGCGGAAACCATTTTGGAGGGCGATCTCTCGCCCATAAGGTCCTACGACAGGGATATTATTGGCCCACTATCCAACACGACGCTCGTAAGCTCGTCCAAAGATGCGACAAATGTCAAAAGTTCGCGGTGATCCCGAGACAAGCTCCCGAAGCACTGACGCCAATGACTGGTCCTTGGCCTTTTGCACAGTGGGGTATCGACATTATAGGTCCACTTCCTGTGGGAAAAGGTCAAACCAAGTTCGCTGTGGTGGCAGTGGATTATTTCACAAAGTGGGCCGAGGCAGAGCCATTGGCTAAAATAACCGAGCAGAAGATCACCGACTTCGTATGGAAGAATATTATCTGCCGGTTCGGAGTACCCCGTACCATCATTACAGACAATGGAAGGCAGTTTGATAATAGAAGCTTTCGCGAGATGTGCGACAACCTTGGGATCAGAAACGTGTATTCTTCGCCTCATCATCCTCAGACTAATGGACAGGTTGAGGCAGTTAACAAAATCATCAAGCAACATCTCCGGACCAAGCTTGACCGGGCCAAAGGAACATGGGCCGAAGAACTACCGAAAATTCTTTGGGCCTATCGAACTACAGCTCGGACCGCAACAGGAGAAACTCCCTTCTCACTCGCCTATGGCTCGGAAGCCGTCACTCCCGTTGAAATCGGATTACCTTCGGCTCGAGTCACTTCGTTCAACGCGGAAGAAAATGAAGAACTCTTAACATTCGGGCTCGACCTCCTGGACGAGCAAAGGGAAGTGGCACGATTACGTACGGAGGCCCGGCAAAGACAAGTGGCACGGTTTTACAATACCTGAGTCAAGATCAGGAGGTTCCGGACGGGCGATATGGTTCTCCGAAAAGTGTTCTCCAATACTAAGGAACTTGGATCGGGTACACTGGGTCCCAACTGGGAAGGACCCTACATCGTCTCGGGTACCATCCCACCAGGAACATATCGGCTAAAAGATCTAAACGGACAGTCATTGCCTCATCCTTGGAACGCTGAGCACCTTAGGATTTATTATCTTTAGTTCGGCACTCAAAGTTTGAAAGACTAAGAAAGATTGAAGTCAAGTCATATGAATAAAAAACCAAGTGCTTTCTTTCATTTACATTCTACATGGGTTTAAAAAAAATAAAAAAAAATTGGGCCTGATCAATGTCCCGAGGCATTCCCAGATAGACCGGCCTCCTCCTTAGCTGTGGTATCGGCAGCATCCGGATTCTCGGATTCCGAGGCTCCTCCACCCTCGAGTTCGGACAGATCGAGATCAGGGACAGCTTTTTTCATGTCTTTGACACATTCTAGATATCCGCCTTAGAACAGGCGGTCCCTCTCGTCCTCGAACTCTGCAGACTCGAGGAAGGCTTGAACGGCTTGGTCTCTGGCCTTCTCGACCTTCTGAGTCTTCTCGTTGGCTTGTTGAATAAGCCCCGCCGCCTCAAGCTGAGCCCGAGCCAAATCGTCCGCACAAGAAGCATGAACTGCTAGAATTCGTCGATTCTCTTCTTCAGCCTTGGAAAGGAGGGCCAACACCCAAGCAATCTCGGCTTGTGATTCATCGAGAGCTCTCCTGGAAAAAACCGCCTCTACTTTTGCGTCTTCGGCAGCTTTCCAAGCAAGGGCTGCCTCGCCCATCAGAACACCGACTTGTATCTCGGCATTCTCACGTCGCCCCTCAGCTTCCGATAAAAGAGTCTGCAGTCGATGGGCCGAAGATAACTCCTTACAGGCCTTAACCAAGCAGGGAGCAAGTTCAAAAAGTATCCTCGCTGCATGGCCGACGGTTTGTGTCGAAGGAGCGTTGTAGAGGCTGATAAACTCTTTTTCGCTCCCATGGGCTAAGGCCCAAGGAATCATTCCCGACACCATTGCCCGCAAGACGGACGACTCCTCTTGGCTCGTCTCCTCCCCTCTGGAGGATGTAGCCCTCGTCTCCTTCCCTTTGGAGGATGTAGCCCTCGTCTCCTCCCCTCTGGAGGATGTAGCCCTCGCCTCCTCCTCCTGTCTCGGAACATCTGTCATGACATGTCCCGAGTCGGGCGCCGCTTGAGGTTCTGTAGCCGTGACCTCCATCGTTTCCGGCCATTCCTCCGGATCAGAAATCACAACGACGGTCGGGGCGGAAGAACTGGCGGGCTCCTTCTCCTTCCGCACTACTTTTGATCTCTTCTGCGGCCAAGGCTCTGACAGAAGAACTGAACGTGGGGGAGCTTTGATCTTCGAGACTGCCCTAAGGGGAGGCCGAGCTCCAGTCATCTCTGAGGGGACTGAGTCAGGAACAACCCTTAGATGAGGCCGAGCTTCGGCCAAGTCTAAAAAGAAAGATGAAGAAAGTCAGAAAATATTCAGAAAACACATGAAGATACATCTTCAATTACCTGTGACAGCCGAGTCTAGACCTGCGAGATGAAGGCGCTTAGGCTGTAGAAGCACCTTCCAGGACCTAACTGCAGGGTCCAAAGCCTTCAACTCCTCGATCCGAGCTAAAGCACTGGATCTGAGCTTTTGTCGTTTCTTTGGGATATCTGCCAGAAATAAGTTCATCAGACTCAAAGACAGTGTGAGAACGAAAAAGAGAAAGGCCGAGTCAAAAGAGACGCCGAATTAGCTGCTTTCTGGAACGCCCGAGGAACACGAGCCTCGTAAGGCCCGGACTCAGCCGTCTCCCAGCGACCACAAGCCCAGAACCAACGTTCTCTCCAATGCTTGTTGGAAGTAGGAGGGTCAGTTATCAAGGATCCGCCTCCGCCCCGCCATGCAGCAAAGACATAGAAGCCGAGGTAGTTCGGATTTACGCGCACTTGGTATAAGTGGAGGAATTCGTCGACAGTTAGCGGCGGCTGCTCCAACTCAGCCTACAATACCGCACATCTGAATAAGTTCCTCCACCCATTCGGGACTATCTGCCCCGGGGCAATCCGAATCCGAGATAAAACGCCTCGGACAATGGGCTGAAGGGGCAGACGCAAGCCGCATTGCATCGCGACTTGATAGATTGCGACCGCCCCAACAGGAGGGTTGATTGCTTGCCTCCAAGTGCAGAGGTTCGTAAGTAGTATCCCGTGAATACAGGGTCGATCCCACAGGGAGATGAATTGTGAAAAGAAAAAAAATCAAATGCAAAATAAACTAAGTAATAAAAATTAATCTGATGATTTGATTTTGGGATTTTTGAACGGATGTAATTCAATTGAATAAAATAACACCCAAGCTTCAAAGTTCCACACATACGTTAATGTTCCAAAATCATGATGACTTGGATAACACAATTAGGATCTGATCACTATGGTCAGCCTAATCGGAAAATAAAACAGTTTAAATATTTTAATAAAAAAAATTAGAAAATAATGGATTTGCACCATTAACATATATTCTCAAGCGTCAGTGATTTTAAGTATTCAATATCTATAGGATAATGAATATCAAATAAATATGACAGGTTGAGAACATCTCCTATCTAGAAAATCTAATTGATCTAGGATAAGCCTATCCATCAATGTGGATCTCATATGATGGAAACATATGGATCTCTGAGAGGATAAAAAAACAAAACCTAAATAATAGATAACATGCATACACCATTATTCTCATCATTAAAACAATCCATCATCATAATCTTAAAGAAACATTAAACCCATGTGCTTCCCTTCTAGCTTGGGATAGAAGGAACTTAGAAAAACATAATTAAATTGCAGAAATAAAAAGCAACAAGAAATAAAGAAAGAAAATGCAAATAGAAAAGATCTAAAAAATTAACTTATAAAGCTTTAATAAAACTAAAAACTCTTTAAAAACCCTAAACTTTGCTTTGGGATGCCTTGAATAATGTTTAAGAATACCCTAGGAACCCCTATTTATAAGTAGGGAACTCCAATTTTCGTATAAAGTTGAAAAACCCTAGAAATCGCCTCAAATATACGTATTTTTCTAAAACAGACTTCTCGCTGCATAGTTAATTTAAAACAGACTTTCTGCTGCGCAGTTTTCCAAAATAGACTTCACAGCTTGAGAATACACTTTTTCGGTCAATTTGACATTCTTCACTTCAAATCTTCAATTTTCTTTATTCTTCACTCGATTTTCTTGGATCTTTGGCATGTGAGTTCTTCAATCTTGGTCTCCTAAGATCCATCTCTTTCCTTGGTAATTCTTGAGCATCAAAATCATGCTTTTAACACCATTTTTCAATCCAAACACTTAAATTCACCTTGCAACACATACATGAGTAAAATAGAATATTAAGCGGATCCATATTCATAAAACCAAGATATAAATGGAGAAAATTATGCAATATTTGAGTCTCAACAAGGGTGATCTGGTAAATCATTCGGACGGGGGAGATAAGTGACAACCGATTCGGGGACGTGATACCCGATTCGGATTCTGTCCAAATCCGCCTCAGTCAAGACTGAGGGAACCGGGCCACTTAGATCACCCCCCGATCCTTCTCCTTCGGATTCGGCCTGCGCCGGACTATCAACGGAGGCCCGGCCAGAAGGTTCCTGTGTCTTGGCACTGTCGGAACCGACCCAAACGTTCCTTCGGCAATCAGCATTTCTTCCTCCTCCTCCTCTTCTTCTTCCAAATCCATTGGAAGGTTAGGCCTTCCCGGACGGGTTATCAGAGACGACCCACCACGAGAAGGACCAACAGAAGCAGGGCGTTCCGCCGGAGCTTCAGTGACCCTCTCGGAGAGAAAAGCAGCATTTGCGTCAACTGCTATCTCTGTCAGTAAAGAAGGCGATTCCGCAACGTTCCAAAAACGTTGCGCTTCGCCTTCGTCTCCGGAAACTCCCTCCTGGGGACTCTGAGAACCTCTAGCCGCCATTTTCAATAATTAAATAGGGAGGGAAGGACTCACCGGAGGATGAAAGGAAAGTGGAAACGGCGGAAGGAGCCGATGACAGTAAGAAAGAAGAGAGAAAGAAGAAAAGAATGCACTGAAAGGTTTCAGAAGAGATGCAGAGCGGGAGTAGCGGTAGATGTTTAAAATGTGGGACCCCTACCCTTTTTATAAGGTTGCTATACGACGGAAGCAATTAATAGGGAAATGATTCGACTCCTACATCGACTCCCCCACTCGACACGTGGAGCACGCCGACTGACAACGTTAATGACCTTGCTACGTGTCCAACCCTCATTGGCGGGGTGAACGATTTGACGGCTGTCGGCGCACGTAATGTCAGGAAATGAACCGTCTCCATCAAAAGCGACAGAATGCGCATTAAATGCCTACTTATTGTCTTGGACTAAGTTGTGAACGGATTCAAAGACTCGCTACTCCTTAGTGTCATATGAAGCACACGGAGTAAGGGGGCTTACTGTTGGGGACAAAATGTACTAAAGTCCGAAGACTCGAACTTGGTGCCTCGGGTCGCCGAGGGATATATTGAATCCGAGGGAAGGTGGTAAATCGACTAAACCGAGACAAAAGAGTAGTCGGCTCGGACGACGAACCAGCGACTATGACATGCTTCGGGCCGACTCACTTCGGACCGACCGAACGAAGGAAAGACAGCGCAAAATATAACGTCATCCCGAGTATCTCGGGATGAGATCTCCAATCCCAGAGATCACGGGATCAGATAGATATCAGAAACGGGCGAAATTCAATCTCCGCGATACCGGGAGAAGATCTCGCATACGATATTGGGAAGAGAATTCTCATACGATAGAAGGCTCTCGCCTCTATAAATAAAGGAGCTCAATCGCCATGAGAGGTACGCAAAAAACTCTCTCCTAGAACCCATCAATACATTAAGACCCAGATTCTCAGCCTGACTTTGGCATCGAAGGGTCCCCTGCTCTAGCCAGGGTTTCCTTTGATTTTCGTCCTGTGCAGGTACTCGAAGGTCTGAAGGGGTTCGATCAGAATTTTGCATCAACACCTGTCATTGAAAACTTCTCAAGGTCATGAAAGTGTTGGATTAAAATCATGTTTTAGGATACCTTGAAAAGATCATGATTTTACAAAATGGATGAAGAACGCGGATACGAAACATATTAACAAAATCACATTCAAATGTATTTAGCCAACAAATTTACTTTACATGTGAAAAGCGAAGATATCATTCTGTCACCATTATACTTTCCTTTATACCATCCTAATAATGATAATTATCATTACTTTTTCTTACCACAATTTACAATACATTAGTGTTAGATTACCTTAGCAACTTCGTTACTTGGCGCAAACCCCCCATCTGGTTGGGTCAAGTTGAATGTGGATGGCTTTGCTAAGGATAACTGATGTAGAGTGGGTCGTGGACAGTTTCATGGCCAAGTTGGATCAGAAAAGGCTCGGTCGGCGATAGAAGTGATCCAGACCATCGGACCTTAAATCGGGCGTATCTTACAATCCGGAATGAGTTACCTGACGTAAAATATATGATTTTGGGGTAGAACAAGCTACTTTAGCGAACATACCCCGCTACGTCAGGTTGCGACGCCCGGAATTGCGAAAAACCCCTGGATCAACAGTCGTTTCCCTATTTTAATTTTATTTTTACTATAAATAGTAAGTTTTAGTTTGATTATAACTCTTCATCCGTTGGGCTTTAGGAGTTGCGCCCAACGTGAAAAGAGCTTAGAATAATTAGGAGAACGGTTTGGTGAAGCCAAATAGGACACTTACTATTTTTGGCCGAAAGTCTTGCACACTAGTAGACATCACGACCGTCTATAAATAGTAAGTTTACTATTTATAGTAAGTCGCGATTTCTAGGAGTTTTAGTTGTAGATTGATTCTGATTTCTTTCCCATTGCTTGGTACCCCTACTTAAAGGGTTGTGAACTCGTTTTTATTCATTCATTAATCAATTTCGAATTTATTAGAATTTATTTATATTTTATGCTTTCTTTCCTCGTGGATTCGAGAAGTCTCTGTAAGGAGTCCAGAGAAGTTCTGTGGATTCGGAATACTTATCCTCTTGAGGAAGACGGTGCTCGACCACACGTCCTCCCCTGCGTCAGTTTGGTATCAAAGCGAGGTTTCTCTTCGGATTGATGGCTTCTAACGACGGGTCGGGCAATAATCCCATGGGCGGTGCTCTAGGGAATTTACCTTTAACGGCAGCAGCTTTTGAAGTAGCGCAACAAGAGAATCGGTAAGCCATGTAAGGGCTGTAGGCTTCCATCGACCACATAACGGATCTCTTGGCAGAAAACCTAAGGCAACTCCGTGTTCCTTGTGGTAATCCTCCACCGCCAATTGCTGAAACTCATAATCGCCCTGATCGCAGGATAGTACCGGCAGTGCATCCAAGGGTCATTCCTAAGGAAGGGGGCTCCAGTGAGGAGGAAATCGATGACATAATCTTTTAACACCTCAAACCTATCGGCGATCGCGTAGATCGAATGGATCAAGAATTCAAAATGCGGGTTGATATTCCTAGCTTCAATGGCCAACAACACATTGAGGATTTTCTCGATTGGCTTTCTGAAGTTGAGCGATTTTTCGACTATATGAACATCTCTGAAGCAAAGAAGGTCAAGCTTGTGGCCTACAAGCTGAAAGGAGGAGCTTCAGCTTGGTGGGAACAACTGCAACTCGCGTGAACCAGGCAGACGAAAGCACCAATCCACACCTGACAGTGGATGAAGCAGCTACTATATGCCCGATTCCTCCCTAGCGATTACGATTAGGTATTATTCCAACAATACCAAAATTGTCGATAGGGTAGTCGGTCGGTGAGAGAATACACAGAAGAATTTTACCGTCTGGTGGCGCGTAACGATTTGGTCAAGACTGAATCACAGTAAGTTGCCCAATTCAATGGTGGATTGCGTATGGCTATTCAGGATCGGGTCCAGATGTAGTCCGTTTGGACGATGAATGATGTGATCAAGTTGGCTACTCGGGCAGCGTAACTTGAATGTCCTAACACACAGACCTATCCTACTATAAGGATCCTTGTGCCAGGTCCGCCCCAAGGAACTGCACAGCCCAAGGGGAAGGAGCCCGTAGGAGCATGCACTCAACCTCCTACGTCTGAGAACCGAGATCAGGCTAGACCCCAAATGTGCATATCGACTGCTGCTAGTCCAAGTAGAATCCCGAACCCCTATGCTCGGCTAAGGCCCGACAACTTCTATCGTTGTGGCCAACCAGGTCACCTATCAAATACTTGTCCCTAGCGAAAAGTGGCAAACCTCGCCATCAATGATGATAGTGCTAATAATGCTTATGAAGATCCAGATATTGAAGAACGGGAACATACTACCGAACACGAGGCAGATGATTCAGGTTGGGTTCAGCAAGATCACGGTGAATCGCTCGTCGTGAGGTGACTATTATATACACCATGAAAAGAAGTGCATCTACAGCGGCATAATATCTTCCGCACTAGGTGTACGGTAAATCGAAAGGTTTGTGACGTGATTATTGACAGTGAGAGCAGCGAGAACATCGTATCCAAGGTCATGGTGGAAAAATTGTAATTGAAAACGGAGCGTCATCCCTCTCCATATACAATCGGTTGTATCAAGAAGGTCAGCGAAACAAAGGTAACTGAACGGTGCACCATATCTTTTTCAATTGGCAAACATTATAAGGATGAAGTAGTATGTGATGTGGTTGACATGGAAGTATGTCACATACTACTCGGTCGGCCCTGACAATCTGACCGTGACGCCTCTCATAAAGGGCGAGATAACATATATATCTTCGTCAAGGACGACTGGAAGACCATATTGGCCCCTATGGATCCAGAGAGACCACCTGAAATTTCTAAAGTGGAGGGTCATTTTCTCTTAACCATACGGGACTTCATGAAAGAATCCAAAGAAACAGGACAGACTTATGCATTATTTATAAAAGGGAAAGAACTCGAGCCTACCATCATCCGTGAAAGACAAAGGCCTCTACTACATGAATTCAAAGAAATCTGGCCTGATGACCTTCCCGATGGGTTACCCTCCATGCAGGATATCTAACACCATATCGACTTTGTCCTTGGGTCTAGTTTACCTAATCGTCTTCATTATCGAATAAGTCCGAATGAGTGCGAGATTCTGTAGGGACAAGTCGAGGAGTTGATCCGTAAGGGTTTTATTGGAGAAAGCATGAGTCCATCTGCTGTACCAGCTCTATTAACTCCAAAGAAAGATGGGAGTTGGCGCATGTGTGTCGACAACCGAGCCATCAACAAAATTACCATGAAATACAGGTTTTCTATACCACGGTTGGATGATATGTTGGATATGTTAGAGGGTGCAAAAATATTTTCTAAATTGGACCTAAGGAGCGGCTACCATCAGATTCGAATACGGCCGGGTGATGAGTGGAAAACGACCTTTAACACCAAGGAAGGATTATACAAATGGATGGTCATGCCCTTCGGTCTTTCAAATGCGCCTAGCACATTTATGAGATTGATGAACCAAGTTCTGAAACCTTTCATTGGGATGTTCGTTGTGGTTTATTTCAATGATATTTTGATATACAGTCAAGACAAAACCACCCATATGGAACACCTCAAGAAGGTCCTTTAAGTGCTCACTAAAAATAAATTGTATCTTAATTTTAAAAAGTGCAGCTTCATGATTGATAGCCTATTGTTTCTGGATTTTGTCGTAACATTCACGGGCATTCGGGTGGATGAAGAAAAGGTGAAGGCAATCAGAGAATGGTCGGTTCTCACAAATATTCACGAAGTATGAAGTTTTCATAGACTGGGGACATTCTATTGTCGGTTTGTGAAAAATTTCAGTACCATTGTGTCACCAATCAAAGATTGCATGAAGAAAGGACAGTTTCAGTGGACTGACGAAGCCAACAGGAGCTTTGTCGAAATCAAGTACAGATTATCCACGACCCCAATTCTTGTACTTTTCAACTTCGACAAAGTGTTTGAAGTCGAATGTGATGCCTCGTATGTCGGAATTGGGGAGTTTTGTCTCAAGAAGGTAGGCCAGTAGCTTTCTACAGTGAGAAACTTAGCGATACACGCAAGAAGTGGTCTACATATGAGATTGAGTTATACGCGGTGGTTCAGGCACTGCGACACTGGCGACATTTTTTATTCAAAGGAAATTTATACTTTACACGGACCATCAAGCTCTCAAATTCATTAATAGTCAAGTTAACATTAACCGTGTGCATGTTAGATGGATCTCGTTTTTGCAAGAATTCACGTTCGTACTAAAACACAAGTCAGGGCAACAGAACAAAGTAGCTGATGCTCAGCTACTTTGTTAGTCACTATGAGCAATAAGGTTGTCGGGTTCGAGTGCCTCAAAGACATATATGCCTATGACGACCACTTTAAGGACGCATGGGTTAGATGTCAAGAAGGTCACCCTGGTGACTTACATATGCAAGACAGGTTCCTTTTCAAGGAAAATCGATTGTGCATCACCAATAGTTCGCTAAGAGAACAAATAATCCAAGAGCTACATGGAGGTTGCCTAAGTGGACACCTTGAGCGAGATAAGACGCGAGCTCTTCTCGAAGAACGGTATTACTGGCCGCAATTGGTACCTGATGTGGGAAAGGCAGTCCAACGTTGTTATATTTATCAGACCACCAAGGGGCAATCTCATAATACGGGCCTCTACACCGCGTTACCCGTGCCTGACGGCCCTTAGGAAGATTTATTTATAGACTTTGTGCTTGGTCTCCCACTAACACAACGCAGCATGGATTCGGTGTTCGTAGTAGTAGATCGTTTCTATAAGATGACATACTTTATTTCATGCAAGAAGACTCTTGATGCAACACACGTGGCGAATTTATTTTTCAGAGAAATTGTGCGGCTACACGGGGTTCCCAAGACTATTACTTCTTATCGTGACACGAAATTCATAAGCCACTTTTGGCAGACTTTGTGTACTCGATTCGATACACTACTTCAGTTCATCAGCGCCTACCACCCACAAACTGACGATCAAACTGAGGTTGTGAATTGCACGTTAGGAAACCTCCTTCGATGTATTTCAGGAGAAAATTCGAAGCAGTGAGATTTGAATGTCTCAAGCGGAGTTTGCATTCAACAACATGGTGAATCGTTCGACAGGAAAATCCCCGTTTCAGGTTATTTACGGACAAGTACCTCGCCACACACTAGACTTGGTCCTTCTGCCCAAGCTCCCAGGCATGAGCATTGCAGTAGAACATATGGCTGACAAGATTATGGGCATTCATGCGGAGGTACAAACCAAGCTACATGCCTCGAACGAAAAGTACAAGGAGCAAGCGGACAAGCATCGGTGACAAAAAGTGTTCGAGGTGGGCGATCAAGTAATGGTCCATCTGCGCAAAGAACGATTTCCAACCGGAACGTACAACAAGTTAAAGAATAAAAAGATTGGACCGGTACCAATCATCTGAAAGATCAATGATAATGCTTATGTTGTTAATCTTCCAGATGACATGGCTATCTCACGGACTTTCAACATCGTCGACCTGATCGAGTATCATGAACCAGCGCAGGATGAGAACTCGAGGATGAGTTCTTTTGAAGTGGAGGGGATTGATGTAGAGCGGGTCGCGGACAGTTTCATGGCTAAGATGGATCAGAAAAGGCCCAGTCGGTGACAGAAGTGATCCAAACCATCGGACCTTAAATCGAGCGTATCTCATAATCCGGAATGAGTTACCTGACGTAAAATATATGATTTTGGGGTAGAACGAGCTACTTTAGCCAACCAACCCAGCTATGCAGGGTTGCAACGCCCGAAATTGTGAAAAACCCCTGGATCGACAGTCGTTTCCCTGTTTTAATTTCGTTTTTACTATAAATAGTAAGTTTTAGTTTGATTATAACTCTTCATCCGTCGGGCTTTAGGAGTTGCGCCCAACGTGAAAAGAGCTTAGAATAATTAGGAGAACGGTTTGGTGAAGCCAAATAGGACACTTACTATTTTTGGCCGAAAACCTTGCGCACTAGTAGACATCACGACCGTCTATAAATAGTAAGTTTACTATTTATAGTAAGTAGCGATTTCTAGGAGTTTTAGTTGTAGATTGATTCTGATTTCTTTCCCATTGCTTGGTACCCCTATTTAAAGGGTTGTGAACTCATTTTTATTCATTCATTAATCAATTTCGAATTTATTAGAATTTATTTCTATTTTATGCTTTCTTTCCTCGTGGATTCGAGAAGTCTCTGTGAGGAGTCCAGAGAAGTTCCATGGATTCGGAATACTTATCCTCTTGAGGAAGACGGTGCTCGACCTCACGTCCTCCCCTGCGTCAATAACCCAGGTGAGGGGGGTGGAGGTAGTATATGCAGAACCATAACAAATATGGTTCTATTTCCAATACAGTTGTTGAGGCCCGTGCAATGGTTGACGGGTTGAATCTTTACAAAGATAGAGGCTTGAATCAAATCATAGCTGAGTGAAACTCTCGAGTGATTGTCGACGTCGTGAGCAATCCTAACAATGCCTCTTCTTGGAACATTTGATATCACTTGGGATCAATCAAGCTGTTATGCCAAGCCCTTAACATTAAGTTCGTCCATACGCTCAAAGAAGAAAACTCGGTGGCCGATGGGCTCTCCAAGCTGGCCAGCATGGGTGCTCCGAATCTATCTTCCATCAGCAGTCTAACCTTCCAAGATCTATTAGAGGCTCCATGATTTTGGATAGATTTGGTCTGGGTCAGATTACGCTCTCCAGGCCCAAAACTGGGATCGACTAATCTATTTCTTTGCAATTTCTGCCTTCGAGTGGCGCTGGGGGCGGATTTTGCTAGTTTCGGGTCCATGGCTTCATTCACTAGTGCCATTTCCATCAGTCCGTTCCATTTTTTGCTTCACTTCCCTGTAGATTTTGTTTTTATTCCTATTTCCATATGGTAGGTGTGGCCTGCCTTCTCCGGGGCTTACCTGAATTGCCAATTGTACATTTTCTTCTCATCAATATATATAGCAAGTAAATCCTTAAATAAAAAAATAAAAAAAGTGTAAGAATCACAAATCCAAACATGCCCTAACAAAGTGATCAAAACTAATTGAGAGACGTCCATCAAATGACAGACAAAATTGAAAAACACTCAACAGTCTAAATAGAACAAACAAGTTACAACCAAATAAGAGTTAGCATGGTGCAGTCAGTCTTATTCAGTCTGCATGCCTCATCTAAAGTGGGACTGAAATTCAACGGTTTGATCGGATGCATAGCTAAGGTTTCAGTGGCCCTGTGCACGCAGACAATGGCCCTAGTACGTGCTACATGGCTTCCTCCAAATCCAATTGGTCCTCTTTGACAGACACGGAATGCACAAGAAAGAAAACTTCAACGAGTGTGTTTGTTTAACCACTTACCCCAGTAAATGGTGTAAATGGTGGTAAATGGGGGCAACCATTACTTTTAAAAGATGTTTGAGCACATATTCAGTATTTAAGTCTGCGTGGTCCCCACCGTGATGTATGTTCCCTATCAATGTTGTTCATCTGTTTTACCAGCTCATTTTAGAACATAAGCCTAAAGCTTATTTAGATTATTTGCTCAGGTGGACCACATCATAGGAAATAAGGGGTTAATGGCATCCCTGTTAAAAGTGAAAATTTGTGTAGGGCCTACAGTGATATTTATTTGTCATCCAACCTGTTCCAAAGGTTAGAAAGATATTGACGAACTAACAAAAATAATAAATATCTACTTGATCCGAAACTTTTATTGACTCAAAAAAGTTTTCAACTATAGGTGTTCAATTCTCACCTACCGTTATGTGTGATTCACAATAGCTTTGGATTTCTTTCATTTTTGGGCTCATGCCCTAAAATGAGCTGATAAAACTGATGAACATCATAGATCAAATACATATCATGGTAGGCCCTACAAATTTTATCTATTTCATTTTACCACTCCATTTTAGTGAAACTGTCACATCAAAATTGTTGAATGCATGAAATTCCCATGGTAAGTAATTATTACTAATTTCAATGCATTAACAATCATGCTAAAAAATAAATAAATAAATAAATAACCAAAAAATTGCATAGGTAGCATGTGAGCTTAATTAAACTACCCAAATTATGATTTGGGTTTGACATGTACCATATCATGAACAAAAACTTTGACTTTTTTGATGGTCGGACTGTATGGTCGGATTGTGGACATTTTTTTTTTAATGGTTAAGAATGAAAATCATCCAACCGTCCAATTTCAACAAACCAACTTACTCAAATCAGAAGTTAGAATTGATCGAGGATTGTATCTCATGGACATTCGGTTCCAGAGTTTAGATGGTTCACCTTGTGTCAACAGGGTTTGTGCTTGATGTGATTGCTTTAGCCTAGTGATACGAAAGTTGAAATCCCAATAAAAAATAAATTGAAAATTTTCTTGAATGCTCTAACAGTTAAGAGTGAACTTAATTTGAGAGGCCATGAGTAGTAAAAAAGGATAAGCCTACTTAATTCCTATCATGGGACATATGTTATATATCTTGTTTATGTGACAAAGCTGCCAACTCACCTTGGTTTTCTCATGGCTGATAACGGGTAATGACCGAAATACTGTTATAACTAACGACTGATTTAACCAATACACTCTAGCGTCATGCAGAAGAGACCCTTACCGTTGAAATCGCTCAAAGAGCTATGAAGCGAAGTAACAAGAAGGTGAAGTTGATCGATTTTCACAACACATAATGCACGTTCAAGCGAAAGCAAGGATAATGGGTTTTTACATGTGGCGGCACAAACAAGAGGAAGGGCTATGAAGATTCCTCTCAACAACTAGTCAAAAATTCTATAAATAGGATAAAGATGGAAGAACATTGGGCTCTTGCCAACCCAATATAGCATAACGCTACATCGCAACACTACATATCTTAGTTTAGATTTAAACTTAGCTCTTAGTGTAATTTAGTCCATTTATACTCTTATGTTGAACTGGCTTTAGCTTAGGTGTGTAGTATAATCCAATTTGTTTACCTTGTTACGCTAGACCAACTTTTGCTTTGTTTTAATCTAATTCCCTTCGTTTATGTTAGGTCGCTGGATTAAGGACGATCATAGCTTTCGGATCTCGCTATCTATGCCATAGTCATTGAATTGTTGAGAATTTCTCTTTAATTTGTAAGTGTTTTTTTAAAATTATTTATATGCAGTGTTAATTGATCAATTGTTGTTATCAAGGTGGGAAATTATTATTTTTTTCAGTTGATAACTTATTAAAAGGATAGACCTCCCCTTCAAAAATTCTATGATCTTTATTGTAGGTGGCTAAATAGTTAGATGAAGCAAGCTTAGGCATGACGGACACCGCGTAATAAGACTGAATTCAAAACAAACAAATACATATCGCGCGTGTGATTCATGTTGTCTGAGCATCATGTAACCCTTGGTACTACAAACAACTTCCTGCTACTGCAGACCATTTGATTTCGGTTCGTACAAGTGGGAGCTTCTATATTCAAACCGTTGATCATTGATCAACTACAGATGGACCATGCACCAACGGTCTACCAGATCGTCAGATTCCAGCGATTAGGGGTGTCAATGGGCCGGGTTCGGGCCTTAAAAAATCCGAATAATGAATAGGGCCACCCCAACGGCTCGGGCCGAAACAGTTCAAAAAACAACCCTACCAGGGCCCATTGTACCTATATTGTTATCGGAGCCGTCAGACATTGGGGCATGGATCACATCACATGGCAGGGCCCATTGTAGCTATATTGTTATCGGAGCCGTCAGACAATGATCGTCCCTTATTCATGCACACAGCGACTGCACATGTATCATTCTGGTCACTTAATCAGAACCGTCAAAACTATTGGTCCTGTATCAAATAACTCTCCTTACTTGGGTCAATTACATGAATCTTGCCCTGCCTTTCCACTCCATCAGGAACCATACCCTCAGTTAAACCATGCATGGCTGTCAATGTGCGGGGACCAAGCCAAATAAAATCACAACCCCAGCCCAAGTAGCTCAAAATCTTTCTGGGTTTTCAACCGGCTGGGCATTGATTGGTGCAAAGTCTGTCCAATCAGAGCCTGGCAAGTGAAAACTAGGCCCAAACCTATATCCAGCCTAAGCCCGGCCACCCACTTGCTGCTTCTTAAGTGTGCCCCATCATGCATGCCCTAGACGGGCTGGGGCCAATATGGGTATGAGCCACGCTTACGGGCTCTTAAACAAAGCATGAACCCAGTCAGTTTATTAAACGGGCTTAAATTTTGTCAGAGCCCTGCCATTGGGCCTACTATTCTAACACAAGCCACGTTCAAAGTGGGCATTCTGAAAACCCAACAACCCAGCCCTATCTAAAACCACAGGCCATCAAGTCTTTTCTTAACTCCTCCTTTTGGGCCTTCCCTAGCGTATTTCGAGGCCTTTAGATTGAGCTAGCTTGCTCCTCACTAGTGCAGTTCTTCGTCACCGTTGCCCATGACTAAATCATATAGGTCTAATTTCCCTTGATTTAGAAACCATGCATCCAACTAGCAAAACTCTTAACAAATGGACTGTCAGAGTTGTCCAATTGCCTTGATTTTTTATGCAATAATTCCATCGAGACAGTGGTCCACTAATCAATCATCAAGATTACCACAAACCTTCACCTCAAGAATCGGATAGAACTTTTATGGAGCAAACTGCACACTTGATATCGCCCAATCTTGAGCTAAGCAATCCATGGCTCAATATTCAACAAGATCACAAAAAATACTAATAATAAATAGTTTTTTTTTTATATATATAAAAAGGTTCCTATAGTGGCCCCACATGCCATCATGGACCCACCATAAATTGATAGAAATGGAATCGGCACACCAATACCGTTCTTTTGGTAATAGCATATCATGTGTTCTGTAATGTACTGGATTACTGTATGTTGATGTTACACGAGAAAGAATTCAACAAAGTTTTCTTTCTTGATCTACTTGTTGAAATTTTGGCTTGAATGATTTTCCGCCCACAGAAAAGAGTTGGAGAGGAATTACGCACCCATGGCTTTGTACTCGGCTTCATACTCATCTTTAACAAGTAAGGATCATGGTTCAAAATAAAATAAAATCAAACATAGGGTCCCCTAGGGCCAACAGTGGATAGGCTTTCCCTCCCACTGCGACACTTAACATTTTGATCCGTGGCCTAAAATTACAAAATAGAGAATAAACAGTATGCCTAACGTATTTAATAACAGTAATGAGAGCCCCGTTCCTATTATCTAATGGCCGTTACGGCTAGGGGTGTACACGAGTCGATCCGAGTCGAACTGGGCTCAACCCGGCCCGGCCCGGTCACCAGCCAAACCCAGCCCGAACCCGGCCCGGCCCGGTCACCGGGCCAACATGTCCAGCCCGAACTCGGCCTGGTCAGCAATCGGGCGAGTTCGGGCCAGTTTCAGACCTTACAACAAGTACATGGAAAGAGCTTTGGCAGGTAATCATCGTCCCATTACAAGGCCCTCAATCAACGGTTTAAATAGTTGAACTATAAACTCCACAAAAAATCTAACTAGTCAGAACATTATATTTCTTTTTTGTATTTGGATGAATCTATGCCGTTCAAGTTATACGAATGTGAGGTGGATGAGTCACCGTCACTTCAAAGATGGGCGGTGAACTATCCCAAAAGGGTAAAGGGGAAAGGGACGGGTAGGGTATTGAAAAAAAAATATACACACACACACATACCACTTGACTGAGTCGGGTCGGGTTGGGCTAGGTTGAGTTGGGTTTCAGGCCGAACTGGGACCTATCCGAACTTAGCCTGAACTCAATTTCGGGCTGAAGAAAATGACCCGTCCTGACCCGAACTCAATTTCAGGTCAGGCCGAGTCGAGCGAGTTAACTAGGCTAGCCCGGTTCATGTACAGCCCTAGTTACGGCCATTTCTTTTTCTAATTGTAACTGCCCGTTTTTGACATGACAGGCTGTTACAGCCATTTTTTCATAATGGCCGTTACAGCCCATCAAGCATATATAATGATACTCACTATTATAATATTGTCGATTTTCAGTACTATCATTATGCTCGTGTTAGGATAGTTGATGAATTACACGTGTATATGATAACTCAACATATCAATGTAAATTAGATTATTTTAGATCTTAGATTATCTGAAAAGATATGTTAAAACCCGCACTTCTTTAGATGTTATAGTTTTTTTTCCTCTGGATGATAAAATGCATCAAAGTGTGCTGCCATTCTCGCATACGCATGTGGCCCAAAGAGTAAACTTTAGCTTGATTTTGGGCTAGTGGATGTTTGTGGTGGGCCTTACCAGATAAATGGCTGAGATCTCTCGCATATTTGTTATGTTGCAACTTATACCGCGAATCACACCTACAAATTTTGGTAGGTGGCTGCTGCACTTGGATATTCATTCTTCTTTTCCAGCCGTAGCTTACTCCTCCATTCTGTGTATCCAACATCTATGTCGCAAGGGTCGGATGGTGCCCTGCATTTGGCTCTTGTCATCGGGATATTATGTGTTAGTTGGATGACTCACAACCAGATGAGCCCCACACTTTGGACACTCTCTCATGTCATTTGCCACATGCTGACTAGGTGCTAGATGCAATGTATGGTATGGGATCATTTCACAGGCTTACCCTACCCGACTCTTGTCGAGAAAGAACTATATGATCATGCCTTCAAGAACATACAACTTTCGGTCTGTACAAGTGGGTCCCACGCCACGGTACTGTAATCCAGGCCGCTGTCTAAGGGGTCCCACTCTCGGTTCATTCATTAATAATCCATGCAGGTCCATTCACTCCTTTAAGCATGCAAGGAGCCAAGGACTCCCAAATAATTTCATATTGAGAAGGTAGGTCATACCGAATCAACGTGTAATAAGATGTTGGAACTGTTAGTCGTGTCGGATCGGAGAAAGGTGCTTATATATCCTCTGCTACTTAACAAGCGACACATGATCGAACCATCATTGATAATCACAGCAAACAGACTATTCTAACAAAACGGATAATAGTGGCCTTCGATATGGATGGTGAAGATAAAAATTGTTAACGGTCAACATTCAACATGTAAAACTGGCGAATAGGTCCATCGACTCCCATCCCATGTGATTTCAAACATGAGCCATCTACGAGAGGATCACATGGACGGTCTGGATCAATAGACCGAATCCAAAGTATCGTGCCAAATGGTATGGGCCCAGACCAAGCAAAATCAAAAGTGTGAATATGTTTCAAAAACGTAATTGGGTCTGAACAAAGATAAGGACGACAGGTTTGAGCCTCTCTCAGCCTTTCACGAAGGACTCAAGCTAACAAAGTTTAATGGGTTTATGTTCAAATTAGTCCAAAAGCACACAGCCCAAATCCGCCTAAAGTCAAATTGGGCTGTAATTTCAATGGGCGATTGGCCCATCAATGCAATTGTGGATGGCCCAATATATTGTGGCGTTGCCAAAAATGAGGTCCTGTAATGTCCTTGTGCAAGTGATCTTTTAGTTGTGTGAATTCGATATTCGGAGAAAGAATATGCTACTGCACCACATGACACATTCAACTGAACATCGGGTCCCACCTGTTGGTCGATTGGGGTGGGAATGGTTCGGATTATTGGTCCATGGGTCAACTGCCTGACCTACTTCTGAGGTGTGTTCGAACCAAGCTAAATGGGTAGCCGGTCAGGCTCAGGCTAGAAAAACTGACCCAATTAAGTGAAGGGTGAGCTCCAATGGTACAGGTACAACCGTTTACAGCAGTACCAGGTAGATGTGGGGCCCACACGATGTATGCAGAAGGTCCAACCCCGTCCATTAGATATGTTACCCCATTGCCACAAAAATCAGATTGTTCCGAAGCTCAGGTGGGCCACCTAATAAGGAACAATCTGGCAGGGAATGCCCACCCTTGATTTGCAATGTGCCCCGTCTAAGATGCGAACGAACCAGGGTAAAGGTAGTAAGGTACCACTGGAATATAGCCCTTTAAGTAAATGGGTTAGGCTTGGTTTGAACCCGACTCAACGATCCCATACATACGATATCAATATGCGGAGGTAGATGACCAACTTGACTTTGGCCCAAAACCCGAAACAGAATGAAAAAGGTATAGTTTATTTATTTATGTATGTATGTATCCCTTGATTGGGCCATTTTATGCATTCCCTTAGTCTCATTTTCCATTTCTTAAAGCTGAGTTAGGTTAGTAAAGCCCATCCCAGTTACAATTGAATTAATCAGGTCAGGTAGGGCTTGGACTTTATGAATTTCAAGTGGACCACGTGAAGCCACAGGTGAACGAGTCATGGGTTGGGTTTGGGCAATTAATATTCTTGACCCATTTAGTAAACAAGTTATGAGGCTGACCCCAACGGGCCAGAACCCGGTCCGTTGCATCTCATAACACGCAAAAGGCAAATCACAAACACTCTTTATATCTCACACACGTGTGAAAGTTACCTCACTTTCCATACGAAGCAAAGCACTCATTATACACTGAGATTCTCAACCAACATTATTATTTCCATTCCACGTTTTTTTCCCTCAAAACAATCAAAATAAAACCTAAGATTAACCAATAACATTTAACTATATATATATATATATATATATATATATATATATATATAGAATGTCCCCGGCATTCGTATCGAACGTTTGGCTGCAAACTGTAATTTGGTTGCTACATCCTGACCACCGATGGTAGGAAATTAACGTCATTAACTTTTGGGTGTACAGAATTTTCACAATTCAACTCAATTGTGCATCCAAACGTACACAATTCTATTTGTAAATAGGTGTCTAGATATTCTCCATGTGTTTGTAGTTTTGTACGTGCACATAATAGCACAAAATCATGCTCAAATATCGGTTGGTCTTGTTTAAGCAAACGAGTGCAGTGAGTCCTGTCTGTCTCCTTTTCAGGAAAATATATGATTTTTCACCTTTGTGGATACCTATGCTCATTGGTCACATGCACTATAGTTGTGTTGTGTGGTCACGATCAAAGGGTGGTGATCTTGGTCTGCTTGGGATTTTTAGGTGGGGCCCCCACTCATCGCTGTCCGGTCGTGATCAGATGACGTCAAATACTATACATGTGCCAAACATACTGTAACTAGAACCAGTCATGGTCATATAGTGACTGCAGCATGCTGGGCCATAGACCAAAAATCTTACTGGTCAGACTACGCTCTGCAGGCTAGATATGTGTTGCTTTGGGGATTAGATCATAGACCCGATGGGTAGTTGGAGCAGGTCCAAAGCACAGGTTGGGCCATTAAGTAGGATGTGCCGGGTCCAAGACTCCACCAACCCATGGTAATCTCTATTATAACTCGAATATCTTGGGACAATTTCACTGAATGTGAGTAGCTTTAGATGATTTTACCGATGCAGCTAGTTGTGGGAGGGCCAAGAACTTTAAATCTAAGGAGATGTTGGATAGGATTTAGAGAATAATTTAGGTTACACGGATGGTTTGGTTTAAGTTCCTGGTATGCCACTTGGGTAGTTTTTAGTTCCTGAGTGCGGATCCTCTTCCTCCCGGAGGCAGGAACTCCCCGGAGGCAGGAACTCTATGTGGGGCCACCCTGCCTCCAGCGTTTTAATTGGTCAACGTCATTATAAGTGCCACCTCATTAGATTTTATAAATATATCTTAAAAAGTACATTTAATAAGAGGTATAACGGAGATGTTAACGGAAGCGGTTTGCGCTCAGCAGGGTAAGCGTACTGAGTAAGGTATGTGTTTGCGCTCAGCATAAGTCATTAGAAGCGTATCTTAAAAAGTACATTTAATAAAGTATGTGGAGCCGCTCAGCAGGGTAAGCGTACTGAGTAAGGTATGTGTTTGCGATCAGCAGGGTAAGTATCAACTCCATCCATCTCTTTTATCATCTAATTTTAGGGTTTTACAACAAAAATTAATCATATTCAAAGATCAAGTGGACCACACCACCTGAAACAGTGTGAATTGAATTCTACTGTTGAAAAGTTGTTGGGGCCCACAGAAGTTTTATATCAAGATGATATTTGTTTTTTCCATTCATCCATGTCTTTGTGATCTTATGAACAGTTTGGATAAAAAATAACCATCATTGGGTGCTTAGAAACATTTCAATGGTGAAAATCAATACTTCCACTGTTTCATTTGGTATGGTCTACTTGAGCTTTTGATATACTTCAGTTTTGGGCTCAACCCCTAAAATGATATGAAAAAACGGATGGACGGCGTGGATAAACCACATGAATTCGCAGTGGGCCTAACAGAGTTTACTCAGTATGATAAGACTCATACGACGTGTCAAACGGGGACGCGGATTTCCTACCAAAGCCTTTTACAGTAAGATCCTGCGCAAGGATTCCAGATGGGCCCATTGCAATGTTTGTGATAAATCCAACCCGTTCATCCATTTTTAGATATCATTTTAGGACTTAATACCAAAACTAAGGTGTATACAAAATCAAATGGGCCACACGAGAGGAAACAGTGGGGATTTAGTGTCCACCGTTGAAATATTTATATGGCTACAAAAGTTTTGCATCGGTCCAATATTTTGGTGTTTTCACTTCATCCTAGTAAAAATGACCTTATAAACAGTTTGGATGGCATATAAACATCAAGACGCCTAGGAAGGCTTCAACAGTATGAATTTCTTTCTCCACTATTTCATCTTGTATGGCCCAGTTGAGTTTTTGATCATCCTAATTTTTGGTTACATGTCTTCACATGAGCTTTAAAAATGGATGAGTGGATTGAAATTCTTATAAACATCATGGTGGACCCCACCATACATCCCAGTGCTGGAACTTCATGCAAAAGGCTTTCCCCGGTGAATCCGCGTCCACGGTTTCCATTGGAAACGGACTAGCTACTCCCCTGCCACTCGGTACTATGTGAGCCCACCATGATGTATGTGTTTCATCCATGCTGTCCATTTATTTTTCTAGATCATTTTATGGTCTGAGACCAAAAATGAGGTATAACCTAATCTCAAATGGACCACATTCCATGAAATAGTGTTGAATGAACGTTGACCATTAAAAACTTTCTGGGGGCCATAAAAGTTTTGGATCAAGCTTTTCCCTTCATCTGGGTCTTTATGACCAAACCAACATATTGGATATCAAATAAACAGTACGGTGGGCCTTAGGAGGACTTTAAAGATGGATATCCAATCACCATTATTTTCCTGTGGTGTGGTCCATATGAGATTTATATCCCTCTCATTTTCAAAATCAACCCCTAAAATTATATATAAAAATAGATTAACGAAATGGATGAAACGTGTACATCATGGTAGGGCCCACAGAGTACCAACCACCACCACCACCGGGGTGGTGGTGGGGGGAGTAACCAATCTTCTTTCATTTCTATTTGGGATTCAGTGCCACATTGAGCAGTGAGACTCGCTACTGAAGTGATGTCACCTATTTATATGCGCCCCACTATGATGTATGTTTTGTATCTACACCGTCCATCCATTTGGAGAGATCATTTTAGGGCATGAGCCAAAGAATGAATCAGATCCAAAACTCGAGTGGACCCTACCACAGAAAATAGTGGAGAGAGTCACGCCCACCATTTATTATGACTGAATCCAATCCAAACCTTGTCACTTTGTCTACTGAATCCCATCACTTTGTACTGCAACCCCGTCACTTTATCTATTGAACCCTGTCATTTAGTGTTGCAACTTCGTCACTATGTCTAGTGAACCCCGTCACTTTGTACTGCAACCCCGTCACTTTATCTACTGAACTCTGTCACTTTGTACTGCAATCCCGTTACTTTGTCTACTGAACTCCGTCACTTTGTACTACAATATCGTCACTTGGTCTATTGTACCCCATTACTTTGTGCTATAACCTCGTCACTTTGTCTACTATACCCCGTCACTTTGTGCTGTAATCTCGTCACTTTTTTTAGTGAACCCCGTCATTTTGTACTGCAACCCCATCACTTTGTCTACTAAACCCCGTCACTTTGTATTGCTTGACCCGAAGTCACTTTGTCTCTTGCACTCGTCACTTTGTCTTTGTAACCTGTTACTTTGTCTCTTGAACCGATCACTTTGTCTTTAGACCCAGAATCACTTTGTCTATTGTACCAGTCACTTTGTCTTTCAACCTTGTCACTTTGTCTCTTGAACCCCATCACTTTGTACTACAACCACTGTCACTTTGTCTCTCGAACCCCGTCACTTTGTATTTGCAACCCGTCACTTTGTCATCTTGAACTCGATCACTTTGTCTTTGCACCACAATCACTTTGTCTACTGAACCACGTCACTTTGTCTACTGAACCTCATCACTTTGTACTACAGTAGACAAAGTGAGACAAAGTGACAGGGTTGCAGTACAAAGTGACGGGGTTCAGTAGACAAAGTGACAAGGTTGTAGTACAAAGTGACTGATCTGATAGACAAAGTGATAATGTTGCGCAAAGACAAAGTGACGGATTCGAGAGACAAAGTGATGGGATTCTTGACAAAGTGACTGAGTTCAATAGACAAAGTGACAATTGTGGTCAGACGAAAGTGACAGTGGTTCAAGATGACAAAGTGACAGTGGTTACAAAGACAAAATGACAGCAGTGATGAGACAAAGTGATGAGGTTGTACACAAAATGATCGATTCGAAGATAAAGTGGCAGTGGTTGTAAAGACAAAGTGACTCGGGTTCACTAGGTACGACTGACAAGTTGCAAGGCAGAAAGACAAAGTGACAGGGTATAGTAGACAAAATGACGAGGTTGTAGCACAAAGTGGGGTACAGTAGACAAAGTGAGGATGTTGAAGTACAAAGTGACGGAGTTCATTTGACAAAGTAACGGGGTTGCAGTACAAAGTGACGGGATTTAGTAGACAAAGTGACGGGGTTGCAGTACAAAGCGACGGGGTTCACTAGACAAAGTGACGAAGTTACAACACTAAGTGACAGGGTTCAGTAGATAAAGTGACAGGATTCAGTAGAAAGTGACGGGATTCAGTAAATAAAATGACGGTGTGGATACAAAACATACATCATAGTGTGACCCATATAAATAGGTGACATCACTTCAGTAGCGAGTCTCACTGCTCAATGTGGCACTGAATCCCAAATAGAAATGAAGGTGAATTGGCTACTCCCCTCTGTGAGCCCCACCATAATGTATGTGTTTCATCCATTCGGTTAAACTATTTTTACATATAAATTTGGGGGTTGACCCCAAAAATGAGAGGGATATAAATCTCATATGGACCACACCACAGGAAAACAATGGTGATTGGATATCCATCATTAAAGTCCTCCTAAGGCCCACCGTACTGTTTATTTGACATCCAATTTGTTGTTTATTTGACATCTAATCTGTTGGTTTGGTCATAAAGACCCAGATGAAGGGAAAAGCTTGATCCAAAACTTTTATGGCCCCCAAAAAGTTTTTAATGGTCAACGTTCATTCAACACTATTTCATGTAATGTGGTCCACTTAAGATTGGGTTTTACCTAATTTTTGGTCTCAGATCATAAAATGATTTAGACAAATAAGTGGACGACATGGATGAAACACATACATCATGGTGGGCCCACATAGTACCGAGTGGCAGGGGAGTAGCCAGTCCGTTTCCAATGGGAACCGTGGACGCAGATTCACCGGGGAAAGCCTTTTGCATGAAGTTCCAGCACTGGGATGTATGGTGGGGTCTACCATGATGTTTATAAGAATTCTAATCCATTCATCCATTTTTAGAGCTCATTTTAAGACATGTAACCAAAAATTAAGATGATCAAAAACTCAACTAGGCCATACAAGATGAAACAGTGGAGAAAGAAATTCCTATAGTTGAAGCCTTCCTAGGCGTCTTGATGTTTATATACCATCCAAACTGTTTATAAGGTCATTTTTACTAGGATGAAGTGAAAACACCAAAATATTAGACCGATGCAAAACTTTTGTAGCCATAGAAATATTTCAACAGTGGACACTAAATCCTCACTGTTTCCTCTCGTGTAGCCCATTTGAGTTTTATATACACCTTAGTTTTGGTATTATGTCCTGAAATGATATCTAAAAATGGATGAACAGGTTGGATTTATCACAAACGTCGCAATGGGCCCATCCGAAATCCTTGTGCAGGATCTTACTGCAAAAGACTTTGGCAGGAAATCCGCGTCCCCGTTAGACACGTGAAATCGGATTGCGTACGAGTCTTATCATACTGAGTAAACTCTTTTGGGCCCACTGTGAATTCATGTGGTTTATCCACGCCGTCCATCCGTTTTTTTCAGATCATTTTAGGGGTTGAGCCCAAAACAAAAGTATATCAAAAGCTCAAGTACACCATACCAAAGGAAACAGTGGAAGTTTTTTTTTTTTTTTAAACGCACACACACCCCCCACACACTCATGCTAGTGGAATTTCACCACCTATGGGTACTCGAACCCTTGACCGGGTGTTGAAACACCCGGGAGTCTACCACCCAAGCTAGAGTAAGGACCCCGGTGGAAGGATGGATTTTCACCATTGAAATGTTTTTAAGCCCCCAATGATGTTTATTTTTCATCCAAACTGTTCATAAGATCACAAAGACATGGATAAATGGAAAAAACAAATATCATCTTGATATAAAACTTCTGTGGGCCCCAACAACTTTTCAATGGTAGAATTCAATTCACACTGTTTCAGGTGGTGTGGTCCACTTGATCTTTGGATATTATTAATTTTTGTTATATCACCGTAAAATTAGATCATAAAAGAGATGGATGGAGTTGATACAATGCACGAATGACGAGGGTGGGCTCCACGGACTTTACTCAGTGCGCTTACCCTAGCCATTTACTCGGCACACGCAAACCGCTTCCGTTTAACGTCTCCGTTATACTTCTTATTAAATGTATTTTTTAAATATATTTAAAAAATCTGATGACATGGCACTTATACTGAGGTTGACCAATGAAAACCCCGAGGCAGAGGATCCGCACTCTTAGTTCCTCCATATCAACCATCACACATTGCCAGTGTATTTTTCTTTTCTTTTCTATTTTCCCCCTAAAACTATGTCGAACGGGCCAGGCTGACTCATGAGCCTTTCAGCGGGCTCGATTTGGGCCGTTTCTGGCCTAGAACCGAGGCCCAGTAGGGGCCGTTCTGTGGTCCAAAAGCTCTGGGTTTCATTTAAATCCGTGTTGGTCCTATTGAATCATTTCTCAATGAAAAATAATAATAATAATAATAATAATAAAGCAATTTTTCTAGGCCTTTCATTTTCCGATTGGTGAGCGATGTCGGGCCCGGTCTAATCGTGTTTTCCTATCAAGGAAAAAAGCAACAAAGAGAATCATGAAACACGTAGCTTACACGGGAGAGGATTAGGTACGGCCCGGCCTCACCCAAGACAGTACGTCCCTTACCGTGGGGCCTGTCTTGATGTATGTATTCTATATCCAAGCCGTCCATCCGGTTTCAAAGATCATTTTAGGAAATTATCCCAAAAATGAAGCAGATTCAAATCTCAGGTGGACCATACCTTAGGAATCAGTGATGGTTGAATGCTCCACCATTAAAAACTTCAAAGGGTCCACCGTAATATTCGTTTAACGTTTATTTTCCATCCAACCTTTTGGTAATGTCACAAAATCATGGATGAAGGGGAAAAAGGAAATATAAGCTTGATCCAAAACTTTTGTTGGCTACAAAAAGGTTTTAATGGTGAAAAACAACTGTTTCCTATGGTATGGTCCACCTGAGATCTTTATCTGTTTTATTTATGGGCTCATGCCTTAAAACAATCTTGAAAAAAACAATGGACAGAGTCGATATAGAATACGTACATCGAAGTGGGCCCCAAGATGAAGGTGGCATTGTCACGGGTGAGACCGAGACCGCACCTAATCCGCTCCGAGCTTACCCGGAATAGAACGAATATCCAAGCCACTTTCCAGAAATATCATGCAACTTTCTATGATTGCAGGAAGAATAACGACTTTATTCCAAGAAGCTCAATGACAGCCGTTGATGTATGGGTTTTTATAGAAGCATCAGCATTGCAATTTGTGATGCCGTACCATCTTCTCCACTAACATACCACTTTTGGAGGAAATCCGTACCATCGAAGTTCTAACCCCCACCGTGAAGATCACCTGGCACAAAAATCATTAGGTCTATTCACCAGATGAGTCGCGTCATTGGAATCAATGGACAACTGACGGGGTCTGACATAACATACATGTGTGGCCCACATAGTAAGTGGATCAGTATAAATTTTTATAAGAAAGATCTTCGTGGTGGTGGCTACCGTTTTCATGGTACCGATGACCTTCTCCTTTACAAGTGGCATGTTGGAGAAAGTGTAATGCCATTACCTCTCTGGTCAGAATGCAGGTAGTAGGCGCATTGTGGACAATGGACATGACTCATATATAAAAGATCGGGCCAGTTCACACATTAACTCAGCCACACATGTGTGTTGAATTTGGACCATCAGATCCTTTTTTATTTTTCTGTTGGGTAGGGTAGGGTGTAAACGGTGGCCCCCACTTCTGTGGTTGGCAAAAACATGAAACTTTCTACAGCTTTCCACGAATGGACAGAGAAATGGCGTGAGTGCTAACAAGAAATGCTAGCGTGCAGTTGCACAATGTGCTTGATGAGGCACACGTGTGATATATTAGAGCCCTCCATTGCGTTCTCCGCAGCATAGTTTCAAAACTTGGTGACTCAAAACTAGGCCGAGTCAACTCAACAAAACTAGAAATCTAGCCGAGTTACTGTGAAACTCACTGAGAAGTATCACTCAGTCGACACAACACGACTCCAATCAAATCACTAAGTCAAGTCAGGACCTCAACCAATCTAATCAGCGGTTTAAATCACGTCTTAGAAAGTAGGCTGATCTGAACATTTGGTATGCGTACACAGAATTTGGACCGTTGGTTAGGTTCTTTTAACCATTATTTGTTTTCAACTTTTGGGTCCCACCTGACCAAGATATGGGCCTGATTTTGGTATTTAGAACCTACACATTGAGGGTTCACCTGATGAGCGCTCCGATCTTATTGTTTCGTGCCTTCTACCCGTATGAGGTGAATTCGCTTGAGTGAGTGCACTCAGACAACTTGGTTTATGAGCATGAGTCTTCCATGAGGCATGTTCGGTCTGCCCCGCCCTATTAGAAACGGATTGGCTACTCCCCCTGCCATCAGTAGAGGTGGGCATCGGTCCTGTTCTGATCGGATCCGGGCCAACCCGATCAGAACCGAAATATCACTGGGCTTACCCGAATCCGAACAGATCCGTTACCGGATCTGCACCATCTGAATCGGACAGATCCGAAAGATGGATTGGCTGATCCGATCAGTGCCCGACTCGGCTTTCCGATTGACCTAGGTTCCGATCGGTCCAGATGTAATTTATCAAGTATCAACTGTATAGTATTGGAGTGGTTGTGTATCAAGCGTCATACAAAGCCAGAGTACCATACAGAAAGGGTTTAAAAGCAAATTTACTTTTCCATCTCTCTGTCTCTCTCTCTCTCCTTCTTTCCTGGTATTTTTCTTTTCTTTTCTACCCCAAATGGAGCTCACGGATCGTCAGTCGATCGGACTCCATCAGTACGATACAACTCTCTCTCTCTCTCTCTCTCTCTCTCTCAATCTCTCGATTGTAATGGTGCGGAAGCACTCATCCTTTAAAAAAAAAATTTGGGTGCGAGAGATTAATGGCTGAAATGATTTTTATTTTTATTTTTTTGATATTTTTTTTGGATCGGATCCAATAGGATCGGATCTGGTCGGATTAGGCCTAATCCGAATCCGAGCCGAAAAGAATTCGGATCTGGATGGTGCTACCCGATCAGCACCGATCCAGACCGTCGGTTCTGTTCTGATCGGGTAGGATCGGGTCTGATCGGGTCGAATCCATCGGATCGAGTTTATTTTGCCCACCTCTAGCCATCAGCCCCGTGGCTGATGGTCGGTGCTCTGTGGGCCCCACCATGATGTATGTGTTTCATCCATTCCGTTCATCCATATTTAAAGATCATTTTAGGGCTTAATCCAAAAAATTAGAGGTATATTAATCTCATGGGGATCACACCACAGGAAAACAATAGTGATTGGATATCCACCATTAAAATCCTCTTAAGGCCCACTGTACTGTTTAATTGACATCCAAACTGTTGATTAGATCATAAAGGCCTAGATTAAGGGAAAAACCAAAGATCAGCTTGATCCAAAACTTTTATGGCCCCCAAAATGTTTTTAATGGTCGACACTCATTCAACACTGTTTCCTATAATGTGGTCCACTTGAGATTGGAATATAACTCATTTTTGGCATCGCACTATAAAATGATCTGGAAAAATATATGGACGGCATGGATGAAACAAATACATCATGGTGGGGTCCACAGAGCTCCGACCACCAGCCATTGGCTGGTGGCAGGGGGAGTAGCCAATCCGTTTCCGCGAAAAGCGAACCGCATCATCCTTCTTCTTTGATATGAAAATCATGCCGAACAACTCAATGGCTGTGCCAGACCATTACAGTGAATCATATCATTGGTTTTCCAATGATTTTGAATATGTGTCCCGATAGAATAATTAATGGACCTGATTTTCCTTGTGGGCATTCATCATTGTGTATTCCGCCCTTCCAACGGATTGGATTCTACGTTTGAGACATGTTGGTGGGAAACGATGGACATATCAGGCCTTTTCTCATTAGAAAACTCTCTGACATGAATAGAATCTTGTTCACACATCACGAGAAATTCCATTTTCCATTTGCTACGTGACTATGCGGTTGTTGGAAGTAATAACTCCATACCGTGAACATAGACAATACAACACTGGCACGCGTACGGGACAATCAGAACAGAACATGATGTTAGGGTTACTATGGACTTAAAAGAATGGTTTGTACATTGCATAGCCAAGGGCTTGTTTGGTTAAGTGAATTAAATGGTAAAAAATTGCATTATATAAAATTAACACCATTATCACTCAATGATTGCATGTTTCAAAATACTGTGTTGTTTAGATGGTCCACCCATATTTGGGATCAAAACCTTCCTCGGATAAAAACAATATATTAAACTGAACTCATATCTGGTGGTAATCGAATTGTAATCAGGGATCAAATTCACAACTAATATCAATCACATACGCATAGAGCTGGGCATGTCTGACCTGATCCAAACCAAACCGAAAGCCTGGACCGGTGTGGATCGAGTTGGGTCATTCAGACCCAAATGTTTTTCGGATCGAGTTCGGATCGTGTCCAATCCAGACCGATCCGATCCGAAACCCGATCCGATCCAATCTGACCCGATCCAGAGTGAATAAACCACGTGAGAATCGGATGTGCATTGTATTGCACGAACTGTTTGCATTTTAGTTGAATTTTGAAAGTAATAGTCGGTGGAAGCGGATTAACTAGTGTACCACATAGCAGCTATATAGCTGTTGTAGCCTGTAGATACGTGTCATGAGAAGACCAGTACTGACGCTCCTCGAGCTCCAAGTTGTACGAACGGTTCAAAGGAGATCAAAGTTATATGGGCCCCAATCCCCACAGTGATGTATTTATTATTTCTACACTGTTCATATATTTTTACAAATCATTATATAGCATTATCCAAAAACAAATAATATCCAAAGATCATCTGGACTACACCACAAATAGCAACAGAGATAATGATTTTCACCGTTAAACAATTCGTATGATTCACTTCATAGTTAAATCTGTCTTATTTTTCATCTCAAGCCTTAAGACGAGCTCGCCAAATAGATGGACAGTTTGGATATAACACATACCCCATGATCAGACCTAACATCAATACAGCAATGC
Organism: Magnolia changhungtana; assembly: GCA_030180095.1. Classification (NCBI taxonomy): domain Eukaryota; kingdom Viridiplantae; phylum Streptophyta; class Magnoliopsida; order Magnoliales; family Magnoliaceae; genus Magnolia; species Magnolia changhungtana. The sequence goes on from JASAUF010000667.1 coordinate 4,961,691, forward strand.
ACTGTGCACAGCTGAACTTTCGTGCACAGCACGTCAACACAGCTATGTAGATACGTGTTGTGCAAAGGCGAGTAGAGAAGCACCTCGAGCTCCGAGTTGTACGAACGGTTCAAATGAGATCAAAATTACATGGGCCCCACAATGATGTATTTATTATATTCATACCGTTTATCCATTTTTCGTAATCATTTTAGAGCGTTTGAAAAAAAATAATTTTGAATCATATCTAAAGCTCAAATGGACCACACCGAAAATAGTAATGAGGATAATGATTTTCACCGTTAAAAAATTTGATCTAAATCGTACCCAACCAGATCTGACTCGGTTTCCCTGACCGAATCGGACTCGGTTCAAGTCAGGCCAACCATGCATCGGATCGTTTCGAGTCAGATGTCCCGGACTCGGTCCCAGATCGGATCGAGTTTGGGTCAGCATATGTAGATTTCAGACCGAATCGAATTGGACTCAATCCGATGCCCAGCTCTACCCGCACATGCCTATAGATGTATTAGATTTCTCCTATAATATTTACTTTTGGGATTGGATGATACCATATTTTGATTAATTCAATTTTTCCTATTCATTCCAACCGTTGAATGGAATTTTGACGCAGGGGAGGACGTGAGGTCGAGCACCGTCTTCCTCAAGAGGATAACTATTCCGAATCCACGGAACTTCTCTGGACTCCTCACAGAGATTTTCTCGAATCCACGAGAAAAGAGAACAGAAAATAGAAATAAATTCTAATAAATTTGAAATAGATTAATGAATGAATAAAAATGAGTTCACAACCCTTTAAATAAGGGTACTAAGCAATGGAAAAGAAATTAGAATCAAACTACAACTAGGACTCCTAGAATTCGCGACTTACTATAAATAGTAAACCGGTCGTGATGTCTACTAGTGCGCAAGGTTTTTGGCCAAAAATAGTAAGTGTCCTATTTGGCCTCACCAACCCGTTCTCCTAATTATTCTAAGCTCTTTTCACGTTGGGCGCAACTCCTAAAGCCCGACGGATGAAGAGTTATAAGCAAACTAAAACTTACTATTTATAGTAAAAACGAAATTGAAACAGGGAAACGACCGTCAAATCAGGGGTTTCTCGCAATTCCGAGCGACGCAACCCGGCATAGCGGGGTTGGTTGGCTAAAGTAGCTCGTTCTACCCCAAAATCATATATTTTTCGTCGGCTAACTCATCCCGGATTGTGAGATACACCTGATTTAAGGTCGATGGTCCAGATCACTTCTTCATTTGTGGGCCTTTTCTCGATCCATCTTTGCCATGTAATTGTCCGCGACCATCTCTACATCAGTCTCCTCCACTTCAAAAGAACTCGTCCTCGAGTTATCATTATCTGTTGGCTCATGATACTCGGTCGGTCGCGACATTGAAAGTTCGTGAGATCGTCATATCATCGAAAGATCAACAACATAAGCGTTGTCATTGATCTTTCGGATGATTAATCTGTCCAATCTTTTTATTCTTCAACTTGTTGTACATTCGGTCGGAAATCTTTCTTTACGAGATGGACCATTACTTGGTCGCCCACCTCGAACACTTTCTACGTCGCCGATGCTTGTCCGCTTGCTCCTTGTACTTTTCGTTCGAGGCATGTACCTTGTTACGTACCTCCGCATGAATGCCCATGATTTTGTCGCCATATGTTCTATTTTGTAATGCTCTTGCACAGGAGCTTGGGCAGAGGGACCAAGTCTAGTGTATGGCGAGGTACTCGTCCGTAGATAACTGGAACGGGGATTTTCTGTCGAGCGGTTCACCATGTTGTTGAATGCAAACTAAAAGCTTGAGACAAGGCCAAATCCCACGCTTCGGTTTTTCTCCACGAAATACATCGAAGGAGGTTTCCCAACATGCGATTCACAACCTCGGTTTGTGCCGTCGGTCTGTGCACAGGTGGTCTGTATTTCTTGAAGCCCCGAAGGCGTGTATCGAATCGAATCCACAAAGTCCGCCAAAAGTGGCTTATGAACTTCGTGTCATGGTCAGAAGTAATAGTCTTGGGAACCCCGTGTAGCCGCACAATTTCTCTGAAGAATAGATTCGCCACGTGTGTTGCATCAAGAGTCTTCTTGCATGGAATAAAGTGCGTTATCTTGGAAAAACGATCTACTACCACGAACACCGAATCCATGCCGCGTTGTGTTCGTGGGAGACCAAGCATAAAGTCCATAGATAAATCCTCCCAAGGGCCGTGCACCTTGTAACGGGCGTAGAGGCCGTATTATGAGATTGCCCCTTGGAAGTCGACAAATATAATAGCGTTGGACTGCCTTTCCCACATCACGTACCAATTGCGGCCAGTAATACCGTTCTTCCACAAGAGCTCGCGTCTTGTCTCGCCCAAGGTGTCCACTGAGGCCACCTCCATGTAGCTCTTGGATTATCTGTTCCCTTAGCGAACTCTTTGGGATACATAGTCGATTTCCCTTAAAAAGGAACCCGTCTTGTATATGTAGATCACCAGGGTGACCTTCCTGACATCTAACCCATGCATCCTTGAAGTCGTCGTCGTTGGCATATATGTCTTTGAGGCGATCGAACCTGACAACTTCATTGCTCATAGTGACTAACAGAGTTACACGGCGACTCAGCGCATCGGCTACTTTGTTCTGTTGCCCTGATTTATGCTTTAGCACGAATGTGAATTCCTGCAAAAATGAGATCCATTTAGCATGCACACGGTTAATGTTAGCTTGACTATTAATAAATTTGAGGGCTTGATGGTCCGTGTAAAGTATGAATTCCCTTTGAATCAAATAATGTCGCCAGTGTCGCAGTGCCTGGACCACCGCATACAACTCGATCTCATATGTAGACCAGTTCTTGCGTGCATCACTAAGTTTCTCACTGTAGAAGGCTACCGGCCTACCTTCTTGAGACAAAACTCTCCCAATCCCGACATATGAGGCATCACATTCGACTTCAAACAGTTTGTTGAAGTTGGGAAGTACAAGAACTGGGGTCGTGGATAATCTGCGCTTGATTTCAGCAAAGCTTCTGTCGGCCTCGTCAGTCCACTGAAACTGCCCTTTCTTCATGCAATCTGTGATCGGTGACATAATCTCGAAATTTTTCACGAACCGACGATAGAATGTCGCTAGTCCATGGAAACTTCGCACTTCATGAATATTTTTGGGAACCGGTCATTCTCTGATTGTCTTCACCTTTTCCTCATCCACTCGAATGCCCGTGGATGTAACCACAAAACCCAGAAACAATAGGCTATCAGTCATGAAGCTACACTTTTTAAATTGAGGTACGAGTTTATTTTTTCACCAAGCACTTGAAGGACCTTCTTGAGGTGCTCCATATGAGTGGTTTCGTCTTGACTGTATATCAAAATATCATCAAAATAAACCACAACGAACCGCCCAATGAAAGGTTTCAGAACTTGATTCATCAACCTCATGAATGTGCTAGGCGCATTAGAAAGACCAAAAGGCATGACCATCCATTCGTACAATCCTTCCTTGGTCTTGAAGGCTGTTTTCCACTCATCACCCGGCCGTATTCGAATCTGATGGTAGCCGCTTCTTAAGTCCAATTTAGAGAATATTTTTGCGCCCTCTAGCATATCCAACATATCATCCAACCGTGGTATAGGAAACCTGTATTTTATGGTGATCTTATTGATGGCCCGGCTGTCGACACACATGCGCCAACTCCCATCTTTCTTTGGAGTTAACGAAAGTGCACAAAGACATGGGCTCATGCTTTCTCGAATAAGACCCTTACGGATCAATTCCTCCACTTGTCCCTGCAGAATCTCGCACTCATTCGGGCTCATTCGATAATGAGGATGATTAGGTAAACTGGACCCAGGGACAAGGTCAATATGGTGTTGGATATCTCGCATAGGGGGTAACCCATCGGGAAGGTCCTCAGGCCAGATTTCTTGAAATTCATGTAACAAGGGCCTTAGTCTGTCAGGGATGATGGTAGGCTCGAGTTCTTCCCCTTTTACAATTAATGCATAAGTCTGTCCTGTTTCTTTGGATTCTTCCACGAAGTTCCGAATGGTTAAGAGAAAACGACCCTCCACTTTAGAAGTTTCAGGTGGTTCTTCTGGATCCATAGGGGCCAATATGGTCTTCCGGCCGTCCTTGAGGAAGATATATATGTTATCTCGCCCTTTATGAGTGGCGTCACGGTCAGATTGCCAGGGTCGACCGAGTAGTATGTGACATGCTTCCATATTAACCACATCGCATACTACTTCATCCTTATAATGTTTGCCAATTGAAAAAGATATGGTGCACCGTTCAGTTACCTTTGTCTCGCCGACCTTCTTGATCCAACCGATTGTATATGGAGAGGGATGACGCTCGTTTTCAATTGCAATTTTTCCACCATGATCTTGGATACAATATTCTCATTTGCTCCCACTGTCAATGATCACGTCACAAACCTTTCGATTCACCATACACCTAGTGCGGAAGATGTTATGCCGCTGTGGATGCACTTCTTTTCTTGGCGCATATAATAGTCGCCTCACGATGAGCGACTCGCCATGATCTTGTTGAACCCAACCTGAATCATCTGTCTCGTCCTCGGTGGTATGCTCCTGTTCTTCAATATCTGGATCTTCATAAGTGTTATCAGCACTACCATCATTAATGGCGAGGTTTGCCACTTTTCGCTGGGGACAAGTATTTGACAGGTGGCCGGGCTGGCCACAACGATAGCAGCTGTCGGGCCTTGGCCGAGCATAAGGGTTCGAAATTCTACTTGGACCAGCAGCAGTGGAGACGCCCCTTTGGGGTCTAGCTTGCCCGCTTCCCTGATCTCGGTTTTCAGATGTAAGAGGTTGCGTGCGTGCTCCTACGGGCTCCTTCCCCTTAGGTTGTGGAGCTCCCTAAGGTGGACCTGCCGTAGTAATCCAGGCAGTAGGATAGGTCCGTGTGTTAGGACGTTCAAGTTGCGCTTCTGCCCGAGTAGCCAACTTGATCGCATCTTCATCGTCCAGACGGACTGCATCTGGACCCGATCTTGAATCGCCATACGCAATCCACCGTTGAATCGGGCGACTTGCTGCGATTCAGTCTCGACCAAATCGTTACGCGCCGCCAGGCGGTAAAATTCTTCTGCGTACTCTCTTACCGACCGACTACCCTGTCGACAATTTTAGTATTGTTGGAATAATACCTGATCGTAATCGCTAGGGAGGAATCGGGCGCGTAGTAGCTGCTTCATCCGCTGCCATGTACGGATTGGTGCTTTCATCTGCCTGGTTCGTGCGAGTTGCAGTTGTTCCCACCAAGCTGACGCTCCTCCTTTCAACTTGTAGGCCACTAGCTTGACCTTCTTTTCTTCAGGGATGTCCATATAGTCAAAAAATCGCTCAACTTCAGAAAGCCAATCGAGGAAATCCTCAATGTGTAGTTGGCCATTGAAGTTAGGAATATCAACCCGTATCTTGAAGTCTCGATCTATTCGATCTACCCGATCGCCGCCTTGCCTGGGGTGTTGGAAGATCACGTCATCGATCTCTTCTTCACTGGAGCCCCCGTCCTCAGGAACGTCCCTTGGATGCACGCTGGTATTATCCTGCGATCAGGGCGATTACGGGTTTCAGCAATTGGTGGTGGAGGATTACCACCAGGAACACGGAGTTACCTTAGGGTTTCTGCCAAGAGATTCGATATGCGGTCCATGGAAGCCTGCAGCCCTTGCATGGCTTGCCGATTCTCTTGCTGCGCTGCTTGGAAAGTTGCCGTCGTTAAAGGAAAATTTCCTGGAGCATCGTCTATGGGATTGTTGCCCGACCCGTCGTTAGAAGCCATCGACCTGAGGAGAAACCTCGCTCTGATACCAAACTGACGCAGGGGAGGACGTGAGGTCGAGCACCGTCTTCCTCAAAAGGATAACTATTCCGAATCCACGGAACTTCTCTGGACTCCTCACAGAGATTTTTTCGAATCCACGAGAAAAGAGAACAGAAAATATAAATAAATTCTAATAAATTCGAAATAGATTAATGAATGAATAAAAACGAGTTCACAACCCTTTAAATAAGGGTACTAAGCAATGGAAAAGAAATCAGAATCAAACTACAACTAGGACTCCTAGAATTCGCGACTTACTATAAATAGTAAACTTACTATTTATAGACGGTCGTGATGTCTACTAGTCATAGGTTTTCGGCCAAAAATAGTAAGTGTCCTATTTGGCCTCACCAACCCGTTCTCCTAATTATTCAGCTCTTTTCACGTTGGTAGCAACTCTAAAGCCCGACGGATGAAGAGTTATAAGCAAACTAAAACTTACTATTTATAGTAAAAACGAAATTGAAACAGGGAAACGACCGTCAAATCAGGGGTTTCTCGCAATTCCGAGCGTCGCAACCCGGCATAGAAGGGTTGATTGGCTAAAGTAGCTCGTTCTACCCCAAAATCATATATTTTTCGTCGGCTAACTCATCCCGGATTGTGAGATACGCCTGATTTAAGGTCTGATGGTCCAGATCACTTCTTTCGCCAACCGGGCCTTTTCTGATCCATCTTTGCCATGTAATTGTCCGCGACCCGCTCTACATCAAATTTGCATAGGACTAAATGCAATTCCATACCACATAATCCCAAATTTCAAATAAACCCTAAAGATTGAGAAATGATTTATATGAGAGGTGGTTTTTAAGTTGAAAAAACCTTAGTGGTTTTTTTTTTTTCCTTTTCTTTTCTTTTCTTTTTGACAAACTGAATTAAACATTTTTTTTTTTTTTGTTATAAAAAAACACAATTGATTTTAAAAAAGCTTTTAGCAGCCATCGAAAACATAAAAATTGGAGGTAGCCACACTTATTGATAAAATTGAGTAGAAACGGACCAATCTAAGCCATATGAAAGAAAATTACTTGAAAGGAAGGAATTAAGAGAGGCAAAACAAAATTGCTCATGATACAAAAGTCATATTATTTCAGTCCAATTCTTTTATTTTAAATTTATTTATATATGATATGCCCATAGATGCATGCATACATGTAGCTGTCGTTTTCGCTATTTTTTTTTATTTTAAAAAAGAAAAAATTTATTAAAACACAATCCTTTGTTCTCCTACTATTTTGCATTTTCATTTATTTAACTAATTTTTTATCATCTTTTTAATGATCATAAGAATATCGAGCTAGAAAATTTGCTCTACCTTCTTTTCCTTATTTATTTATTTATTTATTTTGTGTGGGCATATAATATTGCTGACTATGGTCAAGCGCGTGATAGAATGAGTTGGACCTGAAAATTAGGCCCAGGCTCAGCTCAGGTACAACCTAGGTGTAACCACACGTTTTGGAAGTCAGTGTCGATTAGTCAATTTACCGTAAAATGATTTTAATCCAAGTTAACCAAAGTAAGTAAGAAGTGATAAATTGAGTTTTATACTCATTGGTTTGCCACTATCTTGAGACCCGCTGGCACGTGTACATGTCCAAAATTATATATTTGTCGGCACGTCCCCATGCCACGTGCTTTGACACAAGACACAATGTATATAAATACTAACTGTAGACTATTTGTAACTTTCATGCAGTTGTTTTATTCTAAAAACAAGCATAGTCTACCTAATAATATAAAAACAGGGGATAACTACAGATTTGTAAAGCTACTTTCACTAATAAGTGTACAATTTTTAGCATTGGAACATATACCACAAGAGAATTTTCTTAAAGAGAACTGCTTCTACTGCTCTTAATTAGTCCAATCCATTGATCAAGGTTCTTTTCTTTAGGTCCAGCGCATATTTCATGGGCTACCATGCAATATCATACCAATCTAACAAATATTAACCATTAAGACTGTTTTTTCAAAAATAGGTCCAATCAACAGTTTCATCCATCTATTTATTTGAGCCCATCATGGATTACCTACGATTTTAAAGAATTACTTTTTTTTAGTCAATCGCAACCATGTCATCCATTGCGTGCAACAATGATGGCTTTAGAAAATAAGGCTAAATCAAGGATGGTTGGATCTTCAATTTTGCATGGAGGTCTGAAATGTGTTTTGGACTGAATGGACAGTTCAGATTGATCATTGGACTGTCCAAGTGAACAGATACAACTAGGACCAGTATATAACTTATAGTGCTCTCAGACCACCATAGCATCTCTCTTTCTTAAATTGATAAGCTCGACCCTAATAGAAATACAATTGTTCTGTGGAGGGTCCATATCTCAAAAATCATGCTACTTTGCCAATCACAACCGACCAATGGGGGGTTTTGCCTGTTGAATGCAGGTATTTCTTTCTCTCTTAGCCTTCCCTTTTATTCCTTATCTTGATGGCTAGGATTGCTTGATCAGTTTGATATCGTCATTGTGCCCTTACAACGAACGGAGATATTCTCAAAATTATCATTTTCTCGATGAGAATTGTTGGTAATTACATCTTCTAGATTTGGCAGCCATTTATGAATTTCGGCTCGCTTTGGAAACTATCATGGAAGCGGAAATTGGAGACTTTTTAACACTTACATACCATCACTTATTTATTCTAATAATGTATAGTGGTACACGAGAAAGATATAGACCATCCATTCCACATGGCCCACCGTCCACATATTGTAGTCCAAATTTGCACTGTATGAGCATTGATCATTTGATTGAAGGGCTATTGATCGTCCAATACGGATTTCCTGTTATTTTTTATGTCCATTGCCCACTAGTGGGGCACTGATCCGACGGTTAAGGTTCTCTAACTAACGAAATTATCAGTTATGGTCCATTCGCCAATCATGACAGTAGGCGCGCCGACCTCCTTCATGTGTGTCACACAGACAAGGTGGGAAAAGAAAAAAGGGTTAATGATTACAATACCCTGTCAGGTGTAATCACCATATAATATTCTAGCTGCGTGAGGCCCACCATGACATTTCGGGGCCACTCAACCCGTACGTTAGATGGACCCTTACCCCTGCTTATGCCTAGATCCAAAAATCCAACATATCCATATATACCTCAGATGTGCCCTTACCCTGCTTTGCCCTAGATCCAAATATCCAGCATATCCATACCTCAGGTGGGGCCATACAAAAGGGAGAAATGGCCAACACCTACCAGAATTAAATATGGAATGTGGGATCACTTTGTTCAGCATATCCTATCCAAGCCAGTCATCAAGTCCGCCCACCTGAATAAAGGGCCGCATCAAAAAGGCCATTACAAAATTTAGGTGGTCTACACCACGCAAATTTGTAGGTTTTACTCATGACTGCACGGCCATCCCTGTGGTGTGCCCCACCTTAGTTTCTATGGTTGTACGGTCAACATATGAAGGGGCAGCATATATACGCGTCAGTGTGGGCCCACACAGCTCGAACTTGTGGTAATCACCAACCCTTTAAACCTAGGTGATCATTCTCCACAAAACACAAAGTGCTAAGTAAAGGTACTTGTTGGGGGCCTTGCACAAAACCTTAGGATCTAGCCCTCCAGAACAAACCAGAATTATGGATAAAGCAATGAAATAAATCAAAGCAACAATCACACACCACACAAGAGATTTTTACGTGGAAAACCCTCAAAGAGGTAAAACCACGGGACCTCGTCCAGATCAACAATCCACTATAAAGTAGAACGTTACAATCTTCTTCACTCACACGCAGAGTGGATAAACAATAAGAGAAATAGAGAAAACGGAGAGATCTAACCGATTATGAGAACATAGAAGTTTGAGATATAAATTGCAAAGTAGAAAAACCTCCTCGAGTTAACCTCCCTTCTATAAGCTTCCTCTCTCTTATTCTCCCCTCTCTCACCTTTGATAGCCCTCTTGTATTTTTCTCATCAACACAATATCCATAGAAAAATCCTAGGACCCCTTTTATAGTTTTAGGAAACTCCTTTTCGCATCCTAGTTATGAAAGGACTTGCGCATCCTAGTTGCGAAAGGATTTCATGATCCTAGTTACGAAAGGACAACGGGTCAAAAAAACCCATCAAATCTCCCCTTTTTGACCTGGGAGGGATTCACCTTCTTTAAGCCGCCCAGGTTTCTACAAACCTCAAATTTGCCCTTGAGCAAAGCCTTGGTCATCATGTCTGACCCATTATCGTCCGTGTGGACTTTCTCAAGCTGTAACACCTTTTGTTCCAAAGTATCACGATCCCGGTGATACCGAATCTCTATGTGCTTCGACTTGGAATGCTGACTTGGATTCTTGCTCAAGTGTATAGCACTCTGACTATCGCAATAGACCACGTGCTCCTCCTGCTTCAGGCTAAGTTCCTGTAGGAACCTTTTCATCCAAAGCATCTCTTTACATGCTTCGTGAGCTGCAACAATGTGCTAGGCCCTGTAGTTGACAATGCTACGACCTTCTGTAACTTGCTCTGCCAAGAAACCGCTCCCCTGCAAACGTGAACATGAACCCCGATGTAGACTTCCTGGAGTCTATGTCACCTGCCATATCTGCATCTGTGTAGCCCTCTAACACAGGTTTACTGTCACCATAGCATAGGCTCAACCTGGATGAGCCTCTTAGATACCGTAGTATCCATTTTGCATACTGCCCAATGTTCTTTGCCGGGATTGGCAAGGTACCGTGACCACTGACAACACCAACCGCATATGCTATATCCGGGCGTGTACACACCATAAAGCATACATCAAACTTCCTACGGTGACGCGTAGGGTATCTTCTCGCATCTCTTCCACCTCGCCTTCGTCTTGGGACTGCCTGTCGCTCAATCTGAAGTGACCATCTAGTGGAGTCTTCCGACCGCATTTGCATTCATATTGAACCGCTCTAGGACTTTCTCAATATACCGCTCTTGTGACAGCCAAAGCTTCCTGCTGCTTCTGTCACGGGTTATCTCCATTCCTAGGATCTGTCTAGCCGGGCCCAAGTCTTTCATCGCAAAAGACTTGCCCAACTCCTGTTTCAGCCTGTCAATCTTCTTGATATCTTTTCCCATGATGAGCATGTCATCAACGTATAATAGCAGAACTAAGAAATCACCATCTGAGAACTTACGCGTGAACACACAGTGGTCCGACTCCGTTCTGTCATACCCATGTTTCAACATAAACGAGTCGAACTTCTTGTACCATTGCCGTGGAGCTTGTTTCAGCCCATACAAGCTCTTCCTCAGCCTACACACCATATGCTCATTGCCCTTGACTTCGAACCCCTCTGGTTGGTGCATGTAGATCTCTTCTTCCAGGTCACCATGGAGAAAGGCAGTTTTAACATCTAACTGCTCTATCTCCCAGGATCCATGCTAGCGCTGCCAACCCAAGCACACAGTATGGATGTCATCTTCACCTTGGTGAGAATATCTCCTCGAAGTCTATACCTTTCCTCCGACCAAACCCTTTAACCACAAGTCGGCCTTGAACCTCATCGTGAATTCTTCGCTCAATCTTCTTTCGAACACCCACTTGTTGCTCGAGCTTTCTTGCCCTTAGGCGGTTTCACCATATCATAGGTGTGGTTCTTATGCAAGGATTCCATCTCCTCTTGCATAGCTTTCAACCACTCCTCCTTATGCTCGTCGGCTAGGGCCTCGAATAATCTTCGGCTCTCCCCATCGGTTAGCATAATGTACTCGTGCAAAGGAGTACCTCTTGACGGTTGTCCGTCCTAGATGACCTCCTCACTGTGGCTCAACAGTGGATCAAGTGGGGTTGCTCCCCGGTCCATCTTCCGAAGGAACTCCATCGTTCTCTCGCACCTTCTTTGTACTCCCCGTCATCGGGCACCACGGGAGGAGTAATCGGATCCATGTCCTCTAGCTCACACTGAACTAAATTTGGTTCTCTCTCAGCTTACCAATGTCTTCGATACACCGATCTTCAAAGAAAACCACATCTCTGCTCCCGACGAGCTTCTTCTCGGTCGGATCCATAACACATGTAACCGAATTTTTCATCACCGTACCCTAAGAACACACACTTGCTGATCTTCATATCGAGCTTGGACCTCTCGTCCTTTGGTACGTGAACGGATGTCCTGCATCCAAACACCTGAGATGAGTATCAGACGATGGATCTGTCAGCCCACACCTTCTCGGTACTTCTCCATTCAACGGGGCGATGGAGACTGTTTATCAAATACACCGCCGTGCGCATTGCTTCTCCCCGAACGTCTTGGGCAACTTCGCATGGGATAACATACATCGATTCTCTCAACAATGGTGCGATTCATTCGCAGCCTACACCATTATCTTTGGGGGTCTTGGGAACCGTCTGTTCATGCCGTATACCCCTGGGACTTGCACAGTACTCGTGAAAGTCGCCAATGTATTCACCACCATTGTCGGTGCGGATGCACTTCAATGGTCTACTGTCTCTCTCTCGACCATAGCATGAAACAACTTAAACACACCAAAGACCTCGTCCTTGGATTTCAAAGCATAAACCCAAACCCTCCTAGATGCATCATCTATAAAAGTGACAAAATACAATGCCCCACCCAAGGTTTTTGTCCTCATAGGACCACAAACATCGAATAAACCAAATCTAATGCATGCACTTTATTAACATGAGAAGCGGTTTTAACGAATGAAACTCTATCTTTGTTTCCACGATAAACAATCAAGACAGTTTTGAGAGGCATACCTGTCACGTCTGGAAGGAGCTGCTTCCTCGCTAGTAGCTGAAGCCCTTTTTCACTTATGTGGCCTAGACGCTGTGCCACATGTCAATAATCGAATCTTCGTGCGTTCAACCCACCCTTGCACATACCGACACTTGCCTTGTAAAGGGTGCAACACTTCTTTCCTCTAGCCACGATCAATGAACCCTTGATGAGCTTCCATCGCCCATCAGCAAACCGGCTTTCATAGCCATCATCATCCAACCTTCCCGTCGACATCAAGTTGAGGCGAAGGTCTGGGATATGCCTCACATCCCTAAGAACCAATGTGCAGCCCACATCAGTTTTCACACAAATATCACCAACTCCTACGATCTTTGATACGCCAGAATTTCCCATCTTCACAGTCCCATAGTCACCTGACTTGTAGCTTGTGAAGGAGTCCCTGTGTGGAGTCGCATGAAAAGAAGCTCCCGAGTCTATCACCCAGTCGGTGCCCTGACTCGTAGCTGTGAGACATACATCGTGATCTGTAGAAAGAATAACTACCATGTCGCCATCCGAGCGACCGCAGTGGAATCGATTCATCTTCCTTCCCTTTTCCTTTCTTGTCATTTTTTCTTGCCACGACATTCATGCTTGTAGTGGCCCTTCTTGCTACAGTTCCAGCATTCAACCTCTTTTATGTTACTCGACTTGCCTCTTGATTTATCTCGGGCCTTTCGGCCCTTCCTGTTCTTTCCTCTCCCCCGTTCCTGCGTCACAAGAGCCTCTTGCTGAGTAGACCCCTGAGACTTCCTCCTTGTCTCCTCATTGAAGAGACAGCTGTTACTGTTCCATGGATATCTTTCCGTCTGGCGCGGAGTTACTTAGAGACACCACCAATGTCTCCCAACCGCCGTGCAATGAACTAAGCAATAGTAAAGCCTCGCAATTCATCATCCAGGGACCATCTTCATAGAGGTGAGTTGGTTCACTATATTACCGACCTCATTCATATGCTCGACCCGCAGAACCACCATCCTTGAACTTGAGATTTACAAGTCGCCTTATCGAAATATCTTATTAAAGTTTGTCTTCCTCTCATACACCCTTGTAATTTTAGCCATAAGCTTACTGGTGAGTTTAGTAGACACATGGTGGAACACAGAATCATCCAACCATTGTCTAATAAACCCCACCGCCTTTCGGTCCATCTTCTTCCAATCATCATCGGTCATATCCTTGGATTTTCTTGATATGCACGAGATTGGAGAATATGAGTCCTTGCAATGAAAGCAAGTCCTCCATCTTAGCCTTCCATATGGTCCAGTTAGAACCATTGAGGCCGATCATCCTTGAGCCACCTTCCATAATTCAAAACCGATCCTACCCGTTCAATGAACTTAGCTACGATACCACTTTGTTGGGGCCTTGCACAAAACCAGGATGCAGCCCTCAGAACAAACCAGAATTATGGATAAAGCAATGAAATAAATCAAAGCAACAATCACACACACACAAGAGATTTTTACGTGGAAAACCCTCAAAGAGGTAAAAACCACGGGACCTCGTCCCAGATCAACAATCCACTATAAAGTAGAACGTTACAATCTTCTTCACTCACGCAGAGTGGATAAACAATAAGAGAAATAGAGAAACGGAGAGATCTAACCGACATTATGAGAACATAGAAGTCTTTGAGATATAAATTGCAAAGTAGAAAAACCTCCTCGAAAGCGAGAACCTCCCTTCTATAAGCTTCCTCTCTCTTATTCTCCTCTCTCTCTCACCTTTGATAGCCCTCTTGTATTTTTTCTCATCAACACAATATCCAGAAAAATCCTAGGGACCCCTTTTTATAGTTTTAGGAAACTCTTTCTGCATCCTAGTTGCGAAAGGACTTGCGCATCCTAGTTGCGAAAGGACTTTGCGCATCCTAGTTGCGAAAGGACAACGGGTCAAAAAAAACCCATCAGTACTTTCAACGGGATCCTAGTAATTTAATCATTCCAAGGAAGAAGATACAATGAGCCAGAAGAACCGAAAAGGAGACATATAGTAACATTACACGTGGCATGATTGTCTTTCAATTAGGAACGTACATTTAGAGGGACCCAATATGGATGGAAAATTATTCAAGATAAGGCATAGATCTGATGATTCTTGCCATCTGCCTTCAAATAGACGGTGAGAAATAAAAGCAGTTTAGGTGTAAAAAGTATAGTTAAATGATGGTTATGGCCTCCTCGTAAGTATGATTTTTCGAGCATTGTCCGTCCATAATGAGGGCCACTAGTTGGACGGTTCAGATTGACGGATAATCCATCCACGTCCAATGCAGATGGATGGCTCGATCGCGTTCCCGTTCTTTCCACCATTCAAATGAACATCGTGGCATTTTGCAATTCCTGTAGGGGCATTTAAGTATTTTCCAATTTTCGGGAGGCAACCAGTTATACTCACGTGGGAATGCGGTTCGCAGGCTGGAGAGACGCCCCCCTCAAGGTGGGGCCCATAAGAGAGACTCCGCGTGGCAGGTGACGCACCGATCGGACTCCTCTGCGATACCTTATTTAAGCAGTGCATAAGACACCCGAGTCTGTGGGGCTCATCATGTTTTATATTTAAAATCCACTCGGTCTATCAGGTTCAATCCTTGATGTTAGGCCCTAAGAGAAAAAAGTAAACAGGATCGACTACTTAAATGTGCCACAAAACAATGAAAAATGGGGATGGTATTCTAACTATAGGTTTGTATGTGGCTGTCACCATATGTTATATCCTTCATCAAAACCGTTAATCATTTGTAACTCACGTAATGACAAGACAAGGGACAAAAATAAGCTTGCTAAAATACTATTGCAAGCAACACCATGTGAACTTAGTAGTTTTGGTAGCAATTTTACATTGTTCCCATTGGTGTCGTCCATGTGAGTTTTTAACTCGTTTTATCCTCAGTATCTACGGTAGAAATAATGGATGTCGGCTGATGGATGGCGTGGATTTTACATATACAATATGGTGGAGCCAACAGTGCTTGGGTGATTTAAGCGCTGCGCAAAGCAGGTGTTGTGGACGATTCCGACACCTTCAGCACGCGGTGACGTGATGAAACCCGTGGTGTGACTCGCGCTCTTTCCTTGGTCTTTCTCAGTGTGCCGTGCCGGCGGCCTTTAACGCCCCGTTTGACCCGCCAGGGTCAACACCAAACCAACCAGGTCCGGCTTCTCCGTCCCTTCTCTTTTTAAAGTATGACTTGCCTGTTTGTCCTACACAACTTAATAAACGGTGGTAACTCATAAACGGTAAAAGTGGCACGCTTGCAAGGCATTCCAGATTGTCCAAATATTAGGGAAGGTCCCAACCATATGATTGATTGATGCCAGATGAACGGTTAGAAAGAAAATGGTCAGGGTCCACCTTCGAAATGGATAAGATCTGACGGTTGATATCATTAGGAAGCGTGAGTTCTGGGCATTATTACATTCACAATTGGGCATTTGGTTTGAATGGTTGGGATTGTGGTATCAACGTCGATCATGGATGAATTGCCACAATGGAGGAACTTCTAACAAATTCACATATTACTCAGCATTTTCTCTTCTTTTTTTTTCTTCCATAATAATTGTCGAGTGCCCCTGTTTATGTGGACGCGGATTGCGTCCTACCCCCGCTCGGACAGTAATCCGTCCGGGCAGGGCTCTCTGGGACCCACCGTGATGTAATCATTTCATCCACGCCGTTGAGATTTTCTCTCAAATCATTTTAAGATACGAGATAAAAAATGAAGTAGTTTCACAGCTCCAATGGACCACACTAAAGGAAGCTGTAATGATATGACATTCACCGTTGAAACATTTCTAAGGGCCACCGTGATGTTTTTTTACTATACAACCTATTCATAAGGTCACGTAGACGTGGATGAAGCGAAAACATAAATATCAGCTTGATCCGAAACTTCTCCAGCTACTAAGAGGTTTTTAATGGTGAACGTTTAATCCCCAATTTGTGGTCCATTTAAGCCTTTTGGGTGGCTATTTTTTTTTATAACTTAAAATGATTTGAGAGAAAATCTCAACGGCATGGATAAAATAATTACATCACGGTGGGTCCCAGAGAGACATGCCCGGACGGATTACCGTCCGGGCGGGGGTAGGACGCAATCCGCGTCCTGTTTATGTCCTAAAAAGAGTGTACTTATGTACCCTTCTAATTCGAAAATGAAAACAGTTGTACTGAAAATAAAGCAGGGAGGGTGTAAATATCAATTTAATAAAAGCCACATACCCATGCCCTTCCCTACGATGACATTAGGAGACGATGACATTATCCCAACCGGACGCGGATTTCCTGTCAAAGCCTTTGGCAGGAAGTTCCTCTGCTGGGATGCTAGGTGGGACAACCGTGATGTCTACGAGAAATCCACACCATCCATCCGTTTTGAGAGATCATTTCAGAACACGCGACCAAAAATTAGGTAGATCCAATACAAACGTGGGCCGTACGAGAGGAAACAGTGGGGATTCGGTGACCACCGTTTGAAACATTTATATGGCCAAAAAGCTTCATTTCAGGCCAAGTTTATAGTTTTTTACACTTCATCCCAGTGGTAATGACCTTATAAACGGTTTGGATGGCATATAAACATCAAGGTAGATCCCAGGAAGGTTTCAATGGTAGAAAACTCTTTCTCTGATTTTCCCTTTCGTGTGGCCGTCTAGATTTTTTTGATCCACCTAATTTTTCTTATGTGTCCTAAAATGATCTCTCAAAACCGATGGACGGTGTGGATTTCTCATAAACATCTGGGTGTACCCCACCTGGCATCCCAACGCAGGAAATGCCTGCATATGGCTTTCGCAGGATATCCGCGTCCATCTGGACCTTTTGCCTACGAAGTCCTTACATAGATGGGCATATGGAAAAAGAAAAAAGAGAAAAAAATACTGATCGAAAATCCTCACCATCTGTACACATTTCTTGAAGTCTGGACCATTGTTTCTAAATAGGATTCTATGGGTAGTGATTATTTGCCACGTACGTCCTTCTAAATGGACGGTGTAGATCATCTCGTTTTGTGCGGAAGGATCCAGCCTTAAATAGGCTTATCGTGACATTAAGACAATGTGTGCTTGCATCTATGCGTGCGTAAAGCAAACGTAGCGTATGGGCTTTGACCACGTCCGCTAATTTTATACCATAGACCTGACTAATTACTTACCTTTTTTTATTAAACCTGAACAAAATTTACCTTTTCAAACTAAACCTCTATTTATACGGACGAATTCATAAAGATAAAAATACTTTTACTTTTCTCAGCTACTTACTCTAAAAATCAGTATAAAACCCTATCTCTTTACCTTCAAAATTTAAGATAAAAATACCTATACTTTTCCCCAGCTACTTACTCTAAAAATCAGTATAAAACCCTATCTCTTTACCTTCAAAATCTACTTTCACATCGTAAACTTTTGGGCGTTGGAGAAAAAAAGGCACACAAGGGAAGAGCCTACCGTGCTAATTTTTTCTTTGCCCAAAAAATATTGGAAATTTCAATTTTGAGAAAGGATCTCATATCGTTCCATACACACCCACAGATTTTATCAACTAAAGTGTTGTATGTGTGACAATCCTGTCCTTTAAAAATGTGGGAACCACCATGAAGTTATATTGGAAAGAAAATTAGATCTATTTACTCATTGGGTGAGCAACACATCAGTTAATCATAACACCGACCGAGTGATGATTTTGAAGTTGTATCGCATCTGACGAGTAGATCAGATCGAGTTGATTTATGTTGAAGATGATCATCATGGTCTAGCACGGATTTTGAATGGCTCGGATGACATACATATATTACACATTGGAAGAAAAGAAAGGGCTGGATGTGACTGATCAGATGCGCTGTAAGTGGCCATTTCTCATTTAATTTTGTTGATAAAATGCCCTATTGATAAATAGACTGATTGAAACGCCGAGGTTCACTAATCCCACTTGTCTTGTCTGTATGAACCAGGACCATATATCACCATACGCCATTATTGTACACGTGTGAACAATACAAACCGTTCAATTGGGTGGGCCCTGTTGTGTCGATGGTCAGACACAATAATCAACGGGACCGACCATAAAGTTTGCCCAACTTTTTTTCTCGCCGTCCGTTTATTTGTTACAGTTTACTCCACTAAATTAATAGTCATGATCTTCAAGCATGTTTCACATGTAAAAGAGAACACATTCATCTAAAAATAAGAAAAACTAGCATTTAATACTAGAGTCTTCCTTATTTTCACCTTTCTTCTAAAGTCTCGTGAGTGACATTGTAAGTGGTTATAATGGGTAAAAAGCTTTGGTATTATTTTAAAATTTTTATATTCGAGAAATGCTTGAGTGGTCCATTCACTTGGAAAGTTCATTTGATTGATCTGAACCGTCCAAATCTAAAAACATTTCATGCGCCACCATGCAAGCATTACAGTGCTCAGATGCAAATAAATAAATAAATGCACTTGTTCAGATGATCCAATCCATCCTCAATTTAGCCTTATTTTCTGTAGCCTTCCTTTTCAGAAGCCATGGACTTGATGGTGATGTTTGCCTAACAAAAGTGATTCCTTAGAATCATAAGCTATACATGATGTGTTCTAACAGATTTGTGCCAGATTGTTAATTGAACCTATTTATGTGTAAATGATCTTGATCGATCATATAAAAGATCAATGATCAAAAGGTTAATATTCGTCAAATGAATGTCAGAATTTCATAGTGGCCCATGGAATGTGTGTTAGGCCTAATGAACACTTTAGATCAATCTATGTCCATATGCAACTAGGCACATGATAATTATTGTGCTATGAGAGCACTGAAGCATTTCTTATTTTTCATTCAATCATATAATTGATTTAGTGGAAAGTCGGTTTCATATAGGGCTTCTTTGGTTAGAAAATTCCAATGTATTTTATATTTTTTAAACATTAATTACACGCTACAGTATTTTGTGATGGAAGGAATGATGTACGACATTGACAGCACCAATTTTAGGTATGGAAAGTGAGATGATCTCTGTGGGTCCCACCATGATATATATGTTTTATCCATGCCATCCAATCTTTTGCCCACATCATTTTAGAGTATCCCTTCAGAAATGAGGCATCCAAAGTTCAAGTGGACCACGCTATGGGAAGAATATTTAAATGGTTAGTATTTAATCTCCACATTTTATGTAGTATGGTCCACTTAATCCTTGAATATATATGTCTCATTTTCAGGGAAATGCCCTAAAATAATCTATACTAATGAATGGATGGAGTGATTATAACACATATATCATGGTGGGCCACCAAGCATTGGCTTCCAATTATCATGAGATCTGATGGGGCAACTCTTTTTCACTTTCAAAAGCAAGTGGTGTTGTTTGATGTATGCATTTAATGTTGGTTTGAGAGAAATTATATGAAAATATATGTAATTATATTAAATCAAATTGGCCCTAAGCCATTTGATGAAACATCTTGAATTTTGCCCCCTAAATTAGACTAATTAATCATAAAATATTGTGAATTTTTTTTTATATTTGGTGCAACCAAACACGCCCTTACCAATTTGGAATGCGTTTTTGTTTTTGGTAGTCTTCCACCTGATAATAATGCTGTCAGTGACTTAATTATTTTTATTCACATGGTCACGAGAAGAGAGTGCTAAAATGGTTCTTCCTGCAGAAAATCCTGAGTATCAGGTTGTTTATATTACTTGGATATGCCACTATTACTTTGATATGATGTGGTAGACGTAGGAGAAATAAAATAAGGCAGGCCCATCTCTCCACACAACACTTGTCAGATCTATATGTCAATCGGGATCACTCGTCTAGTGGGCCTGATCATAGATGACCAGTTCCTTGGAAATCACACCTATCATACAATTCTAGGCCTCAACTTTCTTCACTTTTAGGCACTTAAAGTAATTTTATTTTCTACCATTGATCTTGGGTCTAAATTGACGGATAATCTGATGAACTTGTATCTTTGAATATATGCCACTCATATTAAGGCCCACAAGATGTAGGGCCCTGGTTGATTCATTAACGCGGCACGTCTACTCTAGGAGATGGCTCTACCGTATCCCGTTCTTCCGGCTCTACTGCATCCGTCTACCATTTTAAATTTTAGTCGATGTCGGGAGGTAAGGGATTCTTTGCATCATCAGCACGCATTATTTAAGGAGATCTGATCTCCTACAAGCAAGGTACCGCAACACATAGTACCGCATCATCTTTCCTGCTAGCATGTCACCCTAGTAGGACATCAGTACCATGGAAACGGTAGGCCCGATCATCAAGATCACCTGGTACCAAAATCAGGCCTGTCTACTTGTCAAACGGGCCACATCATTGGAATCAATGGAAAACCTTAAGTCTACAGTTGTGGCCAACCTGTTGAGTAGATCTGCCTTGTTTTAAAAGGAAGGATGTCCTAATGGTGGGGCCTATTGTTTAAATGGTACTGATTTCGTAAATAAGGGGCATTTTGGCGGGAACAATGGTACCGTACCACAAGCTGCGGTACCTTTGCTTTGGGTGATCAGTTCTCTTATTCTAATCCTGTGATAATTTTCATGGTTATTTCCACCACCATTTTCTTAAATAATTTTCTTAGTAAGAAGGTTTCAAGTCCATCCAGCTGGACCACAAGTTCTTGTCCACCTAGCAGATAGCTTCCAACCTTTCAAGTGCATGCAACATCCAAACCATCCAATAAGTTGGCCACATCATGGGATCACCTTCTGCGAAACCAGCCGCATCAACTCATAAAAATCCCCACGCTTATATTTTTCTATTTATCAAAGACCATACATTTTTCCTATGTTGTGGCCCACCTGATTAGGAGGCAAGGATGATTTTCACAATATCTAATCATGGCGGGTCCAACATATTGGAAGGGTTGGATTTTTCATGTGCTTAATAGGATGTGGGTTATTGAATGGTGGACTATTACTTGTGGTCCAACGGGCTAAACTTGAAACTTTTTCTTTCTTAATATCACTTTTTCTTTCTTAATATCATTTAATACCACGTTGAATTTGTCGTTTGATGTCTCCTTGTTGGTCCAAGGAAGGTGAACCACCAAAGCAGATGTAGGTTAGGGAACTATATAAAGAGGAGGGTTGTATTTTTAAATGACCAATATACCCTCATCAGAACTGAAAATTGGACACATGGTTGGATGATCCCTTCATTGAAAACTAGGTGGGTCTCCTACCCTTTTAGTAAAATAACCACGTGTGGGAGGAGCTTATGTGGGAAATCCACTCATGAGATCCAATCTTCAGTGAAGTATGTTTTTCTATTAGAATGGAGCTTTAATGAAAGGGTTGGCATCCTTTAACTAACTGGTTTTGTAAAATTTCGCTGTCGGTTGCTTTATTTCCATGTAAAATGATTTACTATTTCTATCGACTGGGTCTTTGTCTCAAATTAGATGTCCTGCATTGAAAAGATATGTGGCTTAGGTAGTTTAGCAATTAAATAGTTGTTTGGTAAATATATGATATATGGTTGTCCATTATTATTATTATACAATATTTCTTGTTGTTTTTAGAAGATTAATTAAAAATGATACATGTTATAGTAAAGGAAAGATATATTAGATTAAAATTTTTTTTTATGATACTTAGAATATTTTTTTACGGAATTACAGTTGATATGATAATATATAAGACATGGAGTAGTTGAAAGAAATTCAAAGGCAAATTGAACGATTAAAGCCATCTAAGAAGTCTTTCTTGTTTTTCTTTTATCTGTAATTGAAAAGTCTTTTTGTATAAATGGTAAAGGTGTAACCCATCATCAAAGGACGAACCTTACCCTCTGAATATCATTTGATCTCTTCAACATATTGTACAAGTGGCGAATAGGCGATCGATCTCATTCGGTTTCCGTCATATAGCACGTATCTACCTATTTTGGTGCTTAGGGTTATAGTTGTTCGGTCTAAATTGAGCTGCACATTCAATTCTAACACGCTCACACTTGTTACATGATAAAAACCATAAATCAAAAGCCAACTGTTTTTTGGTACGTCCAATGAAACTGATAACATAAGCCAATATGAAAGTAATGAGTACGCGAGATGACTGATAGATCTTTTTAATATAATGATGATTATGTTATGTGATATACAAATGGTGAATTAGCTTATAGTAGAACAGTCGCAAATTTTGGCTAAATGGATGGCTAGCCAAGCCGAAAGCCTGAAGATAATGTTTTTTGAAAGAGCACCTATCGTGCCGTAGTAAAATGTGGCTCAGCTAATTGTTGATATCAATTCTGTTGGAAATCTGACATCAGTACCGCCAGCACTACAATTACCTCTTCCACAATAGAATATTCTTCTGGCTCCAATTTAGGAGATACAGAACGCTCTATTATCCACCAAGTTCAGGTGACCAGAGCGAGAGGTCATGCATGTTATTTTAAAATAAGAAAACCACGATATACCTACAGGGCAGTCCTTCCTTAGGAATCTACTATATCATAGAAAACAAAACTAAATAAGCTTTGAACCACCTCGAATGGCTGAATCACACCATTTGAATAGTGATCAAATTATTCAAATGGTTCAGGAAGTAACGAGCTAAATGTAAAACCGTATTACTACATCAGTCAACATAAGCCCTATTTAGAATGGATTGATTACCAATCTATATTGTTATGACTGATTTTGCCGTTTTTCAATTAGGATGGCCGAGTTCAACCAAGACGGTCGAATTTGTAATCTCTCAATCAAGACAGTTGAGTTCGATCAAGACATACAATTTTGTCATTTTTTATCAGGACGACTGAGTTCAACCAAGACGGCCGAATTTGTTATCTCTCGATCATGATAACCGAGTTTGACAAGACGAATGATTTTGCCATTTTTCGATTAGGATAACTATGTTCGACTAAGATGATCGAATTCAACCAAGATGGTTGAATTCACTATTTTTGACCAAGTCAGCCGACTTTAAGGTTTTTCGATCAAGATAGTCGAGTTCAACTATGATGGCTAAATCGATATTTTTATATGGCCTAGCAATCATATTTATTATGCCAAACAACGAAATAATATTGATGAGAATTGTTTCTCTAAGGCATATTTGATTAGGTGTAAATATAGATAAGTAATGATACAATTATAATAATCAATATTGACAACGTTTGAAATATAAGGAAATTCATCTGGAATTTCGAACAAAACCTCCTATTGCAAAAGCAAAAACTCTATGGGCCCCACAACAATGCATGTGTTATATGTACATCATCCATTCATTTTCTCTTATCGGTTTTTAGGCATTTAGAAATAAAAAATAAAAAATTGAAGCAGATCCAAAGCTCATGTGGACCCAACCCCAGAAAACAGGCATAGTGAGTGTCATTGTTCTCACAGCTTCCTTTGGTGTGGTCCACTTGAGCTTTGCATCTGCCCCAAAGATAGTGAGTGTCATTGTTCTCACTGCTTCCTTTGGTGTGGTCCACTTGAGCTTTGCATCTGCCTAATGTTTGGGCTCATGTCCTAGAATGATATAGAAGAATGAATTAACGGCTTGGATGAAACACATACATCATGGTGTGGCCCAAAAGTTTTGCCACATGCTTGTGTCATGGAAATCGAGTGACAGCTTGAACTGCTGGTCAAATTTTAGTGGAGTAAATATAAAAAATAAATAATTATAACTGATTTAACTTAATTTATAGGTAATTACCTCCCTGGAAACAAACTGGCCCTTCTAGCGTGCTGGTATATGCAAATTGCTACTTTTTTTAAATAGAAAATTTATTAAAGATAGCAACAAAAAAATATAAAAAAAAAACTTAAACCCTCCTGAATGATTTTAGAATGACTTTAAGTTATAGCTAGATTCTTCCAATCTTAAAATAAATAAATAAATTTTAGAAAATTATTCAGAGGTCAATGGCCATTAATTAATTGGGCAGGTTGTAGTGCTCTTCAGTAGCTTCCCAGGTATATCTTATAATATCAATTTTGATAATGGGTTTTAAAAATTATACCCCTCAAAAGTTATAATTTGTGTTTGGTCTTTTTTCCAATCCAGAACTTATTAATCTGATTTTCTTCAAACCTAGCACTTCATAAAGCCATCCATAGTCTTTTTGGCAATGTAGTGCGTTTGGTTGCACCACATATATCACAAAGTTTAATGATTAATCAATCTAATTTGATGATATTTCATAAAATTTGGCACAACCAAACGCACCCTAATCGTCAAAAACTCATATTGATAATGGCTTTTACTGATTCCCAGTAAGGAAATCTGCACATGATGTGTATATATACAAATATTATGTGCGTTCATATGGGGAAGTTTTCCTTGCAAAATCAGGCCCATCTGATAGGTGTCTAGATGTTTGTTAGCCCCACCCACATCCACTCTATCTACACGCCTGTATGGGAAGCGTTGGAAACATCTGAGAAATGCCAAAGGTAGCCCCAACTGCAAAGATGAACAAATACAAATGTAAAGGATAAATACAGCGTATACGAAGCGTCGGGATTTTGGCCTTTGATTACAGGCCT
The DNA here is from genome assembly GCA_030180095.1 of Magnolia changhungtana. Classification (NCBI taxonomy): domain Eukaryota; kingdom Viridiplantae; phylum Streptophyta; class Magnoliopsida; order Magnoliales; family Magnoliaceae; genus Magnolia; species Magnolia changhungtana. Next base: position 4,986,803 of record JASAUF010000667.1, read on the forward strand.
CAGTTCGTACGGTAGTGAGAGGTAAAATAAATTAACTTGGATTATTTCAACGGTTGACAACATGGCTCTTTTGCGGTAATTGGACGGTTATCATGAACTTTATGTACTCAAAAGGTGAATATTCTAAATCTGAAAGTCCATTTTAGCCATCCCCTACCCGAGGTTAGCTTTATCCTAATAACCGTTCATTTCATTGAAAAGAATCTAAATCCAAAGAATAAATTCCCGATGTGTGGTATTGCAATACGTCGCGATGTATTACAGAAAACATCTAGTAAGTTATTATTATTATGTTTTTCTTTCTAAATTACAATGCCACACTACCGCGTCTTTACATGTACACGCGTTTTTAATTATGAAAAGTGGGACGCACGGTTAAAGAATCCAAACCGTTGTTCTGCACTATCTTTCCACAGATGGACCATGGATCAAAAGGATGATCGATTGACATTGAGGGAGCCAAGAAACTCAAGTATGCATTAAGAGAAGAATGTCTTTACATTGCTTTGTGGGATCTTACATTCCGAGGTAGATTTGGGGCATGCTCCATCACGGTGGGACACAGACAAAATGTCGTGATTACCTAACAATGGGCCCCACTTATGAGAAGGGAGAGAAGGCGTGTATACTGTTCAAAGATAGTTCCACTAAGACAAGTGGGCATATGGCTAACTCAGCTCCTGTCCAAAAACCTTTCTGAATTTCTTTATGTATTATAGAGGGGGAGAAAAAGGATGGGAAAGAAAGAGGTCGGTTTCTTGCAATCAAAGCAGCCTTGGTTCGGGTTCGGAGCTAGGCTCGGATCGTGACTTTGAGCAGATAAGAACGACCGAATGCCCAGCAGACCCCATCTACCGCCATTCCTCCACTACAAGAACCCACGCCCATTCCTCTCATTCCCTTCGAACGCCTCTCTCTCTCTCTCTCTCTCAGATTCCTAAAGAAAGTGAGAGGAAACCCAATTGAAATTCCGATTTTTTTTTTTTTTTCCTTCCAATCCATCAAACTGGCGATTGATCAAGAACACACTTTCAAAGAAATCAAACCCAAGAATCGCAGAAACATGGTAATCAACAATCTCTGTTGCAGGATGCGTTTGGTTGCACCAAATATCATGTTTCCCTGACACCCGTATTCTCTGTTTTTCTTCATTCCCCTGTTTTATTTATTTCTTCCGATTTTAGCTTTGTTGTTTGTTACTAATTCTAACCATTGATTTGTATCAAACCAGGGAGCTGGAGTTCCCGATGAGGACAGCATGTGGCCTTCCTGGCTTCGCCCCCTCCTTGAAACTAGCTTCTTTGTTCAATGCAAATTCCACAGCGACGCCCACAAGAGCGAATGCAATATGTATTGTTTGGATTGCATGAATGGGGCTCTCTGTTCTCTCTGCCTCGCTTATCACAAAGACCATCGAGCCATACAGGTCTGTTCTCTGTTTAGGCATTTGGGTCTTTTCTTCCTGCGAAAATAACGGCTAGGTCTGATGAGGCAATTCTGTTATTTTTACAGATACGGAGGTCATCTTACCATGACGTGATTAGGGTGTCTGAGATTCAAAAGTTCATGGACATTACAGGGGTGCAGACCTACATCATCAACAGCGCTAGGGTTGTTTTCTTGAACGAGCGGCCTCAGCCCAGGCCTGGCAAGGGCGTTACCAACACCTGCGAGGTGTGCGAGAGGAGCCTTCTCGTTTCGTTTCGATTCTGTTCACTGGGTTGCAAGGTAATTTCTTTCCCGATATTGCCCCTGATAAAAATACCTTATTCTCCTATAATGAGAAAAAAGCTGTCAGATATCCGATTCCCTTTCTATCAGAATCAAGCACTGAAAGCAAGGTCATTTTGGTCATTCCAATGCACCATCACCCTCCAAAATTTACATCTTTTTCCTTCACTTGCTTATTTTGGAAATTTCCTCTGTATTGGAAATGTGGGCATCTTTGCAATCCAGGTTAATCTAATTCAAACCCTTTTGTGGGTCTTTTTGATTTCTACTCAGATTGCTGGAACTTCATCGACTCCGAAGAATCAGAAGAAGAAACGGTCGGCGGTAGCGACCTCTGACTCGGAAGACTCTTACTCAAGCAGCAGCAGCCATGCCCATGAGAAGACCGTACGAAGCTTCACCCCATCAACACCACCCCCAACGGTCTTAAATTTCAGGACTGCAAAGAGAAGAAAGGGCATCCCTCACAGAGCCCCAATGGGAGGGCTGATACTAGAATACTAGAGTAGTCATATATACCCATTACTCGGTGTATATCTCAAGCCCTTAGGTTGTAAGAGGGCTGGTGTTGGAAGTCAAGCTATGGTGTACATACAAGCCAAAAACAAAAATAAAAAAGAAAGAAGAAGAAGAAGGGTAGAAATGTCAATGGCAATGTGGAAAATTAGGGGGTGGAAACAGGAATATGGAGGTGTACGTAGTATACCTAAGTTTTGTTAGGGGGTTTTAATTAATTAATGTAAATATGTATATTTTGGTTTGGTAGCGAACAATGCAGAAGATATAAAGAGATGGCTGTAATGTGCAAAGATATCTAAGTACAGTATTGAAATAAGGAGGTCTCCGTCCCTTGTACAGTATTGAAAAATTTCCCTTTTGGGCATGTTTTCCGGGTGGGGCTTCGATGCGTGGCGCCCACCGGGCGGCCGTCGCGTGCTACACGTGGCCTGGATTCCATGCTGATGTGGATGGGAAGACATGGCAATGCCTATTGCTGGAGAGAGCTCAATGGGCATGCCGTCTTTTTTAATGGGAGATGGATCACACGTGCCACACGTTTCGTCTTCCGGCTTCTGTAGCCGCTGTGGCGATTCCTCGGCACTCGGAAGCGTAGTCGTGTGAGTGGTCCAGTGCTATGAAACGTCCATTTTGTAGACTCGTTGCTATACATGGCTACCGCGACCGTGAGAAACTAGCGCTAGCGGATGATTAAGACCATCCACTTTCTCTAGAGCAATCTAGAACGAAAGAAGGAAATTTACGATGGCCCGCATTCAACTCCACGAATCAAAGGTTTAAAATCATGTATGAAGTGTGATTATACAACGATAGCTTGTTAATTGCGTTAAAAATAATATTGGCGGTTCAGCACAGGTTCCTGAGTCGCAACGAACGAACGCCTCGACAGCTCTTCGTCTTTAACAAAATGGTAGCGTTGTTTTGTTGTCCAATTCATGTCCTCTACTCTGGTAGAGTATGACGCTTGATGCACCGGCACTCAAAAATTGTATGGCATGCATTAATTCAAATTGGACTTGGAATGGGTACTGCCTATTCCTGAACTGACCTGCCACTACACTTGGCACGGCAGAATTTGACCGATTAAATAGGTTGGCGTGAGAGATAAGGTGATGGGGACATCATGCGCACGCACACCTTCCACGCACCTATGTACGTAAAAGGAGGGCCCCACCATCGATCTGGCTTGATGACGATGTCCAGGGAGGGCCTCCTACCTAGAAAACGAAGTTGTAGTTCAAAATGGTGGGCCCGATAATCAAGAAAAGCACATCATGGGATCTCATGATCGTGGCCCACTCGTCGGATTGATTTCATATTTTAGGTTTTGCTTATTATTATTATTTAGAACATCATGAACGATTTAGATTTCTTTATTTGATTTTTATTTTAGTTTACTTCATCGCCAAGTAATAGGTTGCGCACATAGTGCGAGTTTTTGGGTATAGAGTTTTCACTATAAATAAGCATCCCTTGTAATTTTTTTCATTCATTGAAGCTTAATAAAAATTTCTGTTTTATTTTTTTGTTCTCTTAGTGAGTTATGGAAGAATTCAAAAGTGGGTGCGAAGTCCTCCCTTTTTGAAGGGCTAATTACCGTGTGCGAAGCCACATTTATCCCCATCCGCCCTTACCCTCTTCCATCCATATTTCTCATCTTCTATCATCATTATTGCTTTGAATTTCTCATATTTTACAGATATTCATCTCCCTACAGCCATTTTTTAGAATCTAGACTTATAGGAGGGTTGAAACTTCGGTAGAACACTACGCCTCGACCTTATGTCGGATCGTTATCAAACTTGGAGGGATTGGAGGTCTCCCCTAGCTGACCAAGGCCTAGGTATCACTTTGTGGAGGCGGGCTTCCATCACACGGGCGGTTAGCCCACCCGCGCACGTGCATCAGCCCCAGGCCACCATCTGCACGCAGGAGCTTTCTCTGGGTCAGGTTTTTCTCTTATTTTTCTTTTTTTATTCCTATTTCCTAAATCTTAGCCTTAGTTTGCATTAGCCCTAATTTATTTGCCCCCTTTTCACCCTAGGGTTCCTTGAATTAAGATTGTGGAATCCCTTGGATTAGGGACTGTTTGCTATGCATGTGTGGTTGATTTCTATTTTCCTTTAAACATCGCTTGGTTTACAATTTTTATTGGTCCAGTCTTAGCCTATGTAGGCCTGGACCCGCGTAGATTCTCTTTTACTTGAATTATTAAACTTTTATGTGGAATATGGAATTTGTGTAATTGTTTCTGAATTAAGGTGATTTTAAACCTGAAATTTTACACATCATGTTTAATTTCATGTCCTGCATTAAATTTGGTATCAGAGCTTAGGGTTCTTATAGGAGAATACATTACATGTTTAGGATTAGTTTGTTTGAGTATATCATGCATTCATGTAACACCCTGAAAATTGGGGGTCGAGCAAAAGCTCAACTCCCGAGTTTCAACGCATCACTTATGCAACATAGATAATGATGATTAAATGTTGTCTGTATTGGTGCATTAAACATGAGTGGGATTATACTAAAACAACATATCATACTCCAGAGATAATGTAATTAGGCAAGCGGAATACTGAGATAGATATATAATGTATACAAGTGTTTCGAAACCTCCAAAGTATGAGTATGTTACCAGGCTGAATTTATACATGAATGGTTTCAAAATTTACAAAATATCAAAGTGTAGATGTCCGACTAATCTATAAGTCCCTGTAATCCCGTCGAATCAGCACGGGGTCTACATAAACCCATCTAAGAGCTGAACGTAGGAGAATCTTTCCTCCATGCCTACGAAGTCCAACTCCACTGTATATAGACTTTGCTATCACCTGTATCTAAACCAGAGTGTGGTTGGTGTTTTAAAACACCATCCCAGGTGGAAATGAGTAACTAATTCAGTGGAACTATAAAGCAAAGGTTAACATGTTATCAATTCAGTCAAGCAGTAATGATAATGCAGTACAACAATCATATCCCAAGTACTCTTGTTAATACAAGAATGGTATGCGATAATGATGCATGCCCTCGCCTGCACTCACTCTGCGACATCATCTCACGATCGCGGCATGCACCCCTTCTTCTGTGCTCAACTCTAACGCCAAAGGCACATGCAAATGCGGTGCATATACGTGATTAGCTAAGTTCTTAATTAGACTTATTCATACAGCAGGTTTGAGAAGCTAAGGTACCTCCTTTTATATCATCTACCCAAACAATGATCCATCTAGGGTCATCAATCCTAGTTAATCACATACGATAGCAGTTCTAGGTCACTATGGAGATGCTCGTCACCATCAGCGCAGGCCTAGTTTATACTCGAAGTTACTACGGAAAGGCTCGTCGCCTTAGTGTAGTCCTAGTGTATACTCGAGGTTACTACGAAGAGGCTTGTCACCTAATTGTAGGTCGACAGCTCGAATACAATGTCCCATACCACCGTATTCGGCTCATGAGTTTGGTTTGCTCACTGGTTACTACAGGGAGGCTCGTCGCCCAAGCGTAGTCTGACAGCTCGACCACGGTGTCTCATACTACCATGCTTGGCTCATAAGTCTTAGCGGATCAAGGTACCAAGGTTAAACGGGTTTTACATTGGTAAGTTGATACCTTAGATTCAAGCAGTAGCGTCCATACATGGTGAACATACATTAGGCCAATCCAGTTACTTGACAAGCTCGACTGGTACGAGCGCACGTTGAATTAATCGACATGGAGCGCGTAAGCACCCCTCGTGGCCTAACCACTGTCGATAATCACTGTACGATCCGGATTCATCGAATGTATCCGTCATGGTTAAAACAGTTTGACCATCAATCGTAAACTGTTACCGATTACCTGGACTGCATCGTAGCCCCAATCACACTCCAAAACAATAGCATTCACATATGATAGTCAAAGACAACATGTGACAATCAATCCAAATATAAATCTCATTTGAGCATTTTAACAAACACATAGTGTACATGTTAACAAACATAGGCATTTCATCCATAAATCATGTAATAGTAAGATAGGTTACCTAAAGAAAATAGTAACTATAGATAAGGGGATTGAGAATCCTATCTCAAAATCCTCATTAAATACATTTTAACAAGCATTTTCTCATTCAGACATTTTATCAAACACTTAGACTACACATATCACGTACATGTAATAAATTAGTTATATCATGTATTATAACAAATCCCTTCATAAAGGAGTTGTCACACGTACAACAATCATGTATCCTCAAACATTAATCATGGCCAACTCAAATCATAATTCCATATTCATACATACATTTAAACAAACACATGGAATGCATTATTTTTAACATAGTTTATATATATATATATATGTGTGTGTAATACACGGAAACATCGTATCTAAGCATATGAGATAGCAATCAAGTTAGTCATAAATCATCAACTGACATTGAAAGCCTTAAAAATCATAACCTAAACGTTTATAGTCTGCACCTTTGTCTACGGCACAACTGCTACCTGAATCATGAAATAGGTTAGTTATTTCGCCGATCTACCTATTTGGATACCTAAAACATATTAGGGTTAGGATTTCTTACCCAAAAGCGGAGTTAAAAGTGATGGTGTAGCGACACGAAAGAGACGATTCGATACGTGGAGCGGTGGGACCGAATCCCGGCTACTAACTCCAGATCTCTCTCACTTCTCCTCACTTTCTCCTTCTCTTTTTCCTCTCCTCTCTCATAGAGTTTGAAATTCGTATGGAATGAGAGAAGGGTGAGTTTAGGTCCTTATATAGGCCCAAAACCGACGCTAACGGCCTCAGGGCCATGGTATACTTAGGTTATAGCCAAAAGGCATCTGTTTCGGGCCAACGGAGTTCATGTGGAAGTTCATTACCTGCACACGGTTAGGGGTAAGTTCCCTGACAATGGATCTAAGCCAAGTTAAGATTTTGGTCCGATCGGATTTGTGGATCGACCGCGGAGGACCCGTTTCAGTTCAACGGTCATCGTTACTTGATCAGGGCTAAAAGTACACTAACATGTGTTGAAAATTTTCCCTGATCCGAGGGAGTTGTTGGGTCAGAATTTGACGGTCTGAAACCTTAAATTTGGCCTACAAGTGAACGGCCCAATTCACTTAAGTTCTGGCTCATTTTCTAAAAATATTCGGATTTCTCACACACTCCGCTTAAGGCTCAAGTTACACATTTCTGGATACTATTTGAGCTCAATTCCCGCGATGGTTGTCAAACCCAATAAGGCTGTCATAACCTTATAGTTTCGCGGTCGTCGGACTTTCGACGCACGGTCCAGGATCGATACGGAGTTTCAATGTGCTCCCGAGAGCAACTGAGTTTTAAGATCTCTCATAGGTTTTTAAGTAACATTGAGTTAGTGATTTTAATGGTTTTGGGTCTTGTAGTTTGTATATAAAGTGGTTCAAGCTAAATCTATCGGTTGTTCAGTTTAGTACTTAACTAAATTTCACCCTAATTACTACAGAATAAGGTCCTAGGGTAGTTCTATGTCCCTTTTTGGTACTTTTAGTTAGTATATTATTTTAATTATTTTTTTAATAGTTCGCCATTAAGTTTACTTCACCTCTACCAAATTTCATTAGATTTCGTGTTGTAAAAAACTTCTAAAAATTTTAGAAGTAGCAGCTGTCCGAACTAATAATTTTCGGATAGTTGTCACATCAACCTAAATTTAACTATATTAAAATTTTTACAATATTTTTCACTTATTTTTATATGAAACTAGGTTTATCAAGCTTCAATCTGGCTTTTGAATTACCTAATTTGGAGTTATAACGAGGGAGATATGACTTTTTGAAGTTGATAGAACAGTGCAGAAAATCTGCAGTGAAGGTCTACCAAAACTTGGTGCACCGGCGGCGGGCCGCCGCCCTCTCGCTGTGCTATCTGGTGGTAATTCCACCACTTGATTCTTGAAATGAGTGTATCTTGCAAAATGGGATGAGTTATTCGATGTGCAATATATGATTTTGGGGTAGGAGAAGCTTCTTTATCTAAATAATCTATTTATTTTGTGAGATTTCATAAGGTTAATAGTCAAAAACCCATTTTGTTTATATATTTACTATTTATAGTAAATTTTAGTTTAAGTATTGTTCTTCATCATTTAAACTTTAATATTAATGTCTAATATGAAAGTACGTAGAAAAAATTAAGGATAAGGTGGTGAAAAGTGAGATTTTTGAAGGAAATGGGTTGAAAGGGGATTTGAGGCTTTAGGATTGAGTTCTGAGAAGTCAATAAGGGATTATGATCGATCCATTGCCCAAGGACATGTAACTCCAAGTTAGCAAAAATCTGGAACATTACAATTCAGTTCATCATATGTAGCTTTTAGGAGTCCATAGTCTCTGATATTAATTGCTGAAATTTCTGTTAGCAAGAAGTTAGCAATTTACATTGCTGTAACTTTTTATTATTCCTTTATTTTGACAACTATATTGCTGGATTTTAGTAGCACTATGCAGTTTCCCTCATATAGAGTCTCATAGGATCATTTAGTCCCATAAAGCCGTCATAGAAAGTCCTTAGGTGGAGTTACAAGTTGTACGCTCACACGTACGGGTCATAGTTTTAGCTAGCACATTATACTAAACATGAAACAATTGCTAGAGTCACTAAATAAGTTGTTCCAACAGATCGAGTCTTGGGGTAAGCGTTTGGAACAAGACATAGATCAACGCCTTGACCAAATAGAGGCCTCTCTCAGGACAAACCCTACCATTAGGGAAGATGATCAATCTCAGGCAGGTGGCCAGGAGGATAGACCAATTAATGGAGGTGGCCAATGAATTAGTCATAGGCGTGCACCCGTACCCCTACCCTATGAGGGACATCAAGACCATTATTTTGAGGGGTACAATATGTGCGACCTCGTGGCTAGAGACAATGCACCAAAGGCTAGTGTAGAGTTACCTACTGAGGTCGTTCCAGTAGTGGATGAGTTTCATGATGTCTTTCCTGATGATATACCGGATGATTCTCCCCCTATGAGGGATATAGAGCACACCAAAACATGGGACATCGTAATACCTACAGTCAAGTTTGCGTTTAATAGTTCTGTCGATAGGTCCACAAGTCTCAGTCCTTATGAAGTCATTACTAGTTATAAACCTGAGAAACCTATTGATCTTGTCCTTATGTCACTGTTCCATAGGCCATTAGAGCCTGCAGAGTCTTTTGTGCATCACATTCATTCATATGATCAAGAAATCAGGCAGAAGATCACTACTAGCAATGAACATTACAAATTTTCTGCAGACCGGCATAAATGTTTCAAAGAATTCAATGAAAGAGACTCTGTGATGGTCCATATCAGGCCCGAGCGGTATCCTCTGGGAGTCGTTTGTAAATTATACGCGCATAACGCTGGACCCATCAAAATTATAAAACGAAACGGTTTTAATGTGTATGTAGCAAATCTTCCACCCTCCATCGGAATTAGTTCACATTCAATGTGAATAATCTAGTTGCATTTCAAGGGGCCATTGATGCATTATCCAGCCTTTCGCCTAACCATCCTAATTCATCAAACCTTTCCATTGATCCATGGCCCCCTCCTGACCTATTTTTCCGGCCTCTGCCTCCCATACCTATCCGTCCCGCCCATCTCAGCCTCTACCTCACATACCTACCCTTCCCACACCTAGAGAGGAAATAGATGATATTCTGGACCATCAAATAATATCTACGTCGGACAGCGGGTTTCAGAAGTACTTGGTTAAATGGAAGTCATGCCCAGCTTCAAATATCACGTGGCTCACTGAGGAGGAGCTTTAGAGACTTGATCATGACATCCTGTATCGGTTCAGGAGTTTTATTTTGCCAGCGGCGAAATCTTTTCAGCCAGGGAGAATTGATGGGGACATCATGCCCACGCGCACAGGCATACCCCCTACGCACGTACATACGCAGGAGGGTCCCACCATCGATCTGGCTCGATAACGACGTCCAGGGAGGGCCTCCTAACTAGAAGATGAAGTTTTGGTTCAAAAGGATAGGCCCGATAGTCAAGAAAAGCCCATCATGGGATCTCATGATCGTGCCCACTCGTCGAATTGATTTCATATTTTAGGTTTTGCTTATTATTATTATTATTTAGAGCATCGTGAACGCTTTAGATTTCTTTATTTGATTTTTATTTTAGTTTACTTCATCGCAAAGTAATAGGTTGCGCACATGGTGAGAGTTTTTGGGATATAGGGTTTCCCTATAAATAGGCACTCCTTGTAGTTTTTTCATTCATTAAAGCTTTCCTGCTTTATTTTTCTTCTCTCTTAGTGAGTTGTGAAAGAATTCAAAAGTGGGTGTGAAGCCCTCTCTTTTCGAAGGGCTAACTATCATGGTGCGAAGCCACATCTATCCCCATCCACCCCTACCATCTTCCATCCATATCTCTCATCTTCTATCATCATTATTGCTTTGAATTTCTCAGCTTTTGCAGCATTCATCTCCCTACAGCCAGTTTTTAGAATCTGGACATATAGGAGGGCTGAAACTTCGGCGGAGCACTACGCGTCAACCTTACGCCGGATCGTCGTCAAACTTGGAGGGATTGGAGGTCTCCCCTGGCCGACCAAGGCATACGTGTCACTTTGGGGAGGCGGGCTTTCATCACACGTGCGACCAGCCCACCCACGCACCTGCATCAGCCCCGATCGACCATCTGCACGCAGGAGCTTTCTCTGAGTCAGGTTTTCTTCTGATTTTTCTTTTTTCATTCCTATTTTCTAAACCCTAGCATTAGTTTGCATTAGCCCTAATTTATTTACCCCATTTTTCACCCTAGGGTTACTTGAATTGAGATTGGGGAATCCCTTGGATTAGGGACTATTTACTATGCGTGCGTGGTTGATTTCTATTTCTCTTTGAGCATCATTTGGTTTATAATTTTTATTAGTCCAGTCTTAGCCTGTGTAGGCCTGGACCCGCATAGATTCCCCGTTACTTGAATGTTTGGACTTTTTATGTGGGATATGGAATTTGTGTAATTGTTTCTGAATTAAGGTGATTTTAAGCCTGAAATCTCACACATCATGTTTAATTTCATGTCCTGCATCATAAGGCTTGGTCAAATACGTACTTAGCTGAATAACTTTCTAGCATGCGTTCTTTCAAGCATTCCTCCTGCTTTGTTTCAAGCATGCCTTGGAGGATATGGATTATCTACTTACAGGTACCTTTTACTTTAGTGACGTCACCAAGTTTTATGGGCCTCACCATACTGTATGTGTTGTATCCACACCGTCCATTCATTTGGAGAGGCCATTTTAGGGCATGAGCCAAAGAATGAGTTAGATCCAAAGCTTTAGTAGATCACACCATAGAAAATAATGAGGATTAAACACTTCCCATTAAAAACTTCTACGGCCACAAAAGTTACCGATCTGTGTTAACTTATGATCAAGTTGGATCTTAAATAAACATCATGGTGGGCCATAGGAAGGTTTCAACAGTGGACGTCACTCATCCCATTGTTTTCTGTGGTGGGGTCCACTTGAGCTTTCAATCCGTTTCATTCTTTGGCTCATGTCCTAAAATGATCTCTCTCAGTATGGATTAACCATGTGGATGATCTCTCAGTATGTTGACGTCATTTCACCAGCAAATCTCACTACCCAACCTATCACTGGCTAATCCGCATCCATTTTGAAGGGGATTATGTCATACAATAACTTACTATCCAATGAAATCCCACCACAATAGAAGCAGAGGCATATGCAAACAGTACTCAGTCCTTGTCCATTCAAGCCAAACAGACGTGTGGAACCCACTGTCATAAAACAATCTGTATGTCCACTACTCCAGTAGTAAGACATTGAAAAAAGTGTAACACTTGTTTTGTGATATGTTTAAGTTAGTTGGGAACTTAATTTACACAATTGGAGTTAAATAAGTTATCAGCCAAGTATGCAAATTCCAAGTATTTCCTGAAATCCCTGCGCATCATTGATCCCACTCTGCCAGAGTATCAAAGTTTTATCTATACATCCCACGTTTTTATTTTGGAGATTTTTCCCATGTTGAGGGTGCTACAAGAATAGTACTCCCATACTTAAATGAATCCGTTGACCTAGACTGTTCATTAGGTCGAGAGTGCATGAATTTCATGGCTACCTTGCCAACATCACACTCATCCAACAAATATTAACCATGTGATCAATGGCCTTTAATATGGACGAACATGAATTTGATTTATTTATTTGTTATGATCCATTAATGGATTATTTAAGATTCAAAAGAATCACTTTGTTTAAGCAATCGTAACTATCTCATTCATGGGTAGGAAAATTGACAACCATTGAAATTAATGACGAATGGGAGGATCTTATCACCCCCGAAATTCGAGTACAGAGTGTGCACCCTCAGACACGAGTTTTGAGTTGTAACTCGTACACAAAGTATACTAATTTCATTCCATTATATAATTATTCATCTACCTAGTAGCTCTACCATAGATCTAAGTTTCATCCATACTCAGCAATATCTCATAATTAAGAACGATCATCCATACCAATAATCAATTATGAACGTAGTTAAAGATCCTCTCACTCGGGATCTTATGAATGAAATAAGTATGTCCAACAACTTAAAAGAATTTATTAACAATCTAAGAAAATCAAATATAATTAAAGTAAAAATATCATGACTAGTCTAAGGCAACATCTTCTTCCTCTGTCAAATAGGGCCACGTGTTCCTTAAGTCATTTTCCGGCTTGATCACGTATTCCTGTTCTTGAGCCACCGGCTCACCCTCATTCATATCTCTACGGTTTTTCATTAATAAAAAAGGTAAGCTGGCCAGGCCTAGTAGGAATTTCTGACATGGCTCTTTACATTGAATTATAATAGAATGCCAATAATCATACTCAATAAAATTTTAAACAAAATGCAAATGCAATGTATCAATGTATCAAGTGGGAATCCGTCCACTTGCTTGAGTTGGAAACCAGTAAACCCGCATCTGCCCCTTGGCAGGTTTCTACCATCAAGTAGGTATAGGCAAGGCCCACATATACTCCTTGAGTAGGCTTTTACTAGTATAGTAGGCTTCTGGTAACGATTCTACTAGGATACCATCTAGCGAGGTCTCCTAGAAATTTCGCACGTGTTGTGTATACAATTGATAGATGCACCAACTAGTCACGAATTATGTATTCCATAGATTATTTCGATTATCACATTTAAATCAACATAGTCTAACACATTAATCAAATCATGTCGTTATTATTATATTTCAGAAATCACACAGTCATTTAAATCAACTAAGAGTATTTTTCAATTAAATCAAGGTAATAATACAACATATCAAACAATCTATCTATTTTAACTTGATGGATGAAAAATACATCGGGATCACTCGCTTTGATGCGGTAAAGATGATTTCGTAAATCAACAGTCTGAATTAAATTAGGGCTTCCTAAAATCATATAAATAAGAATTATCTTTAATCTTACGATTACACATAATGAATAAAACGTATGATTCATTATCTATTATTTTTTCAGATAGATGTTGTCCATCTAATGGTCCGATCGGTCTAAATTTTAAGATTTTAATTTATTTTAAATCTTAAGGAACTAATGAATGGTGATGATTTAATCACATATTCCATATTATGTCATATAATTCTCTGTGCAAGTTATATCTTGCACAAAGAATTACTCTTCTGGCGTTTATTCAATTTCGTTAGATTAAAGAAGAAAATTAGTAGATCTATTATCAGTATGGTCCATTAAGGTGTCAAATTGATCTGGTTCCTAAAAATATTACATAATTAAGTCTTATAACACCAATGAACAGTACAGATCATACTAATCGCTGTCCCTCATGAAAAAATCTCACATTCTACACATTAGCGTTAAAGCCATGCGCATACCTTTTCACATGAATGAATTAAACATACACAATGGATGTTTGAATGATCCAATCCATCCAATGTGTAGATCATGTCAAATTAACTATTGAATAAATAAAATAAAGAAAAAAATAAAATACTAACATGAATAAGTGAATTCCAAAATTCTCATTCCCACTTTTCCTTTCATATTTTTTTTTTTACAAGTTTTTCTTTAGTTCTTTTAGTTTTGATAAAACTCTCGCTCTCTTACATTCTCTTTTTATGAAAGAATGTTCGTTGGGAAACTATGAGATACGAGGAAAATTTTGTATAACGAGAGATAAGAGGAAAGATGATGAGATCGGTGGATCTCTTTCCCACTCAAAATTTAAAACTTAAAATTTTAAATTTAAATTTTTATTAACAAAAATCGGAGGTGTTACAGATCTGATCTGTGTACTTTTCGGATCACAAGCCATGAGTTGTGTTCTGGACTTAATGGACGGTTACGATGTATCAATTGAACCTTCAAAGTGAACGAATGTAGCTAGTAGCGTTATAACTTTTTTGTGAGCGCTCGAGCACTTCTCAAACTTTTGCACACAAGGAAATTTCACTAAAGAGGCTACATAAAATCACTTGTCAGTTTCGACAATTAGTCACATTTGTTCGATAAATAAGACCATTGATACCTTGCATACCACCATTGATCGATCATGCACCAAAAATTCATGGAAGGTATTGTTGCTATTCAATCAAACACTAGGCTACATGTATAACGAACAACTTATATTTGATCAAATGTATGTAATTAAGAATATTGTCCGGTGTGTCAGAGTCAATACTTAACTTAAATTGATTGAATACTTGTGACCTCAGGCGCCAAACTAGTTGGATTGATATCAGACCTGTGAAGGTCGATTACTATTCAACCACCAATCTTACAATGATCAAGCGATTTAAGAAGTGAAAGATTAGTCTTTCAATATGGAATCTTTTTGGTTTGCACTAAGGGCTCTCTTTCAGTGGCGGTAATGGTATTGGGTTTCTTAGTAATGCGATGATAGATAAATAAGATAAAAAATTAAGACAAATCACCCATTTTACTGATTTGCATGTAAGAACATTATAATCAACAAATAAAATAAAAATAAATAGAGGAATAAAGAAAATGACTTATGACTGTCTATGCGGATAAAATGAGTACAACCTTCAGGATGTGATTGGTGTAATCTACCAAGTAAGAACTCGGTGATCAGCGGAATCCAACAACAAAAAGGTCGTGGATATTAAATATACTCGTAAGGCATACTACATTGATGGCATTGGTCAGTAACGAATTTAAATTAAACCAAGGTTTTGGATCTTTCTGTAGCGTAGCTAGACAGAAGTAGAATATCTAAACTAAGGAGTTAAAACAAGAATAGCCAGCGTTGCGCCGTATAAATTGATTGATTGTTTGTGGCGAGGTTCCCAAGCTCTTCATCAAATGATGATTTTATAAACTTAGAAAGGTGGTGGCCAAGTTGAAGTTTGCTTCCTAGTCCACAAAAATGACTCTATTGTGTCTCAATAGGATTCAAATTGTTTATACTGTCGTAAGCTGATCTCCTTCTAATTCTAGAAGAATCTGTCTTCTGGCCTTTTGTAGTCTCCGAAAATGCATCAATTGTCTTTGAATTTTTTTTCGTCATGATTGTGTGAGTGTATTCTGGATTGCAAAATATTCGGCATTGTCGAGTCCTTTAAGTGGCTTACGGTGTACACTACTTGGTTACATTTGCTTCCCTAACGACGATCACGTATCCTTTACAAAATATCTCTCTTTACTCGACCATAGATGTGTGTACAGATCCGAGTCATGCTACTTTTGGCAAACTATGTGTTGTTAGAGATATAGATCAAAGATTTCTCAGAGTGCATGTATGATTTTGCCTTCCATCGTTTGTACGATAGTATTGACACATTGCGGCGTACAATTGGACAACGTGGACTGCATCACGCCATGTGTAAACAGGAATGATTTTAAACGTTGGATTAAACGCCTACAAGACATGTGGATGTGAAGACAAATACAATAATGGTCCAGTTTCAACCGAAAAAAGTAGCATATTTGTTGATAAGATCTAGAACGTTTTTAGATGTGGTCCATTGTGATGTGATTAAACGACTTATAGCATAGATCACCAAAAGTTAGGCCACATGTCAGAATTGATAATCCTAGTACAGTTCGGGGAAGTGGAGCCATGGTTCTTAATTTAGAGATGGAAGGCCCATGCACCAAGAATACCCAAATTGGAAAGTTTGAAGGTTTGTCATGGCCTAAGCATTATTCTAGCAGTATAGGATGGGCAACATGAATTAGGTCCTGCTTTTCCAGTCTACCAAAGACCATATCAAAAGAACGTGCTGCTTAGGCAAAAATATGATGGCACCTCATGCTCGTCTAAGAAAACAACCAAACACTATATGTCCATAATTTCTGTCCATTAGTTTTTTTTTTTTTTTTTTTTTTTTTTGCTTATGGGCTATGCATGGTGAAGCCTATGTCATTAATGGTTTTGATCATAGAACCATTGGCTGATTTTATAAATTAATCATCCAACTATTTTTCCTGAGCATTATATTTTAAGGACGCAAATTGCCTATAATCTTACTCTCGCAGTCTTGGCATGGCTAGATAAAAAAGTATCACACGCATAGATCAAATGTGGCCCCACATGAAAAGAACAATACCATTCTTTTTCTCTATAAGAATTTTTATTTTTTCACATCTCATACAAATACATAGTGCTTTCTCCTTTAGACCAGTTGAATGATACAAACGATTCTTGTTTGATTGTATCATGCGGATTACAAAAGATGTTTGGGGTAGTGCAAAAGCAAACCTGAATTCAATCAAACCCGTAATAGATAAATGCAATCAAAGCATGCATCAATACACATGGATTTTATGTGGAAAACAATCACAGCCAAAAGCGACAGTAAATTCACTATGAAATATAATTTATGAGAGATGGATGTACTCACACTTATGAGAACCTCGTTGAATCTCTCCAAAACCCTATCATTTTCTCTTTAGAACCTTAATAATGCTGTAGAATACCATAATCTCAATTACACCTGATATATATAATATTAAAATTAAAATAAGAAACAAATCGTGCACTTGCACAAAATTATACAAGTCGTTGATCAACCGTACATGCACAAAAATAACCAGAGAGCCCCCACATTTGAGTATCAAAGTTTTTTCTCAAGATACCACCTATATATATATATATATATATATATATATATATATATGGAAGCTCTCATCCACGATGGCCCATCTGATCTATGGCCTAGATTGCTGTGCCATGTGCTCGACGAGTTGGGATTTCCGTGTTTCTTTGGATAGGTGCACGTCTTTAGGACCACTGGCCTATTTATTTCTCATGATCAGAGTAATCAACACAACCGTGGCTATTTTTCGCTACATACTCGGTATCCGAACCCCATAAAGCTAGAATTCCATGGTGCTAGACCCGGAACTTTGGCCCATTTCTCAATTAAACAACTACTTCCTTTTGCGTTTGTCAGGACTGACGCACCAGCGTGCATCGCCCCTCAGAAGGGCCCACATGATGAGTGTTCCTGTGATCAAAACCGTTCATATTATGAGCTCTATGCTACAGAACTTACACTGAACTGATGAGTATGACTATCATCTTGTGGACGTATCTAGAACATCGAAATGGATATTGTGAATGGATCGCATTCAACTCTAAACATTATGGAATAGGTTCTTCAGTGAAGCGTTATTGTCATAAATTAGCCTTTTTTTACTGGAGTTATGAGAATATGAACGGTTCAATCATGGGCCTCAGCGGATGGGGCCCCACATTTCATCTGGGTCACGAAAGACGCAAACGTCCGTACTCCACAGGTTACCAAGAATCTCGCAGTAGTGATGATGTGTAAAACGGAAAAAGACTGTTTATTGCGAGAAGGGATGTGGATTCAAATTACTAAAGTAAATTTATTTATTTATTTATTTATTTTAAGTAGTGTACGAGCTAAGCCACATCGATCAGGAAAGGTCATGGACTCTCTCTCTCTCTCTGTAAAAAATCTATTCGAACCGTTGAATAAACAAACTTGAATATCAACATCCAGCAATCCATGATTTTATTCGTTGATAGATCCAATGGTAGATGCACACCATTTGTTTAGGAAGTGTGGGTCCCACCAAAGTGATCGTTTTGGAAACCGTTGACTAAAATCTGCATGTCCACTTGATCGTAAATGCACTTCGTAGTGGGTTATTCTTTTTCATTGCCATATCTTTTCGGAGAAAAGATTGATGCTCTGGTTGAGTTTGATGGTTCATACGTACGCAGTCATGAATTGTACATTTAACTGAATTAAACTGAAGCCGGGTGGCTCGTGTACCACACACCACCGACCTGACACGGTGTGCGTACGTGTTGTGCGAAGACGAGCGCTGACGTGACGCTCCTCGAGTTACGGGTTATACGAACCGTTTAAAGGAGCTGAAAGTTACATGAGCCACATAATGATGTATTTATTATATCCACACCTTTCATCCATTTAGAGAGATCATTTTAAAGGATTAACCCAAAATTGATTCGTATCCAATGTTCAAGTGGACCACACCACGATGATTCTCACCATTAAAACATTCACTGGCCCACCATAATTTTTATTTTCCATCTAATCCTTTCATAAGTTAACACAAATATCACATGGATCCAAAACTTTTGCGACCTTAGAAAGGATTTCAATGGTAGACCTTTAATCCTCGCTGCTTTTTGAAGTGTGGTCCACTTGATTTTTGGATCTATCCTTTTTTTTTTTTTTTGGCTCAAGACTTACAACAAGTTTGAAAAATGGACGGACGGTTTGGATGTAACACATACTCCATGATGGGGACCCTCAGAATTTGGTGACGTCACCACACCAGCTAAGTCGGTGGTGTGGTGCACCAGCCAATCCGCTTCCAATTAAACCATCCAAATCGCGGGTCTGGCTCAAAAAAGGACAATCACGCTAATTTTATTTCCGAGATGGCAACGAGGGACAGCTAATGGATGGTTAAAATGAAAAGTAAGTCAACGGTCCAAATGCAACGAGTGTATTAGATTGGCATCTCTGAGCGGATGCCATCACCCAGCGACTGTTTGATATCTCCTGATATTGAGGACAGATCGGTTACGGGACGGCAGCGGATTGGCGGGTGTAAAACGGGAACGGATTGGCTACTCCCCCTGCCACCAGCCCGGTGGCTGATGGTCGGTGCTCCGTGGTCCCCAACATGATGTATGTGTTTCATCCATTCCGTTCTTCCATTTTTACATATCATTGTAGGGCTTTCTTCCATTTTTACGTATCATTGTAGGGCTTTTACCCAAAAATGAGAAGGATAGAAATGTTATATGTACCACACCACAGGAAAACAATAACGAATGGATATCCACCATTAAAATCCTCCTAAGACCCACTGTACTGTTTATTTAACATCCAATCTGTTGATTAGGTCATACAGGCCAAGATGAAGGGAGAAAGCTTGATCCAAAACTTTTATGCCCCAGAATGTTTGTAATGGTCGACCCTCATTCAATGCTGTTTCCTGTAATGTGGTCCACTTGAGATTTTCATATACCTAATTTTTGGTCTCATGCAATGAAATAATATAGAAAAATAGATGGACGGCACGGATGAAACACATACATCAACACATATTGGGCCCCAGAGCACCGACCATCAGCCATTCGCTGGTGGCAGGCGAGTAGCCAGTCCGTTTCCGTGTAAAACACACCGACCGGGTTGTTGTTGACTCACCGAGTTTCGTGGGGCTATCACGAGGTATGTCTTGTATCCAAACCGTCTGTTCGTTTGGCGAGATCGTCTTAAGGATTGAACCGAAAAATTTTAAAAAAAACATACAAAGATCAAGTGAGGAACTGAACGTCGATCATTGGAATACTTTAGGGTCACATGAGTTTTGGATTAATATTATATTTGTTTTTCCTCTTCATCCAGGTATTAGCGACCTTATGAATAAATTTGATGGAAAATAATCGTTTTGGCGGGGGGCCCTACAAATGTTTTAACGGTGAGAACTATTGTCCCACTGCTATTTGTGGTGTGGTCCACTTTAACTTTGAATATGACAATTTTTGTGATAATTCCCTAAAATGATTTAGCCAGATGGATGAACGGTGTGGATATAATAAATACATCATTGTGGGGACACGTAACTTTGATCTCTTTCGAACCATTCGTACCACTGGGAGCTCGAGGAGAGTCAGCAGGAAACGGATTGGCTACTCTCCCTGCCACCAGCTCCGTGGCTGGTGATCGGTGCTCTGTGGGCCACATGATGTATATGTTTCATCCATTCCTTTTATCCATTTTTACAGATTATTTTATGGCTTTATCACAAAAAATGAGGGGGACATAAATCTCAGACCACAGGACATTTTTACAGATTATTTTATGGCTTGATCACAAAATATACTGTTTATCTTACATCCAATCTGTTGATTAGGTCATACAGTCCCAGATTAAGAGAAAAAACAAAGATCAGCTTGATCCAAAACTTTTATGGCCTCCAAAATATTTTTAATGGTCGACCCCAATTCAACACTGTTACCTATAATGTGGTCCACTTGAGATTTGGATATACCTTATTTTTGGACTTATATGGTAAAATGATCTTTAAAAATAGATGGATAGCATGGATGAAACACATACATCATGGTGGGGCCCACATCGCACCGACCATCAGCCATTGGCTGGTGTCAGGGGTAGCTAATCCGTTTCCGAGTCAGCGCATGTCTTCGCACGGCACGTACCCACAGCAGCCAGGTCGGTGGTGTGGTACACCAGCCCGTCCGCTTCCGTACGGGACAACATTGATTGGAATGATTATCACCTTTGATCAGGCCTGCCAATGACATTGCCCAACTGCACGATGAGTTCATCATTAAGAAAAACTTTATATAGTCTGACAGAGTACGAAGGATGATACACAGGCACTCGGATATCTCCTCTATAATGCATATGTTCAAGCAATTCAAATTAAACCGTCCGAAATATGTGTGCCTATTTAGATGTATCGTAAACCAAAAATTACTCTTCCTCGGCCCGACATTTCAGTAGGCAATCAAATCCCTGTAGGGATGGTGGAAGGATCAACCCCTCTCGGGTAAGGGGGATGGACGGATTAAAACGCTGGTGCTTACGTTCACATTACTTATCCCACTACCAGATTTGTTGATGCAAAAATCTGATTCATCCTCTTTAAACCTTCAAGTACTTGCATAGGAAGAAAACAAAGGAAACCCTGTCTAAAGCAGGGGACCCTCCGATGCCAAAGTCAGGCTAGGAATCTGGGTCTTATAGTATTGAGGGGTTATGAGAGAGAGTTTTTGTGTACCTTTCACTCTTAGAGTCTTTCCTATTTATAGGAGAATGAGGATCCCACCGTACGATGATTCTTTCCAGATATTTTAGAGATTTGTTGTGATCCTGGATCTTCTCAAAATTATAGGATCCCGTGATCGTCGATATCTAACGCTATCTTCTAGAGATTTTGAGTTTTTAAGAAGATCCTTTAGATTCGTAGCTCGGCTATAGGTCGGGTCGACCTCTGGCCGACCTATGGCCGACCTATGGGTTAGGTTGATATCTGGCCGACCTCTGTTTGACCTCTGGCCGACCTATAGCCGACTTATGGTTGACCTATGGGTTAGGTTGATATTTGGCCGACCTCTAGCTGATCTATGACTCGTAGTCCCATTTTTTGAGTGTTCTTGCATTTGCATCGCCCTTCTTGAATGTTAGCCTGTTTTTGGATGTAAAAGCCTTATCAGGCTCAGGTTTCACTGGCCCGCGTTGGTTCAGTAGAGTTGGTCCATTCCATATGCCGACTTATCCACTTATCCATTTTTTCCCCCAACGGTAAGCCTCCCTTACTTCTCGGGCTGACTTGTGGATGTTCGAGAAGTAAGTTGGTTGGATTATGTATGGTTGGTTTCTGCCTAGTCATCTTTTGCCTGGTCAGCTTATGCCCAGTTGGCTTATGCCTGGTCAGTTTATGCTTAGCCGGCTTATGCCCAGCTGGCTTATGCCTAAATAATGGCTGACCCATGAAATGGGTCGGCATGGATGGATCCTTGGGAATCCCCTGGTCGCTAACAGAAGAATTCTCCCCTTCTTGCATTTTCTCCATATCCTCAACTGAGTTGTTTTCTCTTCGAGCAACACAACTCCAGATGCGAGATTGAGCACCAAGTAAACCTATTGAGGCCGGGCTGACCTTTCGAGGCTGACCTTAGCTGCCTAGGCCGAGCTAACCTCCCAAGGCCGAGCTTAGCTGCCGAGGCGAAATGAACAGGCTATTGAGGCCGAGTTAGACTCTGGAAATTACCGAGGCCGAGCCGGTAAGCAGATTAAGGCCGAGCTGAGCTATTGAGGCCGAGGTTACTTGTTGAGGTCGAGCTAAGCTGTTGAGGCTGAGCTGAACTATTGAGGCCGAGCTAAGCTGTTGACGTCGAGCTGACCTATTGAGCCAAGTTGACCTGTTAAGGCTAAGCTGAGCTGCCGAGGTCGAGTTGACCCAACGAGGCCGAGCTGACCTATCAAGGCCTGGATGACCTAGGGGTAGTAGATCCTCAAGCGTTCAACATCCCATGGGCGGGGTAAGAGCCCTCCATGTCTTATAATCGATATGTCCCTTAGTATTCGATGTCGAGGTCGGAGTTGGCCGATGAGCCTTATTGTCGAGCTGACCTTCTGAGGCCGAGCAAACCTGAGACTAGTATGCCGACCTGCCGAGGCCGAGATGACTTGCCGAGGCCCGGTTATCAGGTTTCCTTGCTCAACTTGGCTTCTTTCAACATTTACTTCAGCTTAGTGTTCAAGGAAGTGTACCGATGGAAGTGACTTTCTAGATGTCGGTAGGTATGCTGGGCCTAGTCTTGGTCATCTTCTTTCTTTCTTTTGGTGCTAACAGAAGAGTACTCCCCTTCTTCCTTTCGCATCATGTCCTTAACTGAGTTGTTTCCTCTTCGACCAGCACAGCTCCGGGTGCGAGATCGAGCATTGAGCTGACTTGTCGAGGCCAGGCTGACCTTTCGAGGCTAACTTGAGCTGCCGAGGCCGAGCTAACCTGTTGAGGCTAAGGAGACCTGTCGAGGCCGAGCTAACCTGTTGAGGCCGAAGTGACCTGTCGAAGCTGAGCTAAGCTGTTGAGGCCAAGCTGAGCCTATCGAGACCCAGGTGACCTGTTGAGGCTAAGCTAAACTATTGAGGCCAAGGTGACCTGTTGAGGCTGAGCTGAGCCTGTAGAGGCCGAGGTGACCTGTTGAGGCCGAGCTAAGCTATTGAGGGCGAGCTAAGCTATTAAGGCCGAATTGAGCCTGTTGAAGCCAAGTTGAGTCTATTGAGGCTGAGCTAAGCTGTTGAGGCCGAGGTGGTTTTGGCCGTTATGCCGCCCAGCGGGCTTAGGGTTATTGATTCAAGAATAACTGATATGGCTACAAACAGATGATTTAGGAAGAGCTTCGACTTGGCTGCAACAATAATTCAGGAAGAGCTTTCTTCATTCATTTCATCATTGTAGATTGTTTGGAGTATTTATGGTAGAGCAGGAACGACTTAAGATGTCGTTCTCATAGATGGTGCCAAACTGTTGATGCAAAAATCTGGTCCACCCTCTTTAGACCTTCAAGTACCTGCACATGAAGAAGACAAAGGAGACCTTGGCTAGAGTAGGGGACCCTCTGATGCCAAAGTCAGGCTAGAAATCTCGGTCTTATAGTATTGAAGAGTTCTGGGAGAGAGTTTTTGTGTACCTTTCACCCTTGGAGTCTTTTCTATTTATAGGAGAGGGAGGATCCCGCCATACGAGGATTATTTCCAGATATTTTAGAGATTTGTTGTGATCCTGGATCTTCCCGAGATTATAGGATCTCGTGATCGTTGATATCTAACGCTATCTTCCGGAGATCTTGAGCAAGATCTCTGATTTTTAGGAAGATCCTTCGGATCCGTAGCTCGGCTCTAGGTTAGGTCAACATGTGGCCGACCTATGGGTTAGGTTGATATCTGGCCGACCTCTGGCCGACCTATGACCGACCTATGGCTGACCTATGGGTTAGGTTGATATTTGACCGACCTCGGACCGATCTATGGCTCGTAGTCCCATTCTTTGAGTGTTCTTGCATTTGCATCACTCTTCTTGAAAGTTAGCTTGCTTTTGGACGTAGAAGCCTTATCAGGCTCGGGTTTCACTGGGCCTGCGTTGGTTCAGTAGAGTTGGTCCATTCCATATGCCGACTTATCCACTTGTTCCTTTTTTCCCCCAATAAGATTGATAGACATTCATTAGAAAGTTAAAAATTAAAAAAAAAAAATCCAATGATCTTATTTCAACAAACAAATGTCACGAATAAGAGGTCAGGAATTTTAAACCCATCTTAGTTTTGGTTTGTAACTTCCAAACAATGGGTTCCACAGTTTAGTCAGTTTAATTTAAGTTGTTATATGCTACATGTGCCATTTCTAAGTGCCTGAGTAGCAAGCGTTATACGCACCAGATCAAATAACTCCCCTTGTTAATAAAGGATGCTGGTTTCATTATTTTTTATTTTTTATTATTTTTTTAACACACGCTCACACACCCCACACACTCACGCTGGTGGAATTTCACCACCTATGAGTACTCAAAACCTTGACCAGGAGTTGAAACTCCTTGTTTCATATTTAATTTCCCATGGGATCATTGGATCAGGAAGTTGGGTTCACCGTCTAATAACTGACATGGATAAGGTGTGAGATCTGTTGGGGGCCTTGCACAAAACTTTAGGATCTAGCCTCCTGAAACAAACCAGAATTATGGAATAATAATGCAATGAACTAAATCAAAACATAAACCACACCACACTAGGGATTTTTACGTGGAAAACCCTTAAAGAGGTAAAAACCACGGGACCTCGTCCAGATCAACAATCCACTATAAAGCAGAACGTTACAACCGATCACAAGCACACACCGCTTGGATCAAACCTTCTTCACTCACGCAGGAGTGGATAAACAATAAGAGAATAAAAGAAAAACAGAGAGATCTCATCGATCACGAGGATGTAGAAGCGCTGGGACGTGGATTGCGAAGTAGATCACCTCTACGAGCAGAATCTCCCTTCTAAAAGCTTCCTCTATCTCTTTCTCTCTCTCTCACCTTTGATAGCCCTAAGTCCTCCTAGAAAACCTTTAGGAAACTTAGAATGCCTTGAAAATACACCCTAATCCCGCATACACCCCTTTATATAAAGAATAGAAAGAGGTAGAATCCGAATAGAAAATAAAATCTGCGTTTCCGCAATCGCATCTGCGAAACACATCGATGATATCAAATGTCTCTCGATAACAGCTTCGATATCATCTGAAGGTCTCTCGATGATATCAAGACGGGACAAAAACTGTCCAGCGACCAGGGGTGAAAATTTCAACAATTATCGATGTCATCGAGCTACTCTCGATGACAGCCTTGATATCATCTGAAAGTCTCTCGATGATATCGACAAGACAAAAAAACTGTCCAGCAACCAGCAGTGAAAAATCCTATAATTATCGATGATATCGAAACCTGTTCGATTTCATCGATCCCAACAATGAGGAGAAAAATTCTCTTCAAATCTTTCCCTTTTCGACTCAGGAGGAGTTCACCTTCTTCAAACCAGCCTGGTTTCTACAAACCTCAAACTTGCCCTTGAGCAAAGCCTTGGTCATCATATCTGACACATTATCGTCCGTGTGAACTTTCTCAAGCTGTAACACCTTCTGTTCCAAAATATCCCTGATCTAGTGATACCGAACCTCTATGTGCTTCGACTTGGAGTGCTGACTTGGATTCTTGCTTAAGTGTATAGTACTTTGACTATTACAATAGACCACGTGTTGCTCCTGCTTCAGGCTAAGTTCCTGTAAGAACCTCTTCATCCAAAACATCACTTTACATGCCTCTGTGACTGCAATGTACTCGGCCTTTGTCGTCGATAATGCTACGACCTTCTATAGCGTGCTCTGCCAAGAAATCGCTCCACCTGCAAAGGTGAACATGAACCCCGATGTAGACTTTCTGGAGTCTATGTCACCTGCTATATCTGCATCTGTGTAGCCCTCTAACACATGTTTTCCGTCACCATAGCATAGGATCAACCTGGATGAGTCTCTTAGATACCGCAGTATCCATTTTACCGCTGCCCAATGCTCTTTGCCAGGATTGGCAAGATACCGACTGACAACACCAACCGTATATGCTATGTCTGGGCATATACACACCATAACATACATCAAACTTCCTACAGCTAAGCAGGGTATCTTTTGCATCTCATCCACCTCTGTCTTCATCTTGGGACACTGCCTGTCGCTCAATCTGAAGTGACCATCCAATAGAGTACTAACCGGCTTCGCTGCATTCATATTGAACCGCTAGGACTTTCTTAATATACCGCTCTTGTGACAGTAAAAGCTTCTTGCTGTTTCTGTCATGGGTTATCTCCATTCCTAGGATCGGTATAGCCAGGCCCTAATCTTTCATCGCAAAAGACTTGCCCAACTCCTGTTTTAACCTGTCGATCTTCTTGATGTCTTTACCCATGATGAGCATGTCATCAACATATAACAGCAGGACTAAGAAATCATCATCTGAGAACTTGCACGTTAACACAGAGTGGTCCGACTCCATTCTGTCATATCCATGCTTCAACATAAATGAGTCGAACTTCTTGTACCATTGCTGTGGAGCTTGTTCAGCCCATACAAGCTCTTCCTCAGCTTACACATCATATGCTCCTTGCCCTTGACTTCGAACCCTTCTGGTTGGTGCATGTAGATCTCTTCTTCCAGGTCACTATGGAGAAAGATAGTTTTAACATCTAACTGCTCTATCTCCAGATCTATGCTAGCCGCCAACCCAAGCAACATCCGTATGGATGTCATCTTCACCACTGGTAAGAATATCTCCTCGAAGTTTATGTCTTTCCTCTGACCAAACCCTTTCACCACAAATCTGGCCTTGAACCTCGTTTGTGAATTCTTCTGCTCAATCTTCTTTCTGAACACTCACTTGTTGCTCAGAGCTTTCTTACCCTTAGGCAGTTTCACCATGTCATAGGTGCGATTCTTATGCAACGATTCCATTTCCTCTTGCATAGCTTTCAACCACTCCCCCTTATGCTTGTCTGCTAGGGCCTAAGAATAATCTTCTGGCTCTCCCCCATTAGTTAGCATAATGTACTTATGCAGCGAGTATCTTTTGGACGGTTGTTTATCCCTAGATGACCTCCTCACCTGTGGCTCAACAGGTGGATCAAGTGGGGGCTGCTCCCCTGGTCCATCTTCTGAAGGAACTCCCTCGTCCTTTGCACCTTGCTGTACTCCCTCGTCATCAAGAACCATGGGAGGAATAATTGGATCCATGTCCTCTAGCTCACCTGAATTAGGTTGGTTCTTCTCTGGCTTACCAATGTCTTCTATACACTGATCTTCAAAGAAAACCACATCTCTGCTCTAGACGAGCTTCCTTTCGGACAGATCCCACAATCTGTAACCGAATTTTTCATCACCGTACCCTAAGAATACACACTGCCTGATTTTCATATCGAGCTTGGACCTCTCGTCCTTTGGTACGTGAACGAATGCCCTGCATTTAAACACCCTGAGATGACTGTACGATAGAACATATCCAATCCACACATTCTCAGGCACTTCTCCATTCAACGGGGCTGATGGAGACCTGTTTACCAAATACACCGCCGTGTGCATTGCTTCTCCCTAGAACGTCTTGGGCAACTTCGCATGGGATAACATGCATCTGATTCTCTCAACAATGGTGCGATTCATTCGCTCAGCTACACCATTATGCTAGGGGTCTTGGGAACCGTCTATTTATGCTGTATACCTAAGGACTTGCAGTACTCATGAAAGTCGCTAATGTATTCACCACCATTGTCAGTGCGGATGCACTTCAATGGTCTACCTGTCTCTCTCTCGACCATAGCATGAAATAATTTAAACATACCAAAGACCTCGTCCTTGGATTTCAAAGCATAAACCCAAACCCTCCTAAATGCATCATCTATAAAAGTAACAAAATACAATGCCCCACCTAAGGTTTTTGTCCTCATAGGAGCACAAACATCAGAATAAACCAAATCTAATGCATGCACTTTATTAACATGAGAAGCAGTTTTAACGAATGAAACTCTATGTTGTTTCCTTGATAAATAATCAAGACAAGTTTTGAGAGGTGTATCTGTCACGTCTGAAAGGAGCCGCTTCCTTGCTAGTAGCTGAATCCCTTTTTTCACTTATATGGCCTAGACGCCTGTGCCACATGTCAATAGCTGAATCTTTCGCTGCGTTCAACCCACCATTGCACATACTGACACTTGCCTCGTAAAGGGTGCAATACTTCTTTCCTCTGGCCACGATCAACAAACCCTTGATGAGCTTCCATCGCCCACCAGCAAACCGGCTTTCATAGCCATCATCATCCAACCTTTTCGTCGACATCAAGTTAAGGCGAAAGTCTGGGATATGCCTCACATCCCTGAGAACTAATGTGCAGCCCATATCGGTCTTCACACAAATATTACCGACTCCCATAATTTTTGATACGCCAGAATTTCCCATCTTCACAGTCCCATAGTCACCTGACTTGTATCTTGTGAAGAAGTCCCTGCGTGAAGTCGCATGAAAAGAAGCTCCCGAGTCTATCACCCAGTCGGTGTCCTGACTCGTAGCCGTGAGACATATATCATGATCTGCAGTGATCAGCCTCAATGGTTCTAACTGGACCATATGGAAGGCTGAGATGGAGGACTTACTTTATTGCAAGGACCTATATTCTCCAATTTTAGGCATATCAGCAAAATCCAAGGTATGACTGATGATGATTGGAAGAAGATGGACCGAAAGGCGGTGGGGTTTATTAAACAATGGTTGGATGATTTTGTGTTCCACCATGTGTCTACAGAAACCTCAGCCGTTAGCCTATGACTGAAATAGGGCTGTATGAGAGGAAGACAACCGGTAATAAAATTTATTTGATAAGGCGACTTGTGAATCTCAAGTTCAAGGATAGTGGTTCTGTGGCCGAGCACATGAATGAGGTCAGCAATATAGTGAACCAACTCTCCTCTATGAAGATGGTCCTGGATGATGAATTGCAGGCTTTGCTATTGCTTAGTTCATTGTCTGACAATTGGGAGACATTGGTGGTATCTCTAAGTAACTTCGCGCCAGACGGAAAGATATCCATGGAACAGGTTACTAGCTGTCTCTTCAATGAGGAGACAAGGAGGAAGTCTCAGGGGTCTACTTAATAAGAGGCCCTTGTGACACAGGAACGGGGGAAAGGAAAGAACAGGAAGGGCGGGAAGGCCCGAGATAGATCAAAATGCAAGTCGAGTAACAGAAAAGATGTTGATTGCTGGAATTGTGGCAAGAAGGGCCACTACAAGCATGAACGTCGTGGTAAGAAAAACGACCCGTTCAATGAACTTAGCTTTGATACCATTTTGTTAGGGCCTTGCACAAAATCTTAGGATCTATCCTCCCGAAACAAACCAGAATTATGGAATAATAATGTAATGAACTAAATCAAAACATAAACCACACCACATCAGGGATTTTTACATGGAAAATCCTCAAAGAGGTAAAAACCACGGGACCTCGTCCAGATCAACAATCCACTATAAAGCAGAACGTTACAACCGATCACAAGCACACACCGCTTGGATCAAACCTTCTTCACTCAAGCAGGAGTGGATAAATTATAAGAGAACAACAGAAAAATGGAGAGATCTCACCGATCACGAGGACGTAGAAGTGCTAAGACGTGGACTACGAAGTAGATTACCTCTACGAGCAGAATCTCCCTTCTATAAGCTTCTTCTATCTCTTGTTTTTTCTCTCTCTCTCTCTCACCTTTGATAGCCCTAAGCCTTCTTAGAAAACCTTTAGGAAACTTAGAATGCCCTGAAAATATACCCCAATCCCGCATACACCCCTTTATATAAGAATGGAAAGAGGTAGAATCCAAATAGGAAACAAAATCTGCAAAATCTGTGTTTCCGCAATCGCATCTGCGGAACTCATCGATGATATCGAAGGTCTCTCGATAACAGCTTCAATATCATTTGAAGGTCCCTCGATGATATCGAGATGGGACAAAAACTGTCCAGCGACCAGGGGTGAAAATTCCCACAATTATCGATGCCATCGAGCCACTCTCGATGACAACCTCGATATCATCTGAAAGTCTCTCGATGATATCGATAGGACAAAAAAAACTGTCCAGCAACCAGCAGTGAAAAATTCTGCAATTATCGATGATATTAAAACTTGTTCGATTTCATCGATCCCAACAATAAGGAGAAAAATCCTCATCAAGATCTATTTATCAATAGTGTACCATTTTCTTTCGATATTCAAGAATGAAAGGTTGTCATTGCACCGTCGACAAGAGGTTTTGGCATGGTCCTTGTCGAATGGGGCACAAAGGACTGGAAGGGGATTAGCTAGTGTGGGTACGTGTCGTGCAATACATGCTCCTCAAACTTCGAGTTGTATGAATGGTTCAAAGGAGATTAAAGTTACTTGGGCGCCCCACAATTATGTATTTATTTATTTATTTATTTTAT
This sequence comes from Magnolia changhungtana, assembly GCA_030180095.1. Lineage (NCBI taxonomy): Eukaryota > Viridiplantae > Streptophyta > Magnoliopsida > Magnoliales > Magnoliaceae > Magnolia > Magnolia changhungtana. Next base: position 5,017,622 of record JASAUF010000667.1, read on the forward strand.
ATCCACACGGTTCATCGATTTGGAGAGATCGTTTTAGAGCATCTGTCCAAAAATGAGTAATATCCAAAGGTCAAGTGGACCACACCACAAATAGAAGTGGGACAATTATTCTCACCATTAAAATATTAGTAGGGCCCACTGTAACGTTTATTTTCCATCTAATATGCTCATGAGGTAACACGGATATGTGTGAAGAGGAAAAACAAATATCATGTTGATCCAAAACTTTTGTAACCCTTAAAAGGGTTTCAATGGTACACGTACAATCCCCCACTGCTTTTTTGCATTGTGGTGCATTTGATTTTTTGATCTCCCATATTTTTGCTTCAACCATTAAGATGAGCTCGTCAAGTGGATCTACGGTTTGGATATAACACATACCTCACGATGTGACCCATAGAACCTAGTGTTGTCAACACACTAGCCAGGCCGGTGGTGTGTGGTACACCAGCCAATCCACTTCCCAAAGGAACGGAGGCCTGGATTGTCGGGACCCGGATTGCGTACTACCCCTGTCCGTCCCTTACTCCGAACGGGCAGTTTTGTGGGCAGGCCCACCGTGATGTATCTGTACATTCAGACCCTCTATCCCTTTTATTATTTTAAGGCATCACCGCTAAAATAAGCGGATCCAACGATCAACTGGACCACACCACTGACTCTTGCATTTAATGCAACTGACATTTAATGCTTCGTGCATTATAATGCAACCAAACTTATTATTTGGTGTGGTCTAGTTGAGCGTTGGATCTGCCTCATTGTTGTGCTCATGCCTTGAAATAATCTGATAAAAGGGATAGACGGCTTAGATGTACAGATACATCACGGTGGGCCCGCTCACAGAACTGCCCGTTCGGAGCTAGGCGGCGTTAGTACGCAATCCGCGTCCGGATTGTCGAACTGGATTGTTGAACCACGTGTCACGGTACGCAGATCAAAGGAAGTGTTTGTTTTATACTCTGTGAGAGTATGATGGATGATACGCCGGCACTTGTATTTTTATATGTGGCATACATATAACTCAAAGTAAACCATCCAAATAATGGGTCCCACTGTAGATAGATTATAAAGTTTATATGTTAGTATTAATTAAATGATTTTTATATTCTATATTAACTAAATTCCGTCTTTTGTACACATACCGGTAGTTTTTGAACGTAATTGGATATCAACTAATCAATTGTAGTATTTCAGTATGGTTGCTGTAATATAGACAATCTACATCTGGGCCCAGAATCTCAACCGTTTATCTTGAGATTGCACAGATGTCTCTGTGCAATTTCTGGGTGACTGTTATCATCCACCACCGTTGCGCCATCAGTTGTGCAATAGAATATTTTCACGTGCGGCGCGCCCGACGCACGTGAAAAGTTCTGTTATTTTTTAGGGAGTTATTTGGTATTCCGGGGGAGTATGAGTCTTCATAGGTATACATTCATAAATTGTATACGTGGCAAAAAATTAGACTCAAACTCAGATTGGTTTGACAATCCTAACCTCTTAGTCATGGCACTTGTTTATTGAAATGAGATTATGGGATATTTTTCATTTTTAACCGTCCATTAAATATCCACCGATACACGACAATCAGACAATCAAAATAATCATAAATTTTCAAGATACATTTAAACTGGGACCATAATTTAGATAAGTTCAATTATAATTAATTCTTCAGAGTTTCTAAGATTTAAATAAGCCTGCGTATCATCCATAACTCTCCAGAGTATTAAAGTTTTTCTTGTTTTGTTTTCGCCTATGTACGCTCGTATCTCTATCGGATTAGCCGCAACAATCCGAATATGGTACAACCACCTCTCTACGGTACACGTGGCAAGTTTATCAATAGGGTCGATCCGTCTTCTGGGACCCATTATGGACGGCTTTAGTTTCAAAAGTCAGACCCTATTGGTAAATTTTTTCCACCATTTTCTACAAATTCGTCTACTGAATAATTGCTGTTAACATTTTTCAAATTTTCTAGGATTGTTTTCAGGGCCACCGATTAGATGGTAGGATGATCACATCCATCCGCATTTTGAACCAATCGCCAAACACCCTTGATGAAAAATCATCTTCCCACGTGTACCGTGGAGGGATATGCTCATCAGATGGTCACTCGAGTGCTACAAAAATAATGCACTTCCTAGTACCAAAAAGAAAAAAAATACGCTTTCTAAATTCGGTAAGTCGTCCATCTTTAATGTGTCGAACCATGTGAGCAGTTCACCACCAATCTGATTTTTGGGCCAGGTTTTCTCTCTCTTGGCCCATCTAGTGATAGAGCGGAGCTTTGACACGTGTGGATAGTTAGTACGTGTGCCTCCGTCGCCGTGTCCCGATCGTCTTCCTCTTTCTTTCCTGATGGTGACATGCGATACGTTACCTAATGTGGGCCTACGGTTGAGACGGTTCGACCAGAATTTGGTAGATCCATCTCTCTGTGGTACACATGACGCAAGGTTATTTGTCAATCAATCCGACCATCCATCCAGTTGTCCCAGGTATGGATGTCTAATGGTTAAAATTTACAGATATTGAATAATCCTGACCATCTAGTCAGTGGTCTGTAATGCAACGGCCAGAAATAACTCTACTAGAATGAATGATGGACATTCAATTAAGGAAAGTGAAGAAAACTGACGGGTAGGATTTCCGATAGGAGATAGCTCAAGCCGCAAAAAGACGGCGATACGTAGCTCGGCGTGGTTCCTGTAGTTTGTCTTCCGTCATTACGCACCGATCATTGCCTTCGGCGCGCTGGACTGGGAAGGGGCGTTTGTCCTCAAATGTCAACAGGTGGCAGCTATTAGCAGAATCCAGACATTCCATCTAGTCTCGGTCATCACATCAATGTTGTGGCTAGCAGTGGAAAGAAAATGGACGTTCTGGATGAAAGTTTCTTCAACAGGAAAGATATATATCTTTCTTCGTCCATTCAGTGTGATTTTTAACCTAGGCCCATATACGGGTAGGTTCTACCAGATGGACCGCTTGGATCCACCTGCTGATCTGGTACATGTCTCTTTTCTGGCGACAAATGTCAGATATTAATCCATCGCGACCACAGTTCAAAGTGGGCCTCTTTACTTTATTTTTGTGAGTGGCATTTTCTCAAATACGAAAATCTAGAAGTGGGTGGATGTGGATCTCACTCATCTGTAGAACTGCGTTGTAAAGGCCCACAATCTCTTCTTTCGATTTTCTTTTCTTCTACGAGATTAGGTTTGTATTATTTTATCTTTAATCACACTATCATTTCATGCTTCTTTATACTACATTTCTAGTACTTTTCCGTCACCCACCTGCTTTTTTATGGGCATCTCTAACCATTAAACAAACCTTTTGTGGCCCATTATAAATGGCCACGCCAAGGGTCCACTTTGATGATTTTTTTTTTTTTTGACCGCTCTCTAAGATTATACGTTCGTAAGCCATGACGTCATCTACTTACTAACCCATATCTTATAGAGAAGTTATATGATGATCTGGCAGTATGTGACACTTGATACGCAGGCACTTAGAAATTGTACACATGACATAAATTAATTTAAATTAAACCAGTAAAATTCTAGCACCCAGTGTCGCAAGTTACAATCTAAAAATCAGATTGATGGAATAATCATAGACACTTGATTCATGGGCACTTTTGTTGAAACAGGATTATTGGATATTTTTCATTTTTAACCGTACAATAAATGTCCACCAATACTACAGTAAGATGATCAAATAAGGTAGTTTTTAGTTGATGAAATATCCAATGCATTAAAGGACAAAGCTACTGAGTATTAATGGTCAAAGCTTTGCAGGTTGAGCTTGATTTACAAGTTGATGTGTGGGGCCCACATTAATGTATTCATAAGCACCAACCCGTCTATCATGTGCACTGTCTCAGTTTCTTCACGGTGCACAAAAATTAGGTCGATCCAAAGCTAAATTGGGCCAAACCACAGAGAAAAGTAGGAAGGGGGACGCCCACCATTAAAAATCTTTGAGATTGTGTACACAGCCACCCAATCCATTCATAGGATGAATGAATCAACCCAGAATCCCACCATTCCAAAACTTAGGTGGGCCACACCACATGCTTGTAGAGCTTTTAGGCAATTTTTTAGACAAGGAGAAAATGAGGGCTGAACATGATTGTTGGATTGGATTTCATGAACACATCAGGGTGGGCCCCACACATCACGTTGTAGGTTAAGCTCAACCCTGACGTAAAACGGTCAAAAAAAGTATTAAACTACTAGGAAAGAGAAAGAGAGGGGGAGAGATGTAAACTTCCAACCGCTGCACTGGAAAGTTGGACCCACCAAACCGCCCTAATAGCTGACGTGGACCTAGAAACTTCTAGCCCATCAATGTTGACCCAGCAGGATGGTGGGCCATGGACTATTATGTGCAAGGTCAGGAACCAGGTAAATTACAAGAAGGATGCCTCACGCATATATATGATATGATACATGATATGATCTTATAGATAGTCTTATAGAGAGGGGAAGGGCCACACTAAAATTTGCTTTTTGTACAACTTAACAAGTTCTAGCAACTCATCCATCGCATGTGACATGGATGGGCGCGTATCTGGACCATCCAAATTGTTTGGGCATAGCATGAAACTGATCAGATTATCCTAACCATTCAATTGGCGACCATCAAATGGTGAGTGCTCCTAGTTCAACGGGCTAAGATTGCTAGATCAGTTTGGGTTTTGAGCAATGCTTCACCTAGATTTGGGTCCATGATCTGCAACCCTGGATCCTTATGCATGCATGATTCCCCATCAGGGCTGTTTGATTTTTCATTTTCATTGCAGGTGCACAGGTAAATAGCTTATTATTGTTATGCACGCCTGCTTGAATGCTCGTGGGTATTTTCAACTTTGAAAGAAGGGTTCAAGGAAGGCTTACTTTAAATTTGTGATCCCCATCATGATGTATGTGTCATATCCATGCCTTCCATCTGTTTTATTGAAATATTTTAGAGAATTATTTCAAAATTGAAACGAATCCACTTCTTAAGTGGCCCATACCACAAGAAATAATGGTTAAAAAAAAATTCCACCGTTGGAAGGTTTTTCCTTTCAAGAGCTCGTAAGGTTGTTTATTTATCATCTAACCTGTTCATAAGTTCATAAAGACATAGATAAATGGAAAACACAAATAACAGCTTGATCCTTAACTTCTGTAGCCAAGATAAGTCTTTAAAAGCAGGTGTTCAATTGCCACTGTTTCCTGTAGCGTGGTCCACTTGAGATTTTTATATGCTTCATTTCTAGTCTAGGCTCATGCTCTAAAATCATTTAATAGAACGGATGGACGGCGTGGATAACCCATATACATTACAGTGGCCCACATGAAATTTTCACCCCTCCTCCATTCTAGCGTTAAAAAAACAGTGCTGTAATACATTTTATTCAATTTCATTTCACATAGACATATGACGAGTGTCAATAGTAAAATGATGCACCTGATCTGCACAAGTGGGGTCCCATGGTTCATCGATCCAAACCATTGATACTAGAGGACATGCCTCAGATGGGAAACGACCGAAAACTCTTCAATGTTAGATGATCTCAACCGTCCATCTATGCACTTTCGTTGCTTTACCTTTTTCCTTAACCATCTATTTTTAAGCCACTGATCAAAGGATCAAATGAATCTAATCTAAGAGAATTTCGGGGAATCCTCAATCCACCGTAGGGCCCATCAAGTCCACGATTTGGATCAACGAACCAGTGGTCCCATTTGTACAAACTGGTGGACCAGTACGTGCTCTGAGGAAACATGACCGTGCGATTCCTCTTCCACGTAGATCAACCTATCAACCTTCTCTTGCGACTTTAGGATTCAATTCAATGTTCAAGTGTCACCAGTGGCCAGGAGATCTTCGTGTGTCCTGGACAGATCTAGTGTTTGGGCACTGAAGTAGAAATTCCATTGAGATTGTGAAAGCAACGCAGGGCCATTCATTGTACTTGTTTTCTTCAACTAGTGGTAGGGCCATGTTTGGCTCAGCTCCTGTTTTTTTCCTGGACAAGAGAAAGTGGGGTTGCTGTGGACCATTAGATAGGAATAAGGAGTGGTGGTCCGGTGCCCATGAAGCGCAACTCTCAGGACATAGAAAGTCAGAAAGGGTAATTTTGACAGGCCTGGCGTGGGAGGATTATTTTTAAAAAAGGAATTTTATAATATACCCCCTGAGTTTGATAGAAATCATATTTTACTACTTAAAAAAAAAATGTTTTCATTTAACTACTTTACTACGTTAAGGAAATTTCATTAAGCTAACTTCCAGTAGATTTTATTGGCTATAAGTGTATCAAATGAGTATTTTTATTTTTAAATACACGGAAAATACCCTTTCAACAAAACATTGTCTGCAACTAAGAGTTAAAACTGCTAAATCAGTCTTAGTTTAGAATTTTGGCTCAACTATTATAATCTGGTTTGACATATGCAACTATTAGAGTTTAATAGTCCTTGTGTAACAATCCTCGTATCATTATAGAGCATTTAATTGCCAGAAAAAAAAAAAAGAATAGAAAAAAAAAAGAAAAAGAAAAGAAGCTCCCCTTTCTCCCATGCTCAAGCTCTATTCAGAGTACCTAACATACCACGTCCCTTCCCATCTCGCAGAGGTATAGCTAACCGAGCATCATGCATGAAATAAAATTTATTCTCATTTTGATTAATGAATTAACAAATTGATGGACATTATTAAATAATTAGAAGTGAAGATATCCACTATATTATTCCTAATTCAACAAACAACTGTCCAAAAAGTAATAATGGGATGTGCCTACCATTGAAACTTTTTTGCAGCTCAAAGAAGCTTTGGATCAGGCTGATGTTTTGAATTTTCCATAATCTTGGTGGGATTTAACTTATTAACGGCTTAGATGTGATATAAACATCATGGTGGACCCTGGGAGGATTTAAATAGTGGGCATCCCCAACCTCACTTTTCCGTGTGCTGTGCTTCACTTGAGCGTTGCATCTGTCTGAGTTTTCCCATCAAGTGCTAAGTACAACATTCCCAAACGATGAATGGATTGGATGTCAAAAGACATATCACGGTAGGCCCATAGCGATTTCTTCTGCTCAAATTTTCTTTTACTTTGGACCGGGGGCTACGCACGTACATACCTACGGTGTGCGACTACTCGCGTCAATATCTTAAGATAACAAGCGTGCCTTTTCAAAAGGGCAATTTTGTTATTAACCAAAAAGAAAAAAAGAAAAAAGAAACACTTAACCTTACTAAAGTTGCGTAATCTAATGGAAGATGACTTAATGAAACTTCATAACTTAATGAGGGAGTTTAATAAAAACATTAAAATTTTCTTAGTATGTTATAAAATTTCGGAAAAAAGAATAAGCACTTCGTTTCTCCAAAGTGCTGTGATTGAAAGGGTCGTGCGACAGGGCTACTTATTTAAGAGGGGCAAACGTGTGTGTTTCACAAATATCAACCATTCATCATTCATCAGGGAGGAAACACCTTGAACATGCCATGTACCAGAAATTAGGGAAAGAAACCTATCAAGTGGGCCACACATATATATTAAATGAATTCAGATCCTCTGCTGCAACAATTAGTCTAAATCATCACATATTATAGCAGTGCTGGTAACATTAATGATGATGTGGATCATTCACAATGCAGGAAAATGAAAAAAATCTATTTTGAATTTGGACTTTTCGTTAAAGTTTAACCTGCCTAATCAGCGGACCATCATAAGCGGCCCATCACCGAATCACGACCCTTTTCAGAATTTCCAAAAAACCTTGGAAACATTGAAGAGAAGGTACACGTTGCATTATCTTCTGGGCCACACAATTATTAGCCAAACCCAAAAAATTACACTCATCAGATGATTTGAGCCAACCATTAAAGGATTTCGACGATTACTAGTGAATGATTAGAAAAGGTCTTAACCAACGATCGGCATCAATGGGGAAAAATCCGTGGCTGGTCGACTGATTGAAGGGCTAGGATCTTCTAATGTGTGAGATTATTTCAAGCATCTCCAATCCAGTCTGGACCCATCAGATCAATGGTACAGCGTGAAAGCTTAACATGCTACCTTTTCCCGTGCTAGTTCTTTACGGTTTGTTCTTTGACAATGGAACAAATGCTTGCAAGACTACTAGTGCTAGATTACTATATACTAGTGCACATCCAAAATCAGAACTTATAGTGGCCCACTCCAAGGGCCCTTTAACACCACTACTTGTCAGGCCAATCTTTGGCAATTACGCATGTGACATCCACGTGAAGATGTTCATAGTACCCTCGAGTCCTTATACAAGGGCCGGGACCATGGTTTGAAGATTCGGAAAACTGATATGATGGATCCCACCCCATACTGTATAAACAATGCCCCATAAACTCCTCGTTGGACGATCCCCACGCATTGATGGGCGGCCTGAAAATGGGTAGCTAAATGAAATAGAACAACTTCCACTTTCAGCTGAAAAAAGAAAAATGCACGTAGCATCAAGGGATGGTCCATGCAAGGTGGGGCCAATGAAATCAATAGTCTAGTTCCTTCCCTCATCCATAAACTCCAATTGCGCTATCCTTAGGTTGAGAATAAGATGCTGGCCAATATTACTCATTTCATCAGAAAATCTAACATTTTCTTGTCCTTTTCTATGAGAACAAGATTGCACTGTCATAGTGTTTATCTCCTTACTATTTAAATGATGCACTTCAACCTATATCACTTAGAAAGCATAAGTCACATGCTCAAATGAATTAGGTCACTTGGTAAAGTGAATATGACACGAATTTCTGAATATCTTCAGTCCCAATGAAATCAATATAAAGAAACGCAAGCATTCCATATAGCATTTATTACATTGTTTTTCATAATTTATACTTTTGGCACAGTGAAAGAAGAAAAAGAAAAAAAGAAAGTGACAGTTGTGTTACAAAAATAAGATTTTCAATTTCTATTCAAAACTGGTCATCCCAAAAATGAAATCTAAGTTTCAACCATATTCAAGACTCGGCCCAATGACTTGCTTTAGTTAAGAGATTTTTAATTTACAAAACAAATGCCAATGGTGTAACTTCAACCAAGCTACTAAAAACATCTACCAACTGACCATGCACTAGATTTATTTTTAGTATTGTATATTAAATATCGAGTTGATTCAAATCAAGTGTTAGAGTCAACCAAACCCAATTGGATATCAAGTCGAGTTGAGTTTTTATGTTTTTAAACTATAGTTTCAATATTGTTAATGGAAATAATCTACAATGAAGAATGCTACTTGCAATGTATACACTCTAGAGACGAAAGACTTCATTTGTGTCGCGCGGCAAAGACAAAGCCTAACATGAGGGGTCCCACATTGAATACCTGCCCTACACAAATTTTCCCAAGAGCTTGGTAGAATTGAGGAGAAAGTAGCTCGTACTATCACTTATATCTGAGTTAGTTGCCAAGAACTCTAATTATCTCCATGCGCGTGGAATATGGGAGCAGTATCTTGACTGTTTATACTCTGGACTACACATTTATAAGCCATAAAGCTCTAAAATTACACCCATCAGATATATGATCTGAGCCACCCATTAAAGGACCTTGATGATTACTACTTAATGGTTAGAAAAAGTCGAACCAATGGCTAGCTTTTAAAGGGTAAAAAAAAATCCATGGCCAGTTGAAGATTGAAGGGCTAGGATCTTTCAATATGCGAAATTTCAAGTTCCTACGATACACTGTTGACCCATTGGAAAATGGTACAAATAGAAAGCTTATAACAGACCTAATTTAATGATGCTCAAGACCTTATACTTCCAAAGGATTGTGTATTTTACAAGGGAACAAATGCTTGCAAGATTACCAGTCCACCTGGCAATGAGCTGGTTGGCCGGGCGAGTCTTCGGGCCTGGTCTGTTTAAAATTTTGATTTTGCAGAGCCCAGAACTGGCCTATCGCCAGTCTCAATTACAAAGGTCACAATTGGCTGGGCTTGGATCTATTAGCTAGGTCTGCTGGTCAGACTTGGACCTGGCATGAATGACCAACAATTTCCAGGATGAGCTTGGGTCCATTTCATTTAGCCCGTCCTAGCTCGGCTGAACTAGGCTTCACATGTGCATGTCTTGTATTCTACAAATATGTTATTCTAATCTTTGATCAGGCAACCCATGCTGTTGATTCCGTTCCTTTATGGTCTATTTCTTTTTACATATGTAGTCCACTTGATCAGGATAGATTAGCAATATTTAAATGGGAAATAGAGCTTTTATCCATTTTCGGCCCAGGACGCTTGGGCCCAGACCCATATATATACTTCTCTGGACTCCGGCTTTGACATGCTATGCTCGGCCTATTTCAGGTTCGGTCCTTGGACCTTAAGTGCTAGACTGGGCTTAGGCGTAGCCTGGCATGGCTAAAACCCATCCAATTGCCAGTCCTTGTTACAAGCCCTCGAAGTACATCCTACATGTCCGCCTCAGATACATGTGATTTCACATCAAAAAGTAGAACTTCAGGTGGCCCACTAGGAAAGGCCCTTTAATGCTACTAACACCAATGGCATTTACCCACCACAGTACTTTAAAAATTAAAATAAAAAATAAAAAAGAAAGAAAGAAAGAAAAAAGTGTGACTGCATGATCCTCGACCGAGAAGGCTTGCAGTATCCTTGAGTCCTTATGCAAGTGGGGTCCATGGCTTAGAGATTTGGAAAACTGATATGATGGGTCCTACACTGTATGGACCATGTCCCACAAAAAGTCAATGTCACAATCCCGATCCATTTATTGAAGCCTGAAAATATGTAGGTAAGAAATGAAAGACCACAACGTAAGAAAATCCCATCACGGGGATGGTCCATCCAAGGTGGGCCCATGACTGAGCCATGGGACCTAATTCTGCGAACTCAAAACACATTCATAAGATGCATGCCCTCAGCTCGAGGATCGTACGCTAGCCATTGGATAAGAAAATCAAACCTCTTTATTGTCCCATTCTGTAAAGACAGGATTGCACTATCAGAAATCTACTGCATTGAAAAGTGATGATGCAATGCAACGTGTTTCATTCCTTTATCAAATTAATAAAGAATACAAGGCGTAAATCACATGGTTAAATGAATCAGGTCACATAATGAAGTGAATGTGACATTTAAACCCCATTCGTAGCCTTGCCGGCTGGTAATCTATATATCAGTGGTCCTGCGAACCACCGTGAGATATATATATATATATATATATATATATATATATATATATATATATATATATATATATATATATATATATATATATATATATATGGATTGTGTTCTTATCATATTGGCAATCTATTCTTCTTTATCAGATAAAAATAGGGGAAAAAGTAATTATTGTATCCCAATTTCTGTTACTTTACACTTGCATAGATGTTGAAGAACGCTGTTTGAAATTGCATAGGATACAGAGGCAAAGACCTTTCCGTGCGGTGTAGCACATTTTTGAACCACGGAACGCTTGGTTTCCATTTGGATGGTAGGTGTAACTAACCTGCAATTAAGAATATGGCAGAAAGAAATAATAGAAATACTTCTACACTAAAACTCCATTTGTTCCGTTCACTAGGTGGGCCACTTCGATAAGGAAAATAAAGAAGAGAAAAGGATGGTGTGGAATAGGATTAGCGATGATCTCGATATTTCATGTACATGCGTTGCCACGAGATTATTGGGCCTTCATGGTCTAGGTCTGTCTAACATTTATTGAGGGGCCCAGGTGATGAATATTACAGGACCTGTACGTACGTTCATGTCACATTGCACATGTGTGGAACTGTGTTTTAACGTTGGCGGGTAAACTGCTGTAAATGGTAGAGCGGAATGTTGTCAGTATAAAACTAAGTGCTTGAAGAAGTAGCACATATGTGCCACACCTGGGCTGTTCATTGACTGCGCTGCCCATCAACATAACTCCACTAGATAAATGAAAATAAAAGCAGCTATAGTCATTAGGTGGGTCACATGTGATCTTCAAATCACGCTTTTGCCACCAGCCCTCCCGTTTTCAACATCGTCTTGTGGTCCAACTGATGAGTGCACCACCAATACTTTTGAGACAAGCCATGTTGTGGTGGACACAACCTAATGAGCGGTCCGAATCTGGTATGCATGTGCCACATCGGCAAATGCAGGGCGAAGCCCACCGTCACTTTCACTCGTCTTGCTTGCATTCTTCATAGAAAATCCCAAAAAGCAAAAAATTGAAATCACACCCAATCGTTGAGCACTTCTTTTGGGTTGTGATCTGTAAAATTGGTCCGTGGATGGGGCCAGAATCTGACCCCCGTTTGATAACTGAGCCGGGTTTGAGCCTAGATTTTGAAAGTTTTCTATGAAAGCCCAGCCCCAGCCAAAAAAGAAAAGAAAAGAAGAAGTGTCTTCTTCATGATTTTAATAGGTGGTACAGGCCTTGAAATAGAAGGCCCACTTACTAAACGATTGGAGCTGGGCCCTATTATTCAGGGCCTACTCAAAACAGCCGTTCCAGCCAATCCCGAATAGGTCCTGAACTGGCTGATGGCCAGGGCCCACTGGTTTGCCCGATTATTAAGCGGCTACCATTATTATGATTTAAAGACACTTGTTGATATTTTCTGTCGCGTGCATATGTAGTTTGAATATAATTATTAGATCCTTTGTCATGTTTCAATGATCCAAACTGTTTATATGTACCAGTTATTATGAATGGAGGTACCCAAAATAATCTGAAAACCTTTACTCACTTGACTCTTTAACTTCGTGGGCTAGGCTGGGCGAGGGCCACGGCCACACCTGAGGTATTTTAAGCCGGTTAGGGCCAGGCAAGGGCTTAAGGGATTTGGGCTGGGCTGGCTGGACCCATTGCAATCTTACTTCAGCATCAATGTGTACTAGGATAATCCGGATTCGCATCATTTCAAGAGGGCCCCACTGTTTCGATCTTTGGATGCTAGAGAAGACATGGTCCTCTGTGTTAAAAACCAGGTTCCAGATTTCCAATTCTATAACCTCCCAATGTTTATGCATTAATGAACATATGGACAATTTGATGAAAGGACCGGATTGATTATTGGGATATTGTAGGTCCAAAGGTGTGCCTGCCAAATGACCTCAGCATCTCTTAGCAAAGGAGGTTTGCTAGAACACAAGCCGATTTACTGTTATATATAGGATACATCTCCCGTTAGATCTGGAGTCATGTAACGGTAGTTGATCCGAAGATTTCAATGGTGGGCATTTAATTCCCATTGTTTCTTGTGGAGAAGCCCACATTTTTGGATCTGTCCCTTTTTGGGGGGCTCCTATCCTCTAATGATCTGCCGATACCAATGGACAGAATAGAATGCATGCCACACATACATCGTGGTAGGTCCCACAGATCATTCGCATTTAGAGACTCCACGTAAGCGGCCGGGGTTAAAGATCCACGTGCACGTAGAGAGAAATGAGGGATTGTTTGTCCATTCAAATCAATAGAAGATCATGTCACTTAGAACCGAATTATGATTTTGGTTAATGGAACAAAGTTGAGTAAGCGTTGATCAGATATCTATAACGGCCATCCACAATGACTTTGTATACCGTCCGTATCCTCCAGTTTCCATGTCTTGATAGGAGTTTGTATCTGCTGCCATGCGATTAGTAAAAGTCTTCAAACGTTCCAGGACTCGTCCCCGGTACTTTTAATTAGATATGAGCTGTCTATCAAACGGACAGTCGTGATGCATGAGCGCTGATACGGGACAGATCTCAACCATTCTTTTGGTCCCTTTTAACGCCATATCTGGACCATTCTTAAGGCAGATCTTTGCCGTCCTTTAGGATGCAATAATTACCCAGATTTGGACTGTCTGTCATGGACGCTAATTGCTCATCATCTAGACCCTGCTTGTTGGTTACCTTTTGGTTGAATCTAGACCATCCATTCATGGACTTTAATGGTCAGATCTAGACCGTCCATTCATGTATTTTCATGGTCAGATCTGGGCCATTGATACGTGGACGCTGATCTATAAAACATGAACTGTCCTACTTGATAGGTGTGGCACATGGTACATCTAAGGCGTCCACAGCCTAGGTCGTAAGGACCATAATCGATAGATCTGAACTGTTTAGAAACTTTAGAGATCCAATCACTAGATCCAAGTGCTTGTATGTATGACATAGATTGATGAGAACTTTTGGATGGGTTATGTGAATCTTGTTTCAACCATTGAAAGGCCAAGTATTTAAGGGCTTACATATGGTATTACCACAAGTACAGAAAAAGGGTGTATCTATCAAAAAGGGTGGATGTAGATTTCAATTCCCTATTTTCAATGGTCTAATAATGTGATTTGGGAAGACGACTGTTTCGAGTCGTCAACAACGACGTTGTCATTTATTGATTGACCTGTGAGTACTCTTGCCCCAAAAGACCCGACACTTCCTACGTCATAACTCATAATATAAATAGATTAAATATATTTGAATTTTTTAAGCCCCAACTTTTTAACTCAAATAGGAAAATAATTAATTGGGCTGGGCTGGGCCAAGTTCATGAGTTAAGAGACTCCACAACTCAGACCGACCTGTTCAGTCTCTAGTTGAGTCGGGACTCACCTCACTTAGGTGTGAATCAGTTCAACTCATTCAAGTAGAGAGTGAATCGTCTGGGTGACTCATGGTGCCAAAATGGATTAGGTCCAACTGAGTCTTAAGTCATAGTTACGAGAATTGGGCTAGGCTGGGACAAGGTCATGGTTGAAAGACTCGTCGACTGGTCTGGTTTGGCACCATGAATCACCCGGATGATTCAGCCTGACATAGAGGAGTTAAGGCTGATTCACCCCTGAGTCGGGTGAGTCCTTACTTAACTAGAGATCGAAGTCAGTCCAATTCCAAAGTCATGGTTAGGCTGCTAACTGGGTGGGGCTGGTCCAAGGTCATGGTTGAAAGACTCGGTGGCTAAGACATATCTATTAAGTCTCGAGTCTAGTCGGCACTCATCCAACTCAGGGGTGAATCAGCCTTACTCATCTGAGCCAGTTGTGAATTGTCTGGGTGACTCATGGTGCCAAACTGGATTGGATCCAACCAAGTCCAAGTCTTCTTGGCCGAGTTAAACAGGACTTGTCTGAGCCTTTAAACAATGGCCCAGGTACAAATCCTTAGTTAGCAGTCTCGCCCGTACCTGTTCCAGGTGCTAAGCCTGGACATTGGGCCTGGAGCATGAGTTGGCCCATTTTCACCCACCCCAGCCACAGTTGGGTCTGTTTGTAGATTAATGCATTTGGAGTTAAATGGTCCACACATGAAACATTAAGTGTCTCCAAAAAATGGGAGCCAATGGTCCTCTATGTGGGTCTTCTTCAAGAGATCTATGAGAATTCTAATTTTCAGAGTTTGTAGTGACAACATTTTCTTTTACGAGTAAAACCCCACATGCATGAATACCAGAATTAAGGAAATATCATATTTTTACCATGATAATATGAATAGCTATACGAATTTCAACTTTCAAGAAGGTGGGGTCCTGTAAGTGGGTAAGGCTCGACTCGAGCATAACTCTGGTGAGCTGAATAATTGGACAATGGGGCTTGATGATCGTCGGGCCCTTGTCCAATTTCTTACTGGTCTGGTTTGGACTCGACCTAGGAGAGGAAGAATAACAAAAGAAAGAAAAAAAAAAAAAAAGGTTGAAAAAAACAGTGGGTCTTATTACTAGGAAAAAGTGTTTAAACCAACCTCCTTGCCAAGAAGGAAAAAGTCAGAAAGGATTTAAAAGAAAGTATATCGATCCTGAGCTACACCTAATGCAAGTAACTTTTGGACAGGATAAGCACGGTTTATATATATATATATATATATATATATCCATCCAGAGTTGGAAGTAAATCAAATCACAATGGAACAAGGAATCCAAATATTAATAGGACACGGTCCGATTACATTCACAAGGAAACCCTAGCATAGCCATTGCATCTCTAAGCCTCGAAATAACATTCAATGAAAATCTTTAGGCTTTCGCCATTCAACTGGTCAATCTCTACAACTCAACATTGGGTATTCTAATTTTTACTTCTTAGGTTAGATATTTCACTTCTGTCCAACTACGCTGTAGGCTGTAGCTAGTCCAAAATCCTTACTTTTAGTTTAAATTTGCTGTTGTCTAGTGCCATCATTACCGTACGTTCTAGGAGTAGATTAAATATTCATGACTTCTGGCATTTAATTCTACTAGTCACCATGTTCTACTTGACTGATCATACCATTCATCAGTAATTATTTTTATTTCTTTGCTTAATTTCTTTTGTCAATTGTATTGTTCTTATTTACAAACTAATGAAATCGATGATTCAACCTTTGTTTTTAGATCTTATTCATCGTCGCGTACTTAGAAACCTAAAAATACTATCACTGTTGAAAGAAAAGTTCTTAGTGTAAGGACTAACCCACTACTTTTTAAATTGATTGATTGTTGTAACATTGATGAATGAACACTCAAATAAACCTTTAAAAGTCTGATCCTAATTCTGCTAATTTGGCACTTAAGGTCACAAGCGTTTAATTGATTCAAGTCAAGTACGACTTTATCTCACCCAACGATGATATGTCCAAATTCAACAATAACAAGTGCAAATTAACTCTTCAAATTATGAACTTTAATATATATATATAGCAAATTCATATTCAACGAAACTATAACTCTAGGTAATGTGATCAGCTGTGCATATCTTAAATCATTTTTCAAAAATAATGGGACCCATTGATGGACAATCTTAATTGAAAGACAACCCTATCATATGTAATATAGCAACATGGCTCCAATATTTCGTTGCTTATGGCACTATGGTGTCATCTTCCAACAAGATAAGGTAGATGTAGGCGTGACTTTTAGGGGGCTTTTGGATTGTAAATTACTTTACATAAGCTACTTAAACTTACTTGTCTTCATGATGTGATTAAGATATTTAATTATCCACTTCAATTTTGGATCAATCACTCATAATAAATGAACTATCAAATTTTTAAATCCATTCATACAAATTAGTATTCTAATTCGTTCGTCTTGATCGTCGTCTATTTTCATCATTAATTTACCATAAGAATCACGATATTATATATATATAGGGAAAAGGTACTATACGGTCGAGCGTATGCAAGGCTATTGTGAGGTCGAGTCGTGTCTCCTCGTTAACCGTCGGATAACATATTTGAAAATATACGCTGTAAATGCCCGCGATGTAATCAAATTACTAAACAGGCAAAACCGGCTGTAAATCCTCTTTACCTTTGCCAGCATCTAAGTTCCTAGGCTATGATCCCAAAAACGAAGCAGGTCCAAAGCTTAACAATAAGAAGCAATGAGAATTGATTGCCTAGCATTGAAAACTAAAAAATATAGTACAATTGTGGATTAACAGAATTTGGTAACAATAGGCTTCCAAGAAGAAGCTGTAGAAATTACGGGATGTATAATTTTTTATTATATTTTCTTGAAGTTTTGTGTGTGAGATCTAATCTAACCATTATATGCATAATCCCATGTTACGCCCTTTTCCAAATGATCAGGATGTGTTTTGATTCAAATGGGTCACACAAACAGAAAAATGTTGGCATAAACATCCACACTTGATTTTTACGGGCCCACCATAATAATTATATGAAATTTACTCCAACCATTAGATTCCACATAAATCTTATGCCTGGTTCCAAAACTCATGTCCATCTATGATTCAGGTGGGCTGCAAGCATAGAAACAAAGCATGGTTATATACACTTTCCAACCGTGTAGTCCATCTGAATCACGGATGAAGTTGATTTTTAGGCGAGAGACTTAAGTTGAGGTGATTCACTTGATAGTTGGAGTGGATTTTACATAAATAATACGGGGGTCCCACTTGAAGAGCTCTAATGAGGTTGCCGTTTGCACATGTACTGTAAACTCCTGTAGACTTTCAATGTTAGTTCCCCACCGTATAGACTTTCAATGTTCAGTCTTCCTCTTTGTATATGTTACACTGATTTACATGTATCTAAACCAACCAAATTGGGGTCACATTTTTAATTTATCATGTACAAAAATAGCACTGACCCAGCATTCTTAGTTGTCTAATTAATGGAAATCAAATTGACCGCATGGCAAAATAAGTGAGGATTGAACCTCCACTACTCAACATTTCGCGAGCTACAGAAGCTTTGGATGAGGTTGATATTTTTGATTTTTCAGTTCATCCCATTAGGAATGAACTTGTGAATGGTATGGATGACATATAAGCATCTCGGTAGACACTAGAATAGTTTCAACGGTAAGCATTTCCCTACCTATTTTGCTTGTCACGCATCCCACTTGAGTTTTAGATCTGATTATATTTGGGCTCATGGCTTAACATGACCTGACAAAAAGGTTGGACAGAGTGGATTTCTCACAAATATCACAGTGGACCACTTAACTTACCGCAGACAATATGGATGACAAGATGTGGGCATAAAAAACGAATTGCCTAATATAAGTTATGTGTGCCCCACTATGATAAGTGTTATATCCACATGATACATTCATTTTGTGAGATCATTTTAGGGCATAAGCCCAATAATGAGGGGGATACAGTGCTCAAGCAAACCACAACATAGAAAGCAAGAGATTGAACGCTTAATATTGAGGACTTCTTGGGAGCCATAGAAGTTTTAGATCAAGTTCATATTTGTTTTGTCCTTTCATCCAAGTCTTTGTGACCTTAGGAACAAGTTAGATGGAAAATAAATATCATTTGTTGGTCTCTTTGAAGGTTTTAAGGTGGGCATCATTGTCCCTTACCCTTTCTTTGGTGTTGGTTCACTTAGATTTCGATCTACCTCAATTTTTTCACTTGTGTACTAAAATGATCTTGTGAAATGGATGAATGGTATGAATATAACACATGCATCATAGTGGGTCCACAAAACTTGATAACATCCAAGTACCACTAAGGTCTTGTGCACACCACGCAATCCGCATGAGCCAAAGGCACCCTATTACGTGTTACCGGATTACACATGTTACCCTTACCATGAGAGTCACTTTGATTATATGTTGTATATCCACATTGTCCATCTTTTTTTTCAGTCTATTTTAGAATATTGTACCAAAATTTAAATAGATCCAAATGTCAGGTAGAATACACTGCAGGAAAAGTGGTGATTGAACACCCACCATTAAAAGCTTATCAGGACTCACTGAAAGCATATCCATAATGTTTATTTACCAACCAGCTATTGATAAAGGTCAACCAGACTTGGATGAAGGGAAAATACATATATCAGATTGATCCCATACTTTCGTGGCCTAAAAAATTTTTTAATGGTCATTCGCCACATTTTCCTGTGGTGTGGTACATAAGAGATTTGGATGTGCTTAGGTTTTGGTATAGCTTTCTAAAGTGAGCTAAAAAAATGGATGATTGGCACGGATATATAAAAAATTCATAAAAGTAAGCCCCCACGTGATAAGGTAACACCTAGTAGGAGTGGGGTACTTAATTAACAAATCTCAATTACTTGTAGCCGGTTTCCCTGATTTTCAGCTTCCTGCCTATGTTACCGCACAAATATCTTCCTCGTGTATTTTCAAATATGTTATCCTACGGCTGACAAGGAGACACTACTCGACCTCACAATAGCCTTGTATGCACTCAACCGTATAGTACCATTTCCCATATATATATATATATATATATATATATATATATATATATATATATATATATATATATATATATATATATATATATATATATATATATATATATATATATATATCAGAGAGAGAAAAGTTTACATTTTTCACGGTCCACCAAAGTTTCAGATCAAAGCATACCAATGAGGCCAGATTGCAAGATTCATTTTGAGTTTCAATGCCGCACGGAGTTTCAATGCGAGCTTGTATATGAGCGGTTAGATTCCACTCACGACTGGGATTCGGCAGCCGTAAGAATGAGAGAGTCTGACAAACAAAGACTTGCGCCAAGATTTTCGCAATCTCATGGGATTGCGTAACTCAAACAAGACCCTTAGCGTCATGAGTAAACTCTGAGTAAACTCTGTGGGGTCCACCATTATTTATTTATTTTTATTGACTCCGTTCATCCATATTAACAAATAATTTTAAGGCTTTAGCTCAAAATGGAAGCATATCAAAATCTCAAGTGGACCACACCACTGGAAACAATGTGATTGAACCTTTACCATTGAAAAATTCTTAAAGGCCACAAAAGTTTTGGATCAAGCTGATGTTTGTGGTTTCTCTTCATACATATCTTTTTGATCTTATGAACAGTTTGGATGATAAATAAACATTATTGTGGGCCCTAGGAAGATTTCAACGGTGGAAATCATTATTCCACAATGTTTCCTGTGGCATGGTCTACTTAAGCTTTGGATTTACTTCAATTTTTGGATCAACCCTTAAAAGTAGCGGGAAAAATGGATGGACAGTTTAGATAAACTACATACATTCACAGTGGGCCCAACCGCGTTTACTCAGTACGATAAAAGCATACTAAGTAACTCGATACGCAATCTGATTTCCTGAAAATTATGGTAAGGTGCCAACGGACCGCGACTTCCTGTAACACAAAGATCTGTGGGCCCCACCACTATGTTTTTGTTGCATCCAATTCGTCGATCTGTTTTTTCACCTCATTTTAGAACATGAGCCCAAACATGAGAGAGACCCAAAACTCAAGTAGGGGCCACGAGTGAGTATTGAACGTCCACTGTTGAAAAATTAGTGGGTCCATAGAAGTTTTGGATTAGGGATATAACTGTGTTTTTAGTTCATCCATGTAGGAATCACCTTATGAACGGTGTGGATGGCATATAAACATCACGGTGGTACCATGAAGGTTTTAACGATGGTACCATGAAAATTTTAATGGTATAATGGACAGTGCTTTGTGGGCCGATCATAAGGTGATTGATGTATGTGTTTTCCATTCATCCACGTCGGTGTAATCTTATCGAGTAAAATGGATGGATGGAGTGGATAAAATAGGTAAATCATGGTGGGCCCCACAGAGTTTACTCAGCATGTTAAGCATACTTAATTGCTTAGTACATGTAATCCGCTTCCGGTTATGATGGAGGTAGTACCGATGCGTTCGGGGACGCGGATTGCCTTCTTACTTTGCCAGTTGCTAGGTGGCTACTGTAAGGTACTTTGTGGGTCCACCATGATATATGTGTTTAATCTATGCCGTCCATCTATATTGAATGATTTTTTTAAGGCATAATCTAAAAACGAGGTAGATCCAAATCTCAAATGGACCACACCACATGAAACAGTGGTGATTCAACGCCCACTATTAAACAATGGTGATTTACCTATTTTATCCACTTTGTTCATCCATTTTACTGGATAAGATTACACAAACATGGATGAATGGAAAACACAAATATCAACTTGAGCCAAAACTCCTCTGGCCTGAAGAATTTTTTAAAGGTGGACATTCAATTCACACTTGTTCTTATGGTGTGCTCCACTTGAGCTTTGGGATATGCTTGAATTTTGGGCTCAACCCATAAAATGAGCTGGAAAAATGGATGGACGGTGTGGATAAACCACATACATTAATTCATGGTGGGCCCAACATAGTTTTGTTGAGCACGATAAAAGCCTATAAAGTAACTCAGTGCGAGCAATTTTATTTCACGGGACCCTACTGCAGCAGGATGGCAAATAAACATTACAGTGGGCTTAGGTAGTTTTTAACTATGGGTGTTTAATCACAACTGTTTTCCTATGGTGAGGTCTATTTGAGATTCGGATATATTTTGTTACTGGGCTCATAATTGAAAAAGATCGGAAAAATTAGATGGACAACATGGATTAAACACATACATTATGATCAACCAAAAGAGCACCATCCAATAGCTTCCTAGCTATGTACAACATGCACGCGAGTCATTGTTTTGCAAACTCTCTCACTCTCACGGCTGTCCCGTGCGGCCTTGTGCGCAGGAGACCAACTCTGTGTGTGTGTGTGTGTGTGTGTGTGTGTGTATATAAGTTACTTGAATCTAACTGTCACAAGCCTTACTCGTGCTTTACACTAAATCATATCGTACTTATGCTATTACGAAATTGACCTTGTATTTTCTTATATACTTTTTTTTTTTTTTTACACACGCACACACACCCCCACACACTCATGCCATAGTGGGCTTTCACCACCTATGGATACTCGAACCCTCAACTAGGTGTTGAAACTCCTGAGAGTCTACCACCCGAGCAAGAGCAAGGATCGACCCTAATCAAGTATATATTTCCTTATATACTTGATTAGGGTCCTAATACACCAATTACTTTGATTATAATTTGTCATTTGACCTACCATCACACTTGCATCTATGAAAAGAGCCATCCAAAATTCGGAATAAACCATTAATTACGTATCTTATAAGGTATACATCAAACATTAGGGTTGTTCTTCACATTGGATACACATACGTGTTGTTTTAAACCATATAGGAGTATAGTTCACTAAAATGCATCATTAAAGTATGACAAATAACCGGCCTCAGCCAAATCTTGTCTCATTCGGACGGTGTAATCAACGTCCATAGGGTGGTCGAGATATTTTAAAAGAAAAGGTAGACGACGAGCTCGAGGATGGGAACGTCCTATCTCCAACAGTATTTGATATAATAAATAAATAAGGGTGAAAAAAAGAAAGAGAGAGGGACGGTCCAAGTTGGAGGTGGATTGCATGTTGACGTTACTAACTTCCATGGGCTCCACCATGATGTATTTATTGTATCCGCACCATCCATTCAGTTTTTGAGATCATTTTAGGGAGTTGGTAAAAAATGAGTCATATCCAAATGTCAAGTGGACCACGCCACAAAAATCTGTAGGGACAATGATTTCTGCCGTTGAAACATACCTAGAGCCCACCATGATGTTTATTTTCCACCCAAACTGTTGATAAGGTCACGAAGACATGGATGAAGGTAAGTAGCAAATATCAGATTGATACAAAACTTTCATGACCCAAGAAGCTTTCAATGGTAGATGTTCAATCTCTACTGCTTTCAGAAGTGTGGTCCACTTAAGCTTTGAATCTGTCTCATTCTTGGGATCAAGCTTACAATTTTCTTGCAAAATAGACGGACGGTTATAATATAACATATACATCATAGTGGCCAACAAACTTGGTAGCGTCAACACAGCAATGAGGTCCGCACCACACAATCCGTTTACGTCGGTCTCTAGTCTTTAATGGTGTGAATCACTATCACCATTGCTTTCTGTGATGTTGTCCAATTAAAATTTGGATACGCCTCATTTTTTAATTCATGGCCTAAAATGATCCCGCGAAATGCATGGACAATGTGAATATATTACCTACATCATGGTTGGTCACTGAATTTGGTGTAAACACACCACTGAAGTCGGTGGTTCGTGGCACAGCACATAATCCGCCACCCCTTCGTATAAATGGGGAGCGGATTAAGTGAGACCCAGCCTCACTAAGGCTGGTGCAGCTCTTACTGTGGGGCCACCTTAATGTATCTATTCTATATCCATGCCGTCCATTGTTGTTTTCAGATCATCAGTGGGCTAAAATAGTTTTTGATCAAGCTTATATTTGTATTTTCCCTCCATCTGTGCTTAATTGACTTTATCAAACGGTAACATTAAAGTGCACCCTAAGAAGTTTTTAATGGTAGGGCGTCAATTGCCACTGTTTCCTTAGAGTACCAGCTGAGATTTGGATCTTCTTCATTTTTTGGGATCATGATCTAAAATGATATGGAAAACCGGATGGACAACATGGAAGCAGAATAGATAAATGAAGGTGGGCCCCACGTTAAGGGCCGCACAGGCTTGGGTGAGAGTGGGGTCTCACCTAATCCACTCCCGTCAAAATGGGGCCTTACGTCCACGCAACGATCGATCGGGCAGTGCTGGCCCTTATCTGGGTCAAATTTGGTGATGGCTCTCTTTGTTGAACGGAGTAGCCCTCTATTTGTGCTGACTCGTCACACATACTTTTATGGTGTGTAGGTGATTTCGTTGCAATGAAGGTTTTTAAGATGCGTGGCGACTCCGCAGCTAGACTTGACTATTCCTCTTTCTTCGTCAACGGGAGCCGTGTCATCGGGTCTCCACCACGACTTCTCCTCGCCCCACAACTTGCAAGTCCTTATGCAACCTTTGTAATTACACTTGCCTCCCCCATGAAAAATAGACACGCATGTGCAATATCCAATCCGCCAATCAGGTAGCTCTCGTGGTGGAGATGTCGTGACTGAGATAACAGACAGATTTGATAATTAGGTGAGCCACAAGTGTACACAAGAAATTAACGGCTCAGATAAATTTCCCAACTATCCCAATTCGATGTAGCTGATGATCAGATTGGCGCATTGCCCAGGACATGTCTCTGAATTAACTAGTTGGTCGGTAAGGCCAGGAAGAACTCGTGAGCCGGAAATAAGGTAACATGGTGGCCGCACTATAGTAAGCAATGGATAGCCCATGATATGATCAAAAGTATAGTTGGCCCAGCCAATGAATGGATTGGCTTGATTTTCACGCTAGGTTATATTCATGTAGTGGCCAGCCTTTTCCACCGGCAGGATGACTTACATAGGTGAAACATGGGCTTTTATCCGCTGGTTGGTTACCATGTGTAACTTATAAAAACTAATGTCATAAGATTTATTATTATTATTATTATTATTCTTTTTCTCCACTAACCTCCTGTTGAAAATCTTGTGAAACCACCGCCGAGGGATAAGTAAGGACCGAAAGGTGATTTGTATGCTCCCATGATGGTCATCTGAGCCGTGAGTAAGGTGGGACCCACCATACGACCAAGTAAAAAATGAAGTATAGGCTACATACATAAAGCAAAAACGCAGGGTATAAAAAAAATAATAATAAAATAATAAAATAATAATAAAAAAAGTCTACTTGATAAGTTGACCTGAACGGCCTGATTTTTGGGCCACATGATGGCATGGCATGTCCCACCCCGTTTACGGTCGGTTTTATTTATAAAAAAAATAAAAAATAAAAACACATGCACTCACTGATTCACACCATGCACTCACAACACAGTGACTGTTCAACCCAGAAATGAGTAAGGACCCTTTACGGTTGGGGAAGCAGATGATGTGGATGTGACTTACTATCCAATCGAATCCCTCCAAATCGTAAATCGTGCTTATACGGGCAGCACATGGACAGTACCTAATGCAGTAGCATCCATACACAGCTGCATGAACAAAATATATACATCATGGTGTGTGGACGGACGCGGATTTCCTGCCAAAGCGAAGCTCCTGCCCAAGGCTGATAGGTTGGGCCACTGCAATATATGTGAGAAATCCATTCCGGCTCCGTTTTGAGAGCTCATTTTAAGACGTTCGACCAGAAATAAGATGGATAAAAATCTCAGGTCAGTCACATGAGAGGGAAAATTGGTGAAAGAAATTCCTACTATCGAAACCTTCTTGAGCTCCACCTTAATGTTTATATACTATCCAAACCCTTTATAAGGTCATTCCTGGGCTCCACCTTGATGGGATGAAGTTAAAACACCAGAAGTTTGGTGCAAAACTTTTATTGCCATAAGAATGCTACAAGGGTGCTCATTGAATGCCTATTGTTTCTTCTCGTGTGGCCCACTTGAGTTTTGGATGCACATCATTTTTTGTTGCACTTCCTAAAATGAGCTCAAAAAACGGATGGAAGGGGTAGATTTCTTACAAACATCTAGACGAGCCCCATGCAATATCCCTGCACAAGTTCCTACGAAAGGCTTTTGCAGGAAATCCGCCTACTGTGTGAGTACCGTTTCGCAGCATGTGCATCCATCTACCCGCGGATAGGGCTGTACACGAACCAGGCTAGCCCGGTTAACTCGCTCAACTCGGCTCGAAAAAGCTCGACTCGGCCCAACCTGGGACTGAGTTTAGGTCGGGACGGGTTATTTTCTTCGGGCCGAAACTGAGTTCGGGCCGAGTTCGAATAGGTCCCAGTTCAGCCCAACTCGGTCCGAAACTCGACTCGGCCTGACCCGACTTGACCTGGTATATTTTCTTGTTCCTTTTTCTTCATTTTTCCTTTTTTCCATTTTTTTCCCATTACCTTAAGGGGTGAAGGCCTTCCTGCCATTATCAACACCCATGTCCTCTGCGAAACTAGCAGTTGGTGATTTCTTGGAGACCTATATTCAGTATAGTTGGTTTCTAAGAAACCTATATTTGGAACTTTCCTTGTTCACTTTTTTTTTTCCCCTTTTTGTTATGCTTCATCCTTTTCCCCTCTTTAGCAAAAGAGGTTAGAGCAACATGGAGAGCATCAACATTGCATCACAGGTCTTTGTATCTCTTGAAAACAAATTCTATCTTTTATTCAGAGGAATCAATGTCGGGAAGAGGAGAAAGTAGATCATTTAACTCAATGAAGTCACCTTCTAGAATCGCAGGATCGATTGGCTCATCGATCACATCATCGGCGCCATCACTGGTAAGCCCATTAGAGAATTTCACCTGCAAGGTCCGAAACTAGCTCAAACTCGCCCGATTGTTGACCGGGTCGGCTTCAGGCTGGACATGTTGGCCCGTGACCGGGCCGGGCCGGGTTCAGGCTGGGTTTGGCTGGTGACTAGGCCGGCCGGGTTGAGCCCAGTTCGACTCGGATTGACTCATGTACACCCCTACTGCAGATATCCTGGAAAGGCCTTTACTAGGAAGTTCCTGCCATGGAACCTAGATGGGCCACCGTGATGTTTGTGAGACATCCACCCCATCCATCCGTCTTTTGAGATCATTTTAGGCCTTGAGACCAAAAATAAGAAGGATCCAATACTCAAGTGGGCCGCACTAAAGGAAAAGGTAAGTAGGGAAATTCCTAACGTTGAAACTTCCCTGGGGTCGACAGTACTGTTTACATGCCATCCATACCGGGATGAACTGAAAAATATTATCCTGAATCAAAATTTATGTGGCCCCACAAATATTTTAACTACCGTGGACGTTCAATCCTCACGTTTTCGGCCCAATTGAGTATTGGATTCTGTTCATTGGCTAATCATCCTAAAATGAGCTCACAAAACGGAAAGACGGTGATTTCTCACAAACATCACAGTGGGCCCACCTAGGTTCCCAGCTCAGGAACTTCCTGCGAAAGCCGCGTCCGTGTGGCCCAAAGAGTACGGTTTCGTAGCGTGGGTATCCATCTACCCCATTTAAAATTCAATAAAGAATCCTCTCTATAAGAACACGACCATGCATACCGTCCCATAATCCCAATTTTCATTTTCTTCCTCCCTCATGGCTCGTTTGGTTGGCACCATTTCGATTCTCATCATTCTCGCTCTTTCTCTCTTTGGAGGTGCCATGGCAGACGGCAAGTACACCAAAAGGGAAGTCCTTGATGCAATAGAATTCCTACAGAGCGTGCCCTACCATTTCATAATCGTAGACGACCTCACCGATGATTCGAAGGCGATGAAGCGGAAGAAAACGTTCAAGATTTCTCCCATGCACCAATACTACGGTGGTTTGTTATTATAGCAGTCTCTCTTCATGTGTTTAGGACCAGAGTCCCCCTGAAACAAGGGGCTTAGCCAGCAGCTATAGCACCCAAGCTTTGTAGTGCTCCTGGTTGCATCGGTGCAGCCGGAAAGTCGAATAGACTGCCATGGGCTGTCCATCAGGTCCAGAACCGATTTAGTGGGCTACCAC
Source organism: Magnolia changhungtana (assembly GCA_030180095.1). Lineage (NCBI taxonomy): Eukaryota > Viridiplantae > Streptophyta > Magnoliopsida > Magnoliales > Magnoliaceae > Magnolia > Magnolia changhungtana. Next base: position 5,045,353 of record JASAUF010000667.1, read on the forward strand.
GGTTATATTACACTTGATTGCTTGCTTATAAACATCTGACCAATAGCCTGTAAAATGGTTGATAAGGTTATTCTGTGGTAAGTAGGCCTAATTGATAATTTTAGCAATATCTATTTCTTGTGTTCCATCATGGATTTCTTCCTGTTCTAAATAGTCACTTTTGTCAGAGAATCCTGACCATCTGATCGATGGCTTGGCAAATGGATACTGTAAGAAAGAAACCGAAGTTATGGATGGACTGGATGATAAGATCGGTGAGATTTTCATTAGACAATTCCGATCCGTCGATTGGAATGTCTAAATATTGGGCAACGATATCTTACAACACGCCCGGCATGTATATAGTCTCGTTGTTGGAAGCGGATTGCGTAACGAGTAAGTCAGTATGATAAACGTACGGAGTAAACTCTGTTGGTGATTTATGTATTTTATCCACTCCGTTCATCCATTTTAACAGAAAATTTTATGGATTGCACCTCAAAAATTAAGAATATCCAAACCTCAAGTGGACCACACCATAGGAAATAGTGTGAATTGAACCTCTACCGTTGAAAAATTTTGTGGACGACAAAAGTTTTGGATCAAGCTGATATTTGTGCTTTCCCTTCATCCATGCCTTTGTGATCTTATGAACAGGTTGGATGACAAAAAAAAATCACCGTGGACCCTTGCAAGGTTTCAACGGCGAAAATCATTATTCCTGCTGTTTCCTGTGGTGTGGTCCACTTAATCTTTGGATATGCTTCAGTTTTGGGATCAAGCCTAAAATGATGTGGAAAAATGTATGGACAGCGTGGATAAAATACATACATTAACGGATATCCTCGTTGTTGATCTAGGTTCTCTAGGCGTTGAACCCCGCATGGACCATGGCGTAGAAAGTGCTAACACCGATGATCCTAGCTATTTCATTCATGGTTTTTTTTTTTTTTTTCTTTTTGTTTTTCCTTTTGAATGCAGGCATGGCTTTTAGATTCTTTTAGGAACACATGGTCCTTACCTACTTTTTTGACCGTCCATTTCTAAGCTCTTGATCAAACGGATAAGATCATTTGATTAGAACGAGTAACGAGCACATACCCACATTTCTTACAAGAGGGCCTGCTTCTTTATTGCTAAGGTTACAAATGGTAGTGCGGATTGTCAACACGCCGTGTGGGTCCTGTTGTTGACCAGGACTGCACACGATGCTGTAGATAGGTGGAAGAACTGGATTATGGTACAGCCAACTCTCTACAGTACACGTGGCAGTCAATCTGCTAACCTATATTAGCTGTCAATGGACCGGCTGTCCCACCTCCGGCCCGACTTGAGTTGTGGTATGATGTGTTAGGGCCTTGCACAAAACCTTAGGATCTAGCCTCCCAAAACAAATCAGAATTATGAGATAATAAAGCAATGAAATAAATCAAAGCATAAACCACGTGACACAAGAGATTTTTACTTGGAAAACCTTCAAAGAGGTAAAAACCATGGGACCTCGTCCAGATCAACAATCCACTATGAAGTAGAACATTACAACCTTTTTCACTCGCGAAAGAGTGGATAAACAATAAAAGAATAAAAGAAAAACGGAGAGATCTCACCGATCACAAGGATGTAAAAGCGCTGAGATGTTGATTGCATAGTAAATCACCTCCACGAGCATAACTTCTCTTCTACAAGCTTCTTCTCTATCTTTCTCTCTCTCACACATATTTGATAGCCCTAAACCTATTAGCAAACCCTTTCAAAGCTTTAGGAAATCCTTTTGCATTACCTAGAAAGGCCCTAGACACCCTTATTTATAGTTTAGGAAAACTCCCTTTCACACCCCTTGCAAAAGGACCTCAGATTTCTGCAATCTGCACAAGATCCGGACTCAAATCTGTGGAACCTCGACTAATCGAGCAGAGTCCTTGACTGGTCGAGACTGTTCACTCAACTGGTCGAGCCGGGCCCTCGACCGGTCGAACACTGTTAACTGAGCTCGCTGAACTTTGAGTCGAGTGACTCTCGACTGGTTGAGCACCGTTCACTCGACCAGTCGAGTAGCGCAGTGATTCCACTATTTGTGGCATCCGAACCACAACATATCTCCTCAGACTTGAGGAGGAAAATCCCATCATAATGCCCAATGGCTGAGCTTTAGATTCAAGCCTGCTTCTCAATCGGACCAGGCGCTTGGACCGTAAGCAACAGCCTACCCATTAGGGTTGTCTAGACTTTAACGAAGAAGGGTGATGGCCAGCTCGGGTAGACCTCTCTAAAATGTTTTGTGAAACTCAGCCCAATCTCACTCTTCTTGTCATTACTTCCGGCCAAACTGCTGGATTTTTGACAGGATCCACTTTAAATTTGACATCATTCTCACCTTATAAATACTGAACAATTGAACTAACCACACAGCCTTTCTTGACCAACCCACGTAGCCTTTTGGACATTGCAACAGTGAGCCTTAAAAGGTCTGCCTCCCTCCCTCCCTCCCTTTTCCTGATCTGAGAAACACACGGGCCTCGGCGTTAACATTTCTGTCTGAGCTCGATCGAGCTGCGAATACGCATTTTGGATTGAGCTCTGGCTGGCCTATCTTGGCCGGTCGTGGGCTCCTGTTGAGCTTGGCTCTCCCTGTTGACTCTCTTGCATGCTCTCTAACATGGATAGCTCATGTTTCAAAAATACACAAATGAGATCATTTGAACATTACGTTTCTCCAAGACTTTCTTTTGTTTTCTCCCCCTCCTCCCTCTCTCATTGACGGATTTACAGGCAACACACATGCTCTACACAAGGATGGTACAAAGCTTCAATTGTCCGAGGTCTATGTTGATGCAAGTGTTATGTTAACTTCTTCCAGCAAGACAGCTTTCTCATGTTCACATACGTAAAGAATATGGCCGATCCAAAACTTAGGTGAGCCATAATACATGGAACATTAATGTAGATGACTCCTATGAACTCTTTAAGTTCACATGATGCAACCCACCTTAGTTTTGTATCAAATTAATTTCTGGACGGTCTATTCCTTCTTATGAAGTTTCCCTAATGAACGGGTTACACACACTCGCAGGGCTGTCTAGGGGGCCAGGCCTGGATTGGCCTCCGCCCAGATTTCGAACTGTTTTGGGCCTATTCAAAAATTGATTTTGGTAGGCCTGAACCCGGCCCATTGACAGCCCAACACACCCATACCCACACGCGTGTATATATATAGAGAGAGATTTTCTTACGCGCACTATTGTTATGCAGGGCTATTTGCACACCCTCCTCTCACGCACGCTTGTATTTCCTCCTTCGTGCCCACCAATTCTCTTTCCACATTAGCATTTTGACGCATGAAACTTCTGTGCGCCTCACCATGATCTATATGATAGATCCACACCATCCATTCATTTTTTTAAATATCATTTTAGGGTTTGATATATATATATATATATATATATATATATATATATATATATAAGTTCCAACGCTCAAGCAGACCACACCGCAGTAAACAGTGGAAATTGAATGCCTACCCTTGAAAACTTCTTGTGCTGACCATGATTTTATTTTTTTATTTTTTTATTTTTCCGTTCGTAAGGTCACACAGAATTGAATGAAGGAAAAATAAAGATATGAGCTTGATCTGAGCCTCCTATTGACCACAGGAAGTTTTTAATGGTGGGCATTCAATAATCACAGTTTCCTGTGGTGGTGTCCATTTGAGCTTTGGATCTGTCTCATTTTGGAATCATGACATAAAATTATCTGAAAAATAAAATAAAATTGATGGACAGTGTGGATCTAACACATACATTCTGCTGGGCTCACTGAAGTTCGAAACAGGAAGACTGTTGGGTGAACTCTCCGCAATGGCGTTGCGTAATGTATGCCCGAGCAAGCACCGAAATGTTTCTAACGCTTGGATCTTCCGTGGGCCCCTCATCATTTATGTGTTAGATCCATACCGTCCATATATTTTTCTAGCTCATGTTAGGGTATGATCCCAAAAACGAGTCAGATCCAAATCTCAAGTGGACCACATCATAGGAAACAATGGTAATGGAATGCCCACCATTACAAACTTCCTAGGGCCCACTGTAATGTTTGTTTACCATCCAACCTTTTGATTAGGTCATACAGACCTGGGATAAAAGGGAAAACACAAATATCAGATTATCCAAAACTTCCGTGGCCCTCGAAAATTTTCAATAGTAGGCGTTCAATTCCCAATGTTTCCTTTGCTTCAGCTTTGTTTATTCTTAATTTGGGATGAATCCTTAAAACGATATAATAATATGTAAAACGGATGTACAGCGTGGATAAGACAAATACATAACAGGGGCTCATAGAGTTTACTCAGTATACAGTCATCGTCCACCGTTTCCTTGGACACCTAACGGAACGCCATTTAGCTATCTTGCAATATCTTACTGGGTGCCACCGTGTGGCCTACCTGTTTTTTTTGGTTAGCTTGTTAGTACACACCCACGTCGGTACACACACTCCATGTTAGCCACCCTCGCTAGGGATGGATACCAAGACCTCAAGTGTTGAAACGAGGTATATCCACTCAGTCTGCCAGTTGAGCTATGGATCTATGTGTTACCCTGTGGCCCACCTTGATGATGTGTTATATATCTACTCTGTCCATCCATTTTTCCAGCATATTTTAGGAAGTAGTCTTGAAAATTAAGCAGATCAAAATTTCAGGTAGCCCACGCTCCAGGAAACAGTGGTGATTGAACACTAACCATTAAAAACCTTCTAGAGCTACTTTAAGTAGATCTATAATGTTTATTTGCTATACAACCTCTTCATAAAGTCACTTAACCCTATCTGAAGGGAAAACACAAATGGACCGCACAGTTGGCCCTAGGAGGTTTTTAATGGTGTAATTCAATCACTACTGTTTTCCCATGGTGTGGTCCACCTGAGATTTATATCTACCTCATTTTTGGGATCACGCCCTAAAATTATATTTCAAAATGGATAGACGGCATGGATAAAACACATACATCATGATGGGGTCCACAAAGCACTGACCCCTAGCCACACGAAATCCAAAGTTGGATTGCAAAAACCCTTGCTCCGGTGTTTATTCTAAGAAGAGGTTTTACGTCTCATACCTTATGTGAGTCCCAAACAGGACCTTGCAATGATACATTGAATCTTAAAACCCACTCCCATCTAATCTCATTTAAACCCATGCGCCAAATGCCCTCTTAATATACGACAACCTCGACCCTTATCAAATGACAACCACGACCCATATCCTTAACACATAACCTCAACACTTAACAAATGATATAAGTTCATTGTCTTTCAAGGCAATATATTATAAATTTCAAATTATATCTCCTTAATTTATTATATTTCATATGACAACCACAATCATTTATCTCCACCTCAAAATTCTTTTGATAATTACTCCTCCCTACAACAATAACCATGGCCATCATTTTCTATTTACAACTAAAAGTGGCTTCCATCTATAAGAAAATGATAGTATGTAAAATAATAATAAATAATAAATAATCCATTTAAAATATTTTTTACCTATCAGTGGCTTCCTATTTAAGAAATGTAGTCGTCGTAACAAAAACAAAAACTCATTTTTACAGCCATAAAAGTTGTTGGTGGTGCCCATAGGACAATGAAGTTGATGACAGTGATTATACGTCGAAAAATATAATCGGAAGGGGTGGTAATGGGTCTTCAAAAAACAAGCTTGAGAAGGAATAAGAGTCCTAAAAAATCAATAAAGGAAGAAGAAGAAGGTGGTTCGTACGGGCACTAGCCTCCAAGCATTGGTATTTTCAGCTCAAAAATTTTTTTTTTTTTTAAAGCGTCAGAGGGCTAGGAGGCATTTCTTTAAGGGCCCGTTTGGCCGGGTGGATTGGAAGGGATTGAATGGTATTAGAGTGGATGGCGTGGATTTTTAGGTAATGATGGTGTTGTCAGTGGATTGTCTTGAAATCCATGGGATTGGATATATCCCTGTATTACTATACCCAATCCGTTTGGCACGCCCGGCCAATCCAGGGATTCAACCTTCCGATCCCTACCAATCCCACCAACCAAACACGTCTCAGGCAAACTTCAACGGATTAGGGTGGATTGGATGGGATTTAAAGGTAATAATGGTGTTGTCAGTGGATTGTCTGAAGATCCATGGAATTGGGATCATATCACCGACCGTGTTTGGCAGGCCCGGCCATTCCCGAGATTTAACTTCCAATCCCTTCCAATCCGACCGGCCAAACGGGCCCTAAGGATTTTTATTTTTAGGGCGTTTAGCAATACCATGAGACTAATATGGTCAAAATCCGTAAGTATTATTGTAAAAGTAACTTAAGTACTAAAAGCTACCTCTCTTAGTAAATTATTATTTAAAACCTTTTGGCTTTAAACTTTTCACTTCTCTCTCCATTCCTCTCTCTTATCATTCGTATCAAAGGAGGCCCCACATGATGGACTATCCACATCAAAAGTGGAGCCCACATGATGGACAATCGATATCAAAAGTGAGCCCCACCTGATGGATGACCCCATATTAACATGGGCCCACATAATGAATGGTCTACATCAAAAGTTTGCACCTAATGATCAATAAAGTACATTAGAAGCAGCTGGTATGATGGACGACTCACTTCAAAGGTGAGGTCTACACTATGGATAGTCCACATCAAAGTTGGGCTGTACATGATGGGCGGTAGACATTGAAGTGGGGCCCTACATGATGGACGATCCACATCAAATATTTGCCCTAAATGATGAATGGTCTACATCCAAGGTGAGCACCATATGTTGGATGACTTGCATTGAAGGTGAGGCCCACATGATGGATGGTCGACATCAAAGATGGGCCTCACAAGATGGATGACCCACGTCAAGATGGGACCCACATGATGGACAACCCACATCAAAGATTAGCTCTAATGATGAGTGTCCCACATCCAAGGTGGATCCCACATGATGTCTAACCTACATTGGAGGTGGGGCCTACACGATGGACAATAACATTGATTGTGGCCCCACATAATGAATGACCAACATCAAAGGTGAGCCCTACATAATGGACAATGCACATTAAAGATTGGTCTTTAATGATGAATGACTCGCATCCAAGGTGGCCCTGCATGATAGATAATCCACATCAAAGGTGAGGTCCACATAATGAACAATCCACGGCAAAAGTGGCCTCACATGGACTATGAATGAGGGTGGACCAAATATATCAGAGGATAACTGTCATATACTGGGAAGATGAAAATAAAATAAACTTTTAGACTTTTTTGTTGCAGAAACCAAGATAAACTATTTAAAGCACAGAAAACTTTCCTAATAGGATCCTTACTCTTGCTCAGGTGGTAGACTCCCAGGAGTTTCAACACCTAGTCAAGGGCTCGACTAACCATAGGTGGTAAAATTTCACTATGGCGTGAGTGCGTGTGTAAAAAAAATAAAAATTAATAAATAAAAAAATACTTACCTAATAAAATAACTTACCGGCCGAATGCCCCTTAAACATGTCACCACACGTGAGCAGGCTCAAAGAGAAATCAGTTGATCGGTTTCACCTGCACCACTGTTGGTTATATCCTTATGTAGCCAGGGCATGCTCCACACACTCATCGAGAAGTGGGGAGAGAGATCCAGTCGAGAGAGGAGAAAGAACTCTTCGATATGGCTATGGGTTACGGGTTTTGCACATGTCCCGCAACTTTCTCTGCATAGATTTTGTACATTACCGGAGCCTATGCACAATATACTCTTCCCACAGTCCCACGATCCATGCCATTATTCTGAACGCGTATGGATGTGCACAGCTCCCACACGCGCGTGGCATTAGCGAACCTTATGTCGATGGGACGTAAAGAAAGGACGTTGTTTTCAAACGAGAAATTTGCGACTATACGACCCATTTATGGCCCATTTGCGAGACCAAGCCCACCTCATTTTCCTTGCAAAAATAAGCCCCAGCTGTACGGACCCTTCCCAAAGGTCGAAAATGCCCCTGCTTTTTCCTTCGAGAGGGAGGACGAGCGCTGACGCTCCTCGAACGGTTCAAAAGATATCAAAGTTACATGGGCCCCACAGTTATGTATTTATTATATCCACAACGTTCATCCATATTTCGAGATCATTTCGAACTATTATCTAAAAAAAAAAAAATCATATCCAAAGATCAACTGGACCACACCACAAAGAACAACAGAAAATTGATTTTCACCGTTAAAAATTTTGTAGGGCCCACAGTAACATTTATTTTCCATCCAATCTATTCATAAGGTCACAAAGACCAGGATGAAGAGGAAAAACAAGTTTCATAATGATCCAAAACTTCTGTGACCCCTAAAAGGGTTTCAATGGTAGACATTCAATCATCCACAGCCTGTAAGAGTGTGGTCCACTTGATAGCTAGATCTATCTTATTTTTCTCTCAAGCCTTAATACGAGTTTGCCAAAAATATGGACGGTTTGGATATAACAAATACCTCATAATAAGACCCACAAAAAGCGGTCGGATTACAACAGCAAAAAATTTTAAAATAATAATAATAATAAATAATAATCCAAAAGTCTATTGAAAGGTACTTCGATATATTGAAAATGGTCAAACTGTCCAGTGAGTTTTCCTCAAAAATCCTACAATTTTTGATATATCGATGGTCTTTCGGTACGTGGAAAAAGATACTTTTTACCTTTAGCTACGGATTATAACCGTAGCCTTAACTTTAGTCCGTGCCCATCTATGAAATTTTTTATTTTTTTATTTCTTTTTATTTTTTACATGGATAAATTTATTCAACCTACAATTTTCTTTAATGCATATTTATATAAATACGTATATATGAGCATATAAATTTTTTTTGTCATTTATTTCTTTAATCATTTAACAAGAATATCTTCTAAACCAAAATTAGTTACTTAACGTATCATATATGATTTTGGGGTAGGAGAAGCTACTTTATCCAACTAACCTTGTTATTTTTCGAGATTCCATCAGGTCGATGGTCAAAAATCCATTTCATTCACTTCGCAGACAATTTCAATAAGTTTATGGTCAATTTCATTCATTTCACGGTCCAATCGCTGCACTTCACGATCATTTCCATGCATATCACAGTCATTCCCACTTATTCCGTGTTTATTCACGGTCATTTCGACGCATTTCACAGTCATACCCCTTCACTTCACGGTCATTTCAACGCATTTCACGGTCGATTCGATTCGCTTCACTTCACGATCATTTCCATGCATATCACGGTTATTCCCACAAATTCCGTGTTGATTCACGTCATTTCGACGCATTTTCACGACCATACCCCTTCACTTCACGGTCATTTCCGCGCATTTCACGGTCAATTCACTTCACTTCACGATCATTTCCATGCATTTCACGGTCAATCCCGCATATTCTGTGTTGATTCACGGTCATTTCGACGCATTTCACGGTCATACCCCTTCACTTCACGGTCATTTTTGCGCATTTTACGGTCAGTTCGCTTCATTTCACGATCATTTTCATGCATTTTACGATCATTCCCACATATTCCGTGTTGATTCACGGTCATTTCGACGCATTTCACGGTCATACCCCTTCACTTCACGGTCATTTCGACACATTTCTCGGTCAATTCGCTTCACTTCACGATCATTTCCATGCATTTCACAGTCATTCCCACATATTCCGTGTTAATTCACGGTCATTTCGATGCATTTCACGATCATACCCCTTCATGTCACGGTTATTTCGACGCATTTCACGGTCAATTCGCTTCACTTCACAATCATTTCCATGCATTTCACGGTCATTCCCACATATTTCGTGTTGATTCACGGTCATTTCGACGCATTTCACGGTCACACCTCTTCACTTCACGGTCATTTTCGCGCATTTCACGGTCAATTCGCTTCACTTCACGATCATTTTCATGCATTTCACGGTCATTCCCACATATTTCGTGTTGATTCACAGTCATTTCAATATATTTCACGGTCATACCCTTCACTTCACGGTCATTTCGACGCATTTCACGATCAATTCGCTTCACTTCATGATCATTTTCATGCATTTCATGGTCATTCCCACATATTTCATATTGATTCACAGTCATTTCGATGCATTTCACGATCACACCCCTTCACTTCACGGTCATTTCCGCGCATTTCACGGTCAATTCGCTTCACTTCACGATCATTTCCATGCATTTCACGGTCATTCCCGCATATTCCATGTTGATTCACGGTCATTTCGACGCATTTCACTGTCATATCCCTTCACTTCACGGTCATTTCGACGCATTTCACGGTCAATTCGCTTCACTTCACGATCATTTTCATGCATTTCACGGTCAATCCCGCATATTCCGTGTTAATTCATGGTCATTTCGACGCATTTCACGGTCAATTCGCTTCACTTCATGATCATTTCCATGCATTTCACGGTCAATCCCGCATATTCTATGTTGATTCACGGTCATTTCGACGCATTTTACGGTCATACCCCTTCACTTCACGGTCATTTCGACGCATTTCACGGTCAATTCACTTCACTTCACGATCATTTCCATGCATTTCATGGTCATTCCCACATATTTCATATTGATTCACGGTCATTTCGATGCATTTCACGGTCACACCCCTTCACTTCATGGTTATTTCCGCGCATTTCACGGTCAATTCGCTTCACTTCACGATCATTTCCATGCATTTCACGGTCATTCCCGCATATTCCATGTTGATCACGGTCATTTCGACGCATTTCACGGTCATACCCCTTCACTTCACAGTCATTTCAACGCATTTCACGGTCAATTCGCTTCACTTCACGATCATTTTCATGCATTTCACGGTCAATCCCGCATATTCCGTGTTGATTCACGGTCATTTCGACGCATTTCACGGTCATTTCGCTTCACTTCACGATCATTTCCATGCATTTCACTGTCAATCCCGCATATTCCATGTTGATTCACGGTCATTTCGACGCATTTCACGGTCATACCCCTTCACTTCACGGTCATTTTCGCGCATTTCACGGTCAATTCACTTCATTTCACGATCATTTCCATGCATTTCACAGTCATTCCCACATTCCATGTTGATTCACGGTCATTTCGACGCATCTCACGGTCATACCCCTTCACTTCACGGTCATTTCGACGCATTTCACAGTCAATTCGCTTCACTTTACTATCATTTCCATGCATTTCACTGTCATTCTCACATATTCCGTGTTGATTCACGGTCATTTCGACGCATTTCACGGTCATTTCCGCCCATTTCACCGTCAATTCGCTTCACTTCACGATCATTTCCATGCATTTCACGGTCATTCCCGCATATTCCGTGTTGATTCACGGTCATTTCGACGCATTTCACGGTCATACCACTTCACTTCACAGTCATTTCGACGCATTTCATGGTCAATTCGCTTCACTTCACGATCATTTCCATGCATATCACGGTCATTCCCGCATATTCCGTGTTGATTCACGGTCATTTTGACACATTTCACGGTCATACCCCTTCACTTCACTGTCAATTCGCTTCACTTCACGATCATTTTCATGCATTTCACAGTCAATCCGGCATATTCCGTGTTGATTCACGGTCATTTCGACGCATTTCACGGTCATACCCCTTCACTTCACGGTCATTTTCGTGCATTTCACGGTCAATTCACTTCATTTCACGATCATTTCTATGCATTTCACAGTCATTCCCACATATTCCATGTTAATTCACAGTCATTTCGACGCATTTCACGGTCATACCCCTTCACTTCACGGTCATTTCGACGCATTTCACGATCAATTCGCTTCACTTCACGATCATTTTCATGCATTTCACGGTCATTCTCACATATTCCGTGTTGATTCATAGTCATTTCGACGCATTTTACGGTCATTTTCGCGCATTTCACGGTCAATTCGCTTCACGTCACGATCATTTCCATGCATTTCACGGTCGTTCCCGCATATTCCGTGTTGATTCATGGTCATACCCCTTCACTTCACGGTCATTTCGACGCATTTCACGGTCAATTCGCTTCACTTTACGATCATTTCCATGCATATCATGGTCATTCCCACATATTCCGTGTTGATTTACGGTCATTTTGACACATTTCACAGTCATACCCCTTCACTTTACGGTCATTTCCGTGCATTTCACGGTTAATTCGCTTCACTTCACGATCATTTCCATGCATTTCACGGTCAATCCCGCATATTCCGTGTTGATTCACGGTCATTTCGACGCATTTCACGGTCATACCCCCTTCACCTCACGGTCATTTTCGCACATTTCACGGTCAATTCGCTTCATGATCATTTCCATGCATTTCACAGTCATTCCCACGTATTCCGTGTTGATTTACGGTCATTTCGATGCATTTCACAGTCATACGCTTTCACTTTACGGTCAATTCGCCTCACTTCACGGTCATTTCCATGCATATCACGGTCATTCTCGCCTATTCCGTGTTGATTCACGGTCATTTCGGCGCATTTCATGGTCAATTCCCTTCATTTTACGGTCATTTTCATGCATTTCATGGTAAATTTGCTTCATTTCATGGTCATTTCCACGCATATCACGGTCATTCCCGCCTATTCCATGTTGATTCACGGTCATATTGGAGCATTTCACGGTCAATTCCCTTCATTTCACGGTCCTTTCCATGCATTTCACAGTCAATTCGCTTCACTTCACGGTCATTTCCATGCATTTCACGGTCATTCCGCCTATTCTGTGTTGATTCACGGTCATTTCGGCGCATTTCACGATCAATTCCCTTCATTTCACGGTCATTTCCATGCATTTCACGGTCAATTCGCTTCACTTCACGGTCATTTCCTAAACCCTAAACCCTAAACCTAAAACTAAACCTATAACATTAACCTAAACCTTTAACCTAAACTTATAACCTTAACCTAAACCTATTCTCAAATCCCAAAACCTAAACCTTTAACCTATAACCTAAACTTAAACCTTTAACCTATAACCTAAACGTATAACCTATAACCTAAACCTATAACCTGTAACCTATAACCTAAACTTAAACCTTAACCTATTCTAAATTCCCTAAATCTATAACCTAAACCTTAGCCATTTCACGGTCAATTCGCTTCACTTCACGATCATTTTCATGCATATCACGGTCATTCTCACATATTCCGTGTTGATTCACGGTCATTTCGACGCATTTCACGGTCATACCCCTTCACTTCACGGTCATTTTTGCACATTTCACGGTCAATTCGTTTCACTTCACGATCATTTCCATGCATTTCACGGTCATTCCCGCATATTCCGTGTTGATTCACGGTCATTTCGACGCATTTCACGGTCATACCCCTTCACTTCATGGTCAATTCGTTGAAATGACCATGAATCAACACGGAATAGGCGGGAATGACCGTGAAATGCATGGAAATGGCTGTGAAGTGAAGCGAATTGACCGTGAAATGCATGGAAATGACCGTGAAATGAAGGGGCATGACCGTGTTGATTCAAGGTCATTTCAACGCATTTCGCGGTCATGCCCCTTCACTTCACCCCCATTTCCCTAAACCTTAATATACACCCTAACCTAAACCTATTCTTATAACCTAAACCTATTCTTAAATCCCAAAACCTATAACCTAAACCTAAATCTTAACATAAACCTATAACCTATAACCTAAACCGAAACCTATAACCTAAACCCAAAATAAACCCGAACCCGAACCCGAACCCGAATTCCTAAACCTAAATCTATACTTATAACCTAAACTTATTCTCAAATTCCAAAACCTATAACTACAACATAAACCTTAACCTAAACTTATAACCTATAACCTAAACATATAACCTAAACTCAATTCCCTAAACCTTAACCTACAACCTAACTTAAACCTATACTCATACCCTAAACTTATTCTTAAATCTAAGCCTACAACCTAAACTTAAAACTAAACCTATAACATTAACCTAAACCTTTAACCTAAACTTATAACCTTAACCTAAACCTATTCTCAAATCCCAAAACTTAAACCTTTAACTTATAACCTAAACCTAAACCTTTAACTTATAACCTAAACGTATAACCTATAACCTAAACCCAAACCTAAACCTATAACCTGTAACCTATAACCTAAACCTAAACCTTAACCTTAACCTGTTCTCAATTCCTTAAATCTATAACCTATAATCTATAACATAAACCTAAACCTAAACCTTAGCCTAAACCTAAACATAAACCTTAACCTATAACCTATAACCTATAATATAAACCTATTCTTAAATCCCTAAACCTGAAATGCACAGAAATGATTGTGAAGTGAAGTGAATTGACCGTGAAATGCATAGAAATGGCCGTGAATAAAAACGGAATCGCCGGGATTGACCATGAAATGCATGGAAACGACCGTGAAGTGAAGTGAATTGACCATGAAATGCATGGAAATGACCGTGAAGTGAAGGGAATTGACCGTGAAATGCATAGAAATGACTGTGAATCCAAACGGAATCGCCGGGATTGACCGTGATATGCATGGAATTGATCGCGAAGTAAATGAAATGAGCGAAATTGACCGCGAACTGATTGAAACTGACCGTGAAGTGAATGAAATGAATTTTCAACCATCGACCTGATGGAATCTTGAAAAATAACCAAGTTGGTTGGCTAAAGTAGCTTCTCCTACCCCAAAATCATATAGGGTACGTCAAGTAACTAATTTTGGTTTAGAAGATATTCTTGTTAAATGAATAAAGAAAGAAATGAAAAAAAAAAGAGAGAGAAAATTTTTTATATGCTTATATATACATATTTATATAAATATGTATTAGAGAAAATTGTAGGTAGAATGAACTTCTCCATGTAAAAAATAAAATAAAATAAAATAAAAATTCATAGGCTAGCACAGACTACAGTTATGGCTACGATTATAATCCGTAGCTATAGCTTTCAATGCCATCGATGACATCGAACACTAATCGATGACATCGAGCTTAAGTTGTCGATAACATCGAAGGTCTTTCGATATGTACTTCGATATATCGAATATCTGTCGATTAATCGAAAAAGGTCCAAAACTGTCCAGCGAGTTTACCTCAAAAATCCTGCAATTTTCGATTAATCGAATGTCTTTCGATTAATCGAAAAAGGTATTTTATCATTAGCTACGGATTATAACCGTAGTCATAACTGTAGTCTGTGCCACTCTATGAAATTTTTTATTATTTTTTATTTTTTATTTTATTTTTTACATGGAGAACTTTATTGTACCTACAATTTTATCAAAAACATATTTATATAAATATATATATATATAAGCATATAAAAAAAAATTCTCTCTTTTTTTCATTTTTTTCTTTATTCATTTAAAAAGAATATCTTCTAAACCAAACTTAGTTACTTGATGTACCCTGTTTAGTTACTTGATGTACCCTATATGATTTTGGGGTAGGAGAAGCTACTTTAGCCAACTAATCTAGTTATTTTCCAAGATTCCATCAGGTCGATATTCTCAATTTAAGATGGTGGCCCACCTCCTCCAATTCAGATCCTCCACTAGATGATGAAACTAGCCTTCTCTCTATTGACTCATCAAATGACATATCCTCGCGTCTGTCATCATCTCATACCCCATTGTTCATGCGGATTAAGCCTTTTGAACCGTGGATGGTGGTGGATGGTGGTCCATCTCCACTTCAAATCCTTCACCTGATGATGACACAAACCCTTTCTCTATTGACCGATGCAATATCACATCCTCCAGTCCATTATCATATTCTTCTTCGAGCCCTTCGATCAATGGAGATTCTTTACCAGATGATGATGAACAGTCATTCTCGATTGACCCATACAACAACACGCCCTCCATCCTATCACCATCTCCTCCCCCTTCTTCATTTAAATCGAGTTTCTCGATCAGCGAATGGTGGCCCACCTCCTCCACTTGAAACCCTTCCCCAGGCAATGAGATTCTGGTTGGTAGTTAAAAAGTCTATAAGCTTGGACCGGGGTTAGGATTATCGTAGTTGAGACATCTGTAAGGAAGGCGCTGGAATTGTCATCTAGAAGTCACGAGCATGGTGAAAATTATAGATCATTTGCCTAAATGAACGACAAATAAAGACTAAAAACTGCTACAGAGAAAAGTCATTCCCATATTCATTGACAAACCACCTTAGGTGGTGCAGAAACTAGAGTGAAACCCTCGACAACCAGTGACACCACCTCCCAATTTGATGAAGTTCCTCACGTCATCGGAAGTGAAGAGAATTGATCGTGAAATGCATGAAAATGGCTGTGAAGTGAAGAGAATTGATCGTGAAATGCTTGGAAATGGCCGTGAAGTGAAGTGAATTGATCGTGAAATGCTTGGAAATGGCCGTGAAGTGAAGTGAATTGACCGTGAAGTGCGTCGAAATGACCGTGAATGTAAACGGAATTGTAAGACCCATGCCCTAGTCCATACCGTTCCGTAGGCTTACGCGATTATACCGGTCGAATTCCGGCCACCCTCGACTGTATTCGACGTTTGCGCGCGATCTTAGGCTGAGTCCCACTTACTGAACTCGGCTTGAGCCGAAACTTATACCTTAGTGATCGCGCCATCGCCGCGGTTTTAACGCCGCGACACGCGCACCAAACCGATACTCAGGCTAGAAGTTGTGGACCTGCGTTCAGTCCGAAGAAAACGCCGCGCTTTGTGAATTCCGATAGAATCTCTACGATATGTCCCATCAATCACATCAATCATAAGTCAAGTACATCCCGTCACAAGCCATCACTCACCCTTACCTCTCCTTACCCAAAGTCAATGCAACCCATGCTTAGCTCATTCTTTTCTTACAAAAGTCAAAAGAAACCATCCCTTTCCACTCCATCACCACTCCTCTCTCTCTCATTTCACACTCTCTCAAGCAATCCCAAGGAGAGGAAATGTCTAAGCTCTCTATGAGAAGAGTCATGTGTGGCCCACTCCTTACCACCCTATTTCCCATCTCTACCCTTGGATCATCATCTCCACCGTTGAAGGAATACTTTTGGAGCATTGGAAGGATAGGGAGGAAGAAGAAGAATAGGTGGGTGTTTCTCTCTCTCTCTCTCTCTCATTTTTGTATGATGTGTGGCCCACTTGGATGGACCCCACCTTGATGTATGTCTTGTCTAAACCATCAGAGTCATGTGGACCCTACCTTATTGGTGATGGGAAAAGCACAAATATCATATTGATCCAAATCAGGTGGGCCACGTTCATGTGGGACCCACCTTGAAGTATGTATATTACCCATGCCGCCCATCAGAAGTGGGACCCACGTGAGTCACGTGTGGTGTCTACATCGTCCATATGGGACAGAGGACCCATCGTGCGTTGTGAGTTTCCTCCAGACAGTCTGGACGTAGCCAGCAGTGAAGTGTGATGTGAGGTGCAATCACACCAAAAAGCATTTTTACTTTAAGGCTTTTGGGTAGGCCACTCATACAGGCCTCATCTTAATGCATTTATCCTATCCATGCCGTCCATCTCATTCCCTGGATCATTTTAGGCGTTGAGCCAAAAAATGAAGCTAATCCGAATTAAAGGTGTGCCATACCACAAATGTTAAGGGGTGGGTTGCCCACGTCATTTCTTACTTTTTCCATGGGAGGTTTGGAGTGAGTTTTCACTCATGAGACCCATATTGATGTATCTCTCAAATCCACACCATACATCCATTTTCTGGCATATTTTAGCCGTGAAACCCGAAAATCTACTCGATCCTACCATCATGTGGACCACACCACAACCGATGGTGGTAGTCGGAGCACCCCCTCACGTAAACCATGCGGACGTGGGTGGGGGCGTCTCAACCATGGACCCCACCTTGATGTATTTGTTTAATCCATGATGTCCACCACCTTCCCCATGTAGTTTTAGATTATGAGTTGAAAAATGAGACAAATCTTAGATCTTGGTGGGCCGCACCGAGGGAAACAAAGTCTCACTGTTGAAACTTTCTAATACCTACTGTTGTGTGTATAAGTGGTAGACCTATCCATCCTTAGACTCCTTTGGTCCATAAAGAGCTGGTCGATATAATAGATGGAGTGGATTATCTATTAGTGGGCTCCACATAGTAGAATAAAATAAAAGTAAAGGAAGAAAGAGAAGAAGGGAAAAAAAGTTTAGTCCGTGGACGTCCAGTGACGGTGAGGGTGGAAGCATTAATGGGTTGACATCACACGTGGACCCCACCATCATAAATTTATTTAATCCACACCATCCACCATCTCCTCATTATAATTTTAGGCCACGTGCCAAATGTTGAGGTAAATATGAGTCTCGAGTGGGCCGTACTAAGGATATTAATGCCCATTTGTTGAAACACTCTAGGGCCCTCTTTGGAGTCCCTTGTCATCCAAACCAGTCCTAGTCAGAGTCTATTTGACCTCATTCGAGGTGGCCAAGACGGTGAACGAATTAGATTATTCACCTCGGGTGGCCCACGTTACAGAAAACTGTGGGATTGAACGGCCGCCATTGAAACCCTTATTGGGTTGACGGAAGTTTTGGATCAGATATGAAATTTGACTTTTCCTTTTCATCCTGGTCCGTGTGACCTTATCAACAGTTGGATGACGAATAAACGTTACAGTAGGCCCCACGTGGGACCCACCAATGATGTATGAGTTTTATTCACACCACCGTCCAGTGGTGTGGACGGTGGGTACCCACCATGTGATATGTGTTTTATCATATTCCAGCCACGGGACGTGGGACCACCATGATTTATGGGTTTCAAGTCCGCGCAGTCTGTCCATTTTGATGGACGGTCCAGACAGTGGGACCCACATCTGATGTGTTGTTATGCAGCCGTCCATCTATTTTGACATACCATCTATGCCGTCCATAGCTGATGTGGGCCCTGGTCACGAGGTATGAGCTATACCTAAACCGTCCATATATGTGGGACCCACCCCATGTATGTATTGTACATCCAGTCCGTTCATCCCTGAATGGTACTGTTTGGGACCCACTTTAATCACGTCTGCACCATCCATGGGACGCACAGTGGTGTACGTGTTTCATCCCTGCCATTCAGCCCACATGCATGGGTCCCACCATAATGTAAGTGTTGTATCTCCCTCGCCCACCTTGCACGTGAGCTACATCTAGCACGTGGGGCCATGATGTGTGTTAGCTATGCATATGCAACGGTGTAGATCAACACCAACCATGAAGTATGTGTTATATACATATTGTTAATCCGTTTAGGGTCTTGGGTTGTCCATGAGGCCCACCATGATATCTATGTTTTATCCTTGCCATCCATCAGTTTCGGGCCCATGCGATGTGGCCCAATGCGACGTATATGAGGCCCACCTTTGATATGTTTATGGCCTATCTGTGAGGCCCACCTTGATGTGTATGAGGCCCATTGTTGAGGCCCACCTTAATATATATGAGGCCCATGTTATGAGGCCCATTGTGATGTATTGAGGCCCATGGGTTGTGGTCTATGGTGATATACATAGGCCCAGGTATGTGGCCCGTTGTAATGTATTTGTGGCCCATTTGATGAGACCTGATGTAATTTATTGTGGCCCATTCGTTAAGGCCCAATATAATATATTTGGGGCCCATGGGTTGAGGCCCATTGTGATATATCTAAGGCCCATGAGTCATGGCCGATTATGATGTATTCGAGGCCCATTGAGATGTATTTAGAGCCCATGATTTGAGACTATTTGAGATATATTTGAGGCCCATGGGCAAAGCCCATTGTGATGTGTTCATGACCCATGGGTAAGGCTCATTATGACGCATTTATATATGGCCCATGGGGCAAGGCCCATTGTGATATGTATTAGACCATGAGTAGGGTCCACCTGTTGTGTATATGTGGCCCTTGAGTAAGGCAAATTGTGTTGTATATTAGGCCTTTGTGTGAGGTCGTGGGCTCATTATATGTTTGGCTCTATGTGGCCATTCCTTAGGGGCAGTATTGGTTAAATGTCCACATTGTCGAGGCCGATGGTTGACGCCGGTTATTGATACCGATTATGAGTATGTGACAGCGTAGCATCATAATACATGCCCATACGCATCATCTGCATGTTTGTTATGAGATGTGATTGACCATTGCATATGCCATAGGGCAGGTTGTTCATAGGGCTCCCTGATAGGCGGAGTTGCCCATATGAGAGCATGGCATGCACAGGATTGATGCATGACTGGATTGTATGACTCATGCATCTTGCATTATGATTACTGTACGCCCTAGCGACATCAGGGTCATAGCCTCCACAGGCATATCGTGGATGGCCAGACGGGACACCGAAAATGTTTGGTTCTAGCATACGGGCGCCATAGATGTCCCTGGGTGAAAATCTCTAAACCTCCGTGGCCAGGAGATGACTCCAACGTCGAGACCGAGTGGATATATGAGCGCACGAGGGCCGAATACCAGAAGGCCGCGTCTCCCACTGTGTCATGGTCGATTGGGAATGGGTGTGACCTTATCCGCCTGAGTGAGGGGGCAATATCTAGGTTGAGTTTGACCAGCTTGAGGAATGGGTCCGCTATCGACGAGCCGGGCCCGATATTGGCAGGCGGATGGTGAGGTCTCTTCCACTTACCCAGTTGTGCGCTCGGATAGGGGCGGCAAGCTGGCGTAGAGTGTAATAGACCCCAGTGATGATCCCAGAGATGAACTGTACTGATATGTGGATTTATTGAGTAAGAGTTGCATGCTCATCATTCATTCACTATCCACTCGGGCTGGTGGTGCGCAACTAATTGTTGTGTGCCTTCGTTATGACAAGGATTTCGGTTGGGGCGCGCGACTAACCTGAGATCAGGAGTTTACTGCATTGAGTCTGACTATCCAAATTTAGGTATGGGACTGGTTTGGATAGAAGTCCCTTGTGGTGGATCCCGTAGCCTGCGATACTACGTACTATCATCCCGACTTCACACTCCAGCATGGTCATTCCATTCGCATACGTGCGCATTACATCTACTGCATATGGCATTCCGGGTTACTATGTTTATGCGTTTATACGGTCTATATACGACTGACGGTATTCGTGCACTCATTAGGAATTGTGTACTGCATCGCATCCTTGGCATCTGATGTTTGACTCTTTATGACTCCTCATTTTCATAGATGTTTATAAAACGTATTCTGATATTGATTGACTCATGGACTTGTCTGTATTTTTGCTTACTCTGTTATCGTATGATTTATGACCTTGTTAACAATGTTGTTTACTCGGATAATTCATACTATTGTCAGTATTTTTGCTTATTTCTGATATTGTATGATTTATGAACTTACTCGTATTCCCGCTTACTCTGATTACTCTGATATTGCTTACTTGGCACTTATCTTGTGCACACACTTACACCACCCTCTAAGCTTTCTATAAGCTTATGCATGATAGATGCGTGCAGGTGATGTTAGGTTGCAGCATTGTTGCGCTTGGAGCGTACAGCGGTCTTCTAGAGCTTGATTTTCGATTTATGTATTTCCTTTTCAGCATTGTAATCAAATGATTATATTAATGGATATGTGATGATGATGTTGCCTTTGTGAAATGGGTAATCTTGTGGTTATGCTTATTGCGAATTAAATGTACAAAAAAAAATCCTCCTTGTAGGATCCTAGGATTGGAATCTAGCGTATGGACACTAGGAGCCGAGAATGGGGTACTACGGAGGCTGTCAGCACCGAATTCGGCGATTTGGATTCCTATGAATCCGATTTATGGGTTTGGGGCGTGACAGGAATTGCTGGATATGATCGTGAAATGCATGGAAATGGCCGTGAAGTAAAAAGAATTGACCATGAAGTCCTTGGAAATGGTCGTGAAGTGAAGTGAATTGACCGTGAAGAACGTCGAATTGACCGTGAATGAACACGAAATCGCTGAGAATTACCATGAAATGCTTGAAAATGATGGTGAAGTGAAGTGAATTGACTGCGAAGTGCATGGAAATGGCCGTGAAGTGAAGTGAATTGACCTTGAAGTTCGTCGAATTGATCGTGAATGAACACGGAATCGCCGGGAATGACCGTGAAATGCATCGAAATGACGGTGAAGTGCGTGGAAATGACCGTGAAGTGAAGTGAATTGACCGTGAAGTGCATCGAAATGATCGTGAACGTAAACAGATTTGCCGGATATGACCGTGAAATGCTTGGAAATGGCCATGAAGTGAAGAGAATTGACCATGAAATGCTTGGAAATGGCCGTGAAGTGAAGTGAATTGACCGTAAAGTATGTCGAAATGACCGTGAATCAACACGGAATAGGCGGAAATGACCGTGAAATGCATGGAAATGACCGTGAAGTGAAGCGATTGGACAACGAAATGCGCGGAAATGACCGTGAAGTGAAGGGGCATGACCGTGAATTGTGCTGAAATGATCGTGAAACAACACGGAATAGGCGGGAATGACCGTGATATGCATGGAAATGACCATGAAGTGAGGCGAATTGGCCGTGAAATGCATGGAAATGACTGTGAACTGAAGGGAATTGACCGTGAAATGCATGGAAATGATCGTGAAGTGAAGGGAATTGATCGTGAAATGCATGGAAATGACCGTGAATCAACACGGAATTGTTTGGTATGACCGTAAAATGCATGTGAATGATCATGGTTTGAAGCGAATTGACTGTGAAATGCATGCAAATGACTGTGAAGTGAAGGGAATTGACCGTGAAATGCCTTGAAATGACCGTGAATCAACACAGAATTGTTTGGGATGACCGTGAAATGCATGGGAATGATCATGGCTTAAAGCGAATTGACCCATGAAATGCACTGCAAATGACCGTGAGGTGAAGGGAATTGACCGTGAAATGCCTTGAAATGACCGTGAATCAACACGGAATTGTTTGGGATGACCGTGAAATGCATGAGAATGATCATGGTTTGAAGCGAATTGACCGCGAAATGCATGCAAATGACCGTGAAGTGAAGGGAATTGACCGTGAAATGCCTCGAAATGACCGTGAATTAACACGGAATTGTTTTGGATGACCGTGAAATGGATGGGAATGATCATGGTTTGAAGTGAATTGACTGTGAAATGATGCAAATGACCATGAAGTGAAGGGAATTGACCGTGAATGCCTCGAAATGACCGTGAATCAACACGGAATTGTTTGGGATGACCCTGAAATGCATGAGAATGGTCATGGTTTGAAGTGAATTGACTATAAAATGCATGCAAATGACCGTGAAGTGAAGGGAATTGACCATGAAATGCCTCGAAATGACTGTGAATCAACACGCAATTGTTTGGGATAACCCTGAAATGCATGGGAATGATCATGGTTTGAAGCGAATTGACCGCGAAATGCATGCAAATGACCGTGTAGTGAAGGG
Source organism: Magnolia changhungtana (assembly GCA_030180095.1). NCBI lineage: Eukaryota > Viridiplantae > Streptophyta > Magnoliopsida > Magnoliales > Magnoliaceae > Magnolia > Magnolia changhungtana. The sequence continues at coordinate 5,068,701 of JASAUF010000667.1, forward strand.
AATTGACCGTGAAATGCCTCGAAATGACCGTGAATCAACACGAAATTGTTTGGGATGACCGTAAAATGCATGGGAATGATCATGGTTTGAAACGAATTGACCACGAAATGCATGCATGCAAATGACCGTGATATGCATGGAAATGACCATGAAGTGAGGTGAATGGATCGTAAAGTGCGTGGAAGTGACCGTGAAGTGAAGGGGCATTACCGTGAAATGCGTCGAAATGACCGTGAATCAATACAGAATAGGTAGGAATGACCGTGAAACGCGTGGAAATGACCGTGAAGTGAGGCGAATTGACCGTGAAATGCATGGAAATGACCGTGAAGTGAAGGGAATTGACCGTGAAATGCGCCGAAATGACCGTGAATCAACACGAGATATGCGAGAATGACCGTGATTTTCATGCATATCACGGTCATTCCCGCCTATTCCGTGTTGATTCACGGTCATTTCGACGCATTTCACGGTCAATTCCCTTCATTTCACGGTCATTTCCATGCATTTCACGGTCAATTCGCTTCACTTCACGGTCATTTCCATGCATTTCACGGTCATTCTCGCCTATTCCGTGTTGATTCACGGTCATTTTAACGCATTTCACGGTGAAGTGTAGCGATTGGACCGTGAAATGCGCGGAAATGACCATGAAGTGAAGGGGCATGACCATGAAATGCGTCGAAATGACCATGAATCAACACGGAATAAGCGAGAATGACCATAATATGCATGGAAATGAAGTGAAGTGAGGCGAATGGACCGTAAAGTGCATGGAAGTGACCGTGAAATGAAGGGACATTACTGTGAAATGCGTCGAAATGATCATGAATCAATACAGAATAGGCAGAAATGACCGTGAAATGCGTGGAAATGACTGTGAAGTGAAGCGAATTAACCGTGAAATGCATGAAAATGACCGTGAAATAAAGGGAATTGATCGTGAAATGCACCGAAATGACCGTGAATCAACACAGAATAGGCGGGAGTGACCGTGATATGCATGGAAATGACCGTGAAGTGCAGCAATTGGACAGTGAAATGAATGCAATTGACCATATACTGATTGAAATTGTTTGCGAAGTGAATGAAATGAATTTTTGACCATCGACCTGATGGAATCTTGGAAAATAACAAGGTTAGTTGGCTAAAGTAGCTTCTCCTACCCCAAAATCATATATGGTACGTCAAGTAACTAATTTTGGTTTAGAAGATATTCTTGTTAAATGATTAAAGAAATAAATGAGAAAAAAGAGAGAAAAAAATTTTATATGCTTGTATATACATATTTATATAAATATGTATTAGAGAAAATTGTAGGTAGAATAAATTTCTCCATGTAAAAAATAAAAATAAAAAAATTTGCATAGACTTTTAAGGGCTACAATTATGACTACGGCTATAATCCGTAGCTATAAGTTCCTTTTTTTTTTTTTTTTTTAATATTTTTTTTGCTGTTGTAATCCCACCGCTTTTTGTGGGTCCTATTGTGAGGTCTGTGTTATATCCAAACCGTCCATCTATTTGGCAAACTCTTATTGAGGCTTGAGACGAAAATAAGACTGATTTAGCTATCAAGTGGACCACACTGTAAAAGGCTTTGGAGGATTGAACGTCTACCGTTGAAACCCTTTCATGGGTCACGGAAGTTTTGGATCATTATGAAATTTGTTTTTCCTGCTCATCCAGGTCTTTTTGACCCTATGAATAGATTGGATGGAAAATAAATGTTACGGTGGCCCTACAAAAGTTTCAACGTTGAAAATCAATTTTCTGCTATTCTTTGTGGTGTGGTCCAGTTGATCTTTGGATATGATTATTTTTTTTAAAAAAATAATAGTCCCAAATGATCTCGAAATATGGATGAACGTTGTGGATATAATAAATACATAACTGTGGGGCATGTAACTTTGATATGTTTTGAACCGTTCGTACAACTCGGAGTTCGAGGAGCGCCAGCGCTCGTCTTCCCGCTCGAAGGAAGTAAAAGCAGGGGCATTTTCGACCTTTGGGAAGGCGTCCGTACAGCTGGGGATTTTTACGGAAACGGATTGGCTACTCCTCTGACACCAGCCCCGGAGCTGGTGGTCGGTGCTCTGTGGGCTCCACCATGATGTATTTTCTTCATCCATTCCGTTCATCCATTTTCACAGATCATTTTATGGCTTGATACTAAAAATTAGAGGTTTAAATATCTCAGGTGTACCACACCACATGAAAACAATAGTGATTGGATATCAACCATTAAAATCCTCCTATGGCCCACTGTACTGTATATTTGACATCCAATCTGTTGATTAGGTCATACAGGCCCGGATGAAGAGAAAAAACAAATATGAGCTTGATCCAAAACTTTTATGGCCCCTAAAATGTTTTTAATGGTCAACCCTCATTTAACACTGCTTCCTGTAATGTGGTCCAATTGAGGTTTGGATATACCTCATTTTTTGACTTACATTGTAAAATGATCTGTAAAAACAGATGGATGGCATGGATGAGACACATATATCATAATGTGGCCCACATAGCACCGACCATCAGCCATTGGCTGGTGTCAGGGGGAGTAGCCAATCCGATCCCGATTTTTACAAGGTAAAATGAGGTGGGCTTCGTCTTGCAGATGGGACAGTCGCAAATTTCTCTTTTCAAACTAGCGGGACTTTTTTCCTTGTGATTAATTACATGATACACGGCCAGAATCTTTACACAGTATACACAGGATTCAAATCATGGCATGCGGGGCCCAGGGTTAGCTGTTTCTGACCATTTGTCTGTTCGTTCTCACCGTGGATGAACTACTCTTTAAAAACCTCCTTTGTGAATAAAAGTATTAGGCCTTTGATTTGTCGTAGGGTACAACAACGGTTTACATTGAACTGTAAAAGGTCCTCACAATTGGTAGCTGGGTTATTCCATTCTTGAAGATTTTTGGGGGGTATTCTCCATCCACGATGGCATCCAACATACGAATGATCTGGATGACCGATCCATGGGCTCCACTTATCACTTCTGAAAATCCATGTACACAGAGCTCAAGTACATTCGAAACCACGAGGCATCTTTACAGCACAACCCAATACCCTTTTCATGCATTGGAATGCTCAAAACTTTCGGTGCTCCGTAAATCACGTCAGCATGTTTAGCTTTTTCCCTTTATTCCATTTCCACACTAATTTTATATAATGCTGGGCCCCGCATCATGCAGGGTCACTTCCTACCGTTGGATAGCATGCATATCAGGGATCAGGACCATTGATCGGGCAGTATACACAGGAAAAAATAATATTGGTCCGCTGAACAGGCAGATCACACTTGTTTGAGAAAAATGGCAATGAGGTGGTATAATACTCCAATTTCAACATGTGTATCTCATTTGATTAGCGTGCTACCTCGGTTTTGGTATACGGCATATTTAAAATGTATTCTACATAACGGATGGCTCAGATCAACACGTGGGGAAGAAGCCTCGCGTTCTATCAAAACCCTCGTCTGACGTTATCTCTATATGTACGGAGAACAAAGGATAGACCCACAAGGGCAACAATCTTCACACAATTAACCTCGTTAATTCTTAAAATTATGCTTTATTTATGAACTACATCGGAAGGGTTTTAAACCGAATATGAGGTCATTTAGGTAATTAAAAGGTAAGTCGGTGTTTTCAAACTCTTTTTTTTTTTTTTTTTTAAAGATGTGGAGTGATGCACAAGAACAGTGAAATTGTATGGATTTGATCTTTCTAAGTAGTCCATTGGTAGGCAACTAGGCATCTAAGGACAATTGATGAGAAATGTCCTTTGGCTTGAATTTACCAAACATCTGTCTGTTAATCAAAGGTTAGGATTTATCTGATAACAAGATTTTTGGATTATGACTCAACCGTAGTGGGTTTTTTCGATTTAGACAGCTTAACTTAGTACATCCCACGTATGCAAGTTCTAAATACATACGTTTTCAGGTGTCATAATCTACCAAATAATTCACATTTTACTATCATATCTTGCAAACTGATTTCTCAACTGCCATACCCACTGGATGAAAAAGAAATGCATTGCGTTATAAGAAAGTTATACATTAAAAAAGAAAAAAAAAAAAGGTTCCCACCTCCACCTTGATTACACATAACCTTGCTTGTATTTACGGAAGAGGTCTTCTGTCTTAGCATTCCTAAATGCACAACACCCTATCAAGTACACAAATATAAGTCCCACTAGTGTGAGGACCAAAATCAGGTCTGCCCTCCTCCATTCCTTGTTTAGATTTGCAAGTAGGCCCGCCTTGCATGATTCGCATGCATAGCACAGCTGCGTCTGTTCATTGCTCCACAGCAAGCAGTCCATGTCCTCGGCCGTGTTGATCGGACTAATCCAGTACGTTGGATTAACAAATGTGTAGCCACATAAGGTTGGTGGCTTGCAGCAGCCTGACTGCAAATCAAAAGCACAAAAGAGAAGAAGAGAAACAGGGTCACCCCGTGACAGAACAATATGTTTTGATTACTGAGATGGGTGTCACTACACATTAAAAAAATAAAAATAAAAATAAATAAATAAATCATTTTGAGAATGTAGTCGACACTATAAGTTACAGTGCTCCTACTTACATTCGTACACTCGATTGATGTGAATTGTCCATTGGGTCCAACACACATTTAATGGGCAATCATGCTAATATCATGCATGCCCATCTGATAGTATTAACCATTTGATCAATGGCCTCTATTATGTACAGTCGATATCATCTGTACAAACATATGTTTAAATGTGAAGCCATCCAATCCATTGGTTGGAAAAAGAATGGCTACAAAAAATAAGGCCTAATCTACTATGGATTTGATAATCCTACCTGTCTTATTTTTTAGGTGGTAGCCCTTCAATGCAACTAGGAGTACTGTAACTTATAATTATCATGTGATAGAGTTTTTTTTTTTTTTGTTAGGTATAAATAGTTGATTTGATTCAGAGGGTCAGTTGTAGACAGGGGAGGGGGTATTTCAACACTCAGGTCTTGGTTTGAGGCCAGCTAATCATTTACCCAAAAACTAAAATAAATGAATAAACAAATGGTTGGTTATCAAGATTATTTTAAATCCTTATAAACAATCTCCACTACATGATTTCTTGTAACTAAAATGAGATGAACTCATTTTTAAGTGGTGAGTAAAAGAGTTGGGTATTTCGAAAATAATTAATTTGGGGGCATCTTACATAACTTGCAACTTAAGTAAGAACACGAGCACCATCATATTTTCCAATTTTGGCATCTAAAACAAGAGAATGAACACATATGATCGAACATACGTAATTGATACAATGGAGCTGTGTGTAGCCCGGTGTGATATGTGAGTGCCATCCCAAAATTCAGCCTGATCCATAACTGAGGTGGGTCACACCTAAGGGGGCAGGAACAAAGGGTCGACTGTTGTATATATGCCATCCAACCCATTCATCAGGACAGCCCCACCAGGAGAAAGGGACACACCAAAGCTCAGGCCGTTCAAAGCCTCAGGTGGGGCATGATTGTAATGGCTCCATATGGTGTGTCCGACTCGTGATCTACATTTCTTTACAGATTTGTATATATCAGTACCTCACACTAGTAATACTAGAAATGAATGCGAAAATAATACCTGTAATGGGCTAAGACGTGCATTGAAGAAATCTTGTGCGAATCGATAGCTCTGATTCAACTCAGCACACATGCTAGTAGAAGCGATACAGTTACGGATACGATCCCACTTGAAAGAACCATGCACCCTTCGACGCATCCACCCTGAGTAGTCGTCTAGGCGATATTCTAAGAAGGCGCGGCTAGGGACAGTGTGGCCAGACCCTCTGTTAGTTACCATGAAGGTGAAAACGACCAATGCACCAAGTAGGATTATGAGAATGAGCATGGCTACCAGATAGAAGAATAGGAGCCATGGAATCCGCCAAAACGCACCCACGAAGCCAGCAAGAGCTACGATCAAGATCAAGATGCCGATGATGATGACTGGCCACTGTAGAAGCTTCACGCAGCTGTTGTCAGGCTCGGATGCTAGCCAGATCCCGGCGCCGATGACCGGGATTGAGAGGAGCATGGCCACGAAATTGATGGCTCCGATGACATTGTTGCTGAGGGGCATCTTGCTGTGATTGCAGGCAGAGTGATAGCCAAAGATGCTAAAAGAAGGTGGTATGGAATGTGGTTTGCTTAGCGATGGAGGTAAAAGAATACCCTCGGATTCTCTACTTTGTGGCCCACTCTACTTTTTTGTTTTCTTCTTCTTCTTTTTATCTTTTGGCCCGTCTCCTAAACGAATTTGACATGATTTAGTAGTTTGTGTTGGCTCATCCACAAATCTCGTTGTGCACGTGTTTATCGATCTGGACCGGTCATGTTTTTTGCCCCACTATTCGATGGAGCATAGCCCCAAATCACGATGATTCGGATGGTGTTTGCCATCTAATTTTGCCCCGTTGAATTCGGACCGTTGATTATTTTTCTTTTTAATAATTGATTTGTGGCCACCAATCGGATGGTTAAGATCATCTTGTAGTGTTTGTTTTCCCGGGTGCACAGTGGAGGTGATGATTATTTTTTTTATTATTATTTTTTTACACACCCCCACACACTCACACCAGTGGAATTTCACCACCTATGGATACTCGAACCCTTGAGATGCACGTGTGAAACGTGTAGTTGATGACATTGTGGAAAACATATGTCATGGCTTATCCATACACATCATTAGTGGGTGGGTTATAAAGCAAAAGGTTCAGGCAGCTGATTTTCCCTCCATTGCAATAAAAAACAGATTACCTGTCTATGGATGCACGTCAGTTTTGTACCTCCAGATTGTGTACCAGACACACGGCTTATTTTTATGATGATCTGAACCATACATCATTGATCATACTATTTAAACATCTAATAAATGGACCTTTTCACTTAATATGAGCCGTTGCTGGTTCTCTTCTTTTAATGTTCATTTGTATGCCACCAAAGGGCCAGTACTATCTATCCACTGTGATCTTTGCACCAAAGAATAATCACTATTGGAAGCACCAAATGAACGGTTTAGAAATTATCTATGTATGCCGCTATTCAAAATAATATGCAAGCACGGAAAATGCCTGCCTCTATAAGCACCGAATCATTTTTGTTTCTATTAGGCATCATGTTTCCACGTCTAATCTTTTGAAAGAGATATTTTTCAAAGGCAAAGTCATCTTAGATGTTCCCACGCAATATAGGAGGGAAACTTTCACATGCAAAGCTTTCCTTTCCTCCTATGTTTCACTTTTATCTAAAACATCCGAGCGGTGTAAAAGGTGGGTCGCACCATAAAGATCAGTGATATAGATTCATGGTTTGACTCGATGTGCAGGTGTGGCCCACCTAATGGGCCATTGGTCAGCATTTCCAAGTGATTTTATACGTCCAACCCTCTTTCTGACTCAGATGTCACAAGGGTCACGTGGGCGGGCATGGTATGTTTATCTTGGCATAACAGCTGCATCTGAACATTTCTCATCTTAAAGATTTGGATTATTGAAAGACGATCGAGATGCAAAGTTTAATAAGACAAACAACATTTTAGAGCTAAAGAATACCTAATAACTGGATCCTTACTCTTGCTCGGGCGGTAGACTCTTGGGAGTTTCAACACCCGGTCAAGGGTTCGAGTGTCCATACGCGGTAAAATTCCACTAGAGTTAGTGTGTGGGGGTGTGTGTGCGTGTTTTAAAAAAAATAATAATAATAATAATTAAAATAAAATAAAATAAAAAAATACTGAATAAACATATACACGCAGAGATATGGCCTGTGCCACTGAATTTATTGTCTCCTCCCTATAATGGTCATTAAATTCACAACCAAAAACATAGCATTTTTTATGTGATTATACAAGTAAAGAGGCCCCTAGATTTTTTGTATAACTCGAATTAGATTTATTATTATTTTTTTTCGAAATACTAAAATTTCTTTAAATCATAAACTTACTTAAATTAATTAAAAAAAACATTACTCGAGACCATCCAAATTACGGGCCCCATCATGGTTGGAGCATAGGCTGGAAATTACATCTCTTGGACAACCCTAAGTGGTTAAAATAATGTGTTTAGTGTAAATTTTGGAGCATGCTCCATCCATAATGAGATCCATGATTCAGATGGCGGATGAGCCCCATCACTCATGGCAAACACTCACCGTAGTCTGTTATGGCCCACTATTCATAGTCGCCCATCTGTAATGAAATTCAAGTACTTGTCTTTAACGAATGACTGAATGTTAAGAGTTCTAAACAAATATTTACGTGGACCATAAAAAAATAAAATCAAATCCAATAGAATCAAACGGTTGGTTTTCCACCTCCAATGATTTAACAACAGGATTGATCTGGTGCCATGTTTTCCTGATTGAGTATAATAATATTTTTATTTAACTAAGAAATCGAAGTGGGCTTTCCCAGCATTTAATGGGCTTTCCCTGCATGTTGGGGCCTGGTTGAGGCCTGAGTTTAGAACTTGAAAGAGAGTGGGGCGATGGGCTGGGCTAGGATGGGCCATGGTCATAGTCCATTGACTCTCTCTCTCTCTCTCTCTCTCTCTCTCTCTCTCTCTGGGTCAACTTGATAATTGGACCGGGCCAACAGGATAGGCTTGGCCTCATTTATTGACGCCCAGCCCAGCGTAAACATTGGACCTAATTTCAAATCTACACACATCCCTTGGGTCAAGTTTAGGGGTACTGGCCTAAAGGTACTGGTTAATTTCCTGGCCCATTGTCCACCGATGGATAAACAAGACTGATAAGGCTTTGGTTTGATAGGCTCGAGAACAATCCGAAAACTGAGGCCTGGCGTGTTCAGCGATCGATGTTATGGGCCGGGCTTCAGTAATGAATTCAAGGATGAGGGGATGTGACTGGGCCCATTGAGACTCAACTCAAACCAAACCCGCTGTCAATTTCTGTACTCTTTTATCTTCCCTATAACTCAGAGGGAGGTTGGCAGTTACTTGAGTTCAGGTTGGTAAATCTGGGCCCCACCAATTTATTAGAAGGGCTTTTCAAAGAAATTAGGCCTGAGCTCAACCCATCGTTTTTCATGTTTTCTGACGTGAGTCTGATAAGAAACCCGATAAACTTAACCGAAGCCATTGTTGAAGGGGATTCAAAACCGTGGTTTCAGGATTCAAATGGGACTGATGCGACTTTCAAGTTCTGACTTGGGCTCAGGACATGCTCACAAGAGGAGTGGTGAGTGTAACCCTGCGAAAGATGCAGGGATTTGTGTTGCACCTGCACAGGATTCATTACATTAAAACAAGAATCACAGTGAAAATTACACCCCGGAAATGGTTTAAACCTTACACGCGTGCTTCACACACTCTGATTGGATGGACTATGGTCAGTGAGATCTGGAAGTGTTAGAGGAAAAAATTTTATAGGCCAAAAGAGACTGTGAGATTTAACTAAAGAGACAAATGCAAAATATAAAATTAAGCATGCGATCATTATCCAATTATATGAAAGTTTTCAAAAGATTTTTTAATAGGCTCCCATATGTATTAAAAAATAGATGATGACAAAATTTTCTACATGTCTTATAAACTTGACTAAAAATACAACATTTAGGTAATCTTTATATATGCTTGCAAAGACACCATTTCTTTCTTACTCTTAATTTATTAATGCACTACAAAATTATGATTTACAATTATAAAGTGTAGAACCTCACTCAAGCCTAATAAACCATAACATGACATTTTTCACCCAAAAAGGTTTTGAATAGTGGGATAACCCTTCCTCAGTTTTTTAATACTTTGCCCCACTTGAATTTTAGATTTGTCTTCTTTTTCTCTGAACATGAGCTGACAGAACAAATATTGTACTGTTTTTGTAATCCTACACTCCATGGTCCAACAAGCCACGTGAAGAGGAGAGAAAGTCCAAGCTGGCCACTGGCAAAGAGGAGAAAAGAAAAGTCAGTCATACATTGCCAAAGGGTTGTTTTATTAAATGATGACTTTGCCTTGAGTAGTCTCTTTTCTTTCATATAATAACGCAGCTCCTATCCTCTTCTGTCCCATCGCATCAAAAGTTCCATTCCCATCTGATAACTACTATCAAGGGGATTTTGTATATCGTATAGCTATAACATAGATATTGTATAATACGCCAAGGTATACAAAATATACACTTCCCAATGCCATTATTCTTATGCAGCTTGTGATTGATGGACAATGCAAAAAATTCTCCCAGATGGAAGAATCTAGCCCCGTATCTTGTATGCTTTTAAGTTGATTGTGGACCGTTGATGTATTTCTCTAGCTCCCAGGACCGCATGTGGATGTGCACGGCTCCCACACATGCATAGCGTTAGCAAACCATAGGTCGATGGGATGTAAAGAAAGCATATTCGTGGTTTCCATACCATTGCGACTTTTATTATTATTATTATTTTCTTGTGATCAGGAATTACATGCATGATACACAGCCAATATCTTTACATAGTATACACAGGGTTCAATCATGGGATGTGGGACCCAGGGTTCAGTGCTTCAGACCACTTGTCTGATCAATCTCACCGTAAATGAACTTCTCTTTAAAAACCTCCTTTTGTAAATAGTAGTATTAAGCGTTTGATTTGTTGTGGGATACAACAACAGCTTACATTGAACCAGAAAAGCTCCTATTAGCTGGTAGCTGGGTGTTCCATTCTTGAAGATGTTTGGCGAATTCTCCATCTACCCAACCATGGCCCCACTTATCGCCGCTGAAAATACATGTACACTCAGCCAATTGCTTTACTAACCGAAGTTGATACTTTCCCAACCAAAGCTCGTGGCTGAAAATACATGTACACTGAGCCAATTGCTTTGCTAACCAAAGTCGATGCTTTCCCAACCAAAGCTCGCGGCTGAAGATTCACGTGTACTAAGCCAACTGCTTTGCTAACCAAAGTTAATACTTTCCCAACCAAAGCTCGTGGCTGAAAATTCACGTGTACTAAGCCAACTGCTTTGCTAACCAAAGTTGATACTTTCCCAACCAAAGCTCGTGGCTGAAAATTCAGGTGTACTAAGCCAACTGCTTTGCTAACCAAGGATGAGACTTTCCCAACCAAAGCTCGGGGCTGAAAGTTCATGTACAATGAGCCATCTACTTGTGCATTCCTAACCAAAGGTAACAAAGGATAAATAGAAGCTAGAAAACACTGGACGAAGATCACACATATAAGCGCCACTAACGTGAGGACTAGAATCAGGTCTGCCCTTCTCCATTTCTTCCTAAGATTTGCAAGTAGACCTGCCTTGCACGATTCACATGCATAGCACAGCTGCGTCTGCTCGTTTCTCCACAGCAAGCAGTCCATGTCAGTGGTAGTGTTGGTCGGGCTAATCCAGTACGTGGGATTGACGAATGTGTAGCCACATAACGTTGGTGGCTTGCAGCATCCTGACTGCAAATCAAACGCACAAAAGAGAATTAAGGAGAAAGAGGTTCACCCTTTGACAGAAGAATATGGTTTGATTCCTGAGATGATTGACAGTTCACAGAAATAAATAAATAAATCATTTTGAGAATATAGTTGCCACTATATAAGTTCCAGTGCTCCGATTTACATTGGGACACTAGATGATGTAGGGACGCTGATTGCGTCCTACCCCTGCCCGGACCGTAATCCGTCCAGGCGGGCTCTGTGGGGCCCACTGTGTTGTAAGTGTTTTATCCACGCCGTTAAACATTTTTTTTCCGATAATTTTAATATGTGAACCAAAAAATGAGGCAGGTCCAAGGCTTAAGTGGACCACAAAGTGGGGATTGAACGTTCACCATTAAAAACTTATTGGGAGCTGGAGAAGTTTTGGATCAAGCTGATATTTGTGTTTTAACTTCATCCACGTCTACATGACCTTATGAATAGGTTGTATGGTAAAAAAAACATCACGTTGGCCTTTAGAAAGGTTTCAACGGTCGTGTCATTATCAGTGAAGCTTCCTTTGGTGTGGTCCACTTAAGCCTTGGACCTGCCTCATTTTTTGGTTCATAAATTAAAATTATCGGAAAAAAGCGTTTAATGGCGTGGATAAAACACTTACAACACGGTGGGCCCCACAGATCCCTGCCCGGACGGTAATCCGTTCGGGCAGGCTCTGTGGGGCCCACTGTGTTGTAAGTGTTTTATCCATGCCGTTAAACGTTTTTTTCCAATAATTTTAATATGTGAACCAAAAAATGAGGCAGGTCCAAGGCTTAAGTGGACCACAAAGTGGGGATTGAACATTCACCATTAAAAACTTATTGGGAGCTAGAGAAGTTTTGGATCAAGCTGATATTTGTGTTTTAACTTCATCCACGTCTACATGACCTTATGAATAGGTTGTATGGTAAAAAAAACATCACGTTGGCCTTTAGAAAGGTTTCAACGGGGGGGGGTGTCATTATCAGTGAAGCTTCCTTTGGTGTGGTCCACTTAAGCCTTGGACCTGCCTCATTTTTGGTTCATAAATTAAAATTATCGGAAAAAAGCATTTAACGGCGTGGATAAAACACTTACAACACGGGCCCCATAGATCCCTGCCCGGACGGTAATCCGTCCGGGCAGGGGTAGGACGCAATCCGCGTCCAATGATGTAGACTGTCCACTGGGTCCAACACATACTTTATTGGCAAACATGCAAGTATCATGCCCGTCTGCTTAATGGCCTCTATTATATGTACAGTCAATATCATTTGTATAAGAATAAGTTTAACCAACAGTTCAATCCCTTTATTAGATGGTACCTATCATGGATTAAATGTTATTCTAAAAAATCAATTCTGCAAGGCAATCCTAGTCATTCATGAGTTGGGAAAAGGATGGCTAATAAAAATAAGGCCTAATTTATGCTGGATTTGATAATCCAATCATTGTTAGTTTTAGGTGGTAGGCCTTGAAATGTGTTTTAAATTTGATGAACAGTTCAGATCAATCTATTAGATTGTCAAAGTTACCTGATGCAATAAGGAGCATTATTACTTATAATTATCATGTATTACAGATTTTTATTATTATTATTTTCCGGTGGTATTTCAACACTGAGGTCTTGGTTCGAGACCAGCTTACCATTTACCAAAAAAAATAAAAGGATTGAATTAATAAATAGTTGGTTATCAAGCTTATTTTAAATCATATTTTTCTAGGTATAAATATGATTTTTTCTAGAGTTAATTACAAATAACTGCCTACTTTACCCATTGGATACATACTTAATTACTTTTAAAATATTTTAAAAATCCCCGTACCATTTGGAAATAAAAAGAGTTTCTTTGCTTCAACAAACGAACATGGGTGAAAAAGCGCCTGAAAAAGTTGGTTTTACTACGGAGATCTTTTATTTTCACGATACTGCCCCTTGAGGGGTGGGGGGTGTGGAAGAGTTGATGGGATCCACCTTTATGTATTTGTGTGTTTGACGATGATCATCCATTTTGCCATCTCATTTTCGGTCATGAGGCAATAAAATAAGCAAATTTAAATTGCAGGTGTGCCTTACGAAGGTTTCAATGGTGAACCATCTTTGGACCTAAAATGGATTTGCCTGGTGTGGTCTACTTAAGCATCGCATATATCTAGGGCTGAAAGTCGGGCGGGTTGGGTTGGGCTGGGTTGGGTTGGTGCTCAACCCTAGCACAACCCAAGGTTCCTATACCTCAACCCTAACCCAATAATCCAACCCAAGCCCAACCCAAGCGGGCTCAGTCGGGTTGATCGGGTTAGTCGGGTGGATACATGCTAATATTTTCATTATTACATTAGTCTATTATATTTCAATACACGTCTTATTTTTTATACCTGTGATTTTATTAATTATACATGTAGTTATTTATCATAAAGAACGTTATTTTTTTTGTAAACAAACAAGTTAAAATATAAGACAACTACTCCTTTAAAAGTCGTGTTGTGCAGCACGCAATCTATTTGGGAGAGAAATCCGGCATATCTTGGTAGCTTAAGTCATCGCAAATGGTGCAGACTAATGAGACCCGATGGCATTGAAATTTCATGTGCCTTCAACACAGACAATCCACACTCAATTATAATTTATTTTATATATATATATATATATATATATATATATATATTGATTGGGTTCAGGTTGGGTCGGGCAACCTGAAACCTCAACCCAAGCCCAACCTAAGTTTTATCGGGTTGGTGTTTAAATAGCCCAACCACAAGACCAAACCCGATACATCCCGCCCGAGCCCAACCCAATGTCGGGTCGGTTGCAGGTCGATCGGGTTAAACTCGCCTGACTTTCAGCCCTACATATATCTCATTTTTTTGGGGCCATGCCCTAAGATAACATAGGAAAATTGGATGGATAGTGTAGATTTTTAACAAAAACTATGGTGGGCCCCACTAGCTCCCAGCCCAAGTCTGAGGAGCGAAGTCAGTGTGGACCTGGCCTCACCAAACATGGTGCAACCCCAACAGTGGAGCCCACCTTGATGCATTTATTGTATATCTACCCTGCCAATCCTTTTGATAACGTCACAAAGACATGGATGAAGGGAAAAACAAATATAAGATTGGTCCAATTTTTTGTGTTTGATAGGAAGTTTTTAATGGTCATTAATCACCACTATTTCTTATGCTTGCGCCCACCTAAGATTTGGATATACTTGCTTCAGTGGTAGACTCTCAGGAGTTTCAACACCTGGTCAAGGGTTCGAGCATCCATAAGTGGTGAAATCCCACTACAGCGTGAGTGTGTGGGGGTGTGTGTGTGTGTTAAAAAAAAAAAGATTTGGATCTACTTTATTTTTTGGCACATGCCCTAAAATGATATGGAAAAACAGATAGACAGTGGATATATAATACATATACATTAAGGTGGGCTTTATGGTCAGGGCAAGAGCTTTTTTGGGCGAGATCGGGGCCTTTAAGACACCTTCATAATTAGAAAACTTGCACCCGAGTGCATTTAGAGTTCCTAAATAGATCAGATTCTTCTTCAAATTCGGAACGTGCCTCACATTGATAAGAGTATGTTCCACCCTATCAAATATCCTGATGCGATCCGAACCAATTCCTACCATCTTATATGCATGATCATTACCCATAAGAACTTGTCCACGACCATACTCGCGATATGTGATGAACCAACTCTAATGAGGATACATATATGGTACGATGCCCCTATCCAAAATCCACTCCCGATAAAAGTAATCGGT
The DNA here is from genome assembly GCA_030180095.1 of Magnolia changhungtana. Classification (NCBI taxonomy): domain Eukaryota; kingdom Viridiplantae; phylum Streptophyta; class Magnoliopsida; order Magnoliales; family Magnoliaceae; genus Magnolia; species Magnolia changhungtana. The sequence goes on from JASAUF010000667.1 coordinate 5,083,911, forward strand.
CTTAGACACTGACAACACATCACAACCATCCGTTCCTTCACTTGATTCCGCTGAATTGGCTTCCTTCGGTGAATCATCTGATAACTTCGAGTTCTGGATTTTAGTATATTGATAATCCTTCTTCATGTGTCCTACTCTCTAACAATTCCATCACTTCAACTTGCATTTGCCTTTCGACTTCGATCAAGATCGCGACTTTCCATTCTCTCGCTCAAACGGTCTTCCTCGAGCAAACAACGCATATGTAAAAGTACATTCGCCTCCACTCTTCTTTTTCAACTGCTTCGACTGAATGACTGAGATAATGATCCCGACGTCAAATGTGTCCCTACTACTGCACAAAGTATCGGTCGAATATTCGAAGAACTTCAGAAGAGATGTCAACAAAATTAGAGCTTAGTCTTCTTCATCGATCTTCACCTCGATACTTATCAACTTTCAAACTAGCTTGTTGAAGACATTAATACGCCAAGAGGGATTCGACCATTCCGTAATCTTTAGAGTGTAAAATTGCCTCTTTAAATATAAATGATTTGTGTGCAACTTCATCATATAGATGCTCTCCAACTTCGGCCATCAGCTCGCGGTAGTAATCTCATCAATGACATTATAAATAACTTCATCGGCTAAGCACAATCGGATTGTGTTAATCACCCTATGATCAAGTTCATTTCAATCATCTTCCTCCATAGATTTCAGACACCGTACTTTCCCAAGGAGTGCATGCTGCAACTGTAACGCCCCGGAAAATCGGGGGTCGTGCATAGACTCGACTCCCGAGTTCCCGAGTGTCACTTATCATGCATTTATGGTTTTTTTAATGATTAATCAAATTTAACTGCGCAATTTGGAATTACCTGAAGCACGAAGCACAATCACACCAATCTTCTGAAATGAAGGATATCTCACATATATACAGGTCCAAAAATAATAATGGGTCGCCTAAGGCGTTGCCCAACAAAACAACAAAAGAGGGCTAGGTCCAAAAAAGAATAAGACTGAGCCCGTGGCTCAGCAAATCCAAATCCAGCCTGATCTAGCCGATAATGAGCCACCCATCAGCTGAAAGTAGGTGTAACGCCCCGAACTTTTCGATGCTCGAGCATCAAAAGTCCTCGAGCGTTACCATAAGATTCAACATGACACATACATGTGTACGATACTAATCCAACTATTCTAGTCTTACATCCTCGCCCTAACACAAATGTAACCGTTGGGAATAATCTTCATTCATAAATCAAACCACCTGACCGTTGAATTTCAAGACAAGCCCATCCATCACGTGATTTAACATAAGTACTTTCCCTTAGATGACGTGATGAATAATTCCTTATCCATAATAATTTAGGTATACGTTCTTTTGTAAGAATTGCCTAGAAACATGTCTATAACCATGTGGAGCCATTAGATTTCCCAAAACTCATAGATTGACAGTAATTACGAAATTGCCACTAACCTAGAACCCTGAACACTAGATCACATGATTCCCACGGTCCGTTTCATGTGAAATTTTATATCATGCCTAATTATCAGAAATTAACTGTACACATCAAATTTCAGCCCTTAGATCATAGTAAATCAGCTACTTGACCTCTACATCCGTTCATACACTTATCAAGTCAAGATTCTGACCCGTCCATCTTATTCACCCCATATGGATATGCTTAACCTACCATTGAAATTTTAATCCGAGGAACTTACACATGTGAACAAGTCACTCGAATCCAACAGTATATGTGTCATACCCATAATCACTCCAGAAACACACCTTATGACCATCCATTTACGAAACTACCCGTACATCAACTCACATACATGGCCGGAGTGCATACCATCAAGTTCCCACATTTTAAACAAGTCATCTGACCACCCATCCTGATTGGATCCGCCAAATGGGTCATCCGAATATGAAGATAAACTGATCATCATGAAGATCTTAGGGTTTAGGTTCCAACTGCCCGGTAACTTGTCAATCAGGGGAGTACAAATATTATTTTAGAATTTTAAAATATATTAGCTATTAAAGGAGAATCTTAGTCATCCTTGAGAGATCATAGCTCAAATTTGGGCGACGGAAAGAGCATGAAAAATAAAGATCACCTGTCAAATTTCATCACATTTAGACGGTAGACTTATGAGTTACAGACGGCAGAAGTTTTGAAAAGAAAAGGGGTAGACTTGTAAATATGTTAAGACCTCATGCATGGCACTGTTGACGAAAAGTTACAATTAAAGTTTTAACGGTCAATGCATTAATAGATCGTGCGGTCCACCTGAAGTTTGGATCTACTTCAAATTTGGGACCGTGGGTTTGCACGACGTGCCAAAGACGGTGAATGGAGTGGATCTTCCAGAAGATCATCACAGGTGGACCCCATCTATTTTGAACAATAAGGTAGAAAAGAAACTCATGTTGTAACAGCGGACGTAAAATAGAATTATCACCACACCACATGTTGGCGGATGGTTTGGCTCATCCAAAACTCGGATCCACCCCATATTTTGGTCCATGGCCTAACTTTATCATACAAAGAAAATAAAGGGAGAAGATTTGCCTAAGCAACATCACGAGGGACCCATGCCACGACCAATCACGTCTCTCCAAGTCAGAAATCCTTCAGCGTATTCAAAATCGAGCTTACATTCAAAGCGGAACTACTTCCGTCTCTTCCTCCCAAAGCAAGCATGTCCCAACTAGGATTGTCATCATGAAAGCCCAACACTCCTTATGGGATGATCTCCACCAGTTAGTGGACCCTACCTTTGCTCTAGTTATGCTTAAAATCAAGAAGTTACATGCAATACACGTAACTAATTTCCCACAATATCTTGTTCAACTGTGAACGTTGGCTGGTGGTGTGGTCCACCAGAAGCTCGGATCATCTCCATGTTTGAACGCTTTGGTCCACATGATCTGGCCAAGATTAGGGACGGAATAGACCCCTCCAAAGACATCACAGTGGACCCCACTAGAGTGGTGTGCGCACACAACCTCGTCACTCCCGCAATGCACTGGTCTGGGAATCCCAGCCAATGCGGGCTGACCCGCGTTTACTCGAAATGGAGAGACATCTCTCTCTCTCTCTGCGTTCTGCCGACGGACGACGTCCGTTTAAGGCATGTAGTGGGCCACCGCCTCAGATCAAATGGACGATCTGAACCGTCCATCCTGTGCACAGATGGGCCTCGACCAAAACCTGATGAATCCCACATGTAGGTGCGATAGTACGTGCACACAAACGGCAGCGCAAAGGAGCCCTACAAACACTAGTTTCCGAAAATGGAAACTGTTTCCATTCCACCTCAGCGATCCGCGTGAGGGAGATTTGTGCGATCTCAGCCATTCATTTGATGGCATCCTAGCCGTCTATTCCAAACCAACCCAGGGTTTTCTACCCACGATAAAGAGAAACCACAGCTGTTTGGTTATTCCAGCTGTTTTGGAGAGTGCGGTAAAGCAGCGAAATCCGAACCACTTGCTGCTCATCCAACGGTCTAAAAACGTTATGGAAACTCTATAAGAAAGATAGGATCGGACGTTAGGGCTCGACCTCCATTCTCGCAGCCGAAACCAAGAAAGACACCCGTTTTCTTCCTCCAGCGAACCCACCGCCCAAACCCTCTTAGAGCTTCGAAATAGCCCATCCATAAGCCTTCTAGGACCCATTTAGATCCTCTGAAGGAATCCGATTGGAAAGAAAAACCTTCGTTTGAAATCTGCCATTAATGGCCATCTCCTTCTTCGTTGTTCAGCCACACCAACACGACTCAGATCAGCTGAGCTTGAGCCTCGTCCGAACGTCCATTGCTGGACATTCTCAACTAGAGGGAAGAAAAGAGAGAAGAAGAGAGGCAAAGGAAAGGAAGAGGAGAAGAAGAAGAAGAAGAAGAGAGAGAGGAGATCGCGAGTTGTGCGGCTGCACCAAGTTGCTGCCTGACGCAGTTGGGTCGCTGCTGATTGGGTCCAGACACTGTCTGGACCAGCAGAGGAAGAGGAAGAAAGGAAGAAGAAAAAGGGAAGAAAGAAATGGAGAGAGAAGAGAGAAATCGAGGAAGAAGAGTGTGAGTGAGTGTGTGGGAACCATCTCGAGTCAACTCGACTCACTGGGGCTCGCTGGGTCATGCTGCGCGAGCTAGGCAGGTCTGGTTTAGTCCAGTAACCTGGCTGGCATGTGGTTTTGAGTAAAAGAAAAAGGAAAAGAAAGAGGAGAGAAGAAATGAGATGGGGCTGAGTTAGGGGCTGACTCGTTGGCGAGTCAACTGGGTCGAGTCTGGCCTGACTAGGCCTGTTTCAGTTGGGTTGTGCTGGTTTACTCCAGCAACCTCGCCGGACGTGTGGGCTTGTGTTGGGGTAGAAGTAGAAAAGAGAAGAGGATGAAGGGAAGGAGGAGAAGAAAGGGAGAAGATCTAGTCAACCCGGTTTCAAACCGAGTCAACTCACTGAGTCGGGTTGACCCGAATCCCGTGCCATTCAGGGACCATGCTCGGTCAGTAGACCAACTACATTGGAGCTCCTAGTCCCGATCCTAGTGCTATGCATCGTCGTCAGGTAACATTTCCAACTAAACCCAAATCAACTAAGTCAATATTAAATCAACTAGTGCTATGAGTCAATATTTTCCTTCTAAGACTGTACAGGCCTTTTTGCATTAATATTATTGTCACACTCTTATTATTAGGATTTGTTAACATCACATATGATTAGCCATTATTAAATTATTATTTTAAGTTAGTAATATCATCAATACCGTTATTACATCACATAGAAATTAAATCCAAAAATCAAAACCTAACCCTACACTCTAGGGTGAAGTCCTAGACCTAAGTAACCTAGACCATAAATTATTATCCTGATTAGTAAGCTATTCTCTACATCACTATAGGTTCTTTTACTATGATATTACTATTATAAGTCACTATTACTATCATTGCTCGTGGGTTGTTAGACAATTTAATATAACATTAGCCGTTGTAATATTTCCAAAATTAACGACTAATTTATTTATTAATTTCACTCAATTATTACTCTCATTAACAATATCATTAATGGTCACACCAATTAAAGTCCAAATTCCATAATCAAATTCTATAATCTAAGTTTAGGACTAAACCCTAAGATAAAACCCTAATAACCCTAGGTGGTATGTAGAACTTGGATCTAATGGTACGAGTTCACTATTTGTGGTAGGATTCAAATTCTAAAGGCACGAGAACTTAACAACACTAGAAGGTGATTCAAACTATAAGGTGATGATTCTTCCCCTTGAGCTTTCCATCTTCTCATTAGCTTAAGTTATAGTTTTTATTTAAATTTATAATTGATATCTCTCTCTTATAATCACATGTGTTAGCTGGTGGAAATTGAATTGCTATATTGCTTGCTTAATGTTTACCTTGCATATTTATCCATGCTTGTGGATTATTTGTGGATTGCTTATGGAACTTAAACTGGTACATCAGTGGGAAACCCTCACTTATATGTGTACACCCATACTTGGGATGTAACCCGATTGGTTATGATTGTAATGGACCTTCGACTTGGTGGTTATTGAGTGGTGGTCTAAATGGATCATTGATGCGGGCCTACCATCCAGGGTTGTTGTGCCCAATGGTTTTTAAGGATGGTCTTTATCGTATGGTTTTGATATTCGCCCTATGTGGCATATTTTGATACTCGCCCTACGTGGTTTTATTTGATATCTTCCCTACATGGGTTCGATGTTTTATACTGTGTAACCATGCGATGGTAAGCCCCATATATTGTAATATGATTGGCCACTAGTCGACGTGGTTCCATTAAACATCCTAAGGTGGTAGCCTCATGAGCCGGGGATGGTGGTATGGGACCTATGCCCGAAATTTGTCGGCCTCTGTTGGGCCATGTGCTCCCCGTAGTGACCTTTGAGCTTATTTAAAATGGCTGGTTGTAATTGGATTAATAACAGATTGGCTAATCATGCATACATCGCACGCACCAAAGATCTATTGCTATCGTACGTGATGTACGTATTGTTCCGACTGGATGATGTTTCCCAGGTTCGATGATTGCATGGGCGGCGGCCCTGTCCGCACGGATGAGTACTCGGGCGTGAACGCATTGCATGGGTGGCGGCCCTGTCCGCACGGATGAGCATCCCCGGGGCGTGAACGCATTCCATACATCCATGCACATAATAAGATCTGCATCATGTACTGTTTTGTATGCTTTATTTCATAACTATGCTTACCTAATGCGGCGGTGTGTAATCTTGAGGGGAGTTCACACTGAGTTGGCCACTCATCCATCAAATATATAACCGTACAGGTAGCGCAGGTGGCTCCAACGACATTCATGTTCATATTGATGAGGAGCAGGCTATGGTTGATAAGGGTGCATGATTATATTTTTGCTAAGGGTTCTACTGAGATTTCATATCTCAAATTTGTTGTAATTTACTTTATTTCACATGTAATATTATTTCATTTTGTAATTGTAAGAATGGGGACATTAGTTTGTATAAGTCATTATGGGCACTCTTTTGTATATTCTAAATGATAATGGAACTTTCCTTTATGCTTACTTGTCCATTCTACGCTCATCCGCTTACTCTGATAAAAGAAGAAAATAAAAATATATCTATTTGACCATCCTTTAAGGTTAACACTCGGGTTTTTGGGAAACGGGTCGTGTACTCGGGTCTGAAGATCCGGTCACATTCTGATAGGAGACTCGTTCTCCTCGTCAAAGCTACGCCTCGCTGAGTTTCTCATGTCTGGGTCACTGCATCTATAAATGGGTCTGGTTGGTGTTTTAAAACACGTCCCAGTGGGAGTGAGTGATCAACTCAGTGTGAACTATTAATCTTAAGTTTTAACAGGCAGCAGTTATAGCATGAATTTAATGAAAGGCAACATTCGTAGACACTAAGCTAATCTTGATAATGCGTATACATGGTGAATGGTATGATGCATGCCCTCGCCACAACTCTCCCTTAAGCTACTCCATCTTACGATCGCATATGACAACACTCCCTCAGAGCGACCTCGACTGCCGAGTCGCCACCCTAGCTAATGCGATGCAATGACATGTTAGTTAAGTTCTTAGTTAAGTCTATTCATCCAGCAGGTTGGAGATTTTGATACACCCCACGTATCAATGCCCTAAACTAGTTGCGAGGCCAAGGCCCCATCAACGCGTGAGGCCGAGACCCCGCGGTCCGTGATCCCGTCGGGTTCCTCATCCCCGACTTCAAGCACATGAGGAGTGCCGAGAGAAAGGGATCGCTCGCGGTCACTACGGGGAGGCGCGGCACCCCAGCGTAGGCCGACAGCTCGGACACAGTGTCCCATTCTACCATGCCCGGCTCACGAGGCTGTGGACCAATTTCAGGTGGGTTATTGATGGGCTACAACGGTTGTAGGGTGGTTCAAGTTCCATATATATGTGAGCAAACAGGGTTAACAAACAGAGTTGATCAGACAGTGGGCTAAACCGCATGAATCAGGCAAGCACGTGGCGGAATGACATCGGGTACAAGCGACCTATGTAGTCTAACTACTGTCGCCCACACGCACTCGTTCAATCCATGGGTTTAGCCTCAAGACGGTCCTACCAACGGGACCGCCTTCGCTTTCCTCGCATTCCTGACCAACCCAAGGATTAGGTGGTGATTCATAACATGTTAAGTATACAAGTTATTAACTAACATATCAATATCATGTTCACATGCATCTCAACTATAAAAATGAGTACTCCTACCAAGTGAGCAAACATTATCAAGAACTAAGGTGCGTGTGAGTGTGTGGGTTTGTAAGGAAGTTAAGCTCTTCCAACACCTCAAGGAATTAAACACACAAGAGTCAAGATTCATAAACACTAGGAGCAATGCATATGAGCGAAATCAATCCAAACAAACATGAGCATGTAATCATTCCTATGCTAAATCATGTGAGAGACAAGATCAACATCAAATGTAAACTAATCATGCCAAATCATGCAATTTCAACAACACACCATTCCTAGGTTTTCCCTAAATTCTTCAATACCACAACTAAACCAACAAAATCATTACCTTCCTACTATAATTGGTGCTAGGCCACCTAAGGATAATAGTCCGCACCTTGTGATTCGTTGGAGACTCCAAAAATGACCTAGGAACGTCGATTTGGGGGCCGGTTGGTCGGAATCCCTAAAGCAAGTTCATACATGAGAAATTCATGTAAAATCCCCCTTCATCAAAAGGGTTTTCAAGACAAAGGATGAGAAGCCTTACTTAGACGATCAATGGACGATTTTGGTGGTTGTGGTGCACGGTTTCTTCTTGGAGAAGGTATAAGAGGTTGTAGGTTTGATCCTTTTGGGCCCCACCTTGATTGAGAGTCCACCATGCTCTCATCTCTCTCTCTTTCTTCTCCTTTCTCCTCTTTCTCTTCTCCCTTTTCTCTCTTTTAGGACAAAATTCGTATGGGGAGAGGAGTGCCCAAATGAGGCCCTTTTTATAATTCCATATTTGGTGCAAAAGGCCCCAAGCTTCCACAATTTCCTAAAATAGACTTATGGGACTCCCTATTGGTGTTGGGGTGGCCCTAACACCCCTCTGGCCACCAAATTCGGCGTGTAGGTGTCTTATGGTCCGACCAGGGCCCATGCAAAATTTGAGGACGAACGGATGAACGGATATATGATCTGAGTAAGCGTTTCCGACCCTTAAGTGGCCCTGGGTGGCCCATTCTGATTGATGGGGTATTTCTGGTGGCCCTCTGGCCATGAACTTTATAGGGTAGGTGATCTATGGCCCGATGAAGGGCCATGCCAAATTTGGGAGCGATCGGATATGGGGTTTGATCGCACGGGTCTGATTTACGATCAACGGTCACCGATCCACGATCGGGTCCCAGATTTCGTGGTCGGGTATAGTAAAATACATTAGACCTTCTTGGTAAATTTAAAAGAAATACGACGGTTGAAAAGCCCGGAGTCTTAGTTTCTTTTGTCAGTGCCAGATTTTAATCTGGCATTGGTGGGGCGCATTGGGCAAGTACCAGATGGTACTTCTGGGTGTCCACTGGGTCCGCAGTCTACGATGGACCACAAGCCCAGTGAGATCTATGATTTTCTAAAGTTTTAGATTTTTTCTGACCCTTCTCGGTCGCTGGGTGACCCACACGGGCTGTTGTTAAGTGTAAACGGGTCATCTGGCTTGGCGGCCCGCATTTGGTTCAATCATAACCAGCTTGGTCTAGTCTAATGGGCTAATCTTGGATTTAATTTACTTGTGATACCTTACCCTGAGTAGTTTAAACAAACGATCCTGCGGCAAATCCGACGTGGACGCCCCAGGACACTACGCTGGTTGGACGGGACATTACAATCACCCATGTATAACTAGCATTGAGTGTCAATGGTCAGTAAGTGATAATATAAGTTAATTACATAAAAAAATAATTTAAGGATTTTTTGAAAATTCAAGACAATAAAAATCCGGGATGTTACAGCAACATTTGCTGAATTAAGAGGGCTTTCATCTTCAACATCCATAGTTCAAAATTATTTTTACCTACGAACTTTTCTATCTTAAATTTCACATTTGATTCCCTTGATGTCATGTTTTCATTTTCAAACTACTACTCCAACCTAAGCTCTAATGCCACTTGTTGGGCACTGATACCTCTTATTGGGCGCGGAAGCAACCTTAAATATGAATCAAATAAGCAAATAGATAAAGAAAAATCCAAGCACAAACATAAAACACATGAATTTTACATGGAAAACCCTTGGGGGAAAAAACCACGATATGAAGCGACAATTACTCCACTATAATAAGAAGAAGGTTACAAGAGATAAAATAACTTACAATAGAAACTTTAGCTTTCCCTTTCTAGGCACCAAAACCCTCCTCTCTACAAGCAAACTCGATGTTCTACTAACTCTAATCAAGACAGGGAGTCATATTTATGTACTCCCATATCAAATTAGGAAATAAAACCCGTACTTACGCATTCTGTTGGTCGAACTGACTCACACATATTCGGTCGAACAAAAAATGTGCAAAAGTGGGTAGCATACAATATGAAAATCCACCCCTAATCTGGTCAAACCGAAAATGATACTAATCGAGACTGGGCTTCTCTACACTAAATTACAGACACTGGATAAATATTATATTTGACATCAGGACAACCACACCAGGACAAGGGATACACCAAAACTCAGGCCATTTAAAGACTTAGGTGAGACACACCACATGAATATACAAGTTTTAGGCCTGATTGTAATGATTCCATGTGATGGATTTCACTCATGATCCACGTTTCTTTATACGTTTGTATGATTACCTCACACTAGCAATAATAGAAATTGAAGCAGGGATGAACGTGATGAATCGAGCACCACCTTCCTTAAGGATAACTACTCCGAATCCACGAAGCTTCTCTGGACTCCTCACAGAGACTTATAGAATCCATGAGGAAAAAAAGTAAGAAAAATAGAAATAAAATCTATAAAATTTGTAATTTGATTGATGATTGTCTAATATCTATGTATATGTTACACCATTAATATAGAAAAAAACCTAAAATTCAAAATTACCAAAAGTAGTAAATTTCTAACTCTAATAAAAATTGTAATTATACTAAAACTCTTCTAAAGCCTAATTTTTAAAAATAAAAATTTCAAATAAATTTTGCTAAAATAGTCCTAGCATAATTACAAGTTATTTCTAAAAATGAAGAAAATCTAAAACTCTAAAAATAGGAAAATATTAAAAAAAATAGAATTACTAAAAATAGTAAAAAAATTCCTAAAAATTCATTTTTGAACTGAAAGCGTGCGTTTTATGATGAAACGGATAGATGCAACTCACATTGTGGGTCGATTCACCTCGGATGGCCCGTTTCAGTAAAGATTGATAGGTTGTGCACTCCATAACGATACCCGGATCAAAAGTTATGGTCAATTTACAGTCCACTTTCTTTTGGCCCAACCATACTAGCTAGAAACGTATCTGTGACACGTTCTACATCAGACCCCTCTACTTGAAAAAAAAAAAACTCGTTCTCGAGTTACTCAAGGGGCTTGGCTCATGCTTTTGAGATGACTTCTGACGTCGATGTTTATTAGTCATTTTCTTATACTTGGCATTAGGCTCTTGAGCTGACACAATACATGTACTCATATTTTCCTTAACTTGTCTAGTATCGATCAATTCTTTCACTTATGTCTTCTGATAATGTGGGCAATTAGGCAGACTCACCTTTGAAACAGAATCAATGTAATTTTGTATATTTTGTATGAGAGGTAATTTATTAGAGAGTTCATCGAGAACAATCGCCTTGAACTCCTACAACACTAGTTTCAAATCCTCTGGGATGTTCACAAGTTCCATATATTTTTCTTTCTCAACTAATACACTATATCTCCTGTCTCCTCATATTGTTTTATGAAATCTTTTTCGGTTATGAAAGATGCTCCCTCTACTTTAGAAATATTGGGTTGGTTCTTTGTTCCCATATGGACCACATGTCCGCTACTGATGAATCCAATGGCCTATCGCAATTGCATTTTGACACGACCATCACTCGCTGTCAAATAATGAGATTTCTCTGCATAACCCCTTACTAATCGGTTATTCTGCCAATAGTTTTGATTTTGTTAGAATAATACTTTATCGTAATTGCTAGGGAGGAATTGCATGCACAATAACTTTTTCATCCACGACGTGCGGATTGGTGCCTTTATCTGTCTCATTCGCTCGAGTTGAAGTTGTTCCTACCAAGCTGAAGCTCCGCCCTTCAACTTATAGGCTACAAGCTTAACCTTCTTTACTAAGGGATTTCTATATAGTCAAAGATCGCTCAACTTCAAAAAGTCTATCGAGGAAATCCTCAATGCGAAGTTGGCCATTGAAGATAGGAATATCGACTCTCATCTTGAATTCTCTATCTATTTGTTCTATTCAATCAATGCCTTGTCCGAGATGTTGTAGAATCATGTCGTTGAATCCCACCTACTCAGGAATGATCCAGTGGTTCATTGCCGGCATCGTCCTGTGATTAATGCGATTACGAGTTCTAATGCCTACTGGGAGTGAATCACCGCCATGAACAAGGAGCTACCCTAGCGTCTCCGCTATGTGATTGATGGAAGCTTCTAGCCCTTGCATGACTTGCCGAATCTCTCGCTGCACTACTTCGAAAACCGTTAAAAGATGATTCCATGAAGCACCGTCCATTGGATTGTTGCTCAATCCGTCATTAGAAGTCATTGATTCAAGGAGAAATCCTCACTTTGATACCAATTGATGTAGGATGAACGTGATAAGGTTGAGCACCGTCTTCCTCGAGGATAACTACAAATCCATGGAGCTTCTCTAAACTCCTCACAGATACTTCTTGAATCCACGAGGAAAAAAAGCAAGAATAATAAATTCTATAAAATTCATAATTTGATTAATGATTGTCTAATATGTATGTACATATTACGCCATTAATATAGAAAAAGAAAAACTCAAAATTCATAATTACCAAAAATAGCAAATTTTTAACTCTAATAAAAATCCAAACTCCACTAAAACTCTTCTAAAGCCTAATTTCTAAAAATAAAAATTTCAAATAAACATTTACTAAAATAGTCCTGGCATAATTATAAGTTATTTCTAAAAAAGGGAGGAAATATAAAACTCTAAAAATATTAAAATATTAAAAAATTCAAAATTTCTAAAAATAGTAATTTTTTTCTAAAAATTCATTTTTGAGCTGAAAGCGAGCGTTTTCTGGCGAAATGAACATATGCGAAGTGGGTCGGTTCACCTCAAATGGCCCCATTTCAATAAAGATTGATAGGTTATGAGCCCTGTAATTAATGATACCCGATCAAAAGTTAGGGTCAATTTATGGTCACCTTCTTTTGGCCCAACCATGATAGGAACGGATTGTGGCATGTTCTGCATCAGAAATGAATGCTAAAGCATTGGGCGTTTTTTTTATTATTATTATTTTCTTAATTACTTTTTTGGTGTTTACCTGTAATGGGCTAATACGTGCATTGAAGAAATCTTGCGCGAATTGATAGCTCTGATGCAATTCAGCACACATGCCAGTAGAAGCGATACAGTTCCGGATCCGATCCCACTTGAAAGACCTTCTCACCCTTCGACGCATCCACCCAGAGTAGTCATCGAGGCGATATTCCAGGAAGGCGCGGCCAGGCACGGTGTGGCTAGACCCGTTGTTAGTGACCGTGAAGATGAAGACCACCAATGCAGCCAGTAGAATTATGAAAATGAGCATGCCTCTCATGTAGAATAACTTCAGCCATGGGATGCCCCAAAACTCGCCCACGAAGCCAGCAAAAGCTACGATCAAGATCAAGATGCCGATGATGATGACTGGCCACTGTAGAAGCTTCATGCAAGCATTGTCGGGCTTGGATGCTAGCCAGATCCCTGCGCCAATGATCGGGATCGATAGGAGCATGACCACGAAGTAAATGGCTGCGATGACATTGCTTATGAGGGGCATCTTGCTGTGATCGCAGGCAGAGTGATAGCCAAAGATGCTAAAAGAAGGCAGTGTGGAATGTGGTTTGCTTAGTGATGGAGGTAAGAAAAAATACCCTCGGATTCTCTACTTTGTGGCCCAATCTATTTTATTTTAAGGCCCAGCCTCCTTTATGTGTTCCATGTGATTTAATACATTGTGTTGGCTCATCAACAAATCCCGTACTGTTACGTGTATATCGATCTGGACCGATCATGTTGTTTGCCCCGTTATGGATGGAGTATAGTACTCCGAAATCTCAGTGATCGGATGATGTCGGCCATCTGATTTTGCCTGTTGAGTTTGGACCGTTGGTCATTTTTCTTTTTAACCATCGATACGTGGCCACCAATTGGATGGTTAAGGTCGACTTGTAGTGTTTCTCTTCCCGGGTATACAGTGGAGGTGATGATTTGGATGGGCTGGATTGACATGCATGTATGACACGTGTAGTTGATGGCATTGTTGCAAACGTATCTATCCCTGCTTAGATTTTCGCTCCATTGGCTGATAGAAAACGGATTACCTGCCTATGGAGGCATGCCATTTATGTGCCTCTGGAATGTTATTCTAAAAAATCATTTCTGCTAGGCAATCGTAGCCATCCCATCCATGAGTTGGAAAAAAGATGACTACAAAAATAAGTCCTAATCTATGATGGATTTCATAATCCAATTATTGTTAGTTTTAGGTGGTAGCCCTTGAAGTGTGTTTTAAAATTGATGGACAGTTCAGATCCATATATTAGACTGTCCAAGTAACCTGATGCAATTAGGAGCACTGTTACTTATAATTATTATTATGCATTGAAGATTATTTTTTCTTAGATATAAATAGTTGATTTGAGTCCATGACTCTGTGGTAAGTAGGCCTGCTTCAACACGGCGGAGGCCTTCGTTCCAACCGAACTTACCATTTACCAAAAAAAAATAATAATAACAATAAATAGTTGGTCATCAAGATTGATTATTTTAAATCACTATGGAAAATCTCTAGTACATGGTTTATTTTAGATTTAATTACAAATAACACCCTGCCCCTTTTTAAAATATTTAAAGTAATTCTGTTATTATATGGTAATACAGTGAAAACCCACCTACCCGGCTTTCAAAAAAATTTGAAGTAATTTTCTTACCATTTGGAAATGGGGTGAAAAATGTATTTATTTGACATTTACAAATGAACAAAACGTTGTTAACAGTGAGAAAAGTCAGTTTTACAATCTTTTGTTTTCACCATTGTACCTAACTGAAAGTTGTAGGCATGCAAAAGAGTTGATGGAGCCCACCTTCATGTATGTCTATGATTGATGACGTTAATCCATTTTGCCATTTCATTTTTTGCCATAGCTCAAAATGAGGCAAATCTAAATCATAAGTGGGCTCTAAGAAGGTTTCAATGGTGAATAATCTTTAAACTGTAAAATAAATTTGCCTGGTGTAGTCCACTTAAGCATTGCATCTCTCTCATTTTTAGTATCATGTCCAATAATAATATAGAAAAAAGATGATAGGTGCAGATTTTTCACAAACACCGTGGTGGCCCCTGATCACCTAGCTCCCAACCCAAGTCTGAAGAGCATGGTAGCTAGGTACGACCCTGCCTCGCCAAACACAGTGAGGCCCTGACAGTGGGACCCACCTTGATACATATATTATATATTTACACTGTCCAACCTTTTGATAAGGTCACCTATACCTGAAGGAAGGGAAAAACAAATATCAACCTGGATCCAAAAACTTTATGGCCCACAAGTATTTTTAATGGTCAACTACCATTGTTTCTTGTGTTTTGGTCCACCAAGATTTGGATCTCCTAAATTTTTGGGCTCATGCTTTAAAATAATTTGAAAAAAATAATAGACAATATAGATATACAATATATAAAGCAAGGTGGGCCCCACAGGGCACTACCATGTTGGGTGATAACCGGTTGCACGTAAACCACTCCCGCCCCTCTGAGGAAGCCCCTCGCGTGGTGTGCCACATGTTGGGGACAAAAATACCAAGTCCGAAGACTCGGATCTGGTGCCTCGGCTTAGAAGGCACTACGTCGGATCCGAGGCACGGAGCGTCAGATCCGAGGCAGGGTCAATAACTTTATGAACCGAGACAAAAAAGTTAACTCGCCTCGGACGAAGAACCAGTAACCGAGGATGCATCGGGCCGACCCTCTTAACAGAACTAGCCGAAGGACAGCGTGAAACGGATTTCGTCCCGAACATTTTGGGATAAGATCCCCGATCCCGAAGCTTGCGGGATCAGACGAAGATCGCGGACGGATGCCACCCGATGTCCGTGATCCTAGGAGGAGAATCCTCTCACGATTAAACGAGATCAGGAGAAGAATCCTCCTACGATTAAACGCTCTAGCAGCTATAAAAAGGAAGCTTCCATCATCTAAAAGGTACGCACAAATTTCTCATCCAAGCTCCCTCAATACTGTAAGACCCTGATTCCTAGCCTGACTTTGGCATCGGAGGGTCCCCTGCTCTAGCCAGGGTCTCCATTGTCTTCTTCTTGTGCAGGTGCTCGAAGGTCTACAGAGGGTCAACCAGATTTTTGCATCATACAGTTTGGCGCCGTCCGTGGGAACCGTACAAGAAAGCCATCCCATATTCCTTTGTTGCATCCCATGGTGATGACTAGAAGGACGGTCCCGAGAAGAAGATCTAAATGAGATCGCGACTACGGGGCCAACAGTCCGGATCGCGGTCCCCGCGATCCAAAACCTGCACACGCCAACCGCCAACGAGGAGCGACCAGAACGAGCAACAATCAGCGAGGTCGGAACGATGGGCGGTTGGATCAGGAGGTCCAAGAAATCCGATCGATATGAATATGATGAAGCAGATGTTAGAGCGAATGTATCAGCGGCAAATGCGGCCACTCCCGCCTCCTCGAGGAGAAACGGCACACGTACCGGCCGCTGCGGGCGATCCTCAACTTTACGCACCACAGTCTTTTCGGCCGAGCCAACACCAAGGCGTCCACGGCCGGCCGAGCCGACTCCGGCGCTTGATCGGCTAATGCATCTCGCCCCAACCGACCTTCGGCACGAAATAGAACGAAGAAGGCGCATCCGACCTCCCGAAGAAGGCACGGCGAGAAAGTAGTGAGCCGTGGAAAGCCGATATTCAAAACTTTAAAAGAGAAGTGCGGGAAGAAATGGCGAAAGAAATGGCGGATATGAAGCATAGTCGAAATATGCATCCGACATCGAGGCAAAGGCGTCCCCCTTTGTGGACTCGGTAATGGCGGCTCGGTTGCCGAGAGGTTTCGGTTACCTCAAATCACTCCCTTCACCTAAGCAAAACCGACCCAACGGAGCATATCGAATGCTTGAGAACATATATGGAGCTCCATGACGCCTCGGATGCGGTGATGTGTCGGGCCTTTTCTCTTACATTGACCGAT
Source organism: Magnolia changhungtana (assembly GCA_030180095.1). Taxonomy (NCBI): domain Eukaryota; kingdom Viridiplantae; phylum Streptophyta; class Magnoliopsida; order Magnoliales; family Magnoliaceae; genus Magnolia; species Magnolia changhungtana. The sequence continues at coordinate 5,100,842 of JASAUF010000667.1, forward strand.
GTAGCGGTGTGGTTCAAACGGTTGAAGCCAAAGTCCATTAGTTCATTCGTTGAGGCGAGCGACGCCTTCCTTACGAACTTCATCGGCGGAAAAAGAAATTGAAGCCCCCGCACATCCGAACAACATAGTTCGAAGCGAGGAGAGAGCTGTGAAAGATTACATAAAGCGCTTCAATTTCGAATCCCTTCGGGTTCGGAAACATTCGGAAGAAACGGCTCTCAATGCGCTCATGCAAGGAGTTAAAGATAAGCCATTCTGGCATCTTTAGACAAAACTCCGCCCGACACTCTGGCGAGTTTATGGCACGGTCGGATAAGTATGCAACGCCAGAAGAAATGCGAATCTGCGTGAAACTAAAACCTCGGTCAAAGAGTTGGTCAAAAAGGAAGCCGACTCGGCCGGGGAAAGAAACGCAAGGATGATCAAGCGCATAATGAGCGAAGATCGGGAAAACGACCGGATCGCGGTTTTCCACATATACCCCACGAACAAAACTCGGGAGCGGTATTGATGGAAATCAAAAGCGAAGGTTTCGTTCACGGCCCAATAAGCTCAAAGGCAATCCTAATCGGCGGGATAAGGATAAATACTGTCACTATCATCGTGATCATGGGCATAACACGAGTGATTGCCGTCATCTAAAAGAAGAAATCGAGCGACTCATAAAGGACGGCCGACTCAAAGAGCATGTGGTTAAAACTGCGGAAACTGAGGGACGCCCGACCGAGAATCAGCCGATGGAAGAAATCCGGACAATTATCGGTGGTCCGCGAGGCGGGCGACTCAACAACGCCAGAAAGAACCATGCAAGAAAACTTAGTCGACCGGATCCGAGCTTATGGTTATGGGCGGCCGTTGAAAAGAGAAGAAAAGGGAAAAATATTGTCTTTCGTTCACGAGAGGAAGACGCCCGAGGTATCTATCACCCCCACGATGACGCGCGATTATCACTCGACTATCGCCAATCGGAAAGTGTTAGGATACTCGTTGATACGGGGTCATCTGCTGACGTGTTGTTTACTCAGGCGTTCAATAAAATGGGAATCGAACGATCTATGTTACGTCCAGTTCGGACCCCGCTAATCGGATTTTCCGGGGGACAAGTATTGCCTGAAGGAATTGTCTCGCTGCCACTCACTGCCGGTAGCCCACATCAGAAGACGATGATGGTGGATTTCTTGGTCGTCGATCAACCTTCGGTGTACAACGCCATACTCGGCCGACCCTCTCTAAGTCTCCTTGGGCCGTGGTATCCACATATCATCTCTCACTAAAATTCCGACCGAGTCGGGGAATAGGAGTTGTCAAAGGAGATCGACGAAGATGCAAGGCGTTGTTACATGATAGCCGTGAAAGGATCGGTAGACAAAAATCAATCGCCGTCTCAACGATTGAATCGTTGGACCCTCGGGGCGAGAGTCATGAACGAGGACAGCCGGTTGAAGACCTCATCCCAGTCCCCTTGGTCGAGACGGATGCATCAAAGACAGTACGAATTGGCTCGTCTCTACAGTCCCCCTTGAAAGATAAGCTGATAGCCCTACTCCGTAGGTACGCCGATATATTCGCCTGGTGCCATGACGATATGCCGGGGATTGACCCATCGGTGATGACCCACCGACTCAACGTCGACCCGTCGTTTCGACCGATCCGACAGAAGCGACGACCGCTCGGCCCCGAACGATATGCCGTCATTGAAGAAGAAGTCGAAGTCGACAAACTCCGTCGGGCCAATTTCATAGAAGAAATACACTACCCGAATGGGTGGCGAATGTCGTCTTTGGTAAAAAGTCCAACGGGAAGTGGCGAGTCTGTATCGACTATCTTGACCTAAATAAAGCTCGCCCAAAGGATAGCTTTCCGCTTAGAGGATAGATCGGTGTAGTAGATAGTACGGTGGGACATGAGCTTCGAGCTTCATGGATGCGTATTCGGGATATAATCAAATTGTAATGCATCAAAATGATAAATCAAAAACTACCTTTGTCACCGACAAAGGTCTTTATTATTGTTACCGAGTGATGCCATTTGGTTTGAAGAATGCGGTGCAACTTATCAACGATTAGTTAACAAAATCTTTGCTCGGCTTATAGGTCGAACCATGGAAGTATACATCGACGACATGCTTGTCAAAAAAGTATACACGCGACAGATCATGTAAATGATCGGAAGAAATGTTTCTCATCCTACGGGAGTATCGGATGAAGTTAAATCCGAATAAATGCGCTTTCGGGGTGAGCTCAGGAAAGTTCCTCGGCTTCTTGGTTAGTCGGCGAGGAATAGAAGCAAACCCGAGAAGATAAAGGCTTTGGTGAAATGGAATCCCCTAAAACCATTAAGGACATCCAAAGGTCGACAGAAGGGTCGCGGCACTTAATCGGTTCCTATCCGGAGCCACGGATAAGTGTCTCCCTTTCTTCAAGCGGTTGAAAGGACAACAAACAATAAGATGGACGGAAGAATGCGAGCAGCGTTTCAACAATTAAAATCATATCTCGGTTCCCGCCTCTCTTATCAAAACCTAGGAGTCGGCGAATCCCCGCTCCTGTATCTAGCAAGATGTCGACGCGGCGATTAGCTCGGCTTTGATACGAGAATCCGAAGGAAAGCATGCCGGTATATTACGTTAGCAAAGCATTATTGCCAGCAGAAACAAGATACCCAAACTTGGAAAAAGTAGCCTTGGCACTAATAACTTCCTCTCGCCGACTCAGGCCGTATTTCCATGCCCATACTATAATCGTGATGACCGATCTACCTCTTCGCCAAGTTTTGCAGAAACCAGAAGCTTCCGGCCGACTCACGAAATGGGCTATCGAGCTGAGTGAGTTCGATATTCAGTACAAGCCGAAGGCGGCAATCAAAGGGCAAGCCGTTGCTGATTTCATTGTCGATGGAACCCCACCAAATGATCTCCCAGTCGATGATATGCCGACAGATGTCATCGCCCCTGCAGCGGCCGCTACGCCTCCCCTACCCTGCCAATTCCCTGGAAACTATTTGTCGACGGCTCTTCCAACTCAAGGCAAGTGGGGCTGGGATTGTACTAGAAACCCCGATCATACTTACATACAATATGCCTTGCGACTTGGATTCCAAGCCTCGAACAACACAGCGGAATATGAAGCATTGTTGCTCGGTCTCAGGCTCGCGACTAGCATGGGAGTCACGCATCTAAGTGTGTTCGGCGATTCTCAATTGGTCGTTAATCAAGTGACGGGAGTATATCGAGACACGGAAAGACCGGTTAAAAGCGTACATGGAGAAAGCGACGGAGAACTTATCAATGGATTTCAACTTTGTCGGGTCACTCGGATCCTCGTACGGAGAACGTGAAAGCCGACCTATTAGCAAAGCTCGCCTCTCGCGATGAAGATGACATACCCGGGTCCGTCCCCGTCGAATACGTCGATAAACCAAGCATTGAGGGAGGGATTACTAAGGCCGTCAATGCCATCGACTCGGAACCATCTGGATGGATCCAATCCGCCAATACTGGACAGAGGGGGAACGTGAAGATCGTGCCGAGGCCCGACGACTCAAGTTCCGAGCTTCCGTTACACCATACTCAACGATACCCTCTATAAGAAAGGATACTACGCTCGTTGCTTCGGTGCCTCACACCGGTGAGGCGAATTACATATTACGAGAAGTCCATGAAGGAATGCGGAAACCATTCCGGAGGAAGGTCTCTCGCCCACAAGGTTTTACGACGGGGATACTCTGCGGCCCACTATTCAACACGACGCTCGCACGCTCGTCCAAAAATGCGACAAATGTCAACGATTCGCACTGCAATCCCGAGACGAGCCCCCGAAGCGCTAACACCGATGGCGGTCCACGGCCCTTTGCACAATGGGGTATTGACATCATCGGTCCACTCCCGATGGGAAAAGGTCAAACCAAGTTCGCGTGGTAGTAGTGGATTATTTCACGAAATGGGCCGAGGCCGAACCATTAGCCAAAATAACCGAGCGAGAAGATCACCGAGTTCGTCTGGAAAAACATTATCGTCGGTTCGGAGTACCCCATACCATTATTACGGATAATGGAAAACAATTCGACAACAGGAGTTTTCGCGAAATGTGCAACAACCTCAGAATCAGAAACGTCTATTCCTCACCTCATCACCCTCAAACTAATGGGCAAGTCGAGGCGGTTAATAAGATTGTCAACCAGCATCTTCGGACAAAGCTCGACCGAGCCAAAGGAGCGTGGGCGGAAGAGCTCCGAAAATTCTTTGGGCTCTAGAACCACAGCCCGAACCGCCACAGGAGAAACTCCCTTTTCACTCGCTTACGGTTCGGAAGCCGTCACTCCCGTTGAAATCGGCCTGCCTTCGGCCCGAATCACTTCATTCGACGAGGATGAAAACGAAGAACTCCTCGCACTCGGACTCGACCTCTCTGGACGAGCGAAGGGAATTAAGCACGATGCGTCGAAGCCGACAACGACAAGTGGCACGGTTTTACAATGCCCGAGTTAAGATCGAGACGATTTCGGATGGGAGATATGGTTCTCAGAAAAGTATTTCCGAATACTAAGGACATCGGGTCGGGCACATTAGGACCAAACCGGGAAGGACCTTACATTGTCTCGGGTACCATCAGAGCCAGAACATACCAATTGGAAGATCTAAACGGCAATCATTTGCCTCATCCGTGGAACGTATTTGAACATCTCAAGATTTACTATCCTTAACTCAAGTACTCAATGTAAAAACTCGAATGAAGCAAGATCAATGCCGAGTCAAATAAGACTAAAAAGTGTTTTCTATTCATTCATCGACCACATCGAGTAAAAAAAAAAAAAAAAAAAAAAAAAAAAAAAAAACTTATAAGGGGCCCCGGTTACTTTCCGCCGGTCGGAGCGGTCCCTGTAGCATTCTCACAAATGCCGACCTCTTCCCCACCAGTGATTTCGGCAGCGGCATCCAGATTCTCAGATTCCAAGGCTCCACCCTCAATTTCCGAGAGATCAAGGTCGGGAAAAGATTTCTTTATCTCCTTAATGCATTCAAGAAATCCGCTTTGAAACAAGCGATCCCTCTCATCCTCGAACTCCTCGGATTCAAGAAATGCCTGGACGGCTTGATCCCTCGCTTTCTCGGCCTCCTGAGTCTTCTCGTTGGCTGCTTTGGATAAGCCCCGCCGCCTCATGCTTAGCTCGAGCTAAGTCGTCGCAAGCGCACGGCATGGGCTGTGAGAACTCGTCGGGTTTCCTCTTGACCCGGAAAGAAGAACCGATGCCGACTAACTTCGGCTTGCGTTTCTTGAGGGCTCTCTGGAAAAAGCCGCCTCGCTTTCGCGTCCTCGGTGACTTTTCGGGCGAGGGCCGCCTCGCCATCAAAATACGGCCCGAGTTTCGGCCTCTTCACGACGCCCTTCGGCTTCCGACGAGAAGGGTGCACCGATGGGTCGAAGACAATTCCTTCCGGCCTTGACCAAGCAAGGAGCGAGTTCAAAAGCACCGTGCCGCATGACCAACGGTTTGCGACGAAGGGGCGTTGTAGAGGCCGATGAACTCTTTCTCGCTCCCATGGGCTAAGGCCCAAGGAACCATCCCCGATACCACCTTCTGCAATACGGACGGCCCCTCTTGACTCGTCTCCTCCCCTCTCGAGGATGCAGTCCTCGTCTCTTCCTCCCCCCTGGAAGATGCGGCCCTAACTTCTTCCTCCTGCCTCGGGACCTCCGTCGAAATGTGTTCCGAGTCGGGTGCCGCCTGAGGTTCCGAGGCCGTGGTCGCCGTCACTTCCACCCTTTCCTCCGGGTCAGAAATTACGACAACAGGGGGAGCAGAAGAACCCACAGGTTCTTTTTCCTTCCGTACCATTCTCTGTCTCTTCAGCGGCCGAGGCTCTGACAGGAGAACTGATCGTGGAGGAGCCTTCAACTTTGAAATCATCCTAGGAGGAGGACGAGCCCCGGTCATCTTTGAAGGGACCGGTTCGGAGGGGGTCGGCTCGGAAGGGGCTGCCTCAGAGGGGGCGACTCGGGAACAATCCGCAAATGAGGACGAGCTTTGAGCCAAATCGAAATAAAAGAAAAAGAAAGGATTTGAGTCGGGGAAAAGTCGGGAAGATACACAAAGGTACATTCTCAATTACACCGTGACGGCCGAGTCTAGACTGCGAGGTGAAGACGCTCCATTTGTAAAAGCACTTTCCGGGACCTATCTGTAGGATCAAGCTTCCTCAACTTTTTGATCAGGAGGGCCAAAGCACCAGCAGAGCTTTTGCCGCTTCTTGGGGATGTCCATCGACACAAGCTCTCGTCGGACTCAGTATAGTATAAAAAAAAAAAATAGAAGGGCAAGAAAGGAGAGCCGGGTCACTGCTCTTTGAAACGGCCGAGGGACACGAGCCTCGTAGGACCGGATTCGGCCGACTCCCACGGCCCACAGCCCAAAACCAACGCTCTCTCCGGTGTTTGTTAGAAGTGGGAGGGTCGGTTATTAGGGAGCCGCCTCCCCTTGCCAAGGCCGAAGACGTAAAAGCGGGATAGTTTGGATTCACGCGCACTTGGTATAAATGAAGGAATTCGTCGGCGATAACGGCATTTGTTCCATCTCACCCACGATGCCGCACACCCGAGTAAGTTCCTCCACCCATTCGGAACTATTTGCCCGGTGCAATCCAGGGTCGGGATAAAACTCACTGGACAATGGGTTGAAGGGGCGACGCATGAAGCCACATTGCATCGAGACTTGGTAAATCGCGACCGCCCCGGGAGGAGGATGATCGGCGGTGGCTCGGACGAGGGAGATAAGTGATAGCGATTCGGGGATATGATACCCGGTCGGATCTGTCTAAATCCGCCTCAGTTAGAACCGAAGGAACCGGCCCGCTTAGGTCATCCCCCGATCCTTCTCCCTCAGACTCGGCACGCGCCGACTTATCAGCAGAACCGACTTAGAGGTTCTCTCGGCCGTCACTATCTCTTCTTCTTCCTCCTCTTCTTCCTCTTCTTCCTCCATGCCCCTTGGACAATTGGGCCTTCCCGGACGGGTTATCAAAGAAGATCCACCCCGAGAAGGGTTAACAGGAGCGGGGCGCTCTGCCGTAGCCTCGGTGACCGCTCGCAGAGAGAAATGCGACATTAGCATCAAGCGCCATCTCCGTTAATAAAGAAGGCGATTCCGCAACGTTCCAAAAACGTTGCGCTCGCCTTCATCTCCGAGAAACTCCTTCCGGGGACTTTGGGAACCCCTAGTCGCCATTATCACTAAGTAAAGAGGAAGGAGAGACTCACCAGGAAGGAGGGAGAAAAACGGAAATGGCGAAGGGTGCCGCAGACAGTCAGCAAAGAGGAAGGGAAGGAAAGGAAAGACCGAAGGCCGGAAAAGCTCCAAAAGAAATGAAAAGCGGGAACGACAATAGTAGTTTGAAATGCGGGGCCCTTACCCTTTTATAAGATTGCCGTCTTGGAAGTAATTAATGAGGAAATGATTCGACGCTGCATCGACTCACGGCTCGACACGTGGCGCACGTCGGCCCGACGACAATAACGCCCTAGCTACGTGTCCAACCCTTATTGGCGGGATGAGCGACTTGACGGTTGCCGGCGCATGCGTTGTCAGAAACCGAATCGTCTCCTATCAAAGACAGCACAGGATGCATTAAATGTACTTAGTGCCTCGGACCAGGTCATGAACCGACTCACAACTCGTTACTCCTGAGTGTCACGTGAGACACACGGAGTAAGGGGGCTTACTGTTGGGGACAAAAATACCAAGTCCAGAAGACTCGGATCTGGTGCCTCGGCTTAGAAGGCACTACGTCGGATCCGAGGCACGGAGCGTCAGATCCGAGGCAGGGTCAATAACTTTATGAACCGAGACAAAAAAGTTAACTCGCCTCGGACGAAGAACCAGTAACCCGAGGATGCATCGGGCCGACCCTCTTAACAGAACTAGCCGAAGGACAGCGTGAAACGGATTTCGTCCCGAACATTTTGGGATAAGATCCCGATCCGAAGCTTGCGGGATCAGACGAAGATCGCGGACGGATGCCACCCGATGTCCGTGATCCTAGGAGGAGAATCCTCTCACGATTAAACGAGATCAGGAGAAGAATCCTCCTACGATTAAACGCTCTAGCAGCTATAAAAAGGAAGCTTCCATCATCTAAAAGGTACGCACAAATTTCTCATCCAAGCTCCTCAATACTGTAAGACCCTGATTCCTAGCCTGACTTTGGCATCGGAGGGTCCCCTGCTCTAGCCAGGGTCTCCATTGTCTTCTTCTTGTGCAGGTGCTCGAAGGTCTACAGAGGGTCAACCAGATTTTTGCATCAACACCACACATCACTGACCTCAGTGATACGTTAACGTCCACAAGACCCAAAATAATTTGTGCTATATCCATATTATCCATCCATTGTGTAAAATCATTTTAAATTATGGTCCAAAAATGAAATAGATTTAAAACTCAAGTGGATGACATTACAGAAAACCCATCATTGAAACTTTCTTAGGGTCCACCATGATTTTTATCTGTCATCCAACTTGTTTGCAAGGTCATGTAGAATTGGATGAAGAATTAACATAAATTTTAACTTGATCCAAAACTTTTGTAATTCCTAAAAAGTTTTCAATATAAGTGCTTAATTCTCACTATTCATTGTGGTCTAGTCAACCCGTTTTTTGACCTCGTTTCAACACTTAGGTCTTGGTATCGATCCCTAGCGGGGTGGCTAACACGGAGCTAATATGTCAGCCTCATTTTTTGGCCCATGGCTTTGGCAGGAAATACGCGTCCCTTCATTTTGCCACTGGCCCAGTGTAACGCCTTCGTGTGGATGGAAAGATAACGGTTTTCTCGTCAGTTCTCTCCCTTCTCGACAATGGCATTAGCAGCCGCCGCCGTGGCTCCTCTGTTCTTAACCACTTCCAAATTTCCCAAACATAAGCCCTCCATAAATCTCCACATTTCCATTTCTACCCCTCTCCTTTCTCCACATTCTTTATTCTATCCTCTGCCTATTTCAAAAGCTTCTAGTAAACTCCGTTTCCAGTTCTTCTCAGCAGTTCAAGAAATCTCAATCCAAGACGAAAAAGTCCAGCATGAAAAGATCTATGTCGTTAATCTTCCGTGGGATCTCTTCGCACCCGAAATCAAGAATCTCTTCGCTGAATGCGGGACTGTGAAAGATGTCGAGGTAGTCCTTCTTCTTCTTCTTCTTAAGCATTGGCTCTGTTTTTGTAGTGAAGTATTGTTCTTTTCTATATTGGATTTTAGGTTATAAAGCAGAAGAATGGTAAAAGCAGAGGGTTTGCCTTTGTCACGATGGCTTCAGTGGAAGAAGCTCGTGCTGCCATTGACAAGTTCGATTCTTCTGTGAGTTGAGTTTAATTCCATTTTTAAGGGTGCGTTTGGTTGCCCCAAATATCATGAAAATTCATTATATTTCATGATTAATCAATCTAATTCCATGGAAAATACCATGAAATTTCATGATATTTCTTTAGGTTTTTTTTTTTTTTTGGGTGATTCTGTTGAAATGGGTTTGTGTTGAATTCAATTTCACTCAGTTGTTTGTCTTTTTTCCTTGTTTTCTTCTTCTTCTTCTTCTTCTTCTTTATTTTTTTTTATTTTTTTATTTTTTTTTTGTGTGGTGTTTTCTGAAAATGGGTTCGAGTTCAATTAGGATTTTGGTATTGGAGGAATTGGAGGATGGGCTTCTTAGTGTCGAATTGAATCTCATTTCTTTGCTTTCCTATCTTCATTTGGTGTTTTTATGAAATGGTTATTTGTTGGATAGGAATTTGGGTGGTGTCGGAATTGGAAGGACAGGTTATTGTGGTTGAATTGGATCTTATCCCTTATTCTTTTTTCTGTCTGTTTGTGGTGGTTGATGGGGGTACATATGCGTTGAACTAATAGGGCAGCACGGGATCAGGTGCAGATGCAGAAACATCCCAAGAAATGTGGAAAATTTGATGCAAGATCCAAGTCGTTCCTCAAGTGGCCCCCACCATGTACTTGTATATGATCTGGGACATTCATAGGTGGAACCTACACCTAAGATGCGCTGGCCCAAAAATCAATCAAGGATGTGATCGCCAATCCCACACATGTATCACATTCCACGAGTAGTCCACCGAAACACTGAAAAAGTATTTTATACATCGCAAACAGCTATACTACATGTCTCTTCAATGAAAGGTGAGGAAAAGAGAGAGAATTGGAAAGAGTTAAAAGGGTAGTGTCGCCACATATGCTGATAGTAGCAAAGCTTTCTTATATCACTATTTAAAGGATTGTAAATTCTGAAACTTCTTTCTATGTTTGATATCACTATTTAAAGGATTGTAAATTTGATTATTATTATTATTATTATTTTCATCATCAATCAATTTATTTTTGAATTTATTAGAATTTATTTCTATTTACTATTTTTCCTCGTGGATTCGAGGAATCTCTATGGGGAGTCCAGAGAAGCTCCGTGGATTCGGATTAATTATCTCCTGAGGAAGACGTTGATCGACCTCATCATGTCCATCCCTGTGTCACAAGCACTTGATTTCCATACACTTGTCACCCACATAACTGATCTGGACCATTCATTTCTTGGGTGGTTTGCACCAAACCATACCCTTCTGATGATCCTACCCACCAATTGGAAGATTTTGGAGGCCTAAAAATGGACTGTTAAAATTGTTTCCAAGCAATGCTGACATCAAACAGACAGAAGTCTCCAATCGGTGACTAGAATCATCCAGCTGATGTGATTATTGGGGGTTTTGGTCCAACCACTATAGAGCATATCCGATGAAGTGTCTCGATTCTGTACCTGTAGGGAGAGAGAATGCTTGATGACTAATACAGGATTATGCATTTACAACTATGGCGTCACCTTCCGAATGATTTGGTTCTTGCATAAACCTGCTGCACTAGCACATGTAGAATGCCTTCTGTGTGGTTTCCTACTAAATCAAGATTCAACTAAATCACATCTTCTTTGTTTTAAACATCGTTTGAGTGGATTAGAAAGTCAGTGGAAGGATTACTGGCTTGAAATAAAGATGTTCTACTTTTGCGTCTGTTGGAATATTCTGAAATTGGGTTGTTGAAAATTCAATTTTGGTGTGGGCAGGAAATGCAGGGAAGGACCATAAGGGTTGAATTTGCAAAGAGTCTGAAGAAACCTTCTCCTCCTCCTGAGGGTTCCGCAGTTGGGGAAACACGCCATAAGATTTTTGTGTCGAATCTTGCATGGAAAGTGAGATCTAGCGATCTCAGAGAATTCTTTTCTGCCAGCTATAATCCAGTGTCGGCCAGGGTGGTTTTTGAGAACCCGTCGGGGAGATCCGCAGGGTATGGGTTCGTTTCCTTCACCACAAAGGAGGAAGCCGATGCTGCTATTGCTGCATTGGATGGGAAGGTAATTTCTTATTTACTTCTCTTGTTCATCTGTTATTCTGCTTGTTGTTTTCAACATATAGGGTGTGTTTTCAACATATAGGGTGTGTTTGGATACACTATCAAACTGAATTCTGATTATCAGTCTAATAAAACGCAGATGATCACAATGTAATTTCATTGCATGGCATTCATATTGAGAGGCAAGAACAAAATCACTACAGCAGTGAGACTTAAAGCCCAGGTCTCCCCTCTATAGGGATGCGCAATAACCAGCTCAGTTAGCGAGCTGGATGCCGCAGAACAATTGCTTTTTATGCTCTAATGATCTAGTTTGGGATGCAATAAGAGAGAATGCCATTTTGTTTCATAGATTTCAGTGTCCTTAAAATTTCAGGAGCTGCATTTGTTTAGATTGATTTCAGTGTCTTTTAACAAAATTTCCAGGAGTTGATTTCTGTTTGGGTATGTTGTGCTTGCATTTGGTTTAAATATCATAGAAATTGGGTTATAGTAGTGAATATTTATTTATGATTTAGATTTGTTGAGATACTTCTACAGAATTGCTCTTTTGTTACAAAATCTCTTCTTCTCCTTCTTCTTCTTCTTTTTAATATGGCTTCCTATTTTGCCAGTGAATATTTTATTCAATTTTGTAAAAAATGCTTCAATCATTGATATCTCATCAGATAGGCATATCTTTCATTTGGGTTTCCCAAGATTTTCAATAACTGATGTCTTGCGCGATGGGCAGACATTTCAATTTATATTTAGATAATTCAGCAATCACTTCTTTGTTGGTTGTTACGTTTGATTGGAGTTTGTTGCTTCAAGTTGATAATCATATGGAAGAGAGAGCTCAGCCAATTTGTTGAAATTTTGTATTTCTGATTGAATTCCAAAGAAGGGATGCTGTGGAGGGAGTTCTGCCAAAATCCAAAGAACGGATGCTGAGCAGCAGCTATTGATTGGCTTGCAGTTGGGACTATGAACGTAAGGTGAATGAAACAAGATGAGGAATGCGTGAATAAGGATTTTACATAGCTATGACAAAACGGATGCTGAGAAGCAGCTATTGACTGGCTTGTAGTTGGGACTAAGAATGTAAGGTGAATGAAACGAGATGAGGAATGCGTGAATAAGGATTTTACAGAGCTATGACAAAACCAAAAACTAGCTTAGGTCAGTTCATCAATCAAAACTAGGATGTTTTTACTTGAGAGGCCAATCAGAACCTTCTAAAGAAGGGGTATGACCAGGAGAGCACCTAGATTTCATGTACATTCCCAGGGTGGTCGGCTCCTTTTTTGTTCTCTTCAATCCTACTTATACGGTAGTGTTCTCTCTGCTTAGATAATTTCAGAAAATGATTAAATGGTGTTGTCTCTGTGGACCTTCCATGAAAACTGACCTTTGACAGTACATATTGCAGGTAGACAGTGAATCTGAAGTGTTCAACTAGTGGACCTTACCTTAGATGACTAAGCAATCACCAATCACGTTGATCAGATTATCCAAGCCATCAATTTTACCCATATTTTCTGGCTAAATGTAAACGCATTTGTTTTTCTCCTTCATTTGAAGGACGATGATGGGACCACTAGGATCAGATGGTCTATGGAAATCTACAGTATGGCCCCACCAGATGGATGGTTCCTATGCACGATCAGCTCTGCCACATGTAAGGTGGTAGAGTAGGTTGCATCTAAGAGCAGGGGAGACAGCTCTGAATCATCTCCCATGCAACCTACTATTATAGGTTAATGGTAGCCAAAAAAAAATGGTTTGATATTGTCAATCTGCATGCTGCAGGAGCTGATGGGCAGACCCATTCGTCTGAAAATAAGTCAAAGGAAGGTTGAAGAATCTGAAAGTGAGCTGACGGCAGTAGATGGTGCTGATGAGCAATTACAAGAGTCTTAGGTGAAAGACTCCAGCGGCCGTCTGGGTCCCCAGATTTCCTGCATAAGAGGTTAGAATGTGTGGTATGTGAGTCCTTTCTCCCTTACCAATACACAAGACTCATGTAAATACTATTGAGGAGGTCTAAAGTATTGCCTGAAGCCAGTACATGTTGCCTGATAAGTACCAGTATTGTCCATGAATGATGCAGCTGTATCAAGTCGAAACTGGCTTTCGATACGGTACCATACACATGGAAACTATGAAATATTGGCATAGGAATGACACAAATGTTCAATATGATCAAATCTAGTATATGAGTTCCAAAATGTGTGGGACCCTCCAATGATGTTTGTGGAACCCAAAATGGGCATAGTGGGTACTGTACATCCCGATAATCATCCCTATCAACAACTCGGGTGGGACACACACACCACAGGGAGCAATATACAACCATGCTTAAAACCTATGTATTCACTTGCTGCAGCCTACCCAAATTTTGGAATGGCTTGAGTTTCAGTGTGTCGCTTCCCCCTTGTGGGGCACACCTGATGAATGGGTTGGACGATGCAGACAGCAGGGTCAACCCCGTATTCTATCATGAAGTTTCTATGGTGGCCGACCCCCCTCCCCAATGTCCCAATTGTTTCCTCTGGTGTGGTCCAACTGAGTTATTGATCAGGCTGGATTATCGGATCTGGGGGTAGGACTGATTCGATGGCACTCGCACATTACAGTGGGCCCCACACAGCTCAAATACATGGTAGATTACCATTCATTGGGACATTTGTGATCATTCCCATTTTATGCGTGTGAGATAATGTATGTGAAAGATCACATGTAGCCCCATGCTATCTTCCCACTCGGTCCATCCCAATCAGTTGTTGGGTCTAAAACTCAAGGCCCGTGTTCAATCCATGTGCATCGGGGCTAAGCTAGAACCTAGCCAAAGTAGGCTTGACTTATCCCAAGCCAGCCCCGTCTATCTTGCATCCTAAGTTCCTAACGCATGGATGTTAGTGGAACTGGTGGAAATAGGGCACGATTTCCATTTGCACCCCTCTCCAACCAGTAGGGGGTAGCAATGGGCCCGGTGGCCTGCTTGTCTCAGCTTCAGACTGAGCTTGGACTTATGAGGTCGCCCATAGCTGTTCTTGGGGTCAAAGTCATTTTAGCCCGGTCAGGCCTCCCACAAACATACCGTTGGTTTCATTTTTTTTCTAAATGAATTTTCGATGACATGCATCTTTCGCATGTAGATCGTTGGTTTCATTTTTTCTAAATGAATTTTTCTTCTTGCACGTGCGTCCCAGTTTATCACTGATGGATTGGGAATATTCACGTGGGAAATAGGGATTTGATCAATCTTCGGACAGGGCACTTTTATTTTTGGGGGCGATCAGTCCTGGGTCTGCTGTGCCAGCCCCCATACCTTGGGCCTCGTAGGGCCTGGAAGTTGGGCCCGCCTCGAATGTATGTGGTCTATCCATGCCGTCCATCCGTTTTTCCATCTAATTTAATGGGTTGAGCCCAAAATTGAAGCATATCCAAAGATCAAGACGATCATACCACTGGAAACAGTGGGGATAATTATGTCCACCGTTGAAACCTTTTCAGGCCCTGCAGTGATGTTTATTTGTCATCCAACCTGTTCATAAGATCATACAGACATGGATGAAGGGAAAGCACAAATATAATCTTGACTGGGTGTTGAAACTCCAAAGAGTCTACCACCCGTGCAAGAGCAAGGATCCCGTCTGAAGCCTGATTACTTATCAAAACTTCTTCTATTTTAATAATATCATATAACAATTTTAATATGACGTGGAAGTACTTATATGTGACATTTACAATGTTTACGATGAGAAGAAAATATGGATTCTTTTTTTACAAGAAACTTTCCCATACACCTCAACGGACGGTATCATCCACCTGCTTATTTGCCAGCTCTCACATATTTACCAAGTCCACCATCCGAAAGGTGGGTCCATAATGAAAGTCATACGGCACAAAAAGAAGAGTGATCCAGGGCCTCACGTACCAGAATAATGGACACCCAACAATACACACATGATTGTTAATCACATGCCGATGTGGCCCTACCAATGACTGGATCAGTCTAATTTTCAGGGCAAGTGATTTTCATGATGGAGCTGAACATTTCAACGGCTTGGATATTTTGATTATGTGACTGTTGCCTGTGTGCGCAAGGTGGAGGGTAAGCTTAGAAGTGTGCTTCAACACTCTTTTCTTATTTTGCTCGTGTCTGGTGAGATGAGCGACCTCAGATAAAATAATAATCAAGTCCCAGACTATATGATATGGATTTATATTTGGTGTGAGGGTTCCAATCACAGACCTACCAATCGTCTTATAGGTAGCTAGGGACGTCCAATTGCCTTTGACCCTTCCAACGGGGAGTTCCTGTAGGTGGAAGAAGCTATGTGGACCTCAATGCAATCTCCATGAGAAATCCACTCGGTCCATCAATTTTGCAGGCTCACGATAGGATAGGAGCCCAAAAAATGAGGCAGATCGAAAATTCAAGTGGGTCATGCCAAAGGAAACAACGGGAGATTATAAAATAATTATAAAAAAAAAAAAAAAACAGATCGAAAACTATTGTGGCTTCGAGACTATGGACGTTCAATTCCCATGTTTTTTTCCTTGTGGCTTGATCCGAGTTTTGGATCTGCCTCATTTTTTGGCTCATGAACTATCATCAACTTGTGAAATTGATGGAGGGAGTGAATTTCTCACAGACATCGCGGTGGGCCCAGAAAGCTTCCGCGTGCAGGAACTTGTCCCATTCGCGTGCACATTTACCAACATTTCACATGTCTATGAAACAATGAACATACCACACATCCATGAAAGAAATAGACAGTTCCATGTATGGCCTGATTTTTTGGCCAGTGCATGTTCGCGGTGGGCCCCTCCTAAGTAATTAATGGCCAAGATCATGTACACATGTGCCATGAATGCTATAGAGCCCTCCATCTCAAGCAAGCTAGCACCCGTCCGCATCTTGCTTACGTTGTACGGATGTTGAAAGTCAACTGGTGCGCGCCTGAGTCATCTTCATCCTACCAAACACGATAATAAACAACAAAAAGAAAAAATTTACGAAAAAAAATGGATCAAAATGAGAAGTAGGTCGATTGTTGTTGGAGCCAAATCAGGAAAAATAATGGCGGTTTCGTGTTTGAATGCTTTATGATTAAGTGTATTAGGATAATCAATGCCAAAATGCATTTCCTTTCCTTTTTAACCAATGGGAAACCGTCTCTCTTTTCAAGTATATGAGACAAAAATTCTAATTTCTTTAACCAGCCTTAGTTAGGAGTAGGGGTGGCGATTTATCAGGTTGGGTTAAGTCCGACCCTATCCCTTTACAAAATAGGCCACGAATTGTACAACCCACTACCCTCTGGCCCGCATGACCTGGACTGCTTCAAATTTATCTAGCCCAAGTTTCAACGGACCCAACCTATTCAATTTTAATTGGGTCAGGCTCGACTCACCTGACACAACTCGCCTGCAACCTAAATCAAATTTAGAAATGAAATACAGGATAATGGCATGCAGTGGCCCTCTCTGTGCATACATACGTAGATCAATATCATGCGTACTTTGTTTTCTTTTTATTTATTTATTATTATTATTATTATATATATATATTACTTTTTGTTTGTTTTGGGCTTTGAGTCAGTCATCTGTCCCTAACCACTGATGGCCTATATGGGTTAGCCGAGTCTGGTAGGGTTCAACCCAAACCCGTAATATTTTATGAGGCACTCCAAAGGCACGTGACCATCCGAGCCTCACAGTGATATTGGCTGGACGTAGGCCCTGGTGATGTGTTCAAAGAATCCAACTCATCCATCTGATGAATCACCTGAAACAACGCCCAACTCCCACAAAACAGACTGGTCCAAAACTCAAGTGAGCCATAGCACATGGAACATCTTGATAGGCAATGCCCACCATTGATTAATATTTGTGGGTGGGAGGGGATTACAACGATGATCTTTATATAGAATCCAGTCCATTCAAACCCTCATTGAGGGAAGGGTGAGGCAAAACGTCAGGCTGTTTTATGACTCAGGTGTGCCCCCTGTTGGGGATTTTGGCCTGCGGAATCGCACAGATCTAGATCTAGGATGGTAATCCAATGGCACCAAGCACACAAGAGAATACACAGATTTAACATGGAAAACCCTTGCGGGAAAAAACCACGGCACAAAGCGACAGATCTCCACTATGAAAGCATCAATTACAAAGAGAAAGGATTTACCCGATTCAAACAACCTCGAATCTCACCCTTGCTACACCCTTTAGAAACCCTGGAACCCCTTTACAAAGCTTTTGCATACATTACCATGCCCTAGGAAAACCCTAGGAACACCTATTTATAGTTTGAAAACTTCCTTAGCATCCTGGGTTGCGAAAGGACTCAAATCCTTGCATTTTCGCGCAAAATCGTGAACAATTGCGTAACCTACGACTAGTCGTGAGTCTTCGATCGGGTCGTGGCCCACCTTCGACCGGTCGTGGTGAGCCACTTAACCTGAGCTGGCCACAAGTAAAACTGAACTTTGAGTCGTGCCAGGGCTCAAACCTACGACCTGGTCGAGCACCTTCGAAGCTTCCCAACCGGTCGAACGACCTCAAAACCTTCCGATTTAAGACTTTTCTCAACAAGACCAAGTCTTCAATCTTCAACCGTGTAGCTCCTTGACCTCTTCTCTTATCTCGCTTCACATCATAGCTCAAGATCACACCGTCCCTTTTTTCGCCATCTCGAGAAGTTTCAAAGAACTTGAACTTCTACAGGGTTGATCATGATGGCCGGATCTAAATCCACATGCTCAACCATCATGTCTTCACAAAAGAATGACGTAGTCTTCTTACCATCTCACCGCTACCCCTCACTTGCTCACAACACCCTGGTCTAATCTAGACCATGGCATACACTGCCCACCGCATTCAAATAAGGCTCATGAGATATCATGTTTTTCCTCATCTGTTTTGGGACATGTCCTAAGGAAAACTTGAGGAGAGATGCGTAGGGAACGCTCTCCAGCTTTACCTGGCCTATCACATCCTGGATCAATACCTACACACAAGGTATTTCTCAGAATTACCAAAGGGTTTCAATGCCGAGAACCATCTTTGCAACCCCCCGATCCTTCATCCTGAATGTCCCACTTAACCAAGTCTTCAGTACATTAATTTCAAACATATGTCATAATTGGCGATCTACATATCATCAATTCCTGACTCACCATGAAGGAATCAAACCACTGCCTAGGCGATAGGTCGAACCACGACCTCCTGCAAAGTCTTTTCTCACCCCCTTTAACTTGAACCGCTCTGGTTGCTTCATGTGACCGATCGCTCTTCACTTTCCCCAGGAAGTGCGGACTCCCATCCATCCTTCCACTCAAAATCGGGTTGGCCAACCAAGTTGCCAAACACGGATTTAATAGACACCTTCTATGCAGGGTCGGCGTGAATATCTCGAGAAGCCATCCCTTCTCTCCGAGCATAACCCTTCACTACCAACATCGCCAGATCTATGTCAGTATCCCTCCGAAGATCCACCTGCATCCAACCGCTCACCGGCCCACTGGAAGCTCCACCCGCTCTCATATGTTAGTTTGGTACAATGAATCCATCATATCACCCATAGTCACTTTCCTCTTTTCAGCACCAGGCTCACCTAGAGCCATCTGAATAAAAGATGAATCTCCTGCGATATTTGGGTCGTCCATGTACCTCGCCGATATCCTACGATCATGCCGCGTGATTCTTTCCTCACCACTGCTCGTATCCCCGTCCACACGTCTCGGCTTTCCCGCTTTCGCTCATGTGGCCATGCCCATCATGCCACACACGTGCAGAAGTGGAATGCTTTGTAGCTCCACCTTTGAAGTGCTCCGATCAACCCGCAAACATGATCGAGTCGTTGCGCTTTCATGACTACCCGTGCCCCATGGATACTTTTGTGTACTTGCATCCTTTTGCCTCAAGCATACCAAGAGAAATCATGCAGCTTCAAATCAGAACGTGCCCGACAGCACGCTCCACCCCATCAAATATCTTGATGCACACGAACCAACAAATGACCATAACATTGAGGTCCACCATGTTAATGGTGGTAAATCGATGAAGAGTCATGTGAAAAGATGACCCGTGTCTGCAGCATCCACTCATCCTTACGATCATCGTATGACTGTCTAAGTGTAGACACAGATAAAACATCACCATCACATCCATCTGATGTGGCAGTGTTGGCCTCCCTACATGAAGCCTCAGAATCTTCCCTCTTTGATTTAGGATTTCCACAATCCTTCTTCACATGTCCTTCCTTCCCACAATTCCAGCACTTTACCTTTCCTTTGCCCTTGCCCCTGGATTTGGATCAAACGAGAAGAACCTGATTGTTGGGAATTCCTACCCACCGTAAACAAGTGCATCGAAGACGTCCCCATTTTATTTAGTGTCTCATAGCCTTCGAGATAATGGTATCGACACTGGGCCTGCACATAGTGTCCTTGAATGCCTCAAAAGATCGGGAGAGAATTGACAACATTGCATGTTCTTCATCTTTCATCACTTCCTCTATATCCAAAAATTTGCAAACTAATTTACATGTGAGCCTCTAGATCTCCACCCTCCGCCATCTTGGCCGCTTCAAGTGCGACAATTTTCAGAGGAGCATAAACATCCTCTAACTTCGCCCATAACTTAGCCGCAGTTTTCTCCCTCATGACGTTGTAGAGAACCTCATCCGTGAGACATAAACGGATCGATGATAATGTCTTCTTCTCAAGAGTATTCCAATCACCATCAGTCATAGTGGCCTTCCGCTCCTCAAGAGCACCATCTTTCGCCTTGCTTGATTAAGGAACTCATTATCTTGATCTTCTATAACTCAAAATTATTTTTTCCCGAGTACCTAAATTGGATTCAGAACGGAATGGATGTTGGAGATTTTGGCTGCGGAATCACATAGATCTAGATCTAGGATGGTAATCCAATGGCACCAAGCACACAAGAGAATACGTGATTTGGAAAAACCATGGACAAGCGACGGATCTCCACTATGAAAGCATCAATTACAAAGAGAAAGACTTACCCGATTCGAACAACCTCGATCTCACCCTTCTTGCTACAGAAACCCTGGAACCCCTTTAGAAAACTTTTGCATACATTATCATGGAAAACCCTAGAACACCTATTTATAGTTTAGAAACTTTCCTCGTGGTTGCGAAAGGGCGGTTTCGCGCAAAATCACGAACAAATCACAGTAACCAGACGACTAGCGTAGCGAGTCTTCGACCGGGTCATAGCCACCTTCGACCGGTCGTAGCTTAACCTCGACCCGGTCGTAGCTACAAAAAAAAAAAAGAAAACTCATTTGGACTTTGAGTCGTGCCAAGGCTCGAACCTATGACCGGTCGAGCGCCTCCCACGGCTAGTCGAAGCTTCCCACGACCGGTCGAACAACCTCAAAACCTCACCCCCATGAAATCCAAGGTGTTCCACTCAGATTATTTCCTTTTAAAAGGGTCCACTTTAGTTTGGAAAGAGGCTGGTGGTATTGACACTTGTGTTTTTTGAGGTGACACATCTGATGGATGGACTGGATGATTTGAATAAATCACGTAGGCCCCACATCTGGCTGGAACCATCTGGTACTACAGGGTGTGCCCCCTAAATCAAAATAGTTCACGTCTTTAACCTCAGGCCGACCCACTGCCAGTTTAGCTTTGGCCCAAACCGCCCTCAAAAGCAGGTTGGGGTAGTTGACCCACAGGCCGCCGACCCATTGCCATCCTACTTACAAGTTAGAAGATAATAAGATTGTTTTTTCCCTTACAGGGACTTGAGATCCGAACATATCTAATAGTTGGTAAGATCCGTTTAGTGCCCTTCTTTCGGACGGAAACGGATTGGCTACTCCCCTTACACCAGCCAATGGCTGGTGGTCGGTGCTATGTGGATCCCACCATGATGTATGTGTTTCATCCATGCCATACATCTATTTTTAGAGATCATTTTACAGTACAAGTCTAAAAAATGAGGTATATCTAAATCTCAAGTGGACCACATTACTGGAAACAGTGTTGAATGAGGGTCAACCATTAAAAAAATTTTGGGGGCCATAAAAGTTTTGGGTCAAGCTGATCTTTGTTTTTTGTCTTCATCTGGGCCTGTATGACCTAATCAACAGATTGGATGTCAAAGAAACAGTATAGTGGACCTTAGGAGGATTTTAATGGTGAATATCCAACACTATTGTTTTCATGTGGTGTGGTCCACCTGAGATTTAGATACCTCTCATTTTTGGGATTCAGCTATAAAATGGTCTGTTAAAATGGATTAACGGAATGGATGAAACACATACATCATGGTGGGCCCCACAGAGCACCGACCATCAGCCACGGAGCTGGTGTCAGGGGGAGTAGCCCATCCGTTTCCGTCCGAAAGGGACGCGGACAGGTTGAGTAGCCAGACTCGCTACAGAAGTGACGTCACCAAGTTCTGTGGGGCTCACCCTGATGTATGTGTTGTATCCACACCGTCCATCCAATTGGAGAGATCATTTTAAGTCATGAGACAAAGAATGAGTCAGATCCAAATCTGTAGTGGACCCCACCACAGAAAACAGTGGGGAGAGGAACTTCTACCGTTGAAATTTTCTAATGGCCACAAAAGTTTTCGATCAAGCTGAAATTTGCTTTTCCCTTCTTTCATGTCTGTATTAACATATAAACAGGTTAGATTTCAGATAAACATCACAGTGAACCTTAGGAAGGTTTCAACTGTGGACGTCCCTCTCCCCACTGTTTTCTGTGGTGGGGTCCACTACAGATTTGGAACTTGCTCGTTCTTTGTCTCATGACTTAAAATGATCTCTCTAAATGGATGGACAGTATAGATATAACACATACATCATGGTGGGCCTCACGGAACTTAGTGACGTCACTTCAGTAGGGAGTCTGGCTACTCTACCTGTCAGTATCTAATCCGCGTCCCCTTCTTTCGGCTTGGAAACCGATTTTAACGGCTTAGATTGAAGCACATGTATGTATGATAGCACATGGACTAGCTCGCGTTTTTAAGCGTGTAGAAAAAAGTATGAAGCTCCTACGGCGCTTTATTCTCATCGGTATTTGCCCCCCACCTGGGAATCGTTGTCAACTACTAAAAGTGCACCCGCATCTGACACGTTATCAGGAGACAGAAGAAGGTGGTCGAGCGATGTTTTCGATACCCCACCAAGCATGCAATCTTAAGGGTCCATTGAGTACACTCGCGGAGTATCACATCCACACCGTCAGTATACATGTGTCACACATGTAACACAATCTAAACAGTCGAAGTCTTGGGCCCCTCTTTGGAGGGCGAACACACCTGGCTATCTTCTTTTGTTTTAGTCACGCGTGTTACGTGTGCAGGCGTGTCAATAGTAGTTATGCTGATCAATTCAAACCCAACAACTTAAACCTAAGCGGTGCAGATGTGTCAAAGTACCATTAAGTATCATTAATTACAAGAGTCAAACCTAAGAAGAAGGAGAATTGTTATAAGATAATCAGGTGATTAGGTATGGTTTTTCCTCCAAAAAATAAATTGTACCTTGCATTTTATACTAAATGACTTTAGCATGTGAAAATAGTTAGACAAAAAGAAAATACTTATAATAGATTGCAAAAAACAGTTATAAGGTACTTTCTTGAAAGAAAAATTGAGTATGTTAAAAATTTGAATAGTCCAGTATATAAGTATAGAATGGGATTATAGCTATAGATTACAGTTAAGAATTGTTGCTAATGGCTTACAACTAAGTATTATCCATACTTCTATGATAGAATTAAGCTCTGATAAATAAAGATAATTTGATTGATTTGATTCGATTAGTGTGAGACGTTTTGTTTTATTAGATTCCTTGTTATTTGTAGATTTCTCTCACAATTATCTTTTTGGGCATATTTCTTTCTTTACTCAAATAGTTATGATAGTTGATTCGTCGCCACATTAGTCTTCCAAATACTTTCTTCTCTTTTTGATGTGTCCTTTTAACCATTTTTTTTACACGTTCATGCATTGCCTTTGGATTTTTTTATCATGATCCGTCATCAAATGATATATACCATCCAAATCATCACTAGCTATAATTTCACATAAAGAGTTCTGAGCATCTCCAAAAAATCTTTTATGTATAACATATTTCCTATGCAATTACACATATCCTCTTTTAATTGGCTATTCCAAGAACGGTCAAAAATAAAATATAGCAACTATCCAATTTGGTGGCCATTGATGGAATGGACGGTCAAGTGAAAATAGTAGATCGCTTGAATTTAACAACAAAATGTTTATTAATCGGGTATCACAAATGTCCAATAATTCTGTACCCAGACCCACCTGAATGTTGGGGGCCTTGCACAAAACTTTAGGATCTAGCCTCCCGAAACAAACTAGAATTATGGAATAATAATGCAATGAACTAAATCAAAACATAAACCCATCACACCAGGAATTTTTACGTGGAAAACCCTCAAAGAGGTAAAAACCACGGGACCTCGTCCAGATCAACAATCCACTATAAAGTAGAACGTTACAACCGATCACAAGCATACACCGCTTGGATCAAACCTTCTTCACTCACGTAGGAGTAGATAAACAATAAGAGAACAAGAGAAAAACAGAGAGATCTCACCGATCACGAGGACGTAGAAGCGCTGAGACATGGATTGCGAAGTAGATCACCTCTACGAGCAAAATCTCCCTTCTACAATCTTCCTCTCTCTCTTTCTCTTTCTCTCTCTCTCACACCTTTGATAGCCCTAAGCCTTCTTAGAGTACCTTTAGGAAATCATAGAATCCCTGTAATACACCCTAATCCCGGATACACCCCTTTATATAAGTATAGAAAGAGGTATAACCCAAATAGGAAACAAAATCCACAAAATCTGCGTTTTCGCAATCGCATATGTGGAACTCGTCGATGATATCGAAGGTCTCTCGATAACAGCTTCGATATCATCTGAAGGTCTCTCGATAACAGTTTCGATATCATCTTAAGGTCTGTCGATCATATCGAGACGGGATAAAAACTGTCCAGCGACCAGGGGTGGAAATTCCAACAATTATCGATCATATCGAGCCATTCTCGATGACAGCCTCGATATGATCTGAAAGTCTCTCGATTATATCGACAGGACAAAAAAGCGCTAAAGAACGGCGTGTGAAAAATCCTGCAATTATCGATAATATTGAAACCTGTTCAATTTCATTGATACCAACAATGAGGAGAAAAATCTCCATGAAATCTCCCCCTTTTCGACTCAGGAGGAGTTCACCTTTTTCAAGCCAGTCCGGTTTCTACAAACCTCAAACTTGCCCTTGTGCAAAGCCTTGGTCATCATGTCTGACCCATTATCGTCCATGTGGACCTTCTCAAGTTGTAACACCTTCTGTTCCAAAGTATCCCTGATTCAGTGATACTGAATCTTTATGTGCTTCGACTTAGAATGCTGACTTGGATTCTTGCTCAAGTGTATAGCACTTTGACTATCGCAATAGACCACGTGCTCCTCCTGCTTCAGGCTAAGTTCCTGTAGAAACCTCTTTATCCAAAGCATCTCTTTACATGCCTCTAAGATTGCAATGTACTCGGCCTCTGTCGTCGACATTGCTACGACCTTCTGTAGCTTGCTTTGCCAAGAAACCGCTCCCCCTGCAAACGTGAACATGAATTCCGATGTAGACTTTCTAAAGTCTATGTCGCCTACCATATCTGCATCTGTGTAGCCCTCTAACACAGGTTTTCCGTCATCATAGCATAGGCTCAACCTGGATGAGCCTCTTAGATACCGCAGTATCCACTTTACCATATCATAGGTGTGGTTTTTATGCAAGGATCTCATCTCTTCTTGCATAGGCTTTCAATCACTCCTCCTTATGCTCATTGGCTAGGGCCTCAGAATAATCTTCTGACTCTCCCCCATCGGTTAGCATAATGTACTCATGCGACGAGTATCTCTTGGATGGCTGTCTGTCCCTAGATGACCTCCTCACCTGTGGTTCAACAGGTGGATCAAGTGGGGACTGCTCCCCTGGTCCATCTTCTATAGGAACTCCCTCGTCCTCTGCACCTTGTTGTACTCCCCCGTCATCAGGTACCACAGGAGGAGTAACTGGATCCATGTCCTCTAGCTCACCTGAACTAGGCTGGTTCTTCTCTAGCTTACCAATGCCTTTTATACACTGATCTTCAAAGAAAACCACATCTCTGCTCCTAACGAGCTTCCTCTCGGTCGGATCCCACAATCTATAACTAAACTTTTCATTACCGTACCCTAAGAACACACACTGCCTGATCTTCATATCGAGCTTGGACCTCTCGTCCTTTGGTACGTGAACGGATGTCCTGCATCCGAACACCATGAGATGATTGTATGATGGATCATGTCGAGTCCACACCTTCTCAGGCACTTCTCCATTCAACGGGGCTGATGGAGACCTGTTTATCAAATACACCGCCATGTGCATTGCTTCTCCCCAGAACGTCTTGGGCAACTTCGCATGGGATAACATGCATCTGATTCTCTCAACAATGGTGCGATTCATTCGCTCAGCTACATCATTATGCTGGGGGGTCTTGGGAACCATCTGTTCATGCCATATACCCAAGGACTTGCAGTACTCATGAAAGTCGTCAATGTATTCACCACCATTGTCAGTGCGGATGCACTTCAATGATCTACCTGTCTCTCTCTCGACCATAACATGAAACAATTTAAACACACCAAAGACCTCGTCCTTGGATTTCAAAACATAAACTCAAATCCTCTTAGATGCATCATTTATAAAAGTAACAAAATACAATGCCCCACCCAAGGTTTTTGTCCGCATAGGACCACAAACATCAGAATAAACTAAATCTAATGCATGCACTTTATTAACATGAAAAGCAGATTAACAAATGAAACTCTATGTTGTTTCCCTGATGAATAATCAAGATAGGTTTTGAGATGTGTACCTGTTATGTCTGAAAGGAGCTGCTTCTTTACTAGTATCTGAAGCCCTTTTTCACTCATGTGGCCTAGATGCCTATGCCACATGTCAATAGCTGAATCTTCCGCTACGTTCAACCCACATAACATGAAACAATTTAAATACACCAAAGACCTCGTCCTTAGATTTCAAAACATAAACCCAAACCCTCCTAAATGCATCATCTATAAAAGTGACAAAATACAATGCCCCACCCAAGGTTTTTGTCCTCATAGGACCACAAATATCAGAATAAACTAAATCTAATGCATGCACTTTATTAACATGAGAAGCAGATTTAACAAATGAAACTCTATGCTGTTTCCTTAATGAACAATCAAGATAGGTTTTGAGAGGTGTACCTGTCATGTCTGGAAGGAGTCGCTTCTTTACTAGTATCTGAAGCCCCTTTTCACTCATGTGGCGTAGACGCCTGTGCCACATGTCAATAGCTGAATCTTCCACTGCGTTCAACCCACATAACATGAAACAATTTAAACACACCAAAGACCTCGTCCTTGGATTTTAAAACATAAACTCAAACCCTCCTAGATGCATCATCTATAAAAGTGACAAAATACAATGCCCAACCCAAGGTTTTTGTCCTCATAGGATCACAAACATCAGAATAAACCAAATCTAATGCATGCACTTTATTAACATGAGAAAGAGATTTAACAAATGAAACTTTATGCTGTTTCCCTGATGAACAATCAAGATAGGTTTTGAGAGGTGTACCTGTTATGTCTGGAAGGAGCCGCTTCTTTACTAGTACCTGAAGCTCTGTTTTCACTCATGTGGCCTAGACGCCTGTGCCACATGTCAATAGTTGAATCTTCCGCTGCGTTCAACCCACCCTTGCACATACTGACACTTGCCTTGTAAAGGGTGCAACACTTCTTTCCTCTGGCCACGATCAACAAACCCTTGATGAGCTTCCGTCGCCCACCAGCAAACCGACTTTCATAGCCTCATCATCCAGCCTTCCCGTCGACATCAAGTTGAGGCAAAGGTATGGGATATGCCACACATCCCTGAGAACCAATGTGCAGCCCACATCGGTCTTCACACAAATATCACCGACTCTCATGATTTTTGATACGCCAGAATTTTTCATCTTCACAGTCTCATAGTCACCTGACTTGTTGCCTGCGTGGAGTCGCATGAAAAAAAGCTCCCGAGTCTATCACCCAGTCGGTGTCTTAACCCGTAGCCGTGAGACATACATCGTGATCTGCTGAAAGAATAATTACAATGTCGCCATCTGAAACGACCACAGTGGAATCTGATTCATCTTCCTTCCCTTTTCCTTTCTTGTCGTTTTTCTTACCATGACATTCATACATGTAGTGGCCCTTCTTGCCACAGTTTCAGCAAGCAACATCCTTTCTATTACTTGACTTACCTCTTGATTTATCTTGGGCCTTCCCGCCCTTCTTGTTCTTTCCTCTCCGCCGTTCCTCTGTCACAAGGGCCTCTTGCTGAGTAGACCCCTGAGATTTCCTCCTTGTCTCCTCATTGAAAAGACAATTGGTTACCTGTTCCATGGATATCCTTCCGTCTGGCGCAGAGTTACTTAGAGACACTACCAATGTCTCCCAACTGCCAGGCAATGAACTAAGAAATAGCAAAGCCTGCAATTCATCATCCAGGACCATCTTCATATAGGAGAGTTGGTTCACAATATTACTAACCTCATTCATATGCTTGGCCACAGAACCACCATCTTTGAACTTGAGATTCACAAGTCGCCTTATCAGAAAATTTTTATTACCGACTGTCTTCCTCTCATACAGCCCTTGTAATTTCAGTCATAAGCTAGCGGCTGAGGTTTCTATAAACACATGGTAAAACACAGAATCATCCAACCATTGTCTAATAAAGCCCACCACCTTTCGGTCCATCTTCTTCCAATCATCATCAGTCATATCCCTGGATTTTGCTGATATGCCTAAAATTAAAGAATATAGGTCCTTACAATAAAGCAAGTCCTCCATCTTAGCCTTCCATATGGTCCAGTTAGAACCATTGAGGTTGATCATCCTTGATGAGCCACCTTCTATAATTCCAAACCGATCCTACCCGCTCAATGAACTTAGCTCTGATACAACTTTGTTGGGGGCCTTGCACAAAACCTTAGGATCTAGCCTCCCAAAACAAACCAGAATTATGGAATAATAATGTAATGAACTAAATCAAAACATAAACCACATCACACCAGAGATTTTTACGTGAAAAACCCTCAAAGAGGTAAAAACCACGGGACCTCGTCCAGATCAACAATCCACTATAAAGCAGAACGTTACAACCGATCACAAGCACACACCGCTTGGATCAAACCTTCTTCACTCACGCAGGAGTAGATAAACAATAAGAGGACAAGAGAAAAACAGAGAGATCTCACCGATCACAATGACATAGAAGCACTGAGACGTGGACTGCGAAATAGATCACCTCTACGAGCAGAATCTCCCTTCTACAAGCTTCCTCTCTCTATTTCTCTCTCTCTCTCTCTCTCTCTCTCTCACACACACCTTTGATAGCTCTAAGCCCTCTTAGAATACCTTTAGGAAACCCTAGAATCCCTTGAATACACCCCAATCTTGAATACACCCCTTTATATAAGTATAGAAGAGGTATAACCCAAATAGGAAATGAAATCCGCAAAATCTGCGTTTCTGCAGTCGCATCTGCGGAACTCGTCGATGATATCGAAGGTCTCTCGATAACAACTTCAATATTATCTGAAGGTCTCTCGATCATATCGAGACGGGATAAAAACTGTCCAGCGACCAGGGGTGGAAATTCCCACAATTATCGATCATATCAAGCCACTCTTGATGACAGCCTTGATATGATCTGAAAGTCTCTCGATCATATTGACAGGACAAAAAACTATTCAGCAACCAGCAGAGAAAAATCCTGCAATTATCGATGATATCGAAACCTGTTCGATTTCATCAATACCAATAATGAGGAGAAAAATCCTCATCACTGAAATGGGCCATGATTTGGATGGTCTGAAATGAGGTATAAGAATGGATCCTGGTACTCTGCTGTGAATAGATGTTTTTTAAAACTAGGCCAGATCCAATACAAACCTTTCTACCAACGTGTAGGGCCAACATGATGTTTTAATAACATCCAATCCGTCCACCAACTAAAAACCTTTCAGATTGTATTTGTGGGCCCACTGAATCTTGTATATTTCATATAATCCGTTCAAAAGATGCATTCCATCTAGATTAATGAATACCAACAAATCAGGCAACTCCAAAACTCAAGTGGGCGACAACACGTGATTTTATAGGTTTAAGACATGACATGGTGTGGACCACCTGAGCTTTGGAGCGACCTGAGTTTTATTAACCAAGGATAATAGGACGTGTCATAATTGGACGGACGGATTGGAAGTCATTAAAACACCACAATGTGGACCACACATTGATTGGTAGGTTAAGCTGAACATTGAAACGTTATTTAGAAGGAATTTTTTAGCAGGTTTGCAGTCACCGTTTACCGAACAAGACCACCCAACGGCCATCTACACGTATACAGTTCTGCCATCTTTTTTTTTACCGAAAATTATATCACTACCCATTTCAGTCAAAGATGGAGAATATCCAACCACTATAAAGCACATCGATCAAGGGTAATTTAGTCTTTTCGACATCTCCAAAGACACCTATATTCGAGCTTCTGTTTAGTGTGGTTTATTTAAAAAGCCAGGGTTATTTTGGTAATTTTGAAGGGAAGCCATCTCCATATTTGTTGGTGGAGCTGACTGTGTTCTGCTTTCCCTTTCGACAGTTCACCAAAAGCTGATGGGTCTCCTTCACGTTATCCGTGAAAGTGAGCCGATCCCCTATTCAGGAGTCAAACAAAACCTCCTCAGCTTTTTGAAAAATTACGAAACGTGAAAGTGAGCCAATCCCCTATCCAATAGATCGTATGGATGGATCCAGCGATAAAGCTTCGTGGACGCGGATTGCGTCCTACCCCTGCCCGGACCGTAATCCGTCCGGGCAGGGCTCTGTGGGGCCCACCGTATTGTAAGTGTTTTATCCACGCCGTTAAACGCTTTTTTTCGATAATTTTAATATGTGAGACAAAAAATAAGGTAGGTTCGAGGCTTAAGTGGACCACAAAGTGGAGATTGAACGTCTACCATTAAAAACTTCTTGGGAGCTGGAGAAGTTTCGGATCAAGCTGATATTTGTGTTTTCACTTCATCCACGTCTAAATGACCTTATGCATACGTTGTATGGTAAAAAAAATCACGTTGGCCCTTAGAAAGGTTGCATCGGTGGGTGTCATTATCAATACAGCTTCCTTTGGTGTGGTCCACTGAAGCCTTGGACTCACTTCATTTTTTGGTTCACATATTAAAATTATCAGAAAAAAGCGTTTAACGGCGTGGATAAAATACTTACAACACGGTGGACCCCACAGAGGCCTGCCCAGACGGATTACCGTCCGGGCGGGGGTAGGACGCAATCCGCGTCCAAGCTTCGTAGCTTATTCTGGTGCGGACGTGGATTGCTTGCAGCGCCTGTCAGCAGGGATATCCCTGCAGCACGACGTAGCCCAAGCTCTGTGGGGGCCACCTTGATGTAAATGTTTTATCCACACTGCCCATCCGTTTTTAAAGCTTATTTTAGGGCATGAGCCAGAAAACAATGAGGATCTATATCTGAAGTTGACCACACTATAGAATAAAGTGGGGATTGAACGACCACCATTGAAAACTTCTTGGGGGCCACAGAAGTTTTGAATCAAGCTGATATTTGTACTGTCCCTTCACCTAGGTCTGTGTGACCTTATGAACAGGTTGGATGGCAAATAACCACTACTGTGGGCCATAGGAAGGTTTCGATGATGGGAGTCATTGTCCCTCTTATTTCCTGTGGGGTGATCCGCCTCATGTTTTAGAGCACGCCCTTAAATGAGCTGAAAAAATTGGATGGACAGCGTGGATAAAACACATATATCACAATGGCCCCACAAAGCTTGGGCCAGGTGGCGCTGCAGGGAAATCCTCATGACTGGCGCTGCAGGCCATCCACGTCCTAACGGTAGGAATTCCTATGTGGAGCCCAAGTGGATCCACCAGTGATCTGTAATAGTAGTTGGATAGGAGAATCCTACCTTAATCGCAGATGAGCCAAGACGATTGGATGATCACAGCCAAACAATTAAGGGCATTCAAATTGGATGGTAAGAGAAAAACAGAGTTGCCCCTTTTGCATACAACCATCATTGGCAGTTGAAATTAAAACTGAAAACAAATCCAACGACTCAGATTCAATTATAAAAAAATCAAAGGTTATGATCATCACTGAAGTATAACCATGGGACAATAGCTTATTTATTAAAGCATACGGTTCAAAACATGGACCATCTCAGCTTGTGGGTCCCATAGGGTCGCGACGTAGGCTTAATGTGCCACAGGAGAGACAAAACGGACTCATTTTTATTCAATGGCCCATGCCATACATACACATGGTAGCCCACCAAATCAATTATCCTAATAATAATAGAAATTCGGTTACAAGGAATCCAACGTGTGGATACATTGATGATTATTTTCATCTTTGTTGCAGCAAGGATTCCAAATTTAGGGGTCCTAGGTGGGTGTTTGGACTGTAATTTAATTAAAATAAGTTACTTATGCCTTTAAGTAGCTTATTTTGATTTTTACTTTTTAAACTGAAATAATTAACTTTTTAAAAAAGTTTCTTATAATTGATCATAAACCAAACTATCTCAAATAAATTACTTAGCTACTGTTGTAAGCAGAAAAAGACTTGCTGGCATCAAAGGAGCCGTAAAAAGCAATTGCCTCGTGTCTCGTGTTAGAAAAGTGCCATTGTAAATGAAGCCACGCCTCGGTGTACTCTCAAGAGTTTCAACATGAGGTTATTGGACTGGTGAAATTCGACCGTGGTACGAGTGCATTTGTAAAAAAAAAAAAGGCTAATGAATATTTCATGATATTTATGATTTTAAGTTTTTTAAATGGTGATTGTTGTTAAATTCTTTTACCCTTGAATTGTTCGTATTGAAAGGCACCATCTTGATATGTGAGGGTATTATTGTAATTATTTGGCTACGGAAATGCAAGATTGGAATCCTAGCAAATGGGTAGAAGTAGGTGGACGAACTGGGACCAAAGGGAAAATGGAGGTGGTGGGAGCAGCATGACTTGCAAAGAAGTGAAAAAGAAAAAGTGCGAAACGTTTAAGAAACGAAAGAAGAGATTAAAAGCAAAGGAAAGAAAATAGAAAAGAAGAGCAGAGGATTGCTAGATGTGCTCTCGAGCACCTTTCTTTCCTCTCGGCACTACCCTCTCACACGTGTTCAAGGGACAGGCCCTATTGAGATGCCGTGTGAAAAAGATGAGGCTAAACTGATGGTCAGATTAGACACTAACCTATAAGAGAAATGGACGATTAATAAGAGTCTTGAATGTTCTAGATTCAGTTTACACGCGTGGCTTACCTGATGAACTGACCAGCCTAATATTTTTTCCTGAGAAATTCATTTATATATCCTCCTTAATTAACTACTTTGATATCTACACGCGTGCAAATTTTCTACCTATGAGAGGATGGCTAAGAAAGTCTACTGAAGTTTGCAGGTGGTTGGTTAGGGACTTCCTGTCATGCGAAGCCGTGTAATCAAGCTTTGCGGGCCCACCATGATGTTTGTATTAATTTTGTTATATCTACTAGTGTACCTGCTAAAAATGCACAAATTTTTAAAACTTCCGCCAGATGAATTATCTGGAATGCATAATTACCACCGTTTTCTTTATTATAAAAAAGAAAAGTATTTCAAATCAACTTCTTAGACTTCTATCATTAAAAAAAAACACATATTTAGAGACGATCTCAGCATCTCTGATATAGGGGTTAATAAGGTGTACTGAATTACTATGTTCCTTCACAATAAGAAAACTTAATCTTACCTTCAAATTAAGTAGATTAAGTGTTAGACCTCTGAAACTATAATCTTCCTAATAAAAGTAACATTGCACTAAATTTATATATGGAACAAAAACATTTATCCCAATCTTATATCACTTTTCATAAACAGTTGATTTGATCATTCTCAATCAAACACCTTCAATTTCATCTGTCCATGTGCACCAATTTCAATGCTCCGACTGTGACGCAAACTCATCTACTTTGACATCTTGAGAAATTAATTAATTAAATCAAATTAAAAATATTAATAAAATAATATATAAATATTTTTAAAATAGTTTGCAATAAAATTTGGTCATCTATTCAATTCAAGACATTAAATAAGTCTCACAAGTGTAGAAAGAGAAATAGGTGCGCTTGAAAGTCGCTCCAATACTCATGACAAGGTTAGGGGGAGAGTAAGGAGTCGCCTCAAATACTCAATAGCCGAGAAAGCTACTTCTTTGACTGCTAGCGAAGTTTTTCTAAAATGAAGGTGACCTAACATCAAAATATTCCGAGTAGTTTTTTAGATGACAGATACATCCTAGCGTTTTGAACTTTGACAATTATACCCATGGGATATTGGAAGTAATTAATTGTCAGCCATACATACCGTCTAAGTTACTGACCCAATTGCGGATGGAGAATAACCAACTAATTACAATGAGAAGATATTACTAACCATCAGATTATTCCCTTCAAATTTGGACAACTCGCTATTTTTATTTTTAGCCATCCATTTGATATTGGGATATTTAGGATTGCTTGATTAGCCTGATTTTAGAGACGAGCTCTGTTGACAATATAACCCGCAATTTGAGTGGTCTCGATTGCTGTACATCAGTGCCACATTTGAAAAGGATGATTCACCATCAGTTTCAAACTGGTGCTAAACTAACACAGGAGTCTATCCCTCACTAATCACTTCAAGGGCATGCTTACCAACAATTCTGCCTCAAAAAGTTTGCTCTTTGAAATTATCTCTTCAAAAAGTTCAAGTCGTCCATCAGATAGGTCAGACTCTACAAGTGGGCCACAAACACAATGTGCCCAGCAAAAGAGGATGCTAATTGCACACTGAATAAATTCTGCGGGGCCCACCCGTGATGTATTTCTCTTATCCACGCGGTCCATCCATTTTTCCAGCTCATTTTAGGACACGAGCACAAAATTCAAGGTAAGTATTCAATTCCAACTGTTTCATGTGGTGTGGTCCACTTGAGCTTTTGATATGCTTGAAGTTTGTGCTAGTGAACTAAAATGAGCTGTCAAAATGGATGGACCGCGTGGATAAGAGACATACATCACGGGTGGGCCCCACAGAGATTACTCGGTACGGTACTGGTGCGCAATCCGCGTCCAACAAAAGATGGCCATATAAACTTCAAACCCCGTGAACCTTTTCTTACTCATCCATTTGTTTCTTGCACTATTGCTCAGCTGATGCCTGATTTATGAACAACTCCGATCTTCCCCACACACAACCTATTTATTCACATGCAAGAGTAATACCACACGTGTAATTATCAAACATAGTACAGCTGCGATTTTTCACAAGTGCAATTTTGGGGGCTCTGGATATCTCTGGATATATTTTTTAAAACCCATTTTATCGCTTAAGACAAAAGGCTGTTAGACCTATGGCATGCTCCCCTTCCAAAGCGAAAGCGGATTGGCCGTTTCCCGGATAACACCAAGTAGTGGTTAACCCAACCGTATGGGGCCCAACTTTATGTATATTTTGTATATCCCCTCAGTTCATATGTTGGTATACCTAATTTTAGGATGTGATCCCAAATATTAAGAAGATCCAAATCTCAGCTGGACCATAACATTACAAACAGTGATGAATGACCATAAAAAACTTTTTATGGGCAAAAACCGTTCTGGATCAATTTGATATTTGTATTTTCCCTTCGTATCTAGGTCTTATTGACATTATCAACAGGTTCGATGGTAAATAAATATTACTAAAACATTACGAAGGTTCCTTTGGAATTTTTAAAGGTGAGGCACTCAATAAACACTTTTTTTCTATGGTGTGGTCCAATTGAGATATGGATATTATTAATTTTTGAA
Source organism: Magnolia changhungtana (assembly GCA_030180095.1). Classification (NCBI taxonomy): domain Eukaryota; kingdom Viridiplantae; phylum Streptophyta; class Magnoliopsida; order Magnoliales; family Magnoliaceae; genus Magnolia; species Magnolia changhungtana. The sequence continues at coordinate 5,136,232 of JASAUF010000667.1, forward strand.
ACCAAGTTCTAAAAATGGTATGGAGAAACGTATGTACGGCTTGGATATATAACATAATCATCAAAGTTTGCCCCACGGTAAGGGTACCTCTCACTACGGTGTTACCCGGGTAACACCTGATCCGCTCCCTTCCAAAGCCGGGTTGTTATTTGATAGTCCGTCTACCCAATACACTTGATACACAGTCACTTTGAAATGGTCTACATGGAGTATATTAACCAAAATTAAACCGACTAAATTGTGAAACCCATTGTCTTCAAGTTACAGTATAAAAATCAAATTGGTGGAACGATACCTCTGATTCACTAACACTTGTTTTTTAAAAAAAATAATAAGACCACTATTGAACTTTTAATTTCTAACTGATCAATAAATGTCCAGAAAATCAAATATTCAGATAATCAAATAATAGTAACCTTTTTTCACACAAATCTAAATTAGTGGCCATATTTTGGACGGTTTAGTTTGAACTATTTATATGCTAGAATAAGCAATTTTTGAGTAAGTTCTAAGTGCCTGTGTATCATCCATCGCATTTTGGCAGAGTATCAAAGTTTTTTTTCTTCCCAAGCTACAAGCCTATAACACTGCATTGATTATTTTGAAGAAACCCAAACATACATTGCACCAAACATCAGATCTTAGTCAACAAACCATTATCTCCATCTCTTCCAAGAGAGAAGATAGAGAAAGAAAAAGCAAAGATAACCCAACTCTCATCGCTTGCTTTGCTTTCCATCAAAGCACTTTGGTTGTTCCTCCTTTTACACCCAACAATTCCCTACAAGAAATACTAGTCAAAGTAAGACTCTCCCCCACAACCTGCTTCTCCCCTGTTTTGCTTCCCTTACATTTCCCAAGAAAACCATAGAAAATACCAAATTTCAAAAAAAAAATAAAAAAATGGTAGTCCCATGTGCCTAATCATTTATGAAAAGACCCAAAATGATAAGGAATCATCGCTAAAACCCATGACAGTCTGAGCCCATATCGGATCCCAAAACATCTCTCAGGTACAATCACATTCTCTTTATCATCTTCACACCTTAAACAATTACTATTAGATTTCAAGGATTCCGATAAACCCCGACAATCTTTCATAGATTTATTTAAATATTCCTCATCAGAGATCATGTTATTGATCCTGTTCTCTTCTCCATGACGGCAAAAATCTACCTTCTTTCGCTAATTTCCTTTCAAATTCTAAGTGGTATTAGTCCAGAGTGACGCATTTGATTCGGCCATGGCCTCCTTAGACAACCAGCAAACATGGGCACCTTATGAAAACTCCAAGGATTGCTCTCAAGGCTTTTGTAGCCTGTATTGCCCCCAATGGTGCTACATCATTTTCCCGCCTCCGCCTCCGTTCGATCCTCCCACTGAAGATTCTGGCTTGAATTTCTCCCCCCTTGTGATTGCCATCATCGGCATCCTGGCGAGTGCTTTTCTCCTCGTGAGCTACTACACCATCGTCTCCAAGTACTGTGCGAATGCGGAATCGTTGAGGAGGAGGACGCAGCGAAGCCGGGACGATGAGAATGACGAGGGCGGCAATTCTCAGCATGAGCAGTGGCGGGCGGGGACATCGGGCGTGGACGAGGCACTGATTAAATCGATTGCCGTGTGTAAGTATAAGAGGGGAGATGGGCTGGTTGATGGAACGGATTGTTCTGTCTGTCTCAGTGAGTTTCAAGAAGATGAAAGCCTTAGACTATTGCCTAAGTGTAGCCATGCTTTCCATGTCCCATGCATCGATACGTGGTTGAAAACGCACTCGAATTGCCCATTGTGCAGAGCGAGTGTCGTGTCTACTAGTCCTTTGCCTCTTCAACCGCTCCCTGCAGTTCAAGAAAGCATCCCTAATCATGAGCCATCAACAGAAACCCAAGAGGATAACCAGACGATTGTAGCTGCTGAAGATTTAGAAAGTGGGCTGAATGAGTCTAGCATGGCTGGCGAGGTTGTCTCTAAGTCCCCATTTCGAACTCTTAGCGATATGGGCGGCTTAGAGAGAGATATCATAATCGAGATTAGAGATGAGGAGGAGATTCGACCGGTTAGGAGATCTTTTTCGATGGATTCCTCACATCAAGGCCGTGTTTCAATTGCCGATGTGTTGGGAATGGGCACGGAGGAGGACAATAATCAGGTGGGAATCCGGCTCCCAACAGGCATCAGATCATCAAAACGATTGGGAGGAGAGAATAGCAAGGGTAGCAGCAACAGAAGCAGGGTGTTGCATGGTGTAATGAGTCCTATTGCAATGAAGAGATCCTCCTCAAGTGGGACGTTCTTGCTCACTAGGCATGGAAGAGGAAGGAATCCATCTGTTTCCATATTGAACTGATTGGTGTGTATGGAGAATGACAGCTTAACACAGTAGCAAGTTCTTTTTTACTTGGGTGTGTAAGTAAATGAAGCCTAGGAAAGGAGAGATCTTGGGACATTGCATTTGGTGTGAAATCTTACATGGTATGGAGTCCCTAGAAGCTCTTGAAACATGTTTCTATTTCTTCTTCTTCTTCTTTCTTTCTTTTTTTTTTTTTTCTTAAAAAAAAAAAAAAAAAAAAAAAAACCTTTTTTGGGTTTGTGATGTCATGGAGTTTGATTTGTCATGGGTACCATGTTCTAGTGCATTTTTTAATACATTTTTTTTTTCTTTCCTATTTAGGGAGTTGGGGCATTTAGAGATTGAATCATTGATAAGATTGGTTCCACTAAACCTTGTGTTGTACTGAATACTGATGTGGAGTTTGTCAGTGGTTTTGCTTTCTCTGCTTCTTTTGGTTTCTTCCTTTAGATCTCTCCTAACACTTTAGGGAATCTTAGAAGAGGTGTATTCCATTCCTGGCATTTCTCACATGCAGGGAAGAAAGTAATTGCAAGATCTGATACCACATATTCTCGTTCATTCGAAGATGATATGCAACAATGGGAATGCCTATGTTATTGACCTCCACATCTAAGATAAATATCAATATCAACCCATAGCATGAAATCTTATGATTTGAACACAAGGGTGGCAATAGGCCGGCGGCCCGCCTGACCCGACAAGTCCGACCCAGCTTTGGACCTGTCTTGGGCTGTAGGTACATGGGATGATGGGATCAATTTTCAGGCTGGGCTTGGGATGTCAAGTCGTTATAGGTGGACCGGGCTCAACCCGACTTCATATATACCAATGATTGTTGAAACGGTGCGGTTTGGCAACATGGGCCATCCACTATAGTGCCCACCAGATGGACATTCCAGATTCATTAACCATTCCTCACATGCATGGATTGGTTCTTGCCCATCCTAGTGGACTATTAATAAAGATGAATTATACAATGCGTGTCCCACATCTTGGCACGATGTATTGGGGCCCGTGGTTCTGTAATCCAGACCATTGGTCTCTTAAGTTCCACTGAGAATGAACTTTAAGAAAATAACCGGATAGGTTACGAAGAGAAAATACAACAAGTATCCACGTTCAACCTAGAAAGGTTCTAATATTAGTGGCGGGGATCTCTCAATCTGATAAAGTCTTGGGACATGCTCCATCCACTCTAGCAACCAACATATCAATGGCCAAATTAAATGAACCATGGCCTCACCACTAAGAATTGGAACTGTACTGTGTAAAGATGTTGGGATCATATTAGATGATTCGTATATATATATATATATATATATATATATATATATATATATATATAGAGAGAGAGAGAGAGAGAGAGAGAGAGAGAGAGAGAGAGAGAGAGAGAGAGAGAGAGAGAGAGAGAGAGAGAGAGAGAGAGAGAGAGAGATGGATACTTTTGTTAGAAAAGTACAACCTGGAATACTAACTCCTATGTGGCATTTGGCTGACCAGGGATGGTTAGCCCAAGCCTGGTCCGTTCATCTATCTGGCTAGGGGTGGCAATATGAGCTGGGCAATCGGTCAGTAGGCGTTTGCTCCAGCTTGGCCCTGGCCCTGTGGGCCGGCTAGCTAGGCGAGGTGAGGGCAGGTCTTGCAAGGAAAAATATTCAAATGATCAACAATTTATAAAAGTTCAATCAAAGAATTCACTACGTGAGGATCCCACCAGAGCGCCTTCTACTTCTAATTCCGATAGGCGTTTTTTAATCCGTCATTGTACAAATGGTTCATGAGAATTGCTTACCAGTGTCTTCAAATCTCCTATTCTTACAATATATTGCTGGCCCACTTGATGATTAGACTAGATAGGCCATTCGTAATTGGCCCACAAGCAGCCCGTCGAATACTAGGTCTAGATTTCAAGCCTGGGCTCAACCCACCCTCAAGGCCAAGTTTAGGGGTCCCTGCTCTGGCCCTACATTGCAGGCCATCTGGGCCGGGCTGGGTCTGCCAGCTAGCCCATTGCCACCTCCATTTTTGGCCTGAAAACTCAAGACCAAGGAAGCCTGCCATGCCTGATCCTGAGCCGTGACAGCCATAATTCTAAAAAAGAAGTTTTACCAACCATGGCCTATTTAATGGAAGGACTGATCTTGGACCTCATCCAGAGGCCTAAAATTCAGGCCTGGTCTTTAGAAATGTTGAAGCCCATTGCCAGCCTTTGTCTCCTTGTGTTGCATGCATGACACTTGGAATTTTCTGTTGTATTGTTAACTTCTTTTAGCTGTCTGTTTGGTAAAATGACCAGCCCAATTATTCAGACAGCAGATTCCACCTTACCAATGTCTTGGATGTTGGCCACAATTTTCAGCACATGTAATGCTGCAACAAACGTGTGGGGTTGGCAAACCTCTACTATAATTACAAAAGAAAAATGAGAACTGATCACCCGTAGGCTATGCACCGCAAGAGTGGTACAAGACATTCGCAACTCTTAGACCCCATTAAACGGGGAGAGCTAAGAGATATATTGGACAAGTTTTGACGAGTTCAAAGCCTTAAAAACAAAAATAAAAAACTCGTACCACCCTTTGTGGTGCAAGCGCCTGTAGGTAATACGTTCGATCTCCTTATAAAAAGAATGAAAAGAAGTTCGTTTTGACTCAGTGTCAACTCAGTATCGAGCACGTGTTGCCACCCACGGGCGCCAAAAATAAGATACAAATAATGGCCAACGTTTCATGGCCAAATGTTCATGAATTGGACGGTTGTGATCATTTGATGGGGAAGAATTTCAGAGCATGGAGGTTAGGAAGACTAACATGCAGATGTTACAGTTGTATACAGCTCCTTTCTCACTGTACAAGGACTCTAGCCCAATGATGGGAGCGTTGGTTGACAACTCGCATCATTTTCACACGAGTGGCATGTGAGTAGGATATCCGTGCTTTGAATCTGGTGGGACGCACTTAGTTGATGCTCTGGCTAAAAGTAAGACCGTTTCAATCCTTGTGTGGGCCACGGTGTACAAAACAAAGGGATGGCACAAGTATAAATTTTTTTTTATGTTTTTTTCCCATCCATTGGTTTCTACATCTGCCCAATTGAAGAGTTAAATAGCCTGAGTTTTACGCCAAAAGATCTAAGAAGTTAGGCCCACCTGATGGAAAGCTTGTAACTCGAATATGCTTGCCGTATCGCATGCATGTAGACGGCCGGGGCTCTACTTGCATGTGGACGGTGGACCTAATACTGTACAGTCGGCATTTGTATGATATTCAACTGGCTTATTCATCAATATCACACAGCGATCCCATGATCCTGAACATTTAAAAGAGTTCAACTAACATTTCAATTTTGATTTATCCTCCACTTTTGAGGTCCTGTCAACGAACGATTCATATTATCAAATTTACATTCCAGGTGTGCAAAATATACCCAAATGTATCAATGGGCCGGGCTACGACTGGGCCAGCCTCTGTCCAAGCCTGGCGAACAATGTAGGAGCTCGGCCTGAGCAGGTGACAAGACAAAATACTCAAGCCCGAGCCTGGCCTGAAATGTTTATTTTGGGCCTGAGCCCGAGCATGAGGGTTGGTCCAGTTGGAGGATAAAGAGAGAGATGGGAATGTGGGTTAGAGCAGCAACACAGAGTAAATGAGAAATTTTGCATATTGTGTTTGTTATGGTAAATAAGAATTTTTGCATGTTGTTGTTTATGTTACAAAATTACCCTTGTAAACCTTGATAGGTTGGGCTGGGCTGGGCTGATGGGCTGTTGTACACGGTCTAAACGCAGCTCAATTAGGAAAAGGACTTGAATTGCTGATACTCCAGCCAAGCCCATCCTGAGGTGGGCAATGATTCCCGATAGTCCAGCCCTACCACTAAGTGACGGAATCTCCTCTCATTTCAAATTATTGGGGGAGTTATTTCATACTCTGGCCTTGTATGACACTCGATACACAAGCACTTTAAAATTGTACAAGTGATGTACATTAACTAAATTAAACCTATTAAATCGTGCAACCCACACTTGTTAAAGTCACAATTCCCAAAACAAGATTAGTTGAACAATTCTGACCTTGATTTGTGGAGATTGTTGAAATAAACCCCTGTGATATTTCATTCTTAACCCTCCAATAGATGTCTTCCAATCTGCTAGTTAGATGATTTTTAAAAATTAGCATTTGGTTCATAATATTACCAAAACCAAGACCCATAATTTGAACGATTAATTGGAATCACACGTGTGTCATGCGTGAGAATACTAACACATGTGAAGGATTGGGCACAATCGATTTCAAACAAGGGAAATCTATAGAAGAAGTATAGTTGGATTCTAAAAACATGAAAGAAAAATTAGAGATTGTGTTGAAGAAGATAAGGTTTCACACCGTGAATCCTCAAGCTAAACCCTTCATTCAAGGGCTCTAGTTGTTAAAGATTGGTCACCTTAAGTTCTTAGAGACCCACAAATCTAAGGGCCTATTTTGATACTGCCAAATAAATAATTTTTTAACTTATGCTAAATTAATAAGTTTTTTGACAAGCACTATTGACGCGGGGGAGGTCGAGCACCGTCTTCCTCAAGAGGATAAGTATTCCGAATCCACGAAACTTCTCTGGACTCCTTACAGAGACTTCTCGAATCCACAAGGAAAGAAAGCATAAAATAGAAATAAATTCTAATAAATTCGAAATTGATTAATGAATCAATAAAAAAGAGTTCACGACCCTTTAAATAGGCATACCAAGCAATGGAAAAGAAATCCGAATCAAACTACAACTAAAACTCTTAGAATTTGCGACTTATTATAAATAGTAAACTTACTATTTATAGACGGTCGTGATGTCTATTAGTGCGTAAGGTTTTCGGCCAAAAATAGTAAGTGTCCTATTTGGCTTCACGAAACCGTTCTCCTAATTATTCTAAGCTCTTTTCACGTTGGGCGCAACTCCTAAAGCCCAACGAATGAAGAGTTATAATCAAACTAAAACTTACTATTTATAGTAAAAACGAAATTAAAATAGGTAAAAGACCGTCGATCCAGGGGTTTTTCGCAATTCCGGGCGTTGCAACCCAGCATAGCAGGGTTGGTTGGCTAAAGTAGCTCGTTCTACCCCAAAATCATATATTTTACGTCAGGTAACTCATTCCGGATTGCAAGATACACGCGATCTAAGGTCCGATGGTCCGGATCACTTCTGTCATCGACCGGGCCTTTTTTGATCCATCTTGGCCATGAAACTGTCCGCGTCCCGCTCTACATTAGTCCCCTCCACTTCAAAAGAACTCGTCCTCGAGTTCTCATCCTACGCCGGTTCATGATACTCCGTCAGGTCCGCGACATTGAAAGTTCGTAAGATCGCCATGTCATCTGGAAGATCAACAACATAAGCATTGTCATTGATCTTTCGGATGATTGGTACCTGTCCAATCTTTTTATTCTTTAACTTGTTATACGTTCCGGTCAAAAATCGTTCTTTGCGCAGATGGACCATTACTTGGTCGCCCAGAACACTTTTTTTCATCGATGCTTATCTGCTTACTCCTTATACTTTTCATTCAAGGCATGTAGCTTGGTTTGTACCTCCGCATGAATGCCCATGATCTTATCAGCCATATGTTCTGTTGCAATGCTCATACTTGGGAGCTTGGGCAGAGGGACCAAGTCTAGTGTGTGGTGAGGTACTCGTCCGTAAATAACCTGGAATGGGGATTTTCCTATCGAGTGATTCACCATATTGTTGAATACAAACTCCGCTTGAGACAAAGCCAAATCCTATTGCTTCGGTTTTTCTCCTGAAATACATCGAAGGAGGTTTCCCAACGTGCGATTCATAACCTCAGTTTGATCGTCAGTCTGTGGATGGTAGGCGCTATTGAACTGAAGTCGTGTATCGAATCAAGTTCACAAAGTCCGCCAAAAGTGGCTTATGAACTTCGTGTCACGGTCAGAAGTAATAGTATTGGGAACCTCGTGTAGCCGCACAATTTCTCTGAAGAATAGATTCGCCACGCGTATTGCATCGAGAGTCTTCTTGCATGGAATAAAGTGCGTCATCTTAAAGAAACGATCTACTACCACAAACACTGAATCCATGCCACGTTATGTTCGTGGGAGACCAAGCACGAAGTCCATAGATAAATCCTCCCAAGGGTCGTCAAGCATGAGTAACGGGGTGTAGAGGCCCGTATTATGAGATTGCCTCTTGCAAGTCTGACAAATATAACAACGTTGGACTACCTTCCCACATCACGTACCAATTGCATCCAGTAATACCGTTCTTCCACAAAAGCTTGCGTCTTGTCTCGCCCAAGGTGTCCACTGAGGCCACCTCCATGTAGCTCTTAGATTATCTGTTCCCTTAACGAACTGTTTGAGATGCACAATCGATTTTCCTTGAAAAGGAACCCGTCTTACATATGTAAGTCACCGGGGTGACCTTCTTGGCATCTAACTCATGTGTCCTTTAAGTCGTCGTCATCGGCATATGTCTTTGACGCGCTCAAACCTGACAACCTCATTGTTTATAGTGACTAACAAAGTTGCACGGTGACTCAGTTCATCAGCTACTTTATTCTGTTGCCCTGACTTGTGTTTTAATACGAACGTGAATTCCTGCAAAAACGAGATCCATCTAGCATGCACACAGTTAATGTTAGCTTGACTATTAATGAATTTGAGAGCTTGATGGTCCGTGTAAAGTATGAATTCCCTTTAAATCAAATATTGTCACCGGTATCGCAGTGCCTGGACCACCGCGTACAACTCGATCTCATATGTAGACCACTTCTTACGTGCATCGCTAAGTTTCTCACTATAGAATGCTACCGGCCTACCTTCTTGAGACAAGACTCCCCCAATTCCGACATATGAGGCATCACATTCGACTTCAAACAGTTTGTCGAAGTTGGGAAGTATAAGAACCGAGGTCGTGGATAATCTGCGCTTAATTTCGACAAAGCTCCTGTCGGCTTCGTCAGTCCACCGAAACTGCCCTTTCTTCATGCAATCTGTGATTAGTGACACAATGGTACTGAAATTTTTCACGAATCGATGATAGAATGTCGCCAGTCCATGAAAACTTCGCACTTCGTGAATATTTGTGGGAACCGACCATTCTCTGATTGCCTTCACCTTTTCCTCATCCACTCGAATGCCCGTGAATGTTACAACAAAACCCAAAAACAATAGACTATCAGTCATGAAGCTGCACTTTTTAAAATTGAGATACAGTTTATTTTTAATGAGCACTTGAAGGACCTTCTTAAGGTGTTCCATATGGGTGGTTTCGTCTTGACTATATATATCAAAATATCAGCGAAATAAACCACAACGAACCGCCTAATGAAAGGTTTCAGAACTTAGTTCATTAATCTCGTAAATGTGCTAGGCGCATTCGAAAGACCGAAGGGCATGACCATACATTCGTATAATCCTTCCTTGGTCTTAAAGGTCGTTTTTCACTCATCACCCGGCCATATTCAAATCTGATGGTAACCGCTCCTTAGGTCCAATTTAGAGAATATTTTTGCACCATCTAGCATGTCCAACATATCATCCAACAGTGGTATAGAAAACCTATATTTTATAGTGATTTTGTTGATGGGCTGTCGACACACATGCACCAACTCCCATTTTTCTTTGGAGTTAATAGAGCTGGTACAGCACATGGACTCATGCTTTCTCGAATAAGACCCTTACGGATCAACTCCTCTACTTGTCCCTTTAAAATCTCGCACTCATTCGGACTCATTCGATAATGAGGACGATTAAGTAAACTAGACCCAAGGACAAAGTTGATATAGTGTTGGATATCCGGCATGGGGGGTAATCCATTGGGAAGGTCATTAATGTAGAGCGGGTCGCGGACAGTTTCATAGCCAAGATGGATCAGAAAAGGCCCGGTCGGCGACAGAAGTGGTCTAGACCATCGGACCTTAAATCGGGCGTATCTCACAATCCGGAATGAGTTAGCTGACATAAAATATATGATTTTGGGGTAGAACGAGCTACTTTAGCCAACCAACCCCGCTACACCAGGTTGCAACGCCCAAAATTGCAAAAAACCCCTGGATTGACAATCGTTTCCGTGTTTTAATTTCATTTTTACTATAAATAGTAAGTTTTAGTTTGATTATAACTTTTCATCCGTCAGGCTTTAGGAGTTGCGCCCAATGTGAAAAGAGCTTAGAATAATTAGGAGAATGATTTGGTGAAGCCAAATAGGACACTTACTATTTTTGGCTGAAAACCTTGCGCACTAGTAGACATCACGACCATTTATAAATAGTAAGTTTACTATTTATAGTAAGTCACGATTTCTAAGAGTTTTAGTTGTAGTTTGATTCTGATTTCTTTCCCATTGCTTGGTACCTCTATTTAAAGGGTTGCAAACTCGTTTTTATTCATTCATTAGTCAATTTCGAATTTATTAGAATTTATTTCTATTATATGCTTTCTTTCCTCATGGATTCGAGAAGTCTTTGTGAGGAGTCCAGAGAAGTTCCGTGGATTCAGAATACTTATCCTCTTGAGGAAAATGGTGCTTGATTTCACGTCCTCCCCTGCGTCAGTCATTCGGCCAGATTTCTTTGAATTCATGTAGCAGGGGCCTTAGTCTTTCAGGGATGATGGCAGGCTCGAGTTCTTCCCCTTTTACAATTAATGCATAAGTCTGTCTTATTTCCTTGGATTCTTCCACAAAGTCTCGTATGGTTAAGAGAAAACGACCCTCCACTTTAGAAGTTTCAGGTGGTCCCTCTAGATCCATAGGGGGCCAATATGGTCTTCCGGCCATCCTTAACGAAGATATATATGTTATCTCGCCCTTTATGAGTGGCGTCATGGTCAGATTGTCAGGGTCGATCGAGTAGTATGTGACATGCTTCCATGTCAACCACATCGCATACTACTTCATCCTTATAATATTTGTCAATTGAAAAGGACATGGTACACCGTTCAGTTACCTTTGTTTCGCTAACCTTCTTGATCCAACTGATTGTATATGGAGAAGGATGACACTCCGTTTTCAATTGTAATTTTTCCACCATGACTTTGGATACAACGTTCCTGCTGCTTCCACTGTCAATGATCACGTTACAAACCTTTCGATTCACCGTACACCTAATGTGGAAGATGTTATGCCGCTGTAGATGCACTTCTTTTCTTGGCGCATATAATAGTCACCTCACGACGAGCGACTCGTTGTGATCTTATTAAACCCAACTTGAATCATCTGCCTCATCCTCGGTGGTATGCTCCTGTTCTTTAATATCTGGATCTTCATAAGCATTATCAGCACTACCATCATTGATGGCGAGGTTTGCCACTTTTCGCTGGGGACAAGTATTTGATAGGTGGCCCGGTTGGCCACAACGATAGCAGTTGTCGGGCCTTGGCTGAGCATAAGGGTTCGGGATTCTACTTGGGCGAGCAGCAGTCGATACACCCCTTTGGGGTCTAGCCTGATCTCGGTTCTCAGACATAGGAGGTTGAGTGCGTGCTCCTACGGGCTCCTTCCCCTTGGGCTGCGCAGTTCCCTGGGGTGGACCTACCACAGGGATCCTTTCAGTAGGATAGGTCTGTGTGTTAGGACGTTCAAGTTGCGCTTCTGCCCGAGTAGCCAACTTGATCGCATCATTCATCGTCCATATGAACTGCATCTGGACCCGATCCTAAATAGCCATACGCAATCCACCGTTGAATCGAGCGACTTACTACGATTCAGTCTCAACCAAATCGTTACGCGCCGCCAAGCGGTAAAATTCTTCTACGTATTCCCTCACCAACCGACTAACCTGTCGACAATTTTGGTATTGTTGGAATAATACCTGATCGTAATTGTTAAGGAGGAATCGGGCACGTAGTAGCTGCTTCATCCGTTGTCAGGTGCAGATTGATGTTTTCGTTTGCCTGGTTCGAACGAGTTGTAGTTGTTCCCACCAAGCTGAAGCTCCTCCTTTCAGCTTGTAGGCCACAAGCTTGACCTTCTTTTCTTCAGGGATGTCCATATAGTCGAAAAATCGCTCAACTTCAGAAAGCCAATCGAGAAAATCCTCAATATGTAGTTGGCCATTGAAGCTAGGAATATCAACCCACATCTTGAATTCTCGATTTGTTCGATCTACTCGATCGTCGCCAGGTCTGAGGTATTGGAAGATTATGTCGTCGATTTCCTTCTCACTGGAGCCCCTTCCTCAGGAATGACCCTTGGATGCACTGCCGGTACTATCATGCAATCAGGGCGATTACGAGTCTCAGCAATTGGCGGTAGAGGATTATCACCAGAAACACAGAGTTGCCTTAGGTTTTTCGCCAAGAGATCCGCTATGCGGTCGATGGAAGCCTGTAGCCCTTGCATGGCTTGCCGATTCTCTTGTTGTGCTACTTCGAAAGATGCCACCGTTAAAGGTAAATTTCCTGGAGCACCACCCATAGGATTGTTGCCCGACCCGTCATTAGAAGTCATCGATCCGAGGAGAAACCTCGCTCTGATACTAAACTGACGCAGGGGAGGACGTGAGGTCGAGCACCGTCTTCCTCAAGAGGATAAGTATTCTGAATCCACGGAACTTCTCTGGACTCCTCAAAGAGACTTCTCGAATCCACGAGGAAAGAAAGCATAAAATAGAGATAAATTCTAATAAATTCGAAATTGATTAATGAATCAATAAAAACGAGTTCACGGCCCTTTAAATAGGGAAACCAAGCACTGGGAAAGAAATCAGAATTAAACTACAACTAAAACTCTTAGAATTCGCGACTTACTATAAATAGTAAACTTACTATTTATATACGGTCGTGATGTCTACTAGTGCGTAAGGTTTTCGGCCAAAAATAGTAAGTGTCCTATTTGGCTTCACGAAACCGTTCTCCTAATTATTCTAAGCTCTTTTCACGTTGGGCGCAACTCCTAAAGCCCAACGGATGAAGAGTTATAATCAAACTAAAACTTACTATTTATAGTAAAAATGAAATTAAAATAGGTAAACGACCGTTGATCTAGGGGTTTTTCGCAATTTCGGGCGTTGCAACCCGGTATAGCGGGGTTGGTTGGCTAAAGTAGCTCGTTCTACCCCAAAATCATATATTTTACATCAGGTAACTCATACCGGATTGCGAGATACACTCGATCTAAGGTCCGATGGTTCGGATCACTTCTGACGTCGACCGGGCCTTTTCTGGTCCATCTTGGCCATGAAACTGTCCGCTACCCGCTCTACATCAGTCCCCTCCACTTCAAAAGAACTAGTCATCGAGTTCTCATCCTGCACTGGTTCATGATACTCGATCAGGTCCGCGACGTTGAAAGCCCATGAGATCGTCATGTCATCTGTAAGATCAATAACATAAGCATTGTTATTGATCTTTCGGATGATTGGTACTGGTCCAATCTTTTTATTCTTCAACTTGTTATACGTTCTGGTCGAAAATCATGCGCAGATGGAACATTACTTGGTCGCCCACCTCGAACACTTTTTTCGTCGATGCTTATCCGCTTGCTCCATGTACTTTTCGTTCGAGGCATGTAGCTTGGTTTATACCTCCGCATGAATGCCTATGATCTTGTCAGCCATAGGTTCTGCTACCATGCTCATACCTTGGAGCTTGGGCAGAGGGACCAAGTCTAGTGTTGGTTGGCTAAAGTAGCTCATTCTACCCCAAAATCATATATTTTACGTCAGGTAACTCATTTCGGATTGCGAGATACGCCCGATCTAAGGTTTGATGGTCCGGATCACTTCTGTCGTCGACCGGGCCTTTTCTGATCTATCTTGGCCATGAAATTGTCCGCGACCCACTCTACATCAACTATTGTATAAGTAACTCATGTGACGAAAATTACCTATTCCTACATGATTTTTTTTGTCTTGCTTTTAAACTTTTAACTTTTCAACTTATGTTTTTATGTTGGATGGTTCATATCAAATAAGGCCATGCATGATGAGTTATCCACATCAAAGAAGGGGCTCATGCGATGGGTGGTCCACATCAATGGTCAGGCCCACTTGATAGACGGGCTTCATCAAAGGTGGGCCCATATTATGGATGACTCACATCAAAGTGAGCTCACATAATAGATTGTCCACATCAAAAGTAAGGCCGGAATGTTGAATGGGCCACATCCAAAGTGGGTCATACATGATGGATGACCCACATTGAAGGTGGGGCCTACACGATGGACGGTCCATGTCAAAAGTGGGCTCCACATGAGGGGCAGTGCATGTTGAAGGTGGCTCCACATGATGGACAATAACATTGAAGGCAGCCCCAGATAATTAAGGTTCACATCAAAGGTTGGCCCCTAATGATGAATTGACCACATCCAACGCGGGACCTGCATGATGGACGGGCAATGAAGGTGGGGGCCACACGATGGACAATACGCATCAAAGGTGGGCTTCACGTGACAGCCAATGGATATTAAAGGAAGGCCCCACATGAGGACAATTTATGTCAAAGGTCAACCCCTGATAATGAATGATCCACTTCTAAGGTGGTACCTGGACAACCTAGTTTAAAGTTGGGCCCTACATGATGGATGGTCCACATAAGAGATGAGTTCACATGATGGACGACACACATCCAAGGTGGGTCCCAAATGATGGAAGCCCACATAAAAGATGGGCCTCACAAGATGGATGGTCCGCATTGAGAGTAGGTCCCACACGATGGATGATTCACATTGAAGAAAGAACCAAGGTAAGCCCAATATAATGAATCGTCCACATCAAAGGTTAGGCCCACATATTGGATGGTGGATATTGAAAGTGGGCCAAACAAACTTGAGGGATAAGTACTTATATGATGTTGGATGCCAAACATATTTTTCTACTTTTTTGTTGATATGTTGTTTATCAAGCATACTAATATGTAGAATAAGTATCAAGCATACTAATATCTAGAATAAGTAGAAACTAGTAAAAGGTACTTGAGGTATAAATTGTTTATGTAAATTTATGATCCTAACACTGCTAAAGTCGATTTTTCTAGAATCCTAATTCTATAAAGAGAGAGTTGGGGGTGGCTTGGGCCCATGTGGGAATGACACAAACAACTCAATGGTAGAGGAAAAGAGAGAAAGGAAAATCAAGGGAAAAGATCAGGGAATAAAGGGGTTACAACATGAATGAGAAAAAAAATAATAATAATAAGAGAGGGATGCAGGGAGCGAAAGGATGCTAAAAAAAGTGAATTCAGTGAAAGATTGGCGTGGGAAAGAAAGTGGGCTACATATGGAGGAGACAAGGGCTACGTACAGAAAGAAGTATGCATGAGAGAGGATTTCTGCAGATAAAATTTAAGCCATTGAGTGGCTTTCTACGGCTAAAATCCAGAGTACATAGGCAAGTGGTCACACTTTTAAATTACTAAAGCACCCATGTCTTTAATATAAATGCTTTCCATGTCCATTAAATTCAAAGTTCATAGGTACCTTAAAACTAATTGTGGGATTATAATTATCCTCCGTTGCTAGAGTAATGAATACACACATACACAACAAAATTCTGAATAAATGATACGGATTTTAGTCACCCAATCCAAACGAACTAAATTCCAATCTGCCTTCCAAACATTGATTTAGCAAATTGATTGCAATAATTTACGATTTGGAAAATCCATTTATGCTGTCTGGCATCTTACCCATTTGCTCCAAAAAAACAAATATTCTGAAGAACGATGGTGTCTCGAAAATGGGAAATTGTTTCTATATCTCTAATAATTCGTGTGAGAATGACCCATCACTCGTCGGTCCCTGAAAATGACCCATCACAAATCGGTCCCTCAAAATGACAAACTCCATCATTCGATCGGCGAATCTCAAAAAAAGTATTTAAAATAAATTAAATTTAAAAAATAAAAAAA
Organism: Magnolia changhungtana; assembly: GCA_030180095.1. Lineage (NCBI taxonomy): Eukaryota > Viridiplantae > Streptophyta > Magnoliopsida > Magnoliales > Magnoliaceae > Magnolia > Magnolia changhungtana. The sequence continues at coordinate 5,152,450 of JASAUF010000667.1, forward strand.
TTTAAAATTTTAAAATAATTTATAATAATAAAAATAAGCGTTTTGAAAGCAGTGTTTTCATAAAATACATCAATGTTTGATCGGGCACCTGCGCTGCGCCTATGAACCGTACATGCGGGCCCCACATTTCCATGATTCAAATAGCTCTGTGTGGATCGACCCGGTGACCTGTGTGACATGGATTGTTTGGACCCGTTCCATGTTTGGGATCCGTCGGGTCAGATCCGAATACAGATCCTAAGATCTGATTTGAAATCCAGTCCGATCGATATGAACCATAGGTTTAATCAGCATTCGGGATCCATCCAAATCTTTGGATTCTTACAGAATCCAACCCGTTCACAGTCCTACTTGTACGGTCGGTCTCGTTGTAGACGGGAAAAGTCCGAAAAAAAAAAAATCCCAACAACCATCATGAGTGTTTCTAACTAATCATTTTCAACTGAGACCGTCCAATTGGCTAGTAGGATCCTTATGAGGGCATGACTCATCCGTTGATGGGGCCCCACCAGATCAATGGCTTTGGTTACAGAAGATGCACCCCAACTGTTACCATGGTGTCGTAGAACAAATGAGATTCAGTTCCAACAAACGTGGGCCCATGGTCAGGTACTCCAGTCCAGTCAACCATTTAACTCGTACCTGTCACACATGCATGAACCAAACATAAGCGCCCCACACGTGCTGATATGGGTACTTCATCAAGTGGGCCAGTGGTGACCGTTCCTCAGCATAAAAATGTTGCCGATCTACTACTCATCAGGTAGAGCAAAAATATGCAGAAAAATGGACGGTCTCGATGATGGGTAGCTATGAAATAACTTTCAGGGAGCCCGCATGAGGGACCTTCTTGATTAACTTCACGTGTGAGGTTCTCATAACTGTAGCTCGTAGATTTGTGTTAGATTTAAGGCTACGTTGTGGAAACTTGAATATCTCAATTTATATACAAGAGGTAGGAGATATTAAGAGATACTTATATACAATCGTATCCATATATTTTCCTATCTGTAGTGTGTATGGTTGTATATCTGAAACTATATATACATCTTATTCTATTAACAATGTGCGGCTACAAATATGTTTCTTCCATCAGATGAGTGGCCCACATTAACCCGCTATTTAAACATGAGAACAAAAATACAAAATCAACCAAGTTTCACCTAAGTGAAGCAACTCATTTGTAGAAGCCACGTGAGAGTGGGTGGAGCAGGGCCCAAAATGGCTCACAGACCTGATGTTCCTAACAGTCCACCTATGTAGTGACCATTAGATTGATGGTTATAAAGAAAATGGATTTTACCGAAATTCTTTGGAATATTTGATATTCTAAGATAATGCTTTCGCATTTTATATTTACCAAAACATCTCTATAACAACACGTTTAGAAAGTTAAATATCTAATTTATTCTTAAGAGAGACCGAAAACCCCATGGCCCGATGTAGAAGCAAATTGCATTTTTCCACCTGCTAAAATCAGAAGACAGGTGGGCCCACCATGATCTGTATCCGAAATCCACTCCGACCACCAGTTGCGTAACCTGATTTTAGGAGCAGGGCTAAAAACTGATCTCCTTTCATGATTCTGGTGGGCCACATGATTGGAAATAGTGTACAAGGCATTCCTCTATGTAGCCCACATAAATCACGGATTACCTTGATTTTTTTAGCCCCAGTGCAAAAAATTTGTGTGCCATCTAATGGTTGGAATATATTTTACATAATTTTTACGGTGGCCTTGTAAAAAATCAATGGTGGGCTTCTCTTTCTACTCTTACCTTTGGTGTGTCCTATCTAAATCGCAAATCAGCCTAATTTCTTAGCTATGGACTAACCTAGAGTTGTACGATTATAGATCTAATGATAGAATCACATATGCATCAAAGTCGGCCCTGCCAAAAATTGGGGATTATACAATGTTTCCAATCGTATGGTCCAACTAAATCATGGATGGAGATAATTGTTGAAAGCTACACCTAAATTTGAGTTATATCATTGGTGGTCGGAGTGGATTTCAAAAACATATCACAGTTGGTTCCACCCCATAATTTATTATTTTTTAATATACATGGCCAAATTTCTTTAAATAGATGAGAGAGGGAAACGCATACTGTTTTTTCCAGGGCCCACATGATGTGTATGTGTTCCCACCACAAGGGGGCGCCTTACTCTCCCAACTATTTAAAGAAATTTCCACAAAAAGCCAGTTTATAAGTGAAAGCCACCATGACGTGTTTCCAAAATTCACATCAACTACAGTGCATTACTTAATTTTAGGCAGAAGGCATAGAAACCATTTCCATTTGTGATTTATGCCGACCACACGGATGGAAATAGCGTGGAGGGTGGGAAACAGTGTAGAGGGTTATGACGACCCTCCAAACTTTTTCCTTCGGTATGTCCCACTTGGATCATGGATTACCTGTTTTCTGAATTGTAGGTCTAAATTATTTCATGACATTTTATGGTTTAAGTGAATTTCATATAATCATGTAGAAATCTGATCAATCCCTCCTCAACTCCTGTTTGCCAGAGCACCTGTGATTTATTATAAAACAAGAGAAGACATTGGGGCTAATTAGGAGTATCCTTGGAAGATAATTATATCTTTATATATTGCAAGTGTATTTATATTTCGTGTAAGAGTTAGGTATATGAGGCTAACCTCCAAAGTTGATTACCGAGAGCCCTCAAGCAATTCATTATCTTCAAGACTATTCATATGATCAGTCCATTTTTAATTATAACAATCATCATAATAGATTTTATAAAAATACACAGTAGACATCTTTCTCCTAACTATTTTCTTTTGATATGGCTCTTCCAATCACGGTGTAGCCTGATTTTTTGCCACAAACGTAAATGGTATTACATATCTCAAATTTCAGACACAAATCATGGGGTGATGGGTGGTGCCCCATAAAAATGTTCTTTCTAATTTCCGAGTGGAAATGTCTTCATGCTGCCCCATAAAAATGTTCTTTTTAATTTCCGAGTGGAAATGTCTTCAAACGGTTGGGAGAGCAATACTCAGTAAGGTTTTTTTTTTGTCCCCCTCCGAAAAAAAAAAAAGTATAACTTTTGATTTAGATGTGTGAAGCCAAAGGAAACGGTTGGGAAAGAAACATGTATTGTTGATTTTTTATGGGCCCCACTGTGATGATGATGTGAAATCCACTTGAATTATTAGACGTCATACAAAAATTTAATCATGGGCTCAAAAATCAGGACAATCCGTGATTTAGGTGGGCCACTCGGAGGGAGACAGTTTGGAGGGTAGGTGTTATCATATACATTGTTTCCAATCATGTGGTCCACCTGAACTATGGATGGAGATGGTTTTTAAGCTCTACACTTAAAATTGAGTCATATAATTAGTGGATTTTAGAAACACATCATGGTGGGGCCTACATAGCTCCGGTTTCATAGGCGAAAAATTGCCTTCGGTACAGGGCATGAAGCGAAGTTTTAGGTTCTACTTTAAGTCTCTCTTAATAATAAATTAGACTTTACTTTTCACCTTCTATCCATTCAGATGAAGTTTTGGTAAATTCCAAACCTCAAAACATCCTCTCGAAATATCATATATTTTGAGGAATTCTCAAGTAAAAATTCCAAAAGAAAATGGTCACAAATGAAAACATTATGCTAGCTATTTTATGAAACACGTACATGTGATAGTTTTCATTCCACACAAAACTACGTATGTATCCATCTAACCCAACATAGGTATGAGCTAAGCCAAAAGTCCTAAAGATGCTAAACCACCCCTGCACAAAAATCCTAAGCCATTCTATTACATTGAATCCCAAATCAACTAAGAAACTAGTTCATCCAACTAATGTATGCAACTTTGACACAAGTGACGATGTGGCCCACAAGATGGACGGTTCCGACAAGCCGCTGCACACTACTTAGGTGAGGCATGGTTGGCAGTTGGTAGCACCCTCATCCTCCAAAACACCATCAGCTTAGTAAAGAAGAGAAGCAGCAAGCAATCTGAACTACAATGCTATTTGAAATTGGCTTAATTAAGACAGAACCACCCAAAAATGGGTTAGATTTCAACACTTAACATTTTTATACACTTCTTATTTTACCACTTTCCATCTTATTGAAGTCACAGCTGTCAGCCTCTTTTTAAAAATGATGAAAATAGCCATAATCAATGGTAACCGTCCATTTCTTCTAGATGCCATCATAGCCACCTTACTAGTGGACCAGAGCTTTTCGACTATGGATATAACCTAATTTGAAGGTTGATCCAATTAATGAACCCCTCAGAAAAGTATTTATGTAGAGTGGCATTTTCATCATTTCAAATATCAAGGGTGTTTTCGTCATTTCCAATATGATGGAAAGAGATGAAATAAAGAAGGCATAAGTGCGGAAATATAACCTTAATATTTTTAGGTGGTTCTATCTAATTAACCCATAAAGGGTGGGTGTATCTCTCAAATTCCCTTGTAAATTTCCAACTAATCTTGTGGACTAATGGCATTTTCGTAGTTTCATGCAAGTTGGGAAACTGATGGCTGGAGAGGTTCCTGCGTTGAGCACAGGTCAGCTTCCTCTTCAATTATTGTTAGCATGTGGTGAACTGCACCAGCAATGTCGTCTGCCGAGCTCAGGTGGCATCCTTCCTCTACCTGCAGTGAGAATGAACATCCGAATTTGAAACTTAGGCATGGAAATGCGAATATTCCCATCACTCAAAAGAGGAAACTAATGCCACTTATTGCAACTACCTTATCTATCCCCACCTTTTTACTACTAGTGAACTTTTATAATCCTGACAGAATGTGACCATTAATATCACCAACCTCAGTTCAAACCGTCCAGATCATTGGCCCAACACATGAACCTAACTGGCACATTGGTCTATTTTGACCAACAAATTAATGAAATGAAGTTGTGGTCGTCCAAGCAATTTTATTTTGGGGCTCTATTCCATTTACAGAGAGACCCACTATTTCAGTGCTTAGATTTGGGTATATATGATAGCATACATGAGCCTAAGTTGCCTGAAAGAAGCTGCCAGGTGAAAATGAGCCATGTTCACATGTCAAAAGTCGTACGTAGATCACTTTAAATATTCTCCATGGTGAAATGATGATTTTATCCATTTTCAACACCACCCCCATCTCCAGCCCAGGCACATAGGGCATTTTCGATGAGACACTAGGGTTCACTACGAATATAGCCCGTGTCGTTCCTTATTGGGTATTGTTTCAGGTGGGCCCCACAATAGAAAACAATGCCAACCAAGAAATTTTGAAAAAAAAAATAAAATTCTAAATTCATGTGGCCTAATTTTTGGGCATCTCCCTATCAGTGGAGGGTGACAAGTATCAACAGGTTGGATGCTACAGCACACCAAAGTAGGCCCCACACAAATAAATATAGTAGAATTAGCATATATTCTACGACTCCTAGAGTAACTGGCCTCTCATTTACCCAACAAAACCATATTAAGCCTTCTAGGTTTCTCACGTCATGCCATCAGCATTCCCCCACATACCCTAACGTGTCAGTCAAATGCAATATCTAAGCTATATTCATAAGGTTGGTGAAGTCATGTAGATGTCCCTGCACAAAAATGGAGTTGCTGGGTCCACTCCATAGGTGGTCAACTAGTCAGAAGCAGGTGGAGACTTCCACCAAATTCCATAAAGTGTGGCCCACTTGACTAGAGTCGCTTCTGATGGATGTATTGGATATCATACACGCGTGCCATGCTGGCTTACATATCATCCGTTCTCTTCTACAAGGGCATCAAAGTTTTTCTTTTTCTTTTTATTTATGGGAATTGTCAAGACCTACTTTTTGGTTTTAACAATTGCAAGAACCTTCCTTCTTTAGATTATTGCGAGTACCTCCTCTCTAACTTACCACTTCATTGTAGAATTCCCCACTGGGTCTAATAGAATATACCATTCTCTTTTTTTAAAAATTACTACTTCATCCCTCTCTCAAAGTAAATACTTATATACCCATGGGCCCACAAAGTGCATGCATGCCTTCAACCAGTTCAATGCAGTCACTCCACCATGAAAATGGGAAACCTGTCAAATGTCTCACCATGTGAATTTTAAGGCTTTTAGATGGGTGTGGCCCACGAGAAAAAAAAAAAAATGAATTAGAATGACTTTTTTAACATTGAATACGTTTGTTGAAGGGCATCGATGGGTGGATTGGGTACAATTCATACATAATGATTTGCCCCAAGTGCAAGCTGAATTACTCCTAAGGCTATCGTATCTTTATTATTTGGTGTAGATTCATAAATAAAACGGGAAGTGTTTTCAATTGTCCTTTGATTATTTCAATTAGCAGCATAGTGAAAAATATTATTCTTGGCAATTTCTAGACTCAATGATTACTAAGTAGATTTTTAAATTTTGAAGTTTTTCTTGGGATATTATGGGGAAATGGTGCTGAAAATAAATTATTAAAATATTTATAGTAAATTAATATATATATATATATATATATATATATATATATATATATATATATATATATTTCTGTAACAAATTCATTAAACTTTTTATCATTTTCGAGACTATCAACGTAAAAACATGATAATTTAAAGTCTGTTTTTTTTATTTTGAAAAAACTGCATAATATCATTTCGCCAGGAGATCTTCGAAATCTTGGTGACGTGCTACACTGATTAGGGCGTAGAAAATTAGAGGGGAGCGTCTCTGCAAGAGATTCCTACGGCACTGAGGTTTGTAAGGCCCACTGTGTTGTATGTATTAAATCCACACTTTTCATCCCTTTCACCCGCTCACTTTAGGCTTGAGACTAAAAAATAAGGCAGATCTAAAGCTTAAGTGAAGCATACAGCAAAAAACAATAGAGATTGAATGACCACCATTAAAAACTAGTTAATATTTGTTTTTTCTTTTTCTTTTTCCTTTTTCCCCTTCATCTAGGTTGAATTGACTTTACAAAATATCCTAGATGGCAAATAAATATCACGGTAGACCCTAGGAAGATTTCATTATTGTCCACTTTGTTTCCTGTAGTGTGTGTAGTTGCAGATCTGCCTCATTTTTGAGATCATGCCCTAGAATGAGCTGCCAAAAGGGATGAACGGCATGGATATAACTGGTACATCACTGTGGACCCCCAAGGGCTTAGTGGCGCAATATTCCCCATCCAGCACACTGTTTAGGAGATGGTGGGCCATCCAAGAAAAATATATATATATATATATATATACTACCCGACGTCTCTAATAGCTCCAATAATTTGTTACCTTTCCAAGGAGAGTTTTGCCATGAAATTTTCGATGAATAGAAGGAGATTCCCTGCCACATTTCCAAGGTCAAGCGGCACTTTGATTCCAAGGAGACTCCCAGTGACGCTTGATACGGAGGCATTCAAAATTTGTCCACGTGGCACCCATTGAACCTAATTAAACCAACTAAGTTGTAGAATTCACCGTCTCTAATTAAGTCACGGTCCCTAATCATATCAACGTCAACATCTAATTAGTGGTCCCTTGTTTGTTGAAATTGGGACCATTGGATATTTTCATTTTTATACGTCCAATAAATGTTGACTAATCAGGTACTCGCACAATCAAGTGAGCTTTATTTTTTTGTTGACGTTACATCTAAACTGAGAATCATATTTTGGATGGTTTAGTTTGATTTAATTGCAGGCCACATGCACAATTAATTATTAAGTGACTGTGTATCATCGATCATACTCTGCCAGAGTATCAAAGTTTTTCTACAAACTAAAACTACAATATTCTTGCAGAGTGTTATGTTTCTCACGCATGCACTTAAAGGTAGCATCCATTTAACCTAAACTAAACCGTCCAATTCGTGGGGCCCACTTTAGATTTGTTATAAACTAAAATCTCCATGGAACTGACGTTTTAGGCGGATTGGTGGATCTCTACTGGAATTTAGTCCACCGTCTAAATAAAAATATAAAAAAATCGTTAATCAAGGGTTAGCGCAGGATTATCAATCTGATTTTCGGGTTATGGCCCACCTACAATGAGTTCTATGATTCCAACGAATTAATATGTGTGATATGTGACGTAGGGTAGGGATGAACGTGATGAGGTCGATCACCGTCTTCCTCAATTATAACTACTCAAGCAATCACGTCTTCCTCATTGATAACTACTCCAAATTTACTGAGCTTCTCTATACTCCTCACATATACTTTTCGATTCCAAGAGGAAAAAGCAAGAAAAACAAAAATAAAAAGGTATGCTAAGCAATTGAGAGAAATTTCACAATTAAACAATAAGTGAAACTCATAGAATTTGCAACTTACTATAAATAGTAAACTTACTATTTATATACAGTCATGATGTCTACTAGTGTGCAAGGTTTTTGGTAGGGGTGCACATGGTTCGGATCCGGTTTCAAAAGGGATGAGAACTAAAGGTGGCCCCCTTCACATGAATGGTCCATGTCAATAGCTGGCAATGACCAATTCATCTATCTCCTTAACTATTCGGTTCCAGTTTCAAAACCTGAACCGAACCGTGTGCGCCGCTAGTTTTTGGCCAAAAATTGGTATTTCGCAAATCCAGCAACCCGGTATAGTGGGTTGAGAGCTAGTAAAAATGGTATCTCGCAACCCGGTATAGTGGGTTGGGTGGCTAAAGTAGCTCATCCTACCCCAAAATCATATATTTTACATCCGACCATGCATTCCAAACTGCAAGATATGCCTAATTTAAAGTTTGATAGTCCGGATCACTTCTGTCGTCGACAGGGCCTTTTCTGACCCATTCCGGCCATGAAACTGTCGACGACACTGTACATCAATATGTCGCCCTGAATGCGTGCATATGAAAACTCACGGCTCTGCCAGCGCAGATATTTTATCTGTGTGTGTGGTCTATATTTAATGTTTCAGATTCTCCAAGTGTCCAATAGAGCTAATTTGACCCATAACAACATGCCAAGCTAGGTGTACGGGAACATTCACCTGTATATGTTACATGATACATGATGAGGTATGGTAAGGCCACTAGCGTGTGTGATTGGTACACTTTAGTCCGAAAATCCGGTCATTTCACTCCCTAGGATGGCCAGCGTGCAAAACAAATTAACGGACACTGCAAGTCTTTATGCAAGAGATACATTTTTTTTTTGTACCCTGGCCCACCACAGGAGTGAACGTCCGGACTTTTGCGTCCTGAAGATCTAAACGGTGGGGACCCACCTGATGAAAAGCTTGGATCTTGCACATGTGTTCCATATTGTTAAGAGCCATTACATGTGGACTTCACAGACCTCACTACATAGAGTATATATGAGAATCTGAATATTTGCATATATGCGTGTATATATGAATAGAGTTATGTGTATGCCTACCTTAACGCTGAAAGAGTAGAGAACAAATGGATCCAAGGAGGTGACACTGAGATGAAGGACTGTAAGTCGGATAGACTGAAATGCGGCTACCATCTTAATGAGTTGCCTTGATCTTTTCCTTGAGAGGATTCGTAGATTGACATGGGTCTCGATCATCGTAGCCTCAATGTCAGCCACGGCCCGTTGCTTCCCAACCGGATACTCTCTTGGGACATGACACCAAGAGTACTGAGGGTAGGTGAAGAATTGTGCGAAAGGAGGCGAACCCAAATCATTGTCGCTGGCGGTGGTTGTGCTAAGGGTCATGTCATGTTCTTCTCCTCTCTCTATATTTTGTTGCTGCAGTATTCTCTTACGAGCTTCTAGAGATTGGAGGTGTTGCTCAAGCTCCTTCACGAAATCAATGGCGCTGCCTACAACGGAAGCTTGATCGCTCTGTGACACAGCACGAAAAAAAGAAAAAGAAAAAGAATTAAAAAACGAAACCTATCTGCCAATAAATATTTTATAAACTTTATAATTTTTGGATTTATAGTAGTACATACAGTAGAATATCTAAGAATCTACTACTGTATATGCAGTGTGTGTGTGTGTGATATGTGGCCAATTAATCCACTGTTTAGAAAGAAAATACAGAATTTGTTCAGATTGCACAGCCCATTGTGAGACTCATCACATCAACGGTTTAGATTGCTTAACCCCCAGGGCTCAACTTCAACAGACTCAAGTCCTGAAGACAAAAGTACAAACTTTTGGCCCATGCACTGTGTGAGACATCAAACATAAAACAAATAAATAAAAATGAATAATGTAAGGTGACTAACCCTCTGTATATAGTATTCAGGCATCAAAGAACGTAAGACGGCAAGATGGTCATTCATCTGTTTACGACGGTTCCGTTCCACAGTAATGTGTGTCATCCGTTGCGTCTCTGCTTCTTCTTTGTTCTTGCAAATCCTAGGCCTTCTCCGTCTCCTCTTCCGACCTTGTGCCGCCGAATTCGGCCTCTGTTCTGCCGTATTGGACGCAGCGAAGCTCCTCAACATCATCGAAGAAGTGCCCAAGTTCACGTGGAGATCGATTGGGCACAACCCATCTAAATGTGATCCATGAACAGCAGCATCGGCGACATTGTTCCCAAACAAGAGATCATGATGGTTGTTTTCAGCGGCTGATATAGTGTCATAGATGATGAGATTGGAATCGTTATTAGAAACAAGTGCCTCTAGTGCCATGGTGCAACCGTGCTACTCAAATCTATCTTTACTTCTAAAATGCACTCTTCTTGCACCTCTCTCATGCATCCATGGCCCCAATACCTTCCAATTGAAGAGACTATGATCATTAAATACCAAAACCCGGCTTTATAAAAGCTTCTCAACCCTGGAAAAGCTGAGAGAGCAAGAGAGAGGTGTACCAAAGTAAAATGGCGACAAGACACCACTGATAGTTTAACATCAATTTCAAAATGATAGGGACACATCCTCGGATGGGGCAGGCACGTAAGGACATCCAGACCATTTAAGTTGCTGGGGACGTTGTGGATGGAGCACTACAGAAAAAAAAATTATATAGATCAAGCGATCATAACCAATAAATAATTTCCCATCGAACGGATGGTTAGTGGTAATAAAATATGAGGTCCAAATTCAATGGGATAAATCAAACGGTCATTATCATCTTCTCAGTGTGAATAATTGAATATGCTCCTTCTAAAGCAAGATCAATCATTTGGGAGGTATGGATTTCCCATACAATCATGGCATGTGATGGACGACGGATCACCAAACTCTCATGGTAGTCTAGTTCATGAGAAATGAGATGGAGGCAGTTAAAACTTCAAAAAACCAAAAAAAAAAAAAAAAAATGTGTGTAGGGTTAAAAGAGAAAAACTTTGATACTCTTGCAGACTAGGATCGATGATACATAGGCACTAGGAAAGTGCACACGTGGCATGAATTTAGCTTAAATTCAACCATCCAAATCACGTAAAAACAAATTAAATGCCCCATAAGTGGCTTGATTTACTGACCTGATGAATGGTGGACATTTAATGGACTTTTTTTAAAAAATGGCAGTCCAAATTCAAGCAGAAAATGTCCATTAATCAGATTTCTGGATCATTCAAAAGATATGATTTTTGGCTGATGACCTATCTACATTAGATCATTTAATTTGGACGGTTTAGTTTAGGTCAATGGATGCCACATGAAAACATCTGATTGCCTGAGTGTCAACCACCACACTCAGCCAGAGTCGCAAATAACCCGAGGAGGTTAAAAGGGGGGGGCACGTGAGGAAGTCAGTAAGACGGTTGTGCGTGTCGGATTCAAAAAGTGAGGTAAAAGGGCGACCTCTTCCACCCTTGGTTTTCCCAGATCACAGATCCTGTCAAGCACTGCAACAATCTGTCGCCTTTTGATGGACCCCAACTCCATGTGGATATGCATACAAACAAGATAATCAAGCTGGTAAAAGCTACTGTAAAAATAAAAATATGACTGTGGTTCGCAAGAAATGACTGCCTTTGCATACCTTACGTTCTAAAAATAACGATAAGAAATAATACCCATTTTCTACAAAGAAAAAATGATTTTAAAAAAGGGGGAAGTGATTTGATACTCTGAGAGATTGTGATGGTTGATACGCAGGGAATCGGAATTTAAAAAAAAAAAAAAAAAATTACAAATGGCATATGTTAAATCGAAGTCAAGCTTTCTAATTGTGGGACTCACTTCATATAGGTCACCATTCAGAAGTCAGACTGGTGGAACAATCTTAGCCTCTGATTCCTGCACACATTTCCCCAAAATGGGACCATTGGCTATTTTTCATCTCGACTGTCCAATAAATGTTCAAGAGTTGACTACTTTAAGTGAAAAAAGTAGTATAACTTTTGGACCAGGATCCATCTAAAGTGGGGTCCACTGTTAGGATGGTTTAATTGGGCTTATGTGGCACTGTATGCCACGTGTACAATTGTTTAATGGCTGCATATTGAGTCTATTGACCATCACTCTGCCAATGTGTCAGAGTTGAGCTCAACAATATAAAGTGAGTTTTACGTGTTGTGCTGCGTTATTTTGAAGGGAATTTTACAACAAAAAAAAATAAATAAATAAAAAATAAAAAATAAAAAAAACCTACCTACTTATTATTGAATTTACATTCTGATGCATTTTCAAAAAGTTTTCAATAAGCTAACACGTTAATTAAATTAATTATCATTGAATTTACATTCTGATGCCTTTTCAAAAAGTAAGCTAACACATTAATTGAATTAATTATCATTTGTATACCTTCTTAGATTTTCCAACAGGATATTAGTGAGGGTGCGAGCATAAGAATCTGCTGTGAGGTAGGCTCCACGGTGATGTTCACGTGAAATTCACCCCTAACGACTAGGTGTGTCACCCAAGTTAGATTAGGGCCTAAAAATCATCCCAATCTATATTTCAGGTTGACTAGAAGATTGGAAATAGGGCAAGCGTCCACCCCTCTAAACCGTTTCCCTTGTTGTGGCCATATAGGACTGATTTTTGGGCCTCATGCCTAATTTAAGTACATCCATTTGTTGGAATTGGTTCCATATAATCATCAGGGGTTTTTCTGTAAAAATCAAGGGTAGACTTTTCTCCTCCAACTGTTTCGTTTGGAGTGGCCACCTGAAACACAAGTTAGCCTATTTTTTGACATTTGGGCCTAACATGGAATCATACATTTAATGATTGGAGTGGATCTTAGGTCTTAGGTACACATCATGGTGGCCTCATAAAAAATAAGGGTGGACATCCCATAAAATTCCTTTTTTTTATTGATAAGACCAACCAATTGGACCACTGTTTATGGTACACCCTAGTCATAACTTCCTACTTATTGACCGTGAAATCCATTATTCTTTCCAATAGGTTGGCACCACTTGTGGATTGCCTGGTGAAAAAGTTATCACTACCTACTAATCAAGTGGACCACACTATATAAAATAATGTCTAGTCATTGATAAATAGCAAAATATAAATGTGGTACACTCAATTAGTGCTACTAATGAGTTTTTTGAAAGATGATATTGCTCATGATGCGGAAACCTACGGGCAGGAGTAGAGCTGTACACGAGCAGATTAAGGCTCGAGTACTCACTCGACTCGACTCGGAATACTCAACTCATACTCGACTCGTCTGAGTTCGAGCCGAGTACGAGCGGGTTTCATCTACTCGTTTAGATTACGAGTAGAGTACGAGTCTGGAGGTACTCGACTCGGTTCTCGACTCGTGTACTCGACTCGTACCCGTATATATAAGCAAAAAAAAAACCCTACTTCACTCACCTAGTCACCCGTTATTTTTAAGCACCCGCTCAAAACCCTTTTTCCCTTCAGCGGCCGTTTTCAAAAAAAACTCCCCCTCTCTCTCTCTCTCTTTCTCCCCTCCCTTTCCCAGCGTCGTCCAGCCATCCCTCTTCTTCCATCTCTCTCTCTCTCTCACTCGCCCGTCCACTGTCCGGCGGTGCTAGACGCCCGTCCCCTGTCCGCTCGTCCCTGCGGCCTGTCCGGTGACGGAGCTCCTCCCTGCCACTCGTCCGGTGCCGCAGCTCGTCCCTGCCAGGCTGCCACTCGTCCAGTCGTCCGTCATCGCCCGCCTCGCACGCACCGCTGGTCGTTCTTGACTCACCACAGTATGTGTGAGTTTGATTTTTTATTTTTTATTTTTTATTTTTTATTTTTAGAAATTATTTAATATATGTTAATATAGAAATTGTTCGATTTCTACTCGTAGTTGAACTCGCCTCGAAAACTCGGACTCGCCTCAACTCGTTTACTACTCATACTGGGCTCATACTCGGGCGAGTAGAGTACGAGCAGGGAGTCCCTGCTCGTTGGCCGAATAGAGTCAAGTACGAGCAGCACTCGGGTGTTAAGAGCCGAGTACGAATAGGGCGATACTCGACTCGACTCGTGTACAGCTCTAGGCAGGAGGGATAGCTTACGCATGTGAAAGGTTGGAAGTCATCAGCTGGTTGGAAGTCATCAACGGGTTGGACCGTAACTTATAATCCAACAAGTTGGACATGAGACCTTATCTTTTTTATGTTTTCTTATTAGAACACTGCCAGACAGATGTCTATCCTTATTTTTTATAGGGCCAACTACAATGAGTCTATGAGATCCAGTGTGACCACTAGATTATAATCTCACTCTGGGCCTAGGGAAAAAGATTCAACCTTACCTCTAACTCAAGTGGGCCACACCAAAGGAAACAGTTGGGATATAGATGTCCACACTTGATTTTCCAGGGCATATCATGATGATAATATAGAATTCACTCCAACCATTAAATGCCAAATTAAAATTTAAGCTTGGGGCCTAAAAATTAAGTCCATCATTGATTCAGGTGAGCCACACCAAGGGAAACAAATCGGTGGGTGAGTGTTGCCTTGTGTAATGTTTCCAATCATGGATGGAGATTATTTTGGGCCTGGGCTTAATGCATGCATATCGCGTGCTAACCCCAACAACATGTAGCTATGCGGTGAGGATTATATGGGGCCCACCATAATGTATACATTTTCACCCACGTACATCTGTTTTGCCAAACTCATTTTAAGGCACGAGATCAAAACCAAGTTGACAAGCTCAAGTTGACAACACCACATGAAATAGTGGGGACAATGGCATCCTTAGTTAAAACCTTCCCAAAGCCTATGTTGATGTTTATTTGTCATTTAACCTGTTCATAAGGTCACACCAACCTAGATGAAGAAGGGAAAACATAGATATGAAATTAGATCCAAAACTTCCATGGCCCTCAAGAATTTTAAAAATACTAATATTTAATTCCCATTTTTTCTTACGGTGTGATCTAGTTGAGCTCTAGATATGCTTCAATTTTATGCTAATGCCCTACAATGAGCTAGAAAAATAGATGAACAGCAAGGATAAAATACATACATCACAGCGGGCCCCACAGCCCTGACACTAAGTAGCATGTGGGGTCAACATGCAATCCACTTCCAGGCCTATCGTGGGGTTACATACGTAGTGGCAGGAGTGGATTTCACATAAACATCACGATGGGGCCATTGACTAGTGACCCCTTTCCTCACATGGCCCATCCTGACCCGCTTTAAAGAAATCCAAGGGACGGTACTCTAGTGATAATTACTTAAATTAGGTGCAGTGTGTTGGAACCTTTTTAGAAAAGAGAGTGAAATGTAAATTCTATACTAAGTAGGTATTCTTTTGTAAAATTTCCTTTGTTTCGAAAACAAAGAAATGCAAGAGTGAGGATGCTAATGTATTATAAACCCTATAACTAATAAGATTGGTTACATGTCAAATAATCCTAGCCGTCCCACCTTATGAATGTGGAAACACAAGAAAGTTGCCGCAATATGCTGTTTATAACCACCCAATGTATAGAGGCCTTTTTTCACGACAATGCTCTAAGCCTTTTAGACCCTCTGGGGATGGACTATGGATCTGATGAATATGATGTCCAATTGGCTCACCTTCTTGTGTGTAGCTCATACAAGAGGTGGCCAGCAATCCGATAGTCCAGATCCATTGCCGAAGTGCATCTATCCAGTATTCTTAGGATACATGCATTTATAGCTGATAAAAATCAATGTCCATAAAAATTGTTTGTTCTCATCAAACTCAAAACCTCAAAATAAAAATAAAATAAACGGAAGAGAGATCTGGAGATCTCATTTTACCAAATAGTGCCCCAACTGATTTGAAATTACATTGGGCGACTTTTTAAGGGGTGAAATCACCAATATATATATATATATATATATTTCCAGTGGTAAAGCTGCGCATCGTGAGGCCAGTATGTGAATGGCATTGAACCCGTCTAAACATATGCACAGCCGGCCACCATAATCACATGAGCTAAAATTCTGGCAACCAAATTTAATTGGGCTACATGTGAATTTGCATGTTTTGGGTCATGTACATTCTTTTATGGTGTGGCCCACCTTATGGATGGATCATATTTATCTTTTGTCTGATCATCAGGGTGAGTTGCATTTGTTGAACCGGTTGGACATATACACATGCCAGGTGGTCCCCACAATTTTCAACTTCACGACTTTTTCAAAGAAAAAAAATGAAGAGGGCATTTTGGTCATTGATCCCTGTAAAGGGAGCCAATTAGATGCAACCAGGCCTCACCCAAGACATTGTGGCCCTTACCTTGGGGCACGCCTTGATGTAAGTATTCTACGTCCTCGTTGTCCCTCCATTTTGCCATATAATTTTAGAGCATGAAGCCAAAAATGAAGCATTTTGTCATGTAATTTTAGATCATGAAGCATATTAAAATTTCAGGTGGACTATATTATAGGAAGCAGTAGTAGTTGAACGCCACACTATTAAAAGCTTCTTAGGGTCACTTTAATGTTTCTGTAATGTTTATTCGCCATATGATCCAACCTATTGATAAGGTCACATAAACCCGGCTGAAGGGGTAAAAAAACAAATATCGACCTGATCCAA
Organism: Magnolia changhungtana; assembly: GCA_030180095.1. NCBI lineage: Eukaryota > Viridiplantae > Streptophyta > Magnoliopsida > Magnoliales > Magnoliaceae > Magnolia > Magnolia changhungtana. The sequence goes on from JASAUF010000667.1 coordinate 5,169,305, forward strand.
AAATTTCAGTCCATTATAAGTTGTTAATGGTCATTCACCATTGCTTCTTATGGTATGATACACTTGAAATTTGGATCCACTTCTTTTTCAGCTCATACCCTAAAATTATCTAGCAAACAAATGGACTACATGTATATAAAATACATTTATCTAGTAAGGACCTCCCCTAAGCCACTCCATAAAAAATAAAAAATAAAAAACACCACAGCAGAATTCTGAGTACGGGAGGGCATTATTTGGTAAAATCAGAGCTAGTGAGGAATTTCAGGTTAAAATCTCAAAAGGGTAAAGAAAGTAAAAAAGAATTCAAAATACATTGAACGCTTTCTAAAGAAACCAGAAAGGTGGTGATGTGGCCTTCCCAAGGGGGTAGAGAAGCTTAGCTAAACCAAGCAAAACCATAATTAAAAGAAAAACAAAGAAAAAAAAAAAGGAGAGAAAAAGGAGCAGTACATGTAAGAAATATAGGACAGGTTGTATACATTGAAAATCGATTCCCTTATCCAAGTGATGAAGACGTTTGAAAAGGAGGGGAAGGAAAGGTTTGAAAAATGGGCCTTGGACCATGGTCCACCAGTGTCAGGCCCTCTGCAGGGGAATCCATGTGACCAACAGCACCCACCCCCCTCGATAATCCCATCCGTCCACAGAAATCATGGGACATTCAGGACCAAACTCCCTTTCCTCTTTCTCACACCATTCCACTCCCTCTATTAAATACCCATCAATCACCTTCACATACCCCCACTCTAATGCGAATGCAGCTAACATTTTATCTTCCTTTCATCTCTGTGTATTGTCTTTGTATCTTTCCTCACCCAACATCCACTGCTACGTACAATGTATGGCCTTTAATACATATTCATGTGTACGCTTTTGGGTGTATCCACCTTGTCTTTGCATTTGGGACCTGGAGACTGGAGTACTCATTTCCTTTTCCTTTTTGGGAATGGTGAGTATACTCGAGCGGGTTCTCTTTTCGCACGGTTGGCAATGCCGCACGTGCCAGTGGGATCCATGGGGTCCTTGGCTGAGAATTCAGGATGGTCTGTTCATTGGTTTGGCCATGGATGCATTACGTAAATGGACGGTTGAAAGATATTCAGTGGCCTGAATAATGAGTGGGTCCACCTGGAGTTTGAGATGGGGAACTTTCATTGCGGCGGGGACTGATGAGTGGTACGGATCTAGTGCATGTGTTCTGACATATGTGGCATGAAGCTCTCCCCTCGATACTGCTTTTCGTACGTGTGGCTACGCTGCCGTTGGTTGGACCTTGCGGTGTCGGATCCTTGGAATTCAAGACGGTCTGATCATTGTTTGGGCTGTGGATGTATGAGAGTAAAGGTACGGTTAAAAGAAATTGGCCAACGGTCTGTATCCAGTGCACCTACGTGGTATGCATAATTAGTGAATCCACCTGAAATTTAAGATGGGGAAATTTCATGGTGGGTGACAGATGATGAACGGTCCGAATCTAGTGGGCATGTTCCGTGTTGGCACACGTTGTGTGAACCCCTCCATCCATCTCGAGCTACCTATTACACATGGTAGGATTTCGCTTACTTCTCGGATAGGAGAGTGAAGTGATGGGTTTTTTTGACCCATCTTCGATCAGTCGAGAGCCTTACTCGACTGGTCAAAGGCTGGTGGTCGACCAGTCGAAGATTCGAGTCGTGACTTCGACTCAAAGTCCAGCGAGTAATTTTGCTATTTTTTACTGTAGCTACGACTAGTCGAAGGAATGTTCGACTAGTCGAAGAGGAATGTTCGACTAGTCGAAGACTAGGTTCGACTAGTCGAAGGTTACGCAGTTTGTTCCACGATTTTGCGCGAAACTGCAAATTTGAGTCCTTTCGCAACAGAGATGCGGAATGGAGTTTCCTAAATTATAAAAGGGGTTGCCTAAGATTTTTCTAGGTACAGCAAGAGGGTTTCCTAAAGCTTTACAAGGGATTTGCTAAAGGGTTTAGGGCTATCAAAGGTGAGAGAGAAGGAGAAAGAGAGAGAGGAAACTTATAGAAGGGAAGTTCTGCTCGTGGAGGTTTTCTACTGTGCAATCTATATCTCAGCGCTTCTATGTCCTCATAATCGGTTAGATCTCTCCGTTTTCTCTATTGCTCTTATTGTTTATCCACTCCTGCGTAAGTGAAAAAGATTGTAACGTTCTACTTCATAGTGGATTGTTGATCTGGACGAGGTCCCGTGGTTTTTACCTCTTTGAGGGTTTTCCACGTAAAAATCTCTTGTGTGGTGTGTGATTGATGCTTTGATTTATTTCATTGTTTTATTATCCATAATTCTGGTTTGTTTCGGGAGGCTAGATCCTAAGGTTTGTGCCAGGCATCCCAACAAAGTGGTATCAGAGCTAAGTTTATTGAACGGGTAGGATCAGTTTGAATTATGGAAGGTGGCTCAATGATGATCAGCCTCTATGGTTCTAACTGGACCATATGGAAGGCTAAGATGGAAGACTTGCTTTATTGCAAGGACCTATATTGTCCAATCTTAGGCATCTCAGCAAAATCCAAGGATATGACTGATGATGATTGGAAGAAGATAGACCGAAAGGCGGTGGGGTTTATTAGACAATGGTTGGATGATTCTGTGTTCCACCATGTGTCTACGGAAACTTCAGCCGCAAGCCTATGGCTAAAATTATAAAGTGTATGAGAGGAAGACAAGTAGAATAAGATATTTCTGATAAGGCGACTTGTGAATCTCAAGTTCAAGGATGGTGGTTCTGTGGCCGAGCACATGAATGAGGTCAGCAATATAGTGAACCAACTCACCTTTATAAAGATGGTCCTGGATGATGAATTGCAGGCTTTACTATTGCTTAGTTCATTGCCTGACAGTTGGGAGACATTGGTGGTATCTCTAAGTAACTCCGCGCCAGACGGAAAGATATCCATGGAACAGGTAACCAGTTGTCTCTTCAATGAGGAGACAAGGAGGAAGTCTCAGGGGTCTACTCAGCAAGAGTCTCTTGTGACGCAGAAATGGGGGAGAGGAAAGAACAGGAAGGGCGGGAAGGTCCGAGATAAATCAAGAGGCAAGTCGAGTAACAGAAAAGATGTTGAATGCTGGAACTGTGGCAAGAAGGGCCACTACAAGCATGAATGTCGTGGTAAGAAGAACGACAAGAAAAGAAAATGAAAGGAAGATGAATCAGATTCCATTGCGGTCGCTTCAGATGGCGACATGGTAGTTATTCTTTATACAGATCATGACGTATGTCTCACGGCTACAAGTCAGGACACCGACTGGGTGATAGACTCGGGAGCTTCTTTTCATGCGACTCCACACAGGGACTCCTTCACAAGCTACAAGTCAGGTGACTATGGGACTGTGAAGATGGGAAATTCTGGCGTATCAAAAATCGTGGGAGTCAGTGATATTTATGTGAAGACCGATGTGGGCTGCACATTGGTTCTCAGGAATGTGAGGCATATCCCAGACCTTCGCCTCAACTTGATGTCGACGGGAAGGTTGGATGATGATGGCTATGAAATCCAGTTTGCTGGTGGGCGATGGAATCTCATCAAGGGTTCGTTGATCGTGGCTAGAGGAAAGAAGTGTTGCACCCTTTACAAGGCAAGTGTCAGTATGTGCAAGGGTGGATTGAACGCAGCGGAAGATTCAGCTATTGACATGTGGCACAGGCGTCTAGGCCACATGAGTGAAAAAGGGTTTCAGCTACTAGCGATGAAGCAACTCCTTCCAGATGTGACAGGTACACCTCTCAAAGCCTGTCTTGATTGTTTATCAGGGAAACAGCATAGAGTTTCATTCATTAAAACTGTTTCTCATGTTAATAAAGAGCATGCATTAGATTTGGTTTATTCTGATGTTTGTGGTCCTATGAGGACAAAAACCTTGGGTGAGGCATTATATTTTGTCACTTTTATAGATGATGCATCTAGGAGGGTTTGGGTTTATGCTTTGAAATCCAAGGACGAGGTCTTTGGTGTGTTTAAATTGTTTCATGCTATGGTCGAGAGAGAGACAGGTAGACCATTGAAGTGCATCCACACTGACAATGGTGGTGAATACATTGGCGACTTTCATGAGTACTGCAAGTCCCTGGGTATACGGCATGAACAGACGGTTCCCAAGACCCCCCAGCATAATGGTGTAGCTGAGCGAATGAATCGCACCATTGTTGAGAGAATCAGATGCATGTTATCCCATGCGAAGTTGCCCAAGATGTTCTTGGGAGAAGCAATGCGCACGGCGGTGTATTTGATAAACAGGTCTCCATCAGCCCCATTGAATGGAGAGTACCTAAAAAGGTGTGGACTGGACAAGATCCATCGTACAGTCATCTCAGGGTGTTTGGATGCAGGGCATCCGTTCACGTACCAAAGGACGAGAGGTCCAAGCTCGATATGAAGATCAGGCAGTGTGTGTTCTTAGGGTACGGTGATGAAAAATTCGATTACAGGATATGGGATCTGACCGAGAAGAAGCTCGTCAGGAGCAGAGATGTGGTTTTCTTTGAAGATCAGTGTATAGAAGACATTGGTAAGCCAGAGAAGAATCAACCTAGTTCAGGTGAGTTAAAGGATATGGATCCGGTTACTCATCCCGTGGTGCCTGATAACGGGGGAGTACAGCAAGGTGCAGAGGACGAGAGAGTTCCTTCAGAAGATGGACTGGGGGGAGCGGCCCACTTGATCCACTGTCGAGCCACGGGTGAGGAGGTCATCAGGGACAGGAGACGGTAGTCAAGAGGTACTCGCCACATGAGTACATTATGCTGACTGATGGGGAGAGCCAGAAGATTAGGCCCTAGCCGACGAGCATAAGGGGGAGTGGTTGAAAGCTATGCAAGAGGAGATGGAATCCTTGCATAAGAACCACACCTATGATATGGTGAAATTGCCTAAGGGCAAGAAAGCTTTAAGCAACAAGTGGGTGTTCAGAAAGAAGATTGAGCAGAAGAATTCACAGACGAGGTTCAAGGCCAGACTTGTGGTGAAAGGGTTTGGTCCAAGGAAAGGCATAGACTTCGAGGAGATATTCTCACCAGTGGTGAAGATAACATCCATACGGATGTTGCTTGGGTTGGCGGCTAGCATGGATCTGGAGATAGAGTAGTTAGATGTTAAAACTGCTTTTCTCCATGGTGACCTGGAAGAAGAGATCTACATGCACCAACCAGAGGGGTTTGAAGTCAAGGGCAAGGAGCATATGGTGTGTAGGCTGAGGAAGAGCTTGTATAAGCTGAAACAAGCTCCATGGCAATGGTACAAGAAATTTGACTCGTTTATGTTGAAACATGGGTATGACAGAACGGAGTTGGACCACTGTGTGTTCACGTGCAAGTTCTCAGATGGTGATTTCTTAGTTCTGCTGTTATATGTTGATGACATGCTCATCATGGGAAAAGACATCAAGAAGATTGGCAGGCTCAAACAGGAGTTGGGCAAGTCTTTTGCGATGAAAGAATTGGGCCCGGCTAGACAGATCCTAGGAATAGAGATAACCCGTGACAGAAGCAGCAAGAAGCTTTGGCTGTCACAAGAGCGGTATATTAAGAAAGTCCTAGAGCGATTCAATATGAATGCAGTGAAGCCGGTCAGTACTCCACTGGATAGTCACTTCAGATTGAGCGACAAGCAGTGTCCCAAGACGCAGGCAGAGGTGGAAGAGATGCAGAAAATACCCTACGCATTAGTTGTAGGAAGTTTGATGTATGTTATGGTGTATACACGCCCAGACATAGCATATGCGGTTGGTGTTGTCAGCCGGTACCTTGCCAATCCTGGCAAAGAGCATTGGGCAGCGGTGAAATGGATACTACGGTATCTAAGAGGCTCATCCAGGTTGAGCCTATGCTATGGTGACGGAAAACCTGTGTTAGAGGGCTACACAGATGCAGATATGGCAGGTGACATAGACTCCAGGAAGTCTACATCGGGGTTCATGTTCACGTTTGCAGGGGGAGCGGTTTCTTGGCAGAGCAAGCTACAGAAGGTCGTAGCATTGTCGACGACAGAGGCTGAATACATTGCAGTCACAGAAGCATGTAAAGAGATGCTTCGGATGAAAAGGTTCCTACAGGAACTTAGCCTAAAGCAGGAGAAGCACGTGGTCTATTGCGATAGTCAGAGTGCTATACACTTGAGCAAGAATCCAAGTCAGCATTCTAAGTTGAAACACATTGAGATACGGTATTACTGGATCAGGGATACTTTGGAACAGAAGGTATTACAGCTTGAGAAAGTCCACACGGACGATAATGGGTCAGAAATGATGACTAAGGCTTTGCTCAATGGCAAGTTTGAGGTTTGTAAAAACCTGGCTGGCTTGAAGAAGGTGGATCCCTCTTGGGTCAAAAGGGAGGAGATTTGATGGATTTTTTTGACCCATCTTCGACCGGTCGAGAGCCCTGCTCGACTGGTCGAAGGCTGGTGGTCGACCAGTCGAAGATTCGAGTCGTGACTTCGACTCAAAGTCCAGCGAGTAATTTTGCTATTTTTTACTGTAGCTACGACTGGTCGAAGGAATGATCGACTAGTCGAAGGGGACCTACGAATAGTTGAAGACTAGGTTCGACTAGTTGAAGGTTACGCAGTTTGTTCCCCGATTTTGCGCGAAACTGCGGATTTGAGTCCTTTCGCAACAGGGATGCGGAAAGGAGTTTCCTAAACTATAAAAGGGGTTGCCTAAGGTTTTTCTAGGTACAGCAAGAGGGTTTTCTAAAGCTTTACAAGGGATTTGCTAAAGGGTTTAGGGCTATCAAAGGTGAGAGAGAGGGAGAAAGGGAGAGAGGAAGCTTATAGAAGGGAGGTTCTGCTCATGGAGGTTTTCTACTGTGCAATCTATATCTCAGCGCTTCTATGTCCTCATAATCAGTTAGATCTCTTCATTTTCTCTATTTCTCTTATTGTTTATCCACTCCTACGTGGAAGAAGATTGTAACATTCTACTTCATAGTGGATTGTTGATCTGGACGAGGTCCCATGGTTTTTACCTCTTTGAGGGTTTTCCACGTAAAAATCTCTTGTGTGGTGTGTGATTGATGCTTTGATTTATTTCATTGCTTTATTATCCATAATTCTGGTTTGTTTCAGGAGGCTAGATCCTAAGGTTTGTGCAAGGCATCCCAACATGAAGGAGGGGAGCGGATTAAGTGAGATCCTGGACTCACCTAAGACGGTTCTGCCTTTCTTGTGTGGTTACCTTGATGTATGTATTTTGTATCCACCCCATCTATCAATATTTTAGTTCATTACCCCAAAAATGAAACAGATCCAATTATCAATTGAAATGATCCGAAAAAATAAATGGACAGCGTGATATGGAATACATACATCAAGTTGGTGCTCACCTTAATGGTTGCACCGTCTTGGGCAAGGCTGGGTCTTACTAATCCGCTCCCATGAGGGAGAGGCTTGCTGGACGTAGATTGGGGACTGCCCCGGCCTGTCCCCAGCACATCATAGTCAGGAGTTATGAGGGGCCACCAGATGTATGAGTTTTATGTTAGGACTCGCAGAAACACATAACAAAATCAAGCAAAGTGATTGCAATCACACAATTAAACCTAATAAAAAGACAATCCGAATTTTACATGGAAAAACTCTCAAAAAAAAAAAAAAAACCATGACGCATAATGCGCTATGAAAGCAAAATTACAAGAGATGGTAGATCTTATCGATTCAAACAAACCTTGAATCTCCTTTGAAACCATAACTATGCCCTTGAACTCTTTAGGACACCTTAGAAAGCCTGAATCCTCTTTAATCCTATCACTAATCCCAATTACACCTGGTATATATACTACTCAACTGGAATAGAAAACAAATTTCGCACTTATACAACTCTGCGCGTTCGATGGAACCTTTAATGGCATCGACAGACATCGAAGCCCCATGATGACATCGAAGATCCTTCAATGCCATCGCAAGTAGCAACTTTCAAAGCTATCCAGCAATTAAATAGGATTTTTTCAATTTTTCCGATGGGATCGAGCAAACTGTCGATGATATCAACATCATCCACATCTGCTCGATGGGATCGAGTGGTTTGTCGATGACATCGACAGATACTGTTACAGACAGATTTAAGACATTAGATAATAATCTCCACCATGTCTTCAATCTTCAATATCCATTGCTCCTTTATCACGACCATCTCTAATTGCGTTCCATCATAGTTATATCGTCGCTTCTCGTGCACACTTCATCCTCATTACGGCTTCGTCAAGCCTAGAAAAGTTACACAGAACTTGAACTCTACATCGTCAAGAGCCTTGTGAAAAGTCAACGGATCCCCCTCATCTGTAATGAAGGAAAATGCAGCATTTGAGTTATCCATGTATCTTGCTAGTAACCTAAGATCCCTTCGTAGATTCCTTCTCATAGATAGCTGCTCCACTTGCTCATCTGTGTCTATCTGAACGTTTATAACCGACTTTTCATCATCCTTGCGTTCATCCTTACAGAACAAGGATCATTCGTCAAATTTGACGTCATGACTAAGGATGATTTTCCGTGTGATTCGGTCATATAACCTATAACGCTTCACACCACCACTATAGCTGATAAAGATGTACTTTTTTATTTTTTGGTCCAGTTTATCTCTCTCAACTGACGGTACATGAAGGTAAGCATCGCAACTAAATATTCGCAGCCCTGTATAGTCTACCTGCTGACCACTCCACACTTTCTTAAGAATTTTACAATTTATAACCATTGAAGGGGACTAATTCACTAAGTAGTCAGTCATGTTAACGTCCTCAGTTCACATTTTTTTGTCCGACCAGCATTGTTCATCATGCATCGAGCCTTCTTTAAGGGAGTTTGATTCATCCGCTCAACCATACCATTTTGGTCTAGTGTGTGGCTCATTGTGTTGTACTTTACAATTCCTTCAATATTATAAAAGCGTATTATCCCATGTCATGGCTAAGTGTGCAAGTTACTACTCGGGTATCTTAAGGCATGCATTAGGTCAATTCGACCATTAAAGTTATGGAAATTAAATTTGCTAGGTCATTTTTAAATTTTCAGATTGATTTAATATTTTTATTTTCTGATTAATAACTATTTATTTGTTAAATTTAAATTATTAATTATTTTTATCCAACCATCCATTAATTATCCACCACTCAATCAATTAAAAATTAAATGGATAGATTTTTCAATAAAAATCCAACTGAATCTAGACCCACCATTTATAGACTTTAATTTCAGTTCCCTGTCTTCCACGGCAAAGCTTTTCCTTGTCCAAAAATACTTAAAGGGTAAAAATCTCAATAATTTGTCACGTTACACATAGTGGAGATGTACTTTTGCGGGGTACGATGAATACGATGAATCATGCTTAAGATCCAGCACATACATGTCCCAGTGGCATGCATCTAAGTTAATCCAGACTGTCTCTGTAAGCTCCACATCAGATGGGTGAGGCCCACAAATCTGCCTGCTCACACCATCCTACCATCTAATTGATGGCCATTAATCCAACGGTTAAGAAATAAGAGATTCAAATGCTCAAATTTGTATAGGAAAAATCTGCCATTGGGATTGTTCATCACTAAGGAATTTCCACTGCGTTCTCTACAGTGGGAAACATGTTCCAACGGTCTAGATTCGCATGCACGTATGCCATTTGTTCAGTGGAAGTGTCTGCTTATTTGCCACTTTTTCAGTGGGACACATGGTAGGACCTGGTATTGCTTATACTAGAACTTCAGAAGTCTGAAATTATAATACTCATTCCATACATAAGTTGTAATTGATGAAAACAATCTCTGCACAAAAGAGAAAACTCGATTCTGTTGTGAGTCAGCATACAAGTTGCACTCTAAAGGAATCTAGTGGCTCACTTCTTTTATGCCATGGATTGTTTGGAGATGATCCAAAATGGCATTCGATTAAAGCCGTTAAAAGGATTCAAACATTAGATTGAATCATCATGCGAAGGGGGTGTTCTGTGTTCATTCATCCACCCAATACAAACAGCATACTCGGCTTTCAGTAGTGGGGCCCATGGTTGAGTGATCCAGACCGTTTGTCTAATACAACCATATCAGGATGGACCATGCCCCAAAATCCTCCAGTAGAAAAAGATCCTAGCCGCAGCTACATACGATGTGGCCTCCGAGGCTTTGCACCACATATATTTAAGTTGGTATGTCTGATAAGTGGGCCAAGATTCAGTAATCCAAATCGCTAGTCTTTTTGGGTACCGTAAAAATCTCATCGATGGGATGATCAGAGCCCTACCATTTTTGGCCTACAAATAGACAGGTAAAGTAAAAACAGTCCACGTTCAACTGACAAAACAAAAGTCTCAATGTTGGGAGTCGGTGGTTTGTATCTTCCATTTTTGAGATATGCAGGTTCGCACGTGTTAACATCGATGTCCATGTGTGCATGTTTCGTGGTATGTGAGTGAGGGATGCATTGCATGCACGAGTTGTCAAAGTGTAACTGTTTGTGAAAGTGTAACTGTGTGAACTATGTTGTAATTAAGCCATCTCGATGATTGCAATGGCCCACCTTTCATCTCCTACCCACATCAATCGCTCGTCTACTGCATTTCTAGTCGACTCGACAGCTTAAATGAAAAGATGGAATCAGAACCGTCCGTCCACTAGCCCTATTTTGAATGGCCCATGTTCTAATAATCTCTCTAAAGAATGATGCTCATTCCTCACTACTGATCCGTGGAATTGTATAATAGCTGTTGAATTCGTCTTTTCAATTGTACGTTTTCAGTTATACATCTGAACCGTCAGAAATCAATCTTTCAGCAATAGGTTATTACCATGACCTGTCTAGATTAGCCCCCAGGCATGAGCGGTTTTGATCATTGATTGTCACTTTATAGGGCTGAAAGTTGGGCGGGTTCAACCCGATCTACCCCTGACCGACCCGACATTGGGTTGGGCTTGGCAAACGCTAACCTGATAAAACTTGGGTTGGGCTCCGGTTGAGGTTTGGCAACCCAAACATCAACCAATCAATATATAAGTTTCTTATAAATTAATTATAATTGAGTGCGGGTAGCCTGTGTTGAACGCACCTGAAATTTCAATGCCGTCCGGTTTCATTGGTCCACGTCATTTCCGATGACTCAAGCTAACAAGATACACCGTATTTCTCTCTTCCAAATAGATTGCTTGATACACAATACGGCTTTTAAAGTGGTTGTCCTATATTTTAGCTTGTTTGTTTCAGAAAAAATATTTTTTTTAATGATAAATAACTATATATATAATTAATAATTTTATAAGTATAAAATATAAGACTTGCATTGAAAATATAATAGACTAATGTAATAATGAAAATATTAGCATATATCTACTTGGCCGAACCACTTGAGTTAGGCTTGAGTTTAAAATTCCCAACCCGAGGTTGGGTTGGATTGGATTAGGGTTAAGGTATAGGAACCTTGGGTTGGGCTAGGTTTGACCACCAACCCGGCCCAACCCGACCCAAACCGACCCACTTTCAGCCCTATCTCTTCATCCGGGTTGCGATGCATGCTGGTATCACAGGGCCCGCCAGCCCGTCTTATAGCTAGTCCCACCGTTCGATAGCATGCATGTCACGATCCTGACCATTCATCAGGTAGTATACACTGAAACCAGCTTAGGAAAAAAAAAAAAAAAAAGGACAGTGGCTTGATGATCAGGAACATCACACTTGTACGAGCGAGAGGGATAGAAGAAAGAGTCTAACGGTCCAAATTCCACATACACGTGTGGCTCACTTTATGTGGGTACTGCCCCAATTTTTAGCATACAGCATGTTCACATTGCGCTCCACCACCTAATGTATGGGCCAGATCGACCAAATGGTAGCTGTGAGGTAGGCCCCACGATCTATCAAAACCCAATGAAGATGTCACATAGGACCTCTTAGGTCTCAAAAGAAAGCATCCTCGAATCTCAGAAAGCACATCTTACACTCTGACATGCCCAACAAGGCATACATGTGCTAGATCCAGACCATTCATCAAGTAGGGCCCACCATGCACAGATCCCAGCCCACATAAACCTGGTTGCTCCACTGATGAGGACTCACTTGGGTCAGTAATCTGTGTTCTGTGTATAAATGTGGCCCAAAATGATGAGCTGACCTGTATGGGACATGGAATGCTCATGGTGGGACAGATTGATTAATGGATGGACCCACTTGGTGAATTGCCCCGATCCTATGGATATGATATTTAGTGGGACATTTTACATGTCTTAATAATAAACGTCCATCACCATGTGTTTACACCTGTTTTTGGCATGCGCCAATGTAGACCAATAACAATTCACAACGTGTTGACGCAGTGAGATTTATGTTGACAAAAAACTGATGGGTTTTTTTTTTGACCCGTTGTCCTTTCGCAACTGGGATGCGCAAAGTCCTTTCGCAACTAGGATGCGCAAGTCCTTTCGCAACTAGGATGCGCAAGTCCTTTCGCAACTAGGATGCAGAAAGGAGTTTCCTAAAACTATAAAAAGGGGTCCCTAGGATTTTTCTACGGATATATTGTGTTGATGAGAAAAATACAAGAGGGCTATCAAAGGTGAGAGAGAGGGAGAAAAAGAGAGAGGAAGCTTATAGAAGGGAGGTTCTCGCTCGAGGAGGTTTTTCTACTTTGCAATTTATATCTCGGCCGCTTCTATGTCCTCATAATCGGTTAGATCTCTTCGTTTTCTCTATTTCTCTTATTGTTCATCCACTCTGCGTGAGTGAAGAAGGTGTAAACGTTCTACTTCATAGTGGATTGTTGATCGGACGAGGTCCCGTGGTTTTTACCTCTTTGAGGGTTTTCCACGTAAAAATCTCTTGTGTGGTGTGTGATTGATGCATTGATTATTTTCATTGCTTTATTATCCATAATTGGTTTGTTTGGAGGCTAGATCCTAAGGTTTTGTGCAAGGCCCCCAACAAAGTGGTATCGAGCTAAGTTCATTGAACGGGTAGGATCGGTTTTGAATTATGGAAGGTGGCTCAAGGATGATCGGCCTCAATGGTTCTAACCTGACCATATGGAAGGCTAAGATGGAGGACTTGCTTTATGCAAGGACTATATTCTCCAATCTCGTGCATATCACAAAATCCAAGGATATGACCGATGATGATTGGAAGAAGATGGACCGAAAGGCGGTGGGGTTTATCGAGACAATGGTTGGATGATTCTCGTGTTCCACCATGTGTCTACGGAAACCTCAAAATGCAAGCTAAACATGGCTAAAATACAAGGGTCGTATGAGAGGAAGACATGTTTAATAAGATATTTCGATAAGGCGACTTGTAAATCTCAAGTTCAAGGATGGTGGTTCGTGGCCGAGCATATGAATGAGGTCAAAGCAATATAGTGAACCAACTCACCTCTATGAAGATGGTCCTGGATGATGAATTGCGTGCTTTACTATTGCTTAGTTCATTGCTCGACGGTTGGGAGACATTGGTGGTGTCTCTAAGTAACTCCGCGCCGACGGAAAGATATCCATGGAACAGTAACCGGTTGTCTCTTCAATGAGGAGACAAGGAGGAAGTCTCGGGGTCTACACAAAGAAGAGGCTCTCTTGGACGCAGAACGGGGAGAGGAAAGAACAGGAAGGGCGGAAGGCCCGAGATAAATCAAGAGGCAAGTCGAGTAACAAAAGAGGTTGAATCCGGGCGTGGCAAGAAGGGCCACTACAAGCATGAATGTCGTGGTAAGAAAAACGACAAGAAAGGAAAAAAAGGAAAGATGAATCGATTCCACCGCGGTCGCTTCGGATGGCGACATGGTAGTTATTCTTTCTACAGATCACGATGTATGTCTCACGCCACGAGTCGGGCACCGACCGGGTGATAGACTCGGGAGCTTCTTTTCATGCGACTCCACACAGGACTCCTTCACAAGCTACAAGTCGTGACTATGGACCGTGAAGATGGGAAATTCTCGCGTATCAAAGATCGTGGGAGTTGGTGATATTTGTGTGAAAACCGATGTGGGCCGCACATTGGTTCTTAGGGATGTGAGGCATATCCCGACCTTCGCCTCAACTTGATGTCGACGGGAAGGTTGGATGATGATGGCTATGAAAGCCGGTTGTCGATGGGCGATGGAAGCTCATCAAGGGTTCATTGATCGTGGCTAGAGGAAAGAAGTGTTGCACCCCGTACAAGGCAAGTGTCGGTATGTACAATGGTGGATTGAACGCGGCGGAAGATTCGCCTATTGACATGTGGCATGTGCGTCAGGCCACATGAGTGAAAAAGGGCTTCAGCCACTAGCAAGGAAGCAGCTCCTTCCAGGCAGACGTGATGGTATGCCTCTCAAAACCTGTCTTGATTGTTTATCGTGGAAACAAAGATAGTAGTTTCATTTATTAAAACCGCTTCTCATGTTAATAAAGTGCATGCATTAGATTTGGTTTATTCGATGTTTGTGGTCCTATGAGGACAAAAACCTTGGGTGGGGCATTGTATTTTGTCACTTTTATAGATGATGCATCTAGAGGGTTTGGGTTTATGCTTTGAAATCCAAGGACGAGGTCTTTGGTGTGTTTAAGTTGTTTCATGCTATGGTCGAGAGAGAGACAGTATACCATTGAAGTGCATCCGCACCGACAATGGTGGTGAATACATTGGCGACTTTCACGAGTACTGCAAGTCCCTGGGTATACGGCATGAACAGACGGTTCCCAAGACCCCCCAGTAAAATGGTGTAGCTGAGCGAATGAATCGCACCATTGTTGAGAGAATTAGATGCATGTTATCCCATGCGAAGTTGCCCAAGACGTTCTGGGAGAAGCAATGCACACGGCGGTGTATTTGATAAATATGTCTCCATCAGCCCCGTTGAATGGAGAAGTACCTGAGAAGGTGTGGACTGGACATGATCCATCGTATACTCATCTCGTGAGTGTTTGGATGCAGGGGCATCCGTTCACGTACCAAAGGACGAGAGGTCCAAGCTCGATATGAAGATCGTGGTGTGTGTTCTTAGGATACGGTGATGAAAAATTCGGTTATGTGTTATGGGATCCGACCGAGAAGAAGCTCGTCGGGAGCGAGATGTGGTTTTCTTTGAAGATCAGTGTATCGAAGACATTGGTAAGCCAGAGAAGAATCAGCCTAGTTCAGGTGAGCTAGAGGACATGGATCCGATTACTCCTCCCGTAGTGCCTGATGACGGGGGAGTACAGCAAGGTGCAGAGGACGAGGGAGTTCCTTCAAGATGGACCAGGGGAGCGGCCCCACTTGATCCACCGTTGAGCCACAGTGAGGAGGTCATCTAGGGACATACAACCGTCCAAGAGGTACTCGCCGCATGAGTACATTATGCTAACTGATGGGGAGAGCCAGAAGATTATTCTCGAGGCCCTAGCCGACGAGCATAAGGAGGAGTGGTTGAAAGCTATGCAAGAGGAGATGGAATCCTTGCATAAGAACCACACCTATGACATGGTGAAATTGCCTAAGGGCAAGAAAGCTCTGAGCAACAAGTGGGTGTTCAGAAGAAGGTTGAGCGAGTAAGAATTCACAGACGAGGTTCAAGGCCAGACTTGTGGTGAAAGGGTTTGGTCAGAGGAAAGGTATAGACTTCGAAGAGATATTCTCACCAGTGGTGAAGATGACATCCATACGGGTGTTGCTTGGGTTGGCGGCTAGCATGGATCCGGGAGATAGAGCGGTTAGATGTTAAAACCGCCTTTCTCCATGGTGACTGGAAGAAGAGATCTACATGCACCAACCGAGGGGTTGAAGTCAAAAGCAAAGAACATATGGTGTGTAGGCTGAGGAAGAGCTTGTATGGGCTGAAACAAGCTCCACGGCAATGGTACAAGAAGTTCGACTCGTTTATGTTGAAACATGGGTATGACAAAACGGAGTCGGACCACTGTGTGTTCACGCGCAAGTTCTCGACATGGTGATTTCTTAGTTCTCCTTTATTATACGTTGATGACATGCTCATCATGGGAAAAGACATCAAGAAGATCGACAGTCGAAACAGAGTTGGGCAAGTCTTTGCGATGAAAGACTTGGGCCCCAGGCTAGACAGATCCTAGAATGGAGATAACCCGTGATGAAGCAAAGCAGAAGCTCTGGTCATCACAAGAGCGGTATATTGAGAAAGTCCTAGAGCGGTTCAATATGAATGCAATGCAGAATGGCCAAGACTCCACTAGATGGTCACTTCAGATTGAGCGACAGGCAAGTGTCCCAAGATGAAGGCGAAGTGGAAGAGATGCGAAGAAAATACCCTACGCGTCACCGTAGGAAGTTTGATGTATGCTATGGTGTGTACACGCCCGCATATAGCATATGCGGTTGGTGTTGTCACGGTACCTTGCCAATCCCGGCAAAGAACATTAGGCGGCGGTAAAATGGATACTACTACAGATCTAAGAGGCTCATCCAGTTGAGCCTATGCTATGGTGACGTAAACCCGTGTTAGAGGGCTACGTGATGCAGATATGGCAGGTGACATAGACTCAGAAGTCTACATCGGGGTTCATGTTCACATTTGCGGGGGAGCAGTTTCTTGGCGTGAGCAAGTTACTGAAGGTCGTAGCATTGTCAACTACTGTTTGAAGCCGAGTACATCATAGCCACTGAAGCATGTAAAGAGATGCTTTGGATGAAGAGGTTCCTACAGGAACTTAGCCTAAAGCAGGAGGAGCACGTGGTCTATTGCGATAGTCAGAGTGCTATACACTTGAGCAAGAATCCAAGTCAGCATTCCAAGTCGAAGCACATAGAGATTCGGTATCACTGGATCAGGGATACTTTGGAACAAAAGGTGTTACAGCTTGAGAAAGTCCACACGGACGATAATGGGTCAGACATGATGACCAAGGCTTTGCTCAAGGGCAAATTTGAGGTTTGTAGAAACCTGGCTGGCTTAAAGAAGGTGAATCCCTCCTGGGTCAAAAAGGGGGAGATTTGATGGGTTTTTTTTTGACCCGTTGTCCTTTCGCAACTGGGATGCGCAAAGTCCTTTCGCAACTAGGATGCGCAAGTCCTTTCGCAACTAGGATGCGCAAGTCCTTTCGCAACTAGGATGCAGAAAGGAGTTTCCTAAAACTATAAAAAGGGGTCCCTAGGATTTTTCTACGGATATATTGTGTTGATGAGAAAAATACAAGAGGGCTATCAAAGGTGAGAGAGAGGGAGAAAAAGAGAGAGGAAGCTTATAGAAGGGAGGTTCTGCTCGAGGAGGTTTTTCTACTTTGCAATTTATATCTCGCTTCTATGTCCTCATAATCGGTTAGATCTCTTCGTTTTCTCTATTTCTCTTATTGTTCATCCACTCCTGCGTGAGTGAAGAAGGTTGTAAACGTTCTACTTCATAGTGGATTGTTGATCTGGACGAGGTCCCGTGGTTTTTACCTCTTTGAGGGTTTTCCACGTAAAAATCTCTTGTGTGGTGTGTGATTGATGCATTGATTATTTTCATTGCTTTATTATCCATAATTCTGGTTTGTTCTGGAGGGCTAGATCCTAAGGTTTTGTGCAAGGCCCCCAACAAAAACTTGCTCACATTCGAAGGTATCTTTCATTTCATCTTTATCTTCAACGATAATGCAAGGCACAAGCCATATACATGTTTTGGGGAGTGACGTAGGGGAGAATGTGAGGTCGAGCACCGTCTTTCTCAAGAGGAAATATTTTGAATTCATGGAACTTCTCTGGACTCCTCACAGGGACTTCTCGAATCCACGAGGAAAGAAAGCAGAAAATATAAATAAATTTTAATAAATTCGAAATTGATTAATAAATAAATAAAAACGAGTTCACAACCCTTTAAATGGGGGTACCAAGCAATGGGAAAGAAATCAAAATCAAATTACAACTAAAACTCCTAGAAATCGCTACTTACTATAAGTAGTAAACTTACTATTTATAGACAGTCGTGATGTCTACTAGTGCGCAAGGTTTTCGGCCAAGAATAGTAAGTGTCCTATTTGGCTTCACCAAACCGTTCTCCTCATTATTTTAAGCTCTTTTCACATTGGGCACAACTCCTAAAGCCTGACGGATGAAGAGTTATAATCAAACTAAAACTTACTATTTATAGTAAAAACGAAATTAAAACAGAGAAACGACTGTCGATCCAGGGGTTTTTTGCAATTTCGGGCGTCGCAACCTGACATGGCAGGATTGGTTAGCTAAAGTAGCTCGTTCTACCCCCAAAATCATATATTTTACGTCAGGTAACTCATTCTGGATTGCGAGATATTCCCAATCTAAGGTCTGACGGTCCGGATCACTTCTGTCATCGACCGGGCCTTTTCTGATCCATCTTGGCCATGAAACTGTCTGCGACCCACTCTACATCAGGGAGTAAAATACCAAATGTCATTTGGCACAATTAGCAAGCCAATTAATGAGGCAGCGTGCGCAACACATCAATAAAAACCTACTAAGAAAAAGAATCATATCACAAATCTGGTAACGATTCACCTGGTAAAGTCGTTTCTCACTATCCTAAAATGTGAGATCTTTCCACACATGTTTAGAGGGTTTACGGTGATCAAGAAAATTTTGAATATATGAAGATCAGACCAATACTCGAGAAAATCTGATTCTGAATCAAACCCAAACCAGTAGAGGATGAACACCAAGCAAATCGAGTCCTGGACATGCATCAATCAAAATTAAGAGAATCGGATGATCCAACCCCTCAAAGACCATGATCAAAAGGGAACAAGAGTTCAGAGTCTTGCAAAAGGTGGTTTAATTGGGTCATTCAGATGCATGAATGACAATGATCAATTTGAGGTCCAAGATCAACGGTAGAGGTTCTCCTGATTGGATCATATATATATATATATATATATATATATATATATATATATATATATATATATATATATATATATATATATATGATCCTATATATTCTAAAATAAGGCGTCCACGTAAAAGAAGAGATCTGAAAACTTTCAAATCTACACAGATCTTTCTATTCGAAATGTATGTTGTAAAAGTGGAGAATCCCAAATCAAGAAGGAAACTCAGAGAGAGTTTTGTCGCCTCAACAACCTATAAAATGAACATGTGATGAAGAGCTCAAGGTCAGCCAAATACAATTTATCTTCCTTTGCATCTATCTTTACTTTCTATGTTAGCATAATATACCATTACCTAGTCTTAGCATAGATTGCTACAATCCAGCACCACAGCTATAGTACCATAGGATTATATTAAATGTCCATAACCCTAAGTTGCTAGATCTTGATTAACTAGATTCTTACTTAGGCAATCATCTTTCTAGTTACATCTTGTTTACCATCAACCTTGATCATCTATTCTTATAAACGGATCAGGTATTTCTCCCTCAATTATTTCTCTAGATTGTTTATTATGATACCATCTATTCTTATAAACGGATCAAGTATTTATCCCTCAGTATTATTTAGCTTTCTTTTTATTTAGTTGTCCATATCTATTCTTTTAAGAAATATTTTTTTACAACACAAGGTGTTCCCGCCTCCTTTTAAAGCAAGACTATTCCTTATGGATGCACGTAATCACCCATAACCACATGCATCAGGTAATTGCAATTACTGGTAGGGATGTTCACGAGTCAAGCTAGCTCGAAAAGCTCACTCGACTCGGCTCGAGTCAACTCAGATTGACTCGGCTTGAATGGCCGATTCGAGCCAAGCCAAGTTAATTATTTGAAGCTCGAGTTGAGTTCAAGCCAAGTTCGACCAGGGGGCATTTCAACTCGACCAACTCGACTTGAAGCTTGAACTCGAGCTCGACTTAGCTCAATTAATAAATATATTAAATATTATATATTATATTATATTATATTATATATATATATATATAAGTTTTAAGTTTAAACTTAAAAATCAAAAAAATAAAAAACAAACCCTAGTCTCTACCCGACCGCACGCACCCCCTTCCCTTTCCCTTTCTTCTCTTTCTCTCCCCACTGCCAGCCGCACGCCCGCCCCGATCACCACCACTAGTTTTCATTTCAGCTCCACAATAATATGATTTCAATTTCTTGAGATCTACTTCTTAGGTGAGAAACTCAAGAAATTCGAGATGGGTTCTTCTCAGATTTGTTAGAGCTTCAAGGAAATCCAATTGTCTAATTGGCTAGAGCTCTTTACTTAGATTTCTGATCTGTGTTCTGCTCTGTTTCTTTTCTAGTACTTGGATTTCTGTTGGTGGAAGAAGATCAAGAACAGATTGGTTCTTACAGGTTTCTTTATCCGATTCAAAGCTTTGTTTGGTTTTTTCATCGAGTTTTGCTTTGATTCTCTTAAGATTTTTGAATTTTCATCAATGGAGGAGGATCAAGAACAGAATCCATTACTCTCTCACCCAACAAGCTCGAGCTCGAGCTCGACTCGAACCACTAGCTCAACTCAAACATGACGCGACAGCTTTGGCGAACAAGCCAAGCTTCAATGTTGAGCTTAAGGCCAAGCTCGAGCTCGAGCTCAAACTCGAGTACATCATGGACAAGCCAAGCCAAGCTTGGCCCACCTCGACTCAACTCGGCTCGATGCCCACCTCTAATTACTGGTGAAAGAAAAGTTCTAAAGTCATAACGCAAGGAGAATCTATCATAGAGGACTAATTCCTACACATTCGTAAATCACCTGATCATTAATCACAATTGATAGCCAACTCGATAGCTAGATTTATGAACCCGGTCATGCGCATTCGTTTCGGTGCGAGGTCACCAACATTCTATCAAACATTGAGTTAAGTAAGACTCTGATGCGTCCACACATCATAATCGCATATAAAATTTAAATACATGCCCTTAATTACACATGTAGCCTTGTTTTTTATTGAATTGTGCAAACACCATGGATGGAAGGGCCAGGTTGATGATCAATTCAACTCTCTTGCATCTGCATGTTTACCACGTCAAGGGTCCCTTATCTCTCTTCCTCTTTTTTTTTTCTTTCTTTTTAGAGCTAATATTTTATTTTGATTTTGAGAAGAAAAGTGAGGCTTAATTCAGAGAGAACTATAGGAAACATCTAGGAAGATCCAAGCCGCTCATCAGTCAAGTGCCTCTCAGAAGGTAGATGCCTTGTAGAATAAATCAGGCTACCCCACTTATTAGGTGAGCAACATTGACGCAGGGATGAACGTGATAAGGTCAATCACCATCTTCCTCAGGCATAACTACAAATCCACGGAGTTTCTTTGGACTTGTCACAGAGACTTCTTGAATCCACGAGGAAAAA
The DNA here is from genome assembly GCA_030180095.1 of Magnolia changhungtana. Lineage (NCBI taxonomy): Eukaryota > Viridiplantae > Streptophyta > Magnoliopsida > Magnoliales > Magnoliaceae > Magnolia > Magnolia changhungtana. The sequence continues at coordinate 5,190,489 of JASAUF010000667.1, forward strand.
AAAAAAAAAAAAAAAAAAAAAAAAAAAGGAAAATAGAAAATAAATTCTATAAAATTCGTAATTTGATTAATGATTGTCTGATATCTATGTACCTACATCATTAATATAGCAAAAAAAAAAATTGTAATTACCAAAAATAGCAAATTTCTAACTTTAATAAAAATTCTAATTCTACTAAAACTCTTCTAAAACCTAATTTATAAAAATAAATTTTTAAATAAACTTTTGCTAGGAGAATCCTAGCATAATTACAAGTTATTTTTAAAAAGAAAGAAAAATTAAAATAGAAAAATAGAAAAATATTTAAAAAATCAAAAATAATAATTTTTTTCCTAAAAAATCGTTTTTCAGCTGAATGTGCTCGTTTTCCGATGAAATGGACAAATACAACGCACATCAGTAAAAATTAATAGGTTGTGCGCCACGTAACAATTTCTGGATTAAAAGTTACGGTCTACCTTCTTTTGGCCCAACCATTCTACGAACGTACCAGTGACATTCTACATCATGAATAAACCGAATAAAGGAATTGTTCGAAAGTGGACAACAGTCCACACCAACACACCAACGCGTGCGTCTCATCGGAAGAGGGGACCAGCCTGACTCATGGACCCAGGGAATCTAGGCTCGGGATGGCATTTTTTCTCCACCCATCCACGCCCCACACACTCACACCACATGGGCACTCAATACCTGGTCTGAGTATTGAAACAGAGTCCTGTCTACCACTGAACCATAGAACCGGACCCTATATATGCTAGCGGTTAGAAACTGCTTACAAGCTGCATACGTGACATGCAAATTTAAACTGTCCAAATTATAGTTTCAAGTTTTGGTGATTATGTAATTATGGATTCGGTGGACATTTATTGGACGGTTATAAATGAAAAGGCTTAAATGGAGTAATGTATTGCACGTGTACATTTTCTATGTGCCTGCGTATCAAGCGTCGCACGCTTCCCACTATCATATAACTCGTTTATTTGCAATCACTTGACAGAGGATGTGGACGGAGATGCCCTTCGAAAAGCGTAGCAGAAAACGAACGGCCAGCCCCATTCCGCTTTCGTCGGACGCGGATTTCCTGCGAAAGGCTTTGCAGGAAGTTCCTTCGCTGGAAACTTAAGTGGGGCCCACCTTGATGTTTGTTATAAATCCACCCCGTCCATCCGTTTTTTGACATCATCTTAGAACTTTATCCCAAAATTGAACAGGATCCGAGACTCAAGTGGACCGCACCAAAAGGAAAAGGTGGGTAGGGAAATTCCTACAGTTGAAACCTCTCTGGGTCAACGGTGATGTTTACATGCCCTCGATACCCTTCATAACGTCATTCCTACTCGGATGAACTGAAAACACAAATATTATCCTAATTCAAAACTTTTGTGGCCCACGAATATTTTAACTGTGGACGTTTAATCCTCACGTTTTTGGCCCACTTGAGTATTTCAATTCCTAAAATGAGCTCAAAAAACGGTTGGTGCATTTGCTCGAGTGCACTTTGGAAGCGTATTCGCCTTACACTTTTGAATTAGACACGCATGGGATGATTGGAACTGGTTGGTGCATGATGCCTGATTTGCGATCCTGATCATGATCTAATGGGCCCCACTTTGGATGAGTGGTCCACTGCTCCAGCAATGTAAATCGTCCCTTTTTTTAATTCCAACGCCTTTTATCTTTTGTCTGAAGGCAATTGATCTACGGTTAGGATCTTCTAACCTAGGGGATTGATTATTCAAGAGTTCTAGCCAATCTTCTGCCCCCATCAGATCAACGTTTTGGACTAACGAAACAGGGCCCAACTTATAAGATAGGTCAACGGATGACTAGGCTAATCCAGTTTGGATCTTGATGATTCCATGTAGGATAAGGGCATGTACATATACATGGTCGATGGACTCAATTACACACGTGGTATCATTTGACACGTGTGGTGTAATCCCTTTTTTAAGTAGAGCTCTCACCCAAGGATTAGGAGGGATTTTTAATATTTGTAGAGATATTTGGGACATTTTCAAAATACCAAGTCCCTCACCATTTTTGTCATTTCAAAACTGTCCACATGCAGTGCAGGTGGCACAGCCCTAATGTAAAATTAACTAGACCCTACCCCAACCTAACCCAATTTTTACTGAATCCAAGATAGTAGATCTGACCTGAACCCAACTAGATCCAATTTTAAAACTCCTCAAAAGTGGCTAACTCAAATCCAAGCTGAATGTCAAAAGGGACCGGAGAAATTGCAAGACAGACCAGAGTCCATTGAGTACCTGTGGATACTTGGTTGGCAGCCCTAATCCTCGGCAGACTTTGATCGTTAATATGCAAGCACATGGCATTCGCACATGCACCAGCTCCTTATATCATCTTAAACATCTAAATATTGTTGCATGGTGGGTCATCCATGGTAATTAAGGCCCACCATCTTGACTATCCAAGCACAACAACCATCGTGTATCAATGAATAAAAAATATAGAATGAGTTCCTCAAAGAAACGAAGGAAATCTAAAGAGAAGAAAACAGAGTTTTCAACTAAAAAAAGAACCACAATATAATCACAACTACAGTATCAACCGAAAGAAATTCTTCATAAAAAGAAAGTAAAAAAACAAATGTGCGTTAGATGAACCATGGAATTCAGTTACTAATTAAAAGTATAAAACTGGAAGCCATGTCAAAGATGGAGTTTGAAATTGAGATCTTTGCTTTTACTCTTTGATGGATTCAGCACCGAAAACAAGAAGAATGAGAATCTTCGATTCCAAACCGTGCCCTTGCACAGTCCCCTCCTATCAACAAATTCAAATTTCTAGTTGGATTGGATAATGTACATGTTGTTTTAATTCCACTTGAAACTTTATTGCGAGATCGGAAGTGAATGTGTCTCTATCCTTAATAACTATATGTTCGACTGACCAGTGGAGCCCACCAGATGAGCAGTCCATATCTAGTCCACTTCTGCATAGCATCACAAGGGAATTCGTGTCCAATTAAGTATTATGCGATTATCATTGTGAATTATGAAAGATTGTACCTGGATTTGTTTTATTTTTTATCATTCAACTATTCTAATGTAGGTGTAAATGATATGAGCCCAAGCCCAGTTTGAAAATTGTTAATCAAACCATACATGTCAAACCTAAGCTCAGCCCACGGATGAAGCTAACTGGTCTAAAGTTATTTCGGGTAGCTTCAATTGTTGATTGATGTCTTAAATCCGTAAATCAACATGTCTATCGATGACAGTTTGATGCCATCGAGCAAATTTCGATGCCATTGAAGTCCAGCTTAATGCCATTGGAAAAATACAAAATTCATGATTTATCGTTGGAACGTTTTGGTGTTTAATTGAAGGTTGTTCGATGACATTGAAGCCCCATCGAGGTGACATCATAAAAATCCAAAAAATTCATGATTTATCGTTGGAACGTTTTGGTGTTTAATTCGATACTAGTGTTTAATTCGATACTATCAACATTCGATTGATGCCATCGAAATCTCACTGAAGATGAATTACATAGAGTTGTATATCTGCGGGATTTGTTTCCTATTCGAAATGTGATTCTCCTAGAGTCTATAACTATAGGTGTAAGAGGGATCAGGGTGTATCTCAGAGCTTTTTAATTCATTTCTAGGTTTTCAAGAGAGATTCACGACGGACTTAGTCTGTCACTAACGGAAAACGTCCGCCACACCCACCTTTTTGGAAATTTTCGTGGTTTCAAGTGTTAGAATATTTACGACGGATTTGGCCGTCGCAAATTAAGATTTTGCGCTTGCGATAGATCATGGTCCATCGTAAATTGACTTTTGCCCTTATATTTTTTTACGACAAATTGTGGTCCGTCGTAAATTGACTTTTGCACCTATATATATATATATATATATATATATATATATATATATATATATATATATATATATATATTTAATATGGTGGTAAATTATTTTATTGTAGTTTAATAAGTGTTTTTTAATAGAATTTTGGTTCTTTAATTGTATTTAAGATTATTTTTATATCAATTGATTGAATGCAATGATTTTTTATTTATTTTTTTGCTTTAAAATTGATATTTAAATGCTTTGGAATATCACACAAAAAATCCCACTATACATCCTTTGTATTTTAGGAAATGAAGTTTGAAAAAAATTAAAATAAAAAAGAATTGATATTTTGATATATAATTGACATTTTGAAAATGAAAATTTAGTCCTAAAAAATTTAGGATTTTGAAAAAAAAAATCACTGGGAAATTTATAAAAATAAAAAACAATTAACAACGTTTGAGAAAAAAATGATATTTTGAAAAAAAAAACTGTGATTTAATAAAAATTCAGATTTTGTAAAAATAAGTTAAGAAAATTGAGTGATTTTGATAATTTTGAAAACAATAGATATCGAAAAAAATGATATTTTGAAAAACTATCAGAGGAAAATCCTGCCTTTTTTATAGAAAAAAATAAAACTTCAAGGATTTCTTTGTTAATGAAGTGATCCACATGATGTAGATTATTGTATTTGTTTCTTGAAATTTTCGACAAAATCGAAATTTTCATTTCATTTTTGCAAGTACATTGGTGAATGTTGTCATCCCACAGCCAAATCCAAATGGCAAATTAGCTTCAGGAGTTCGAAAGGTTTGTATGAAAATACGTACTTGTCCTCACATTTGGAATTTATTTGAGGAAAGTACAATGTTTCATTGAGCATTCATTTGGCCTAACAAACTGTTCATGCTGCACACATGTAATGCTCCGAAAATCGGGGGTCGAGCAGAAGCTCAACTCCCAAGTTCCAACGCATCACTTATGCAACATAGATAATGATGATTAAATGTTGTCCATATTAGTGCATTAAACATGAATGTGATTACACTAAATCAGCATATTATACTCCAAAGATGATTAAATTAAGCAAGTGGAAGACTATGATAGATATATAAAGTATATAAGTGGTTATAGACCCCTAGAGTATGATCATGTCACCAGGCTGAATATATACATCTCTGTTCCAAAATATACAAAATGACAAAGTGTAATGTCCAACTAATTCGTATCCCTATAATCTCGTTGATTAGTACATGGTCTACATAGACCCGCCTGATAGCTGCATATAGGAGAACTCCTCTTCATCGTCGTAGAAGTCAGGCTCCACTTCGTAAGCCTCGCCATCATCTGCAGCTAAAACAGAGTCTGGTTGGTGTTTTAAAACACCGTCTCAGTGTGGGAGTGAGTGATCAACTCAATGGTACTATAAGGCAAAAGTTAACATGTCATCAATTCAATCAAGCAGTAATGATAAAGCGGTAAAAAAATCATATCCTAAGTACTCTTGTTAATATAGAAATGGTATGTTGTAATAATGCATGTCCTCTCCTCCACTTCCTCAGCGACTTCATCTCACGGTCGTGCATGGCAAACTCCCTAAACGTGCTTCTTCCTCGCCAAAGCACATGCAATGCGGTGCATGGTCGTGTTAGCCAAGTTCTTAATTAGGCTTATTCATACAGCAGGTTCGGAAAGCTAAGGTACCTCCCTTTATATCATTTACTCAAACGATAATCTATCTAGGGTCGTCAATCCTAGTTAATCACATACGATAAGCAAGTTATAGGGCAACATCACCCCTGATTGAAAAGTAGTGGATAGGCAAGTTCAGGTCACTACGGGAGGCTTGTCACCTCAACGTAGGCCTAGTTTATACTCGAGGTCACTACAGAAAGGCTCATCACCTCAGCGTAGGCCGATAACTCGAATACAGTGTCACATACCACCGTATTCGACTTACGAGTTTGGGTTGCTCACTGGACACTATAGGGAGGCTCATTACCCCAGCGTAGGTTGACAGCCAAACTACGATGTCCCATACCTCCATGCCCGGCTCATGAGTCTTAGCGGATCGTAGTACCAAGGTTGAAACGGGCTTTACATTGGTAAGTGGTACCTTAGATTCAAGTAATAGCGTTCATACATGCTAAACATACAATAGGCCAATCGGGTTATTTGACAAGCTCAATTGGTACGAGCACACGCTGAATTAATCGACATGAAGCGCATAAGCACTCCACGTGGCCTAACCACTGTCAACAATCTTCGTACGACTCGGATTCGTCGAACGTATCCAATGTGGCGAATCTAGTTCGGCCACTCAACCGAGATCCATTACCGATTGCCTAGACTGCGTAGCAGCCCCAATCGCACTCAATTGCAATAGGTAAACCCATGTGATAGTCATAACAGTTTTTAACAAATAATCCAAATACAATAATCATTCGAGCATTTTATCAAACACATAAAGCATGCTATTATACATAGGCATTTTTATACGTAAATCGCGTATGTGAAATTAAGGTTACATGAAAGAATTTATACACATAGATAAGGTAGTTGAGAATCTTATTTCAACACCCTTAATAATTACAATTTAACAAACAATTACTCATTCAGACATTTTATCAAACACTTAACCTGCACATTACTACATGCATGCCCTAACTTAGTTATAGCATATCTTATAGCAAATCCTTTCGTAAAGGAGTTGTCATACATACAACAAACATGTATTCTAGATTAATAGTCATGGCAAGAACAAATTATGATAGTAATTTCATTCAAACATTTCAACAAACACATGGAATGCATTATATTTCCACATAGTTCATATATATGTGTAATACATGGAAAATATCGTATCTAAGTACATGTGGCAACAATCAAGTCAGTCATAAATCATTAACTGACATTGAAAGCCTTGAAAACCATAACCTAAACGTTTATAGTCCGCACCTTTCATCGGTACACCCATTACGAACTCGGTTCGTACACTATGCCTCCGTCTACAGCACAACAGCTACCTAAATCATGAAATAGATTAATTATTTCACTGATTCCTCTATTTGGATTCCTAAAATGAGATTAGGGTTAGGATTTCTTACCCAAATCAAAGCTAGAATCGACGATGTAGCAACGGTGGGGTGGTGATTCAACACGAGGAACAGTGGGAATGAATCCCAGTAAAGATCTTCTGAACTCTCTCTCTTCTCCTCACTCTTTTCTCCTCTTTTCTCTCTTCTCTCTCCTAGGGTTAGAAAAATTCGTATGAAATTAAAGAGAGGTGGGTTAAAGTCCTTATATAGGCTCAGAACTGGTCCAAATAGCCCCAGGGCTATTGTATACTTAGGTTATAGCTAAAAGGCGTCTGTTTCAGGCCAACAGAGCTCATCTAGAGGTCCATTGCTGGCATACAATCTGGAAAAAGCTCTCTGATAATGGATCTAGGCCAGGTTATGATTTCGGTCTGATCGGATTAGTGGATCAACCGTGGAGGACCTGTTTCAGTTCGACGGTCATCGTCACTCGATCAGGGCCACAAGTATACCAACGGGTGCAGGAAATTTTTCTTGATCCACGGATAAAGTTTGGTCAGAAACTGACGATCTAAAACCTTAAATTTCGCCCGCAAGTGAACGGTCCAATTCACTTAAATCTGAGTTCATTTTCTAAGGATATTCACGTTTCTCACACACTTCGCTCCAGGCTCAAGTTGTGCGTTTCTGGATACTATTTAGACTCGATTCTCGCGATGGTTGTTAAGCCCAACAAGGCGGTCATCACCGTATAGTTTCGCAATTATTGGACTTTCGACGCGCGGTCCAGGTCCAATACGGAGTTTCAATGCGCTCCCGAGAGCAACTGGGTTTTAAGACTGATCCTAGGTTTTTAGGAAATGTTAAGTTAGTGATTCTAATAGTTTTAGATCTTGCAGTTCGTATAGAAAGTGGTTCTAGCTAATTCGCTGATTAATTCAGTTTAGTACTTAATTTTTGTCTAATTTCTAAAGGATTCGGTCCTTGGTGATTTCTGCCTGAGATTGTGCTCGGGTCTTTGTACGGATTTTTCCGAGACATTATAACACACCTTTCTAAAAGTCCATAGACATGAATTGTCTTAACCAGCCTGATGTGGCCCAACAAAAAAACGCCACATGCGCCTTTCAAATGTGGGCCAAATAGCTGATAGGTGAATGCAAGACTTTTTCATTGGTTGTAATGTACTGTTTATAGGCAATTCGGGCCCAAATACCATTGAGTTTATCTTTTGACAAGGTACATGAATGGAAGAATGATGGCTTTCATCGCAATTTAGCTAAATCAATGACTATTGATGATTTACTTATGTGATGTTCCTTTATTCTCCAGCTTTCATTGCACTCAGAACCTCATCATCATAAGCAGCAACAAATCCCTAGAATCAAAACACGTAATCCCTTTCATCTCCACACAGATGTTAAAACACTAAACCTTTCCTATTCCTTCTCATTTTAATAACGGACTTGTACAATTAAGCGAGTCCTTAGTATATGCCTTTATTTTCAATCAAATTAGAGAGCTCATTTTAAGGGCCCACCCACCATTTACTTTTTACCTTTTCAATTCCCTACAAAAAAAAAAAAAAAACCATATATTTGTTCAGTTTGCTATTTAGGCTGAGCATCCAAACTCACCCAAAATGATATATAGTCCAGTTCATATTTAGTTCAAACTTGTGAAGTTTGTTAATGGGATTCTTATTTTTGGATGACTATTAGGTGTAATAAATTCAAAAATAAAAATAAAAATCTAACACTATTTTATATTTGCAGAAATTTTAGCGATGAACCAAATCCGTCGCTAATTTCTCAAAAAAGTTCAACGGACCAATCCTATCCATTGCAAATAATTGAAAGGCGAATAATTTGTGGGTTTTTCCATAGTTCAGCGACGGATTTTTTTAATGTTTTTGGAAACGAATATCCGTCACAAATTTGAGACGGACTACATCCGTCACAGATCCGTCTCAATTTTTTGACGGATTCCATCCGTCGTTTAATTTTTACAACTCGTGAGCAGCGACGGATCCAATCCTCTTTAACATAGTTTTGCGACGGATCTGGTCCAACACAAATTCACAATTTTGGTGTAATGCTTGTTCGAATCAGGTATTCTCTCTTGTAATTTTTACTTTCATAGTGTGTTAAGTCGCTTTGTGCCATGGTATGTTTTTCCCAAATGAGTTTTTTGTTGTTGAATTTGGTGTTTGAGATTGGACTTAGTTGTTGCGATTGAAGTGCTTCGCTTCATCTCTGTGCTTCCGCAGTCCCCCAACATCAATCACCAGAAAATACTAAGCCAACTCTTAACATTCCTTCGTAAATATAGAAACTAAAATCAGGGAACGAATTCCCCAACAACCAAACATGATATCAGGTTGTCCATCCTAGGATTCATTGTCCCTATGTTCTGTATACGAGGATCTTGATTCCTAGTAAGTATGCAAATTGAGAATCCTACTTTTATTGTTTCTAAGTTTCGAATCAAACAGCATTCCTAGTCTTCAATCTAGTAAGTTATCACAATAGAAATATTAGTTCAAGCTTGACTAAGTTCTTAAACAAGAGTTTACGTTCAGGTGTTATTAAGATCGTACTCTAATATCAAGTTATCGATTTTGAAACATGTCACTGTACTAAAAAGCATGGTGGGCTGATAACCCATGTGTAACCTGTCTACTGGGGCCTGAAGACTAATAGGAGTCGTCCATATTATAGGTTCATATGCTATAGGGACACCGTAGATAACTTCCTTTGAATGGATGATTGCGAGCATTGCTGTCAGTGGATGAATTTAGAACGAAGAAAAGAAGATAGCTTGCATCTGACTCTAAAAAATGAAAGGTTAGGATGTCATTAAAGCGTGATTATGGGACAATCGTTCATTTATGATAGTAACGAGAACAAGAAGGATTCAAATCATGAATCGGACCATCTTGGCATGGGTGTAGTGGCCCCAGTTGGCCGCCACAGGGGCACACGTTGGATCCTGAGGCAAAACTACTCCAGCAAATTAAGTCATGACATCAACATGAAGATGTTGGAAGAGTATTCAAACAGGCAGGAACCTTTCAGCACACGTGTCAAGGATCTGGTCCATTGGTTATGTAGGGGAGGTTTGCACATGATCTGGGTCAAAAATCGGACTGGTCTAGTCATCAGGGCACACTTTATTTGAAAACAATCGAAATTAGCAACTTTTATATATACCTTTGCAAACGTATGCCACATTGGCACTATGTTTCATAGCTCCCTATGTTAGATGGTCCATTTTCAACATACACATGTGGTCCCCATGGTGAGTGGACAGGCCGCTGCGTCATGCATAAATCCCACATTCAATGGGACCCACAATTTGAATTGGATCCTCATCAGCAGCAGCATCATATATGCCACTTTTACAGTTATATATAACTGTACGCCATCAATGATCCAATAGGCCCCACTTCGGATGGTTTGTAACCTTCTATACATCAAATCTCTGCGTTTCTATTTTTAGCCAATTATCTGTCTTTTCTTTTTCTTTCAATTTTAGGCAAATGATCTAAGGTTAAGATCTTCCAACCTAGGAAATTATAATCCAACCAGAGGGGCCCATCTTGTAAGGGCTGACACACATATTTACCCATGATTACTCACGTTGCAAAGAAAAGTTTATACTTAAAGCGTCATTCATAGGCATGCGACTTTCATATATGCACGATTGCAATACCAAGAGAATTAGAATGACTACTTAAAATTCATTATAAAAACATAAATAAAATAAAATAAAATAACACAAACACCATCTGATATAAACACATAAAAATGTATAAAACCAGAGTACGTGGATAGCATGCAATGGAGATTCCTACAATCTTGACATGATTTAATGAAAGAGTATCATGTGTGACTATTAGATGCAGACCCACAACTAAAAGTAAAGATTCTTCTTATTAAAATGACGCTTTTGTCCTTTTCACTATGGAAGCCAAGTTGGCAAATGCCCATGCTGCTTTTTCATTAAATCCCTTCGGGATCACATAAGAAATCTCTGCATTTAAAACTGAAAACCTTTCAAATATGGAGACTAGGATCCAAATCTTTAATCTCCATCTTGAGGGCTAAACTCAAGACTGAAAATAAGAAGCATTGAGAGCTTGAATTCCAAACCATTTCAATCTCGTCACCCTTCTCCTGTCCCCTCCTTTCCACAAACTCCAGTTCAATTAAATGTGTCTATGTCCCTTATAACAACATCAAACTGGTTGTGCCCTTGTTTGGATCCAATTGACCAAGTGCAGTTCCCAGGTAGGAAAGACGTGTTTGTGAACATCTTTCCCATGTAAAAGTAGGACCAACCTGCATAGATGATGGTCCACGTCACTTTTGGTGAGGATCTTTCTTATGGGCCACACCCACCAGGGCAAAGGTCCTTGTTTGTCTAATGCAATCCTGTACATGCATTGCTTGCATGGAAAGCTCGCTTGCATTTGTTGTCTCTTCAGTTGGCAAGAATTCAAAGACAAGAAGCTTGTTGGTTGAAGTTTGTACTGATGTGGACCATCCCTACTCAAAATATGAAAGCTCAATTCTGCAGACAAAGTTACAATAAGTTACACTTTGCAAGCCAATTTGTTGTGTACTGAAAATAGTGGCCACACTTGTAGTAGACGTTCGCCATGAAGATCAATCTTCTTGAAAATCAGGCCGATCATTGCAAATTGAGCCAAATATATAGTTGATTGTCCATTAATTCTGCCAACGTGAGCCATTTGATGAGCGGACACCAGCTTAATTTTTGTGCTTGTTGATCTTTACGATGAGGTCTACTCTTTTGTCTACACGAGTATCCTACATATATAAGTGCAATGTAAAAAAAATAAAATAAAATAAATAAAATTTAAAAGAAAAAAAAAAAAAAAAAAAAAACTGCCTAATCAATATGAAACTTAAATTCCAGTACCTTTTTTTGAATGGTTTTTAATAAGCTACTCCATTAATCTAAGCAATTATCAGTACCTTCCATTACATTTTTGTTAGATTTCTTGTTGGCTGAGCAAATGGGTTACTGGCTCGGGTAAGCCACACTGATATTTATGTGAAATACACCTCGATGATCTAGAGCCTCACCTCATTTTAAGCCCGGGACCTAAAAATATTCAAACTCATTTGTGATTCAAGTCGACCACATAATTGAAAATAGTATGTAAGGCAAAGCTCACCTTCCAAATTATTTACCTTGGTGTGACCCACCTAAACCACAAATGGGCTTTACTTTTTTGGGCCCAAGATAAATTTGGTGTGGCATGGAATAGATTTCATATAAGCATCACAATGGATCATGTAAAAATCAAGGTGGATATTGCTCTCCACTGTTTCCTTTGGCGTGGCCCACCTAAATTATAGACTAGCCTTTTGTTTTTTGGGCTCCATTCCCAATGTGGGATCATATATCTAATGGTTAGGGTGGATCTCGTATACACATAATGATGGGCCCCATGAAAAATGAAGGGTGAGCCTCCTATAAAATTTTGTTTTTTTAATATAATTAATCTCTGAATGGGGATTGCATGCAGCACCCTGTTGCAAGCTCCTGTGGTCAGAAGATAGGTGGAGCCACCGTGATGTTCGTGAGAAATTCACTTGTTCTATCTGTTTTGCCAACTCATGTTAAGACATGACTCCAAAAATAAAGTAGATGCACTGGTTTGAAAATTTCTACGGTTGAAACCTTCTTAGGTCTACCATTATGTTTATATGCCGTTAATACCGTGTTGGTAAGGTTATTCCTGCTGGGATGAATTGAAAACACAACAATATTAGCCTGATTCAAAACTTCAATGGCCTCATGAATGTTTCAACTATAAATATTCTTCGACAACGAACGTTGAATCCTCACTGTTTCCTTGTCATGCAGCCCGATTGAGTTTTGGAAGTGCATCATTTTTAGCTTGTTTCCGAACATGATCGATCTCAAAAAAAAAAAAAAAAAAAAAAAAAAAAAAAGAAGAAGAAGAAGAAGAAGAAGAAGAAGAAGGATGAACGGAGTGGATGTCCAGCAAATATCACGGTGGGCCCCACCTACCTTCCCGCTGCGGGAACTTGCTGCCACGTGTCCGTGGATTGGCTCCTGAATATCTTAAAGTAGTAAACTCTGCAGGCACACTATGATATATATGTCTTATCCACACTGTTCATCTATTTTTTCATATCATTCTAAGGCATTAGCCCAAAATCGAAGAATATCCAAAGCTCAAGTGGACCACACCACAGGAAACAAGTGGAATTGAACACCCACCATACGTAGAAAACATCTTAGGGCACAAAAGTTTAGGGTCAATCTGATATTTGTGTTTTCTCTTTATTCATGTCTACGTAACCTTATAAACAAGTTGGATGATAAATAAACATTACTGTGGGCCTTAGAAAAGTTTCAACGGTGGACATCATTTTAGGCCCTGGGGAAGTTTCCCGTGTGGTGTGCTGCGCTTGATCTTTGGATATACTTAAATTTTAGGCTTTGCACTAAAATGATATGGAAAAATGGATGAGCGGCGTGGATAAGATACATACATCAAGGTAGGCCTCACGGAGTTTACTCATCACACTAGCGTACATCAAGGTAGGCCTCACAGAGTTTACTCAACACACTAGCGTGCTGAGTTAATCAGTACGTAATAGGGTGTCCCAGGCAATCTGATCTCCATGTTTTTAACAGCTGGGAGAAGGATGCCGGCACTTGATTTTTGCTGGGCCCACTATCATGTGTATATAAAATCCACTCCAACCATTAAATGTATAACTTCATGTTAGGCCTAGGACCAAAAAAAATGGTGTTGATTAGTGATTCTGGTTGGGTCACACCAACAAAAACAGGTTGAAGCGCTAGCATTACCCTGTGTATTATCATCTAAATAAAAAGGGTTAATTTTTCATCTCTAGGCTTACCATGGGATGAAGCACCTAATGGTTGGAGTAGACTAGGGCCTGCCTAAGCTGCAAACCATTTAGTTACAGGACTAGCATTAAGAACTGTGCGAAAAGTCAGTAGGATGATAATTAGGGTGATTAACAAGGTAACTTATATTTTAAAACCTTTTTGAAAAAGTTATCAGAAGCTAAATTTTATATTAATTAGATAAATTTAATTCTCAAATTAATAAATAATAATCAAGTTTGAGAAATTACAAAGAGACGAGAAGGTAATAAGACAATAGTAATGTGGGGACTGGGGAGCATCCACAAGCACTTGAAAAGAATGATAAATGATTATTATATCTCATCCTTAACAAATATTTACATATATAGAGTATAGATGAATTAGTTAAGTTTTCTTGTCTAATAATACTTAATTTTTATTTTGTAATAATATCCTAACTAACATAAGTCCTAATATAAATTGAATTCTACATGTACTTCAAAAATAAATATATGTACTTATGTCATATTGACAGATATAGGGAGACCGAAGAGTAGCCTGTGGGAAGCATGTTAGTTTCTAAAAATACTAAAAGACAGGAAGCTAGCTGCAAGATGAATGGCTTAGATCTAATCCGGGCGGGCCGTGTTTTTGCGTGGGAAAGCGGAAAAGTGCATTTACTTAACATATTTGAAACTAACAGACATAAGGCCGGCAGGAAATTCCTGTTGTTGGAAGCTGTAGGACCCACCGTCTATCAGTTTCTCGTGTTCATATTAGGACACGATTTCAATAATGAGTGATCCAAAACCAACACGGACCACACTGCAACAGTGGAGATGGAAATGTTTATCATTGAACCGTTGGGGGCCCACCATGATGTTTATATCCCATCCAAACCATTCATAAGTCATTCTAATTGGGATGAACTGAAAATACAGATATTAGCCTGATCCAATGCTTTTGTGTCCCATAAAGCTTTTGATGATAGGCGTTCCTTCCTCACTATTTCCTATAGTATGGTCCACTTGAGTTTTGGATCTGAGTCATTTTTGGATGGTACCCTAACATGATCTAGAAAAGCTGATGGATGTGGTGGATTTCTCATAGACATCTCAGTATGGAGCCCAAGTAGCTCCCGGCCTCACGAGCAGACCACTCCATCGGAACCGCTTTAGCCTACGTGGGCGCGGACTGGGTAATACTCCCACCTGTCCCTAGCTAGGAACGGAGAGGGACTCCGAGTTTCATCCACACATCCATTTTTCCATATCATTTTAGATAAAATCCCAAAATTGAGATAGATCTAAGGCTCAAGTGGACCATACATTTCAGATTAAACACCTTCCATTGAAAAAATTTGGGGCCCACGGAAGTTTTGGATAAGCTTATATTTTATGTTTTTCCTTCATCCATATTTATTTAACCTTATGAACAGGTTGTATGGTAATTAACTATTATGGTGGGCCCTGGAAAGGTTTCAACATTATCACTGCTTCTTCCTGTGATGTGGTCCACTTGATCCTTGGATCTGCCTCATTTCTATGTTCGTAAGTCAAAAAATGATACAGGAAAAATGAATGGCCAGCGTGGAAAAAGCCCATATATCACGATGGCCCCTTATAGGCCTCTGTTCCTAGCTAAGCACAGGCGCGGGTGGTACCCAATATATCACGTTCACGTGGGTTGTGTGCCGGGCCCATTTGACTTTTCTTACAAAGACAAAGCAATCTCCCAAAAGTCAAGTGGCTCACTGCATGAATTTAGAAGTTGTAAAAATATATTGAAAAAAATTGAAAATAAAATTATTTATATTTTAGCACCAGTTGCTGAATAACGTATAAATATGCAATACTTAAACCTTGATCGTATGGCAGACTTGATTATTAGCAGTCTTGGCAATTTCTTAGAAGGAAAGTGTTTGGAATAGTATAATGTTCATGATCAAGTATAAAGTAGGGTGGCTGACCGGATGGACGGGATAGATCTCATCCACGTGGTGTCGTCCGTCCACGTCAGCGGATAATCGCGCTCCCCCTTCAGGAAGCGGATTGCGTACTTAGTAACTAACATATATCCAAATCTCAAGTAGACCTCACCATGGGAAATAGTGTGAATTGAAATTATACAGTTGAAAATTTCTTGGGACCCACAGAAGTTTTGGATCAAGCTGATATTTGTGTTTTCCCTTCATCCATGTCTGTGTAATCTTATGAACAGGTTGGATGACAAATATACAACACTGTGGGCCCTAGCAAGGTTTCAACAGTGGAAGTCATTATTCGCATTGTTTCCTTTAGTGTGGTCCAATTAAGCTTTGGGAATACTTCTATTTTAGAATCAATCACTAAAATGATCTTGAAAAATGGATGGACGGCATGGATAACTAACATATATTCATAGTAGGCCCAACTGAGTTTACTCAGTACAATAAAAGCGTACTGAGTAACTCAGTACCCAATCCTATTCCCCCCCTTCACGACGCGTGGTCACGCAAGCGTTTCCTAACATGATTCCTCTTTAAATTCCCTTTGGCCAAGACGGTTTTCCGTCATCAAATATTTCCAATTATTTTGAGGATTTGTAACTGCACGCGCATAGCCACCAAGATATGCACGTGGCAGGTATACAAGATCTGGACCACTCATTCGGTGGGCCTGATGCAGATGACCTTTGCCAAAATGAAAAACTCTAGAATGTAAATGACCACGGCCTGGTTTCGCTCACGTTGTTGGGGTCATCCTTTTGGACTGATATTGGGGGGCACAGCCAACGTATGGTAGGGCCCACCAGATTAGCAGTTCTCTTTCTTTCGCAAGGTTGAAAGATTATATCCCGATTTAGAATCATTTGAAAGGTCCAGAATTGCCGAGCCAAAGATTTCGTATGGTCTTTGCTGCTACTCATGATCCAGCTGTCGCAGCCCACTGGGGCCCGCATGCTTGAGTGTTCAGGTAATCGGAGCCGTCCGTATTGTGGGCATATGCTATAGGGACACCAAAATTATCCTCCTGCGAATTTAGAATATGAAAAAGGAGATCTTCTGTACTTGGCATTTAACTTTAAACATCAAAAGCTAGGATCATGAGTGAAGCATCATTATAGGATGACATTCATTTATGGTGGTAACGAGAGTATGAACGGTTCACATCATCGAACCATCCCAGCATGGCTGTGGGCCCCAGTGAGTGGTGGCACACGTTCGATCCTGAGTAGCGACTGAATCAAAAATAAACCCAACAGCGGATATACAACACATACATCGAGGTGGGTCCCATGGCCACGACCTAATCGGTGCCCCTTCTAAGAACCCTCTTTCCATGAAAGGAGATGAGAGTGGCAGCGCATTGGTAATCAGGACCATCCGTAGGGCAGTGGACGGCCACCATACAAAGAACACGTGAATTGGATATTCCAACTCCTTTCGATTAGCAAACTTTTGCCCTTCCACCATCGACCTTCTCCAGGACGGCCTGGATTGAACCGATTGATATCTTATTTTATTATGGCCAAAACAATATGCTTTCCGCACCATGAGTGGACCATCATCATTACGCATGCTCAAAGTTGGCGACTGGGTTTTTTCTTTTTACACACGCACACAGCCCACACACTGACGCTGGTGGAATTTCATCACCTATGCGTAGTCGAACCCTTATCGGGAGTTTCGAGTTGAAACTCCCGACTCCCGGTAAAGGCCGAGTACCCATAGCGGTGAAATTCCACTAGCGTGAGTGTGTGGGGTGTGTGCGTGTGTAATAAAAAAATAATAATAAAGTAGGTGACTGGGTGATGGATGTTCTGGATCTTTCAAACATATTCCAGCTTCGCATGTGTGTATAATGGCCCATGCGTCCAATGGTCCATAGTTAACGTTCACATGTGCTCTCCATGATGAGTAGACCGCCCTTATTTTTGGGCCACGTCATGCGCACAGAAGCCTTTACTCATTAATTATCTGGACCTTTGCACCAAGATGCCATTTAGGTCCAACGGTCCATAATTCCATATCCTACATGCACATGGTCGGTGATGAAGGGACCACCTTGGTGCATCTGGATTATGCTCAAAGTGCACCACAAACAAGAATTCCCTGGATGTATCATACATACGCCATATTCGGTGAGGCCCACAATTTGTATGAATCATCATCATCATCATCTTATCTGCTAGGTATAGTGTTCATGCATGAGTATGGTTAATCATAGTCTTTCAGTGTATCAAAATAACTCATCTTAACTTGTTCTGGATGAAGCTGATCTTTGTAATTTCCATTCGTCTAGGTCTGTGTGACCTTATCAAGAGTTTGAACGGTAAAAACGACATTACAGTTAACCCTGGGGAGTTTTTAACGGTGGGCGTTCAACTATCATTGTTCCCTTTGGTGTGGTCCACCTAAGGTTTCGATCTTCTTATTTTTTAGCCCATTTTATAAAATGCGCTGGCAAAACTGATGGTTGGAGTGGATATACTACATATAAATCAAAGTGGCCCATGACAAGACTGAATCCATGCCCCTTCCTAGAACCCTCTTTCCAAGAAGGGAGATGAGAGTGGCCGCACATTGGTGAATCAGGACCATCTGGCGGGCAACGAATGGCCACCATTCAAAGAACACACGAATTAGATATCCGTGCTCCTTTTGATTAGCAAACTTTTGCCCTTCAACCATCAAACCTTTTTGTGGACGGCCTGGATTGCACCCACTGATATCTTGTTTTATTATGCCCATCCATATGAAAGGCACACGAACTGGAAAATC
Source organism: Magnolia changhungtana (assembly GCA_030180095.1). Lineage (NCBI taxonomy): Eukaryota > Viridiplantae > Streptophyta > Magnoliopsida > Magnoliales > Magnoliaceae > Magnolia > Magnolia changhungtana. The sequence goes on from JASAUF010000667.1 coordinate 5,209,024, forward strand.
CAGTTACAACAATCCTAAAATGATAGATACAGAAGAAAATAACAATTCTTAAAACAAGCGATTGGCTTATTTTTAATCTTAGAAAAGAATACCCAATCTATTTATTTAATTTAAAAATTAAAAAGATGGCGAATGATCCAACATTCAACACATGGTACCCCACCGGATGATTGGGGCTAGCTGGATTTTGGCAAAGGCATCCACACGGCCAGGAGTACCTATCGAGCGGGCTGGACATCGCACACGTGATGGGCCATCACCCAAGAGACATTGAACGGATAATCATGTCCGTCCATATTTACAGTCAATTGCGAACCATTAAAAGATGATAACGGTTCAAATCCAACTCCAGCCAATGGTTAGGATCATTCTTTCTTCATGACTTTCGACCATGGTCCATCTACAACAGTGCCCAAATCAATGTGATTACTGCCCATAAATTGTGGAACGGCCAGTCCATTTATAAGGTCCAGATCTATTGATTGGTTCGTTTGCTCAGCAGAACCGTTCAGCCACGCCAAATGTGGCACATGTACAGAACATCTGAGCCATCTATCAGGCGGCTCCCACGGTGCTTGTTATAGTCGAATCTAATTCAGATACTGGGTAGGCAAGTACAAGAAACAAACAGATGGCAAAACCCTCTTCGAGCTGTCTATTTGTTTTCTAGACTCTCCCACCTGATAAGTAGACACGCCAGAAATGGTTTTCCCGAGGATCTACTCGGCAAGGCCCACCTGATAGATATATTTTCCACCTCTTCCAGGTTGGCAAGTTTGCTGCAGGGAGGCAGCGGATGTCCCCATTGTAAGTCGACACATGTATACAGCGGTTGCACTGTATAACAAGAATTGAAATGGGCCTATGGGTATCTTTTAAAAATAAAAAAAAAAAATCCCAAAACCTCTGCATTAAAATATGATCATAAGCATTTCTAAACACATCTCCCTCCAATATGGGCTTATAACAAGTTATCAGGAGGGCTTTGGTTGGACTCCTATCATTGCGCATCGAAACCATAGTTATAAAACTCCATGACTCCACCGAACATGATTTCAGGTTGAGTCACCATGAAATTCCGTTGTGACTAGGCCTTGACTCAGCATGACTCATCAAGTCAACTCAACGCGAGTCATTCCCAGTCTCTTACCAACAATTCAAGCACCATTAAGTTGCATCATTCCATTATTTACATATTTTTATCTATATGTCACTATATCAAATATTTATAAATAACACTTATTTAATTATTAAATATCGAGTCAAGGCTTGACCGAGTCTTTAAGATAATCCAACCTAACTACACATGGAGTGGAATTTTTGAGTTTTTAAACTATGACCCAAACGATAGGAGGTATCAGGCTAAATGTACCGGTTTCAGATAATGCTTCAAACTTTGGTGCACAGGCATGTAGGATTGGATACCCGGAAAAACACCAAGATAGGAAGTTCCTATCAATGGCCGACAAAACAACGATTGAAGGAGTCAGACGATTTGAAAATTGGAGGATCATCCTGCTGGCTTTCTTATTGAACCATTAGCATCTTTTTCTCAACCATTTTTCTGTAGGCCTTAAATTGATGGATTAGGATCTTTCTCAGCAATTGATTAAAGACTAGGATCCTACAATCTGGGAGACTTCCAGAGCATCCCCCATCTACGGCAGGGCCCATCCCATTGGGCCACACTTGTCAGCTCATCAAGAAACTACTCCTATCCCGACAGCATGGCGGCTGCTAGAAATTGGAACCAGAAGGTAAACCAACCAAGCCATAGATCATAATTGACTTGATAATCCAAAGAGAACCGACAGACTAATGGTTAAGAACTTTCAACTTTGTAAATCCAATCTACCAAAATTTTAATTTGATGCCAGAGAACATGGCAACGCCTGTAAGAACTGTCAAAAGAAATGCATACCCCACCAAAATACAAAAGGATGCCAGTGATGAGGCAGACAGAGTATCCACATACAGGTTTATTATGCCCGTGAGTACATTCGCCTGCATTAAGAAAGAAACAAGTTGAACAGAACCGTTTGAGGTTTAGATCGATGGCTGAAGCAATCAAAAGAAAGTATTAAAGAATTTGGCTTACTAGAACAAAAGATCCTAGTAAATTCCCGTTGAATGCTTCTTCTAGTAATGAAGTTTTTGGGCCAGGGAGAAAATCTGAAAGCATTAAAATTGCCAGAACCTGCAGAAACCATCAATCTCGTAAGTAGGACTGTTGAAAGGCTGGGCCCTATTGAGCAGAATCTGGGCTCTAGGCCTGTCCCAGTCAGACCGGCACAAAATCCAGGCCCACACCAATCCAAGTAAAATGGTCAATTGACAACCCTATGAACAAACTAGACAGTTTTAACTTTGAAGAAGGCACATTGGAGAATCTATGTTGTTGGTTACAATGTCGACAATGGAATTACCTGAAAGTTTTGTGCAAATACGAAAGAAACGTACGACAGGTTGCACTGCATCAAAGGTTTTAAATCAGCAAAGGAGGAACACGTACAGATTTCACCAAAATTCAAAAAAGGAAACAAAAACAAAAAACAAAAAGAAAAGAAAAGAAAAGAAAAGAAAATAAAGGAAAAGAAAAAGAAAAAGGAAAGAACAAAGAAAAAGTTGGGACTGATGTTCACGTATTGAAGAATGCTATGTATACATCCACCTGCAATTGCCAAACAGAAGCTCCCTCCCACATGCCAAAGTGGCACACCTGTGAGATCTGAGCCACCAATCGGGTGGGCCTTATGGAAAAGCATTCAAGCCCAAACCAGGCTCGCAACTCATTATTGGGTCATACTTGTACAAAAGATCAGACAGAAAAGGACAGCCAACAGTCCCCATATTATCGACTGATTACCATGGGGATTGCATGATGAACAAAAGGATCTCACACAGGTATTGCACGTCGGCACTGTGGGGTACTTCTGTTTGGTACTTGCAGATGTGTGTTTGTATGTATCAGTCCTCTCATATATGTAATTTCATAAATGAAGCCTTTTGGTAGTAGTTAAGCTTCTTTTCTAGCTAACGGTGACTAAGAAAAATTTCAACACTACAAACTCAATTTGAGCCAGGGTTCTTTACCATTCGTCGAGAAACTCTTTCAACATTCTTGTCTAGAATGATCGTTAATGACCTATTCAACATGCATTGAAGACAACGAATTCAAAAAAAAAAAAAAAAAACCATTCATGAACATTAACGTCACATTCAAATGTAAGCAAATGGAGCCAAAAATGACAGATTTGCTTGCAACAGAAGGTATACCAAAACAGAAGGGACAGAAACCAGACTCTAATAATTGCCCATCGAACGCTTCTCATCTTACTGGCTGAATCAGTTCCAAAGAACAAACAGTTCCCTAATTGCACACCAACAAGATACATACCCCAATATCCTGGCAACAAAAAAGATGGATGAAACCTCAACATGAATGAAAGTTAAATGATAAACTGGAATATGATAAACTTCAAGATCATAGGAGAAGAAAAAAGAAAAATTAAAATTCTCATGTTTTAATTTTATTTTTTTTTATTTTTTATTTTATTTTTTGAAAGATTAAAATTTTGAATAAAACAAGTGCAATATCAAGACATATAAGAAATGAAAGGAAAGGGTGTAGATGTGGAAGAGCAAATTACAACTTAACAGAAGAAGCATCATTACACATTGACATACAAACTACAAAGAGGACTTGGGGTGTGAGGCCAACTGAAGGGGGTCATGTATAAGAAACGGTAAATGAGAGTGGGAAGTTACCATGGACTATAAACCATAAACAATAATATAGATGGCCCAGATACCATAAACCAAGAAGAATGATGGACTTCATACAGTTTAGAAAGCACGACCCAACAAAAGGTTCGAGTCTTAAAACAACAAGCTAAAGGAGAAACGATTCTACACAAAAAGTAACACGCACCAAAGATACTAAAAAGGCCCTCCTTATTTTGGCTGATGAGGTTCGCTTCCCGTTTGTTAGAGACCAAGTACTCATTTAACCCACACATCAAGCATATCTGATAACCTGAAAAGGAAGGGGAAGTTCAATTGAGTGTTCGACACCGTAAATTCCAGAAAAGAGAGATCAACCAAAGTAACAAATTAGACATATACCTATAAGAATCAAAGCACCAAGTATGCCACAGTATTGAGGACGGATGTTGATTGTGGTTGTTAGGATGGAAACAGCAGCCAGTGTGAAAAAGAAATTCCAATGCACGCCATATTCCCCCACATGAACCTAAAAAGAATAAAGGAAGAGCCCTTATGAACAAGGAAAGTAGTACAAAAAAAAAGAGGAGGAAGAAATAAGAAACTGTAATCATGAAGCCGCCCCCCCGCCCCCCTCCATGCTTAACATTCCAAAATTTCTTAAGAATAGGCAATCTATGACCAAAGGAATCAAACTTCCAAAAACTGACTAAACTCATTTTTGGTGGAGAAAAAGAGAGTCACCCACCAGAAACATGCATGTTTTGGGTGGAGAGACTGTTTGTTGCTGGTTTGCTAAAACCAAACAAATCATAACAGTTTTGGGCCCAGGGCAAGTTGCACTTGGAAACTGATTTTTAAAACCTTACTACAACCTGTTTCTCACTTCTAATAGAATCATACTAACTATATTTCATGTCATCTCAAACAACCCGCCAATTAACAAATAGCTTGAGTGAAACGTAAAAAATAAAAATTAAAAAAAAATGACAACCGACAAATTGTCATAATTCAAATCAGATGTTTAAATCCAATTTTAAGTAATAAGCATATCTGCATCTGAATACTATCCAATTTTAAGCAAAAAAATATGCCTGTCTGAATGCTCAAAAAGAACGATACGTTCATAAACTTTCCATATATGTCATTTGAATCTTAGGTCGCCTACTTAATTCGAAACAGATAAGCCAAGCAGAATAGTTCAAACGAACACCCCCCGACAAGTGCAAGCGTACATAATTGTAAAAGAACCAAGCTGACCAAGAAAAAGCTCCCTACCTGATAATCTACACCTGCTGTAAAAACGAGCCGACCAAATCCTAGCAAGATTAATGGACTTATAGATTGAAGTGCGGCCATCCATTTCCTAGGTAGGGAAGATAAAAGCTTAATTTCACAGCAGAGTGATGCAAAAAATAATAATAATAATAAATAAATAAAAATAAAACTATTATGAATACTTTGTGACCTATAAAGAAAATGTCTGAGCAGTACAAAGCCCAAAACAAACCTCCCATTTCCTAAGAATGGAAGATAACCCTGATTTCACAGCAAAGTGTTTGAAAAGGGACAAAAGATCATGCAATACAAAGCCATATTAAAATACCCTTCTAATATCAAAAGTACAATGAAGGAACAAGCAGGCTGGTACCTATCCACCCTTTACATTTGGATTCAAATTATAGGATTACAATGAGATAGGTCTAAGTTCACATTTCAGAATCAAATATAAGAATCCAAATAACATGGAGTTAGCAGGGTACAGTATAATGGGTTAGAAACCATATGGAGACCGCAATCCAATGTTTAACACTATGGCATAGGGGAAAAAATTAAGTTGGATGCGATCGTACCAGCACTAATGCACCACATCTCATAGGAACTCCGCAGTTAAGCATGCTTTTTACCAATAAAAAAACAACAATACATTTGTAGGTAAATGTGCTAAGCAGCAATTGAAAATGGTTTAGTTATACCCTGTAACATGTGCAATGGAAGCATTGGAATGTCAAGAATGCCTAATTTCAGAATCTATGTAACATTAGTACATGTATGGGTGCTGTGTATGTCAAGGATCAGGTACCATGGATCCTCAAAATCTATATCTTTGGGATACTCATATGGAAAGAATTGGTTATGTTCAGTTAAAATGCTTTCGTGACAATAAATCTTCTTGGTATCAGAAACGGAATTGGTTTCCCTGTTGATGTGATTAACTACAACCTCTAGAAAATTAACAAATCCCAAGTTCAAATTTTTCATTGAAGGGGTTTTCAAATTTCAGTAAAAGGGGGCCCTTATCCTTATCCCTATCCAAGTACCCAAGTATATAACTCAAGGAATCCAGTTTGTTGTATATAAGAATAATATATTAAACTAGGCACATCAAATTACTTTTTAATCTCACTGTTTTTTGAAGGATCCAAGTATCATAGATCAGAATAATGTTCTGAACCAGGTCCATCAGATTACTTTTTTAACAAAAAGCTTTAGAAACAGCAACAAATATAAGAAATTAAAAATTCCATAATAGTGAATATCAAAATGTAAATGTCAAATAATGCTTCCAGAACAAACTATAAGCTGGTCATCAGTAAAATGTTTTATTGAGGTCAGGGAACCATCTCACATATTGAATGGATATATATTTTCTCTATTTCCCCTCAACATGTTATGTTCTACTGGTTCTTGAGCACAGATCTCACACCCATCCTCATTGGGTGATGGAGGGGCAATTTCCAGGAATATAGCACTGAGCGTGAGTCGCAGGGAGGATCATGCTCAAGTGGCCCCCAAAAGAAAAGAAAAAAAAAAGCAAGTGAACCCTTTTTTGCATGCCAACATTTCCAAGAGACAAGGAAAGAGCAGGAAACCCAAGTGATTGAAATCTTAGAATAGCTTTCTATGATTGACTGATCAAAGCAACCAGAAGAGTTTCTAAACAATCACAACCCAATTACAATTGCTTCCAATCTGCCTGATTTAAGTGCCCCATTCCTATCGGGCTAGAGAACATTAGGTTAATCCTTGATCATCTCAAGAAATGGGAGATGAAGGATTGTCCAATATGCTTCTGTTCTGTTGTTTCCAGATGATCCATACAATCAGTCAATCATATGAGGGAGCATCCTCCAAGGACTCTGGGATTAAAAGAACCAACCCCCAACCCTTCAAGAGGGGCCTAACAAAAGATGAGAGGACCCATGAGATCTCAAACAGGCTAAAGAAGAAAAGAAAGACTGAATGTCCCATGCCACCTCAAAATGGAAGAAAGGTGATTGGACATGCTTCCTCTTCTTTCATCCTGCAGTGACAAGATTGAAGTCCTTCACTCAAGGATTATAGCTACTATGCGATTATGCCATCAGCGATTCAGCATGATACACAGCATCGATATCCATCATGGTCTATGTCACTCACTATGTAGCAAAAACCTCACGTATCGATACGCTTTCAATTCTCGTGTCACCAATACTTAAACATTAAAACCCCTGCCGTTGTTTGCCTTTGATCAACTCAAGCAATCAAACCACTAACTCCAGTCATTGCTTAATAGGACCTCTTTCTAGGAAGGCCAATGATGTTCTCTTATTGGGAACTTGTGCAATCAAAGTCCAGAACCTCACTTAAAGGGAAGAATCTAAGAAATAAATGAGGAGACTGCTTCACCCGATCAAAACAAAAGGAGGAATGTCACAGGTAAAAATATTCATTAAGCCACTCTACCCTCCTTTTCTCTCGTTTTTCATCACTTTGTCATTCCTTCAAACAATCCGACATGAATCACTCAATAATCCGGCTTGCCCAAACCCATGTTACGTGATTATAGGCATGCATATCATGTAATGCGACTTTGGATGACAAGAAGCATGCAATGAAGATGTGAATCCTGGGCACCCAAACTATGATCCTACAGCCCATCTGGTTGGCCCACATGTCACAAACATGTCCTCGAGTTCACAAAAGGGGCTGATTAAAAAAGATTGTCAACTGATCAGAATTAACTTTTTTTTATAAAAAGAGAGAAATTTTAAGCAAGACGAGCAGCTGTAGATGAAAAACATAAATTGGCAATGAAGGTTGTTTTTTTAAAGTAAAGCACTGAAAGATATTCTACCATATAAGACCGTTCACATGCTACATTCAGGTAAGACAATGAAAAATATACCCATCGTATAAGAATGTTCATATACTGTGTACAAATACATAGCCACAGTAAATGGCACTTCTATAAATTATGTACTTGGATAAAGTACATGAAGACCAAACTGAGCATTTTTCTTGTGGCAAATGGAAGTTAGTAGTAGCAGTTACTCACAGTGACATGACATTCCTTGCTTGTCTAGAAACTAATGCATTTGCCACCACAAATGATCCAACCCCAAGATCCATCTGTTGGACACAAATAGCTTCTCAGAATTCATTAGTCTAAGGGATCAATTAGAGGGGCACTAATAGCCACCAAGTTCCTAAAATGACACATGCACACACACGCGCACACACACACACACACACACACACACACACACACACAATAATAGGTTTCCTTTGTATGTGATCCTAATATATGCATTGTCGGACTGAATTGATACAAGTATATTCAAAGTCTATTCATATAATTTATAAATGTAAGAAGACATGTATGAAAACACAAGCGATACATTCAAAAGAAAAAGAATAAGTAGAAAACTACAAATATAATTGTGAATAATGTGTGTGGTTGTGGCTCAGATCGACAGAGCTGCGTGGTGGCTCAAAATCATCATCTCCATCTCAACGGGGCTGGGCATAGTACTATTGCCCCACAAATGATGTTTGTGTTTTCCCTTCATGGGGGCCACAGAATTTTTGGATCAACTGATGTTTGTGTTTTCCCTTCATCCATGTCTATGTGACCTTATAAACAGGTTGGACGACAAATAAACATCACTGTGGGTGCTAGGATGGTCAACAGTGGACGTGATTATCCCCCACTGTTTCCTGTGGTGTGGTCTACTTGAGCTTTGGATATGCTTCAATTTTGGGCTCATGCCCTAAAACAAGCTGATAGAACGGACAGACAGCATGGATAAGACACATAAATCACGGTGGCCCCACAGAGATTACTCAGTACGCAACTCGCATCCCTTGGATGGCATATAAACAACACCGTGGGCCTCATAATATGGAAAAAATAAAAAAATGAGCAACCATCCAACAACCTCTAAATTTTGTGGTGGAGCAATCATGATAGACAGGTTGGATACCATACAGACCATGGTGGGCCACACGTGCAACCCTTGTAGAAGCTTTTTCTATGGGGATTCATAGAGGAACGGGCATCTGGATTTATTGCAGAGAATGTTGGATACTCTGGCAGAGTGTGATGGATGATACGCAGGTATAAACTACTAAAAAAATCGCATACGTGAAATGTAAATTATTTAATTTTAACTGTCCATTGTTGATACCAGTTTAGATGTATCATCAACCAAAAATTACGCTTAAATTAAAGAGATTTGATAATAATGGATCCAGTTGGGTGGTTGCTGTTGTCTCTTTCTTTCCTTTCCCTGTTTTTCTTTTTTCTGTTTTGCTGTAGTTTCTCTTGTTTGTCTTTTTTGTTTTTCCTTTTCTTTTCTTCTAATAAAATTCTCAATTCTCAAAAATAAAAAATAATAAAAATAAAAAAGTCTTGCTTTATGAACATGAAGAGCTAAAGAAGCCACTGTCACAGAAAATACTAGGCCCACTGAAGGCATAAAAATAGCAGGTAAATTGAGATTTGTCACAGAACAAGTGCCTCGATTTAATATACGTACCTCTCATAAATACATCTTATGATATTTGATTGGATTAGATGACTATCCAATTGGCGGATGTTTTATTTGACAGTTAGTAGTGAAAAAATCCAACTGTCCTATTTCATAAAACAAGTATCACAAACTTAGCTAGAGTGTGTCCCACAATTTAATCAGTTTAAAGTGTATTAATGTATGCCTCGTGTATTATTTCCGGGTGCCTAAATCTCAAGCTTCATATGCAGCCGCAGTATCAAATTACCCTCTTATGTGAGCAAACCTCTACAATAAACTTTCCAAGTTAGTTTACCCAAAAAATAAAATAAAAAATAAAAAAATCCAAGTTCCTTTGTTTGTTCGCTTTTTGAAAGGCAATGAGATTTTATTCAGAAAGGCGCAAAGGCAAAAGAAAATGAGGATTACAGCCAGGCAAAAAGCCCAGACCCAACAAATCAAGACACCCCTCAAGACGCCAAAGCTAAGCAGCCCACTCGGACACTGTTAGCTTCGCTCTTCTAAGAACCTTGAAAACCGCACCGCAAAAAATTCTAAAGCGCTGGTCTTTATGGGTTCGTTTAAGCATAAGTTTTACAATTACAATTACATTTGTGGGGCCACCATGATGTTTGCATGGCATCTATTTTGTCCATTATGCACATCACATTATGCTCTTAATGTAGGCCCAAAAATATGGTTGATGCAAAACTCAGGTGGGCCACATCATGTGAAATAATGTCTAAACCATTAAAATCAAGTGGAGTGGCCCGCCAAAGTTTTAGAAGGGCCTAAAGTCTAAGATTTATCTTCATTTCAATGGGGTTCATCTTATGAATGAATTGGATGAATATTTTAAAAAATGTGGTCAACCCACCCACAACTTGAAAGGTTTTATTGGTGGGTGTCCCCATCCCAATTGTCCCTGTGGTGTGACCCGCACATGTTTTGAATCAATCTGATTTTTTTGCATACAGGTCATACAGTCATACTTGAATGGATGAACCTTCTGAACAGAGTGGATGTGAGCACCACAACATGGTGGGCCAGTAGGCCCCACACGGTTGTAAAATATGAATGTTTTAAATAGCTTTCTTTTTGCATTTTACAATGACTAGAATCCTCATGAGACCTTTCAGAATCCACAACCTTTCAAATTTGCAAATTCCACACACATGGGAGCTGTACATATCCACATGCGGCACATGTGTCATTATAAAATGCATGTGTGAGGCTCGAGCTTTCTATCAAGTGAGCTAAACTATTTAGATCTTCTGCCATAAAAATCAGGCCATTTCACACTCAGGCAGGCCACAACATATCAAAACAAATGAATGGCTAGAACAAAAAATTTATTTTGACCGTCATTTTACTTTGTACTTGGTGGCCCACCTAAAGAGTGAAATTGTTTTCATTTTTAGGTGAGGATGTAAGCATTATTTCCAACATTGTGAAAAGCTCATATCTCATACAAAAGTGTTTTACATTTGAACTCGTGCTTACATGTGGATGCCTACAACTTCGCTTCACATGTGGTAGAAGCAAACCTACAAGGGGGTGGCAATGGATCAGGTCCGGGTTGGATTGAGTTTAGGTCATAACAAGGATGGGTCCAACCCAAACCCAACCTATTTATTAAACAACTTGAAAAATCTAACCCCAACCAACCCATCCATAAATGGATCAACCCAAACCCAGCCCACTTGACCCATTTAATTAAAAAAATCATCATCTTTGGCTGTAATACCATAAAAATCAAGAATGAGAAAATGATCTGCAGGGACAACTTAAAAGAGCTTACCAAACCAGTACCGAAAGTCTCAGTCTTTGCATATCTTCTTGGATATACTTTGAAATCAACAGCCAAGATGCATAGGCATGTCACAATCATCTGGATGACATACAAGAGTCTTTGAAAGGGGCAAATGATTATAGTTTGACTAAAATAATAACATGAATAGTAAGTGAGAATAGATACCATGGAAACTCGGTAGGATGAAATACTTGTCCTAAGAGAAGACGAGGATAGAAAGCCTTCTTTGGTATGAGAATTAGATGGTAGAAATCTGAATAAAAAAACAAATTTAGGTCAAGATGTGAAAAAATGTAATCCCTTGTATGCCCCATTGCTCACAGGACATGCTCAAGCATACCCGATTCATTACACATAAGACTTTACCTGAGACTATAGAACATAGTAGAAGGAACGTTTCAGGCAGTCAGACTATCGTGATCAAAAGGGTGGTATACCTTTTAACTAAAATGAAAACAAGCAGCATCAAAACCAGGCAAATTGCACATGCATGAGTCCATTCGGCTAGAACCTGGAAAGAATAAATACAAACATCTGTGTAAAACTCAATAAATGCATGGATTGAAAATATGAATATGTAAACCAGGAATATAAAACAAAGGCTTAGATTCAAAATATGATTAGGGACCATAAATAAGTTACTTCGTATTTTTATCTTCTTTTCTGTTTCTCTTTTGATGGCTGTATTTTTCCTCTTTCTAATAAAATCCGAGGATTACCCATATAAAAAAAGGGCTTCAAGTTAAAGCACCCAAAACATATAGGAGTATCATATGATGCTTGATCAAAGAAAGTGGTATACTTTTTGTTCAACTTTACACCTGTAAAGATGGGGCCCACCTTTTGGTGATGAAAGCAATTTCATGTGGTCAAAACCATCATTTGATGGGTCATGCTCCAATATCTACCTTATCTCATGATCCTAACCATAGGATGAAAATGGACAATTACAATTTAGAACCAATTTACATCTAATGTGGAACCAATTGGATGGTAAGGATCGTCAAGTGACAAAGATTTTTATATCATATTCCATCTACATGTACAGTTTGTTGGGTAGAGGAAATGCTTGGTCATTTTACATTTTCTCAAATATATACTAATAGGTAGAAAGGAAAGAAGGGATTGCCCAGAACTTTAAAGCAAACACATAGTTTCAATGTTATGACAGTTGAGACCACACTTACTGTGAAAATAGAAAGGATTGGCAAAATGATACAAAGAAAGTCCATCACCAGGGTGACCATGTAATTCTTCCAATATTTAGGACCAACAGCCACACTATCATTCTTCTTTGGTGTGATCTCCGCAACATATAAAAGATCTGAAAAAAACAAATTATTCATATTGCGGATCATGCATTATATAAATTTTGAAGTTACCTTTTTTAAAAAAATTTAAAGTTGACACCCCATACATACATTCAGTATTATGAGACGAAATAGCTTTTGCAAAATGCAGAAGACATAAACGTCTTCATTCTCATAGGACATGGAGAACAGAAGGCTATATCCCAAACAAGTTGTTCAAAAGAAGAATCTAGGTAGTCAAATATGAATATTGAAGATTGTTAGAGTAGATTAGGGTAATCTTACTTAGATTAGGGCATTTCATTATATGTTAAGATGAGTGTTTGTTAAGATCTCTATCTCACATAGATCTCTCAAATCTTCTATACATTCTCTCATCACCACTGGCAACAACTACCCGGTGCACCTCCTCATCCCACCAACCCGTTCATCAACCTTGGCTCCACCACCAGGTAGCCTACTGTGTACCCTCCGATCTCAGATATACTCGAGCAGGACCCTCCTACATGATTATAGCCCATCCAACCCTTCATGATTATAGCCCATCTAACCCTTCTATCATTGCTCGTTGCGCACAACCCCATTTCAGCTGAGAAATCTGATCTCAACATCACCACCTCCTTTATCCCCGGAAAACATCTCAGCATCACCGCCATCTCCGTTAGGCTTTGTTAGACCATCGGAACCCTTCCCCCTCATCTTTGCTCACAGCTGAAACCTCCACCCCCGCCATCACAAATCGGCTCGAGCCTGTCTGCACCAACCAACATTTGAAATCCCTCTTTCTTCCTCTCTCAATCACTGCCTCAACCCACCATTGTCACCACCTCAATCCACCACCATTATCACCGTCTCTAGCAACAGCGGCCGACACCATCAACCTCCATTAGTTATGGCACCCATCTCAGAACCCATCCCATCTTGTATCAGATCCGATGTGCTCCTCCCAATCTCCATTAGTTCTTGCTACTCATCCCGATCTACTCACTGCACACCCTGATCTATTTGCCAAATCTGAACTTGTGTTGGGATATGGCTGATGAAGTGAATGGTGGGCTTGATGATGGGGCACGAGAGGGGTGATGAAGTAGACGGTGGGGATGTCAAGTTGTGTGTCTACGTGGTCGTTTGTCGTTTGGCTTAGTGGGAGTAGCTAGCTAGGTTTATTTATTTTCAGGAAGCATTCATGTGTCGAATTTCTACAGTTTGTTGTTGGTGGGGTGTCTTTTGTTAAATCTAGGGGTGTCAATGAGCCGGGGTCAGGCCTGAAAAATCTGAATTTTGAATAGGGCCGGCCCGACAGCCCGGCCCGAAACAGTTCAAAATCCAGGCCAAGACCTACCCCAGGCCTGGCCCATTGACACCCCTAGTTAAATCGCTTGTTCAGTACCACATGCTCAAGCGAGCCACACATTTAAGCTGAATTTAGATTGTTGAATTACGACCATATCCACTACCTGTCGCTGAGGGCGTTTTATTTTGATGTTCAGAAAATGCATTGATTTATGTGTACATTCGCTCATGCACATCCGTTATCCTCTGTCTGCTTATCAATGGAGTATTCTAAATACCTCAAGGAAGAAGAAATCATGTGGAGGCAACATTCCAGCGCCATATGGCTAAAGGAAAGTAACAGAAATACGTCTTTTTTCCATGGCATGGCGAGTGCGCGAGCTAGAACAAACTGTATTGGCAGCATTGTGGTGAACGGGCAGAGCATAGAAAATAAAGATGCAGTCTGCTCAGCTATTGTCAAATTATATTCCACTCTTCTCAAAAAGGAAGATGGGGCTAGGCCTCTTTTGGATAATCTTGCATTCCGTCAAATCTGAGGAGTGGACAAGGGATCGCTAGAGAAACCAATTTCTGAAGGAGAAGTCAAGTGTGCATAGACAATTTGGGTGGAGATAAGGAGTCGGGGCTGGATGGTTTAGCTTTTTTACGAGTATTCTAGGAGATGTTGAAAACGGATTTTATGGACTGTGTGCATGAATTTAGCAAGAGGGACAAGCTTGCTAAGGGGATGGGGGCTACCTTCTTAGCTCTATTTCCTAAGGAGGGAGCAGAAGCATTGACTGATTTCCGCCCAATAAGTCTTTTTGGAAGCCCATACAAAATCTTGGCGAAGATATTGGCTAACAGATTCAGGTTGGTGCTTCCATCGGTAATAGCAGAGAATCAAGGCGCCTTTATAGCTAAGCAGCAAACTCTAGATTGTGCATTATTAGCCCACGAGAGTATTGATTCTACATATAGGGAAGGAACTAAGGGCGTGGTGTGTAAGGTTGATTTAGAAAAGCCATCCGATCATGTTGATTGGAATTTCTTGGCATATACATTAAGTAGAATTGGATGCGGCAGTAAATGGATAAAGTGGATGCAGGAATGTGTGTATGGTCGGCATCATTTTTCTGCCTTGTTCAATGGATCTCTGAAAGGATACTTCAAAGGATCGAGGGGCCTAAGGCAAGGGGATCCTCTTCCCCATTCCTATTCATAGTGGTTGTCGAAGCGTTGAGTGGGATGCTTGTTAAAGGTCAAGAGGCAAGACTTATATCAAGTTTCTATGGATCAAGAAATGGAGCTAGAATCACGCATCTTCAATTTGCGGACGATACTTTATTATTCTTGGATGCGGATGAAGCTATGATTGATAACTTAAGGAAAATAGTGGGCTGTTTTCAAGAAGTTTCGGGGCTTAAGATCGACATTCAGAAAAGTGAGATGCTGGGTATTGGTCTCTCCCATGAAGAGGTTTCTTGTTCAACAAGTTCATTTAGATGAATATAAAGAAGCGTGGAAATCCTATAGTTGTACTCTTATGGCTGACAAATGGACCGATAAATCCAATCGGACTCTAATAAACTTTCTAGTGAATTATCTAACTAGGACAATATTTTTTAAAGTCCGTGGATGCATTGGCTCATTCTCACACAGCTGATTATTTTGTTCAAATTATTAAATAGTATAGTTGAGAAAAGAATAGAGGAATATGTTGTCCAAGTTATCACAAACAATGCAGCCTCATATATAGTTTACGATCGCCTTCTTATGGAGAATAGGCGTTGTTTATTTTAGACCCCTTGATAATACATTGTATAGGTCTTATGCTAGAAGATATAAGTACATTTTACATTAAAGTGATTACTATGGCTAGAAAAATCACGGTCTTTATGTACAAATATGTCATTCTTGTCCATCAAATGAGAAAACACATTAGGTGTAACTTGCTTCATCCAGTCGTCACCCATTTCGTAACAGCCTTCTTAACACTATAAAGGTTGTATTCAAAGAAAGCCAAGCTTAGAAGCTTTGTGGTGTTGGTCAATTGAAATAATGGGCTTCGTCAAAGAAGACCAAAGAAAAACTAGTCCAACAAACCATCATTTCACAATCTTTTTAGATACAAGTGCCAAAGGCACTAAAATCGTTGGAACCCTTAGTGATTGTGTTGTGATTGGTGGACGGAGATGAGAAGCCACCCATTTGTTACATCTATGATGCGATGGAAAGGACTTAAAACAAAATCATGGATCACTTCAACTATAAAGAGTGTGATTATAGGCTCATTTTAAATACTATAGATAAGAGATGAAGTAGCCAAATGTCATCTCTATTGTATTCGGTTGTCTACATCCTTAATTCAACCATATTCTTCACTTTCATCGATCGGATAGAAGAAGAAGCGACGAATATGGTTGGCTTTCTTGATGTCTTGGAAAGAATGGTTCCAGATAAAGAAGAAAATAACATGATTTCGACTCTATTGGATTTCTACATAGAGCGTGGGTTTTTTTTTTCAATAGAAATGGTCATCATGCATAGGACTATGAAATTGCCAAGTAAGTACGAACGTCTTAGCGAGTTGGTCTAAGTACCTTAGAAATAGTTTCTTACAATATACGAAGTCTAACCTGCTTAAACTGTTATTTCAGTCGGTTGGTGGGCTGCCTATGGAGTAAACCTGAAAGGATAGATCCCACACCAAAGGAGTTGGTCATGAAAATTATTGGACTCACATGTTTTGTTAGTGGTTGCGAGTACAACTGAAGTACATTCGAGTCGGTAAGTTTGGCAATTCACTCCTTAATGTTGATTCTAGTCTTAAATCTTAGGGAGTTAAAGTAATGGCCATAAGTCATCGCAAATACACTTTCTTTAATGCAGATTCAAAAAAAAAAATCTTGAACAAAAGAAGCTCAATGACTTGGTCTTTGTCCATTAAAACCAGAAGTTGCAGTAACAATTCCAGTCTAAGCGAGAAAAACCTGATTTTTATCATCCTATCTGTCTAGATAATTTGAATACAAATAGTGAATGGCTCATAGAGACAGCACCCAGTCTTTGCAAGCGAGGACCTAATGTGGGCATAAGTCGAAAATGTTGCATTCGGATCAGCACCTGGAGAAAGTTCTTCCACTTGAAGGCAGAAAAGAAGGGCGAACAGTAGCAGTCAGGTGGTGAATGAGATTGAGAAGATAAAAGAAGAAAACGATCCAGATCAACCATTGGATGTGGATAAAATACTAGTGCGAACCAATTATTAAGAAATAGAAGAAGATGAAGTATACGTCGAAGAGAGAGACAACGATGATAATGACAATGGTGGTGGTGATCAAATGCCATAATAACAACTAAATCAATGTATATAGTATTAGCGTATTACCATATTAGTAGCCTGTATTAGTATGGTTTTTTTTATATTTCGTAAGTTGTACTTTTTTATGTACATTAAGTTGTAACTTATAATTGGAAAGTTGTTTCAAGTTATTCATTTATCAGTAAAATTTCTATGTTCAAAGTTTTTAATAGCTAATTCTCTCTTAATGTAGCTTGTTAATTGTTTTGTTAAAATATAATATAAGTAATTAAATATATAATTTAATGAAACACTTAAACTATGATGAAATAAGTAAAGTAAATTACCCAATCACTTAGGCAAGTTTTCCCTACTTTTTTACAATTTTTTACATTATATATATACATATATATATATATATATGCAATCGTATATGCGAACAGCATATGCTAATCGTATCTAATCGCTTATGCAATTTGACAACATTGGCTGAGCATATGGACCAAACTTGTTATTGTGTTGGGTGTATGGACCCCAACCCTTTACCTTGGCCGGCATCTTGGACTAGACCTATTTTTCTTTGATATTGGAGCATTTAGAGCCACAGGAAGAGCAGCAGTTGAACTCTCGGCCACTGGAACTGTGCATCCACTGGAAGAGCAATGGTTAAAATCCTGACCACCGAAAATTACACTAGATCATTTGCCAATTGTTGAAAGTGTCGATGGTTCACATACAGGAGTAATTAAAAGTGCCCACTCACCTCATGCCACTCATCGGTTCTTGCCAGTCATCATTTCATTGCCTCATGCTTGCATCACGTAATTGTTGAACTTTTTCTTTTTCTTTTAAATAAATGTTCACCATACCTATCAAACTCAAGTTTTTTCCTTTCAGAGCACCTTGAGTTTGAAACAGGATGTCAGAGTAGAATAGGGTAATCTTACTTAGATTAAGATATTTCATTTTATGTTAAGATGAGTATTTGTCTCTCACATATTCCTATTATTCTCAGTAAAATAACAAGTTACAGTTTTCATAATGTAATCTCTTGTGGTTTAACAAAGCACATCAGAAGTTATGTGATGTTGTTAGTCACTACGAGCGCTTTGCTCAATCAGTTTTATTTTCCATAATTCTACTAAGCATGCATGCGACTTTACATATGGCCACGTCTACCATTAGGTCACATCTGTGCAATGTCTAGTCCACCCACTCAAAAGGCCATATGAGTACAATGCATATGGACCATGGTGATTGTTTTAAGCCATCCATTGTTTTCTTACATGTGCGGCCCACCAACGAGTTGACCAGCCCAATTGTTTTGCCATATCATGTAAACAGGGGTGGACCCACCTGATGCATAGCCTGGATGTCCCGAGCATGAATCCAGTTTGCAAGCAGGGCTGCTCATATAAGTGCACGTGGGATTGGTTAAGCACTATTTACCAATGCTTTTGTAACGTCAAAAAAAATAGCAGAAAATCAAAACTGCGCTTATGATAAATATTTAGGGTCCATTTAGGTAGGGGATTTTGCATAATCGAGATTAAGTCTAATCCCAACATCGGATTCACAACGCAAAAGTGGCAGTTTCCTCCACACAATTGCAATTACCGGTGATTTTTTTTTTATTTTTTTTGGTGGGGGGGTGGCAATTGAATAGGGGGCATTGGGGCTACCGAAATCAGGATTATGCTTAATCCCGATTTCCTAGGATCACCAACCCAAACGGGCCCTTATGAATGAATGGCACACTAATATAGGATAATTGCCAATGATACTCACTGTAAGAAAGAACAGAGAGCTCCGCAACACGTGTGCATTCATTTGTACATTTGGCCCACCTAATGAGGGGTGTGACTTCTGTAACCTTAAGTTTCGTGGGGGTTTGTGTTATATCCACTCTGCCCATCTGCTTCTTCAGCTCATCTTAGGACATGAGTCCAAACACGAGGGGGCATCTCAAACTCAACTGGGCCACACCAGTGGGGATTGGATCCCACCAACAAAACCTTCTTCAGGCCACAGAAGTTTTGGATCAGACTGATATTTGTGTTTTCTCTTCATCCAGATTGGAAAGACCTTATGAACAGGTTGGATGGCATATAAAAATCATGGTGGCCCCTAGGACAGTTTCAACAGTGGGCATTTACACGCCACTGTTTCCTGTGATGTGGCCCACTTGAGTTTTGGATCTCCCTCATGTTTGGGCTCGAGTCCTAAAATGAGCTAATGAAATGGAGTGGATTTAACACAAAAGTCACTTTGGACCCCGCAGAGCTCGGGGTTACAGGGAATTCCTGGGGTTACAGGCAAGTCGCTCCCCCTAATGATTGGACTGGCCTATTTTTGGGCCAGGGATCTACACAGTCGGACCTACATGATCAGCAGATTGGATCTCACGCGTGCCTGCCAAGTCGCCACGTGTGAGAGGCACGTGCCAATTATTTGCTGGTGTTTTTTCCTTCATCACGCATATATGATTATGATCTGAATGCAATGAGGTTTGGGGCATTTTGGTAATCTTTTCCTACATGAATGATCCTCTTTAAGAAGCATGAATGCAATTATCTGCTGGAAAATAACACGAATGAAAATTGAAAATTACCACGTATGCCACTGGAGCTGATGCAGTGGCGGAGAAGTATCAGAGCCTGGAAGAACGAAAGAAACAGGTAAGAGTCGTTGGTGTTGTAGTTGAAGTAGATCTGAGAGCTGTCGAGGTAGAAATGGGAATTTCAAAGAGAGATTCGGGAAAATTACGGGTACGATTGCTGAAAGAGCAGCGATTTCGAGCATGGAAGATCCGGTCAAGTTGCTGACGAATCTGACAACAGAGAGCAGAAGGAGGTAAGAGATCTGATGGTGGAAATTTTCCGATTTTCGAGAACTGAGTTTTGGAGAGATCGTACTCTTCCTTCAGATGTTTGTGGGGATTGAACGGCTTTCGCAGAGGATCCATGGAAGACTAGTGAGAAGAGGAACAGAGTGGATTTTACGGTGGTAAGAAGAAATGGGGAAGGAATCGACGGGGGCAGTGTGATGGTTGATATGCATCCAATCGGAAATTGTACACGTGGGCGCACCTTCAGTGCGTGATTGGGCAGTGGGATTAGACGGGATTAGGTGGGATGGGATTCATCTGGTCTTGTGCCAATTCCACTCAATGTTAGTAAGTTGTATAGGTCCCATCATGATGTGTGGGCTATATCCACACCGTCCACCCATTTTTCGAGATTATTTTAGGGCATGGGCCAAAAAATCAGCTAAATCTAAAGCTCAAGTGGACCCCACCATAGAAAACAACAGGGATTGAATACTTACCGTTGAAAACTTATTTGGGGCCATATAAGTTTTGGATCTACCTCATTTTTAGTTTCATGTCATAAAATAAGGTTACAGAACAAATGAACAATTTAGATATAACACGTGTGCTATTCTCAGTAATTATAAATGATGGTGGATATATCTATTCAATGTACCATCGCATTACCAACTACATGGCATTGATCTTATCCCATGGCAACGGGGACAATCCCTACCATGGTAATAATTATGTTTTTTTAATCCCATCCCACCAAATCCCTTCTAATCCTACCGCCCAAACACGCCCTCAGTGTATCCGGATCCACCGAGATGGGTGGATCCTGACTGCGGGCCATAAAGTTTTGTATCAAGCTTATATGTGTGTGGTATTGTGACCCTGTCAATAGATTGGAGGGAAAATAAACATTCCGGTAGGGCCATGAAGTTTTTAGTGGTGAGTATTCATTCAATCACCACTTCTTCTTTTGGTGTGGTCCACCTAAGATCCTCTTCATTTTTGAGTCATGCGCTGAAATGAACTGTCAAAACGGATGGGAGTCGTGGCTCTAGCGCATACACATCACGGTGGGCCTCGCAGTAAGGGATCCACCGAAGCCCCGGCCCGCTTGGTTTTGGAACCATGGTCGGGGAGCGGATTGCATGTGACCCTGGACACAGACATATCTCTATGCCCAGGGCTGTGTGGGGCCCACAGAAATGTCCGTGACAAATCCACTCCGTCCATCTGTTTTGAAAGACTACAATATGAAAGAATTCCAAAAATCAGGCAGATCCAGAACTTAGGTTATCCACACAATCATCCAAAACTTAGGTTGTCCACACAAACAAAAGTGGGAACAGCGAAGTCCACTGTTGAAAACTTCCTCGAGCTGACCATGATGTTGCGTGTGGAATGGCCCACATGAGTTGTGGATCTGCCTGATTTTTGGAATCCCACCTTATCGTGGTATTTGGAAATAGACGGACGGATTGAATTTGTCAGGACATCTCTGTGGGCCCACGCGGCTCCGGGCATAGAGCCGGGTCACAGGCAATCGGCTCCCCCAGATAAGAGAGTCCTGACACGAGAATCGCAAGTGATTGAATAATCGGACTTGCCTGCAACCTATGCCTGGCTAACCCCATGTTCTGGGGATCCACAGTTTTATTATCATTATTTTTATTATTTTTGTATTATATCCAATCTATTCATCTGTTTGGACAGGTTACATTGTAATGTGTTTATTTAACTAAATGTCCAATTACCTTGATTGAAGCATGCTTTGAAGTTTTTAGTCAACTGGAGATTCAGTAGAATTGACCGAATCAACTTATAGGTTTTTGCAGGTTTTGTTTCCCAATTTTGCATAGTAGTATATAAGTACGAACCTAAATCTAATTAAGATAATGCCGGAGACATTCTATAGGTTGGCATGAATTTTCTAATATTTGAAGGGGAAAGTTAGAATTTTTACTTGTTCCAGTCTCTTATAACTTTATGAATATAGTGAATTGATCATCACTTTATACTCACTTTACACTGTAATTTTTTCCATAAAGAATTTTCCAATAGAATTTATGTTATCTATATTTACTTATTCTTATTCTTTCTTTAATGTGTGTTTGATTTTATCTGAAGTTGATTTTGCACCCATTAATCAACACCCAATAACCAAGACAAAGGATATCAAAAATCAATTGAGCCACACGCTAAAAACTTGAAAGATGGAAATATACACAGTCGAAACCTTCCTGGCCTCACTTGACATGTATATGTGTCATCCAACTCGTTTACAAGGTGACTACCACCTAAATGAAGGAAAACACAAATACCACACTCATTTAAAATTTGTCGTGGAGCTATAAGGTGAGCATTCAATCTTGTTAAATATAATTATGATTCAAAACTTCTATGACCCAGGTTCAAATATATTTGAGTGCATTTAAAATCCATAAGTTATTTGATAATGGGGATTCGGAGATATTTAAAATATACGGTTTTTGTGTGTTTTGAAAATCTCCTTTTAGTGTAATTAGGAGTGAAATGTCTATTTCGACGCTATTTTAAAAGCAAAAGAGACACATAAAACAAAGGTATCACTTTGCTATTAATTTATTGCACATGTAGCACACTAAGGATAACCCCAAAATAATCAAACTATAAGTTGTATCACTAAATTTACATCAATGGAATAATTGGAATAATCCAAACATTGGCCATGTAAACTGGCGGTTAAGGAACATTTGCGAGTTGCTTGTTTGTGATCCTGTGCTTGAAGCCCACCTAAGGCTTGGAATTTCAACATTTTACCCAAAGTATGTATTTCAATGGATTTATTACAATCATTTGGTCAAATATCATGTGTACAAAGTTTTAGGAAATTAAAGTTGCTTTTATAATTAAATTCAAATTCGCATAAAATACTACAGAGTTTCAATGTATTTTTATTTTTGGTTCCAATGCGATTTGGTTATAAGCTGGCAAACACAATTGAGTATTAAATCACCTTGATCTGTGATTTGGATTCCAATGTAATCCAAATACAAGCTCCTCAACAAGTCAATGCTCATGCGGTTCACTTATGTTTTTTTTTTTTTCCTTTGTTATGACTAGTCTCTTATAAGTGGAGTGGATATAACACAAACATCATGACAAGCACCCTCGAGCTTCTGGGAAGGATCACAGCCTTGGAGATGATTTGAGGATAACCTGAGTTTATTAGGCTCACCAACAACCCGAAGCACTATGGGGCCATTATAATGTTTTTGTTTTATCCACTTCATTGTACATTTCATCAACTAATTCTAAGGCTAGCCCAAACAAGAGAGAGGTTTAAAACTCAAGTAAACTACACAAGTGAGAATTGAATACCTATGGTTGAAAACTCATGGGTGAAAAAAGTTTTAGATCAGAGTTATATTTGTGTTGGGTGTCTACTCATGACTTAGTGGTAGACTCACAAGAGCTTCAACACATAGTTCACGGGTTTGAGTGCCCATTGTGGTGTGTGTGGGTGTGAGTGTGTAAAAAAAAAAAGTTATATTTGTGCCCCTAAGAAGGTTTCAATGGTGGATCTTCATCCCTACCATCTTATATGGTATGGCCTGCTTGAGTTTTGGATCTATCATGTCTAAGTTTGTCCTAAAATAAGTGGACAAAATTAACAAACGAATAGAGTGGATATAACACAAACATCATGATAGCCCCACAAAGCTTTGGGTCATAGGGGAACCCTATAACCTCGGGTTATCTGGGCATGTCTCATCCCTTGACATATGAATGCAATGGATGATACTAGCCCGTTGGCTTGGGTTACAAGTAACCCAAAGCTATATAAGGCCGATCATAATGTTCATATTATATGCACTCAGTAGATTCTATTTTGTCAGGACATTTTAGGACATGAGCCCTAACATGAATGATATCCAAAACTCAAAGTAGTGCACACAACAAGAAACAGTAGTGATAGAAATGCGTGCCATAGTTGGAAACTTTCTATGGCCTACCGTTGTGTTTATACACCACATCAAACACATTCACAGGGTCATTCCCAGCTTGAAAAGAGCATTGCTCCATCTTATATTCCTTTCTCTCTTCCACATATGCAACATGTGTAGTCCATCAAGTGAATGGTGTGCATCTCCCTCAATTTATACTTAAATGTGCAGGCAAGACTTTCTCACATCTCTTATTTAAAATAGATTGGAGAGAGACCTCTTCAGTTCAAGGAGGGGCATCTGAACAAAAATCTTATGATTTGATTGCGTAAGGTAACATCTAAACTTTTATTTTAATGTTTAATCTTTTGAGAAATTTGATGTTATCGTTGCAGAGAATCATAGGTAAAGTGAGTTGATTACATATTCAGAATATAACGAGTTTCTGCTACATTTGGACTGAAAATAATAATAATAATAGTTTAAAAAGAAAAAAGAAAAAAAAAAAAAACACCTAGCACACATAATTTTGATAATTAAATTTGAGTCACATGACACTCATAAACAAAATTTAAGCAATTACAAAGTGCATGCTTATCATACTCTGGCAGAGTATGATAAGTTTTTCTCTTGTTGAATTAGCACCATTGTTTTACTTTTTCCAAAGGGCCAGTTGGCTAGTTAAACGATAAAATTGGCATATTTTTCAATTTACAGTCCAACTGGAATGCAGCTCACATTGTAACAAGGAAGAGTGGTTGCGGAATTGTTTATGAATTATAAAATTAAGAGAGGTGCTCAGGAGCACTATAAGTTACAGTGCTTCTAGTTGCATTCAGACACTAAGATAGTTGAACCATTCATCAAGACCGTTAGTTGGCTTCATTGCACATTTCGTGGGCGATGCAAACATCACACCGGTTGGACAAATAATAACCATTTGATCAATGGTATTTAACAAAGACATACAAGACAATTTACACAGAAGTATGTCCAATCAACCATTCGACACATCTATTTGTTAGGGATGGTCATAGATTGCTTATGAGTCTTAAAGAATGGCCTTTGTTAGGCAATCGTAACCATTCCTTCCATAGCTTTGAAAATGGATAGTGTAGAAAGTAAGGCCAAATAAAAAATAAATCTGATAATCCTGCAGGTAAGATTTTTGTCAGATACTTATGAAAGTATCCTGGACTCAATGAACAGTTTAGATCAATACTAATGAACTGTTTAAGTGAATTATGCAGCTAAAAGCATTTTAATTGACCGTGCTCTAAACATATTTATCTGCTAGAAAGTAGAAAAGTATGCTTGGTTCCAGCATTACTTAAGTACTTATTCATAAGTTTATTTGGTCCATCCCACCACCATTTATCACACAGGGCTAACCCTTGATGTGGACCATTTATTATGTTGGGCCTACCTTGGCCTGTCTTTCAATGTAAATTGACTATCGAGTGAGGCCTACCTTCAATGTGGATCATCCACCTGGTGAGGCCCACTTTCGATGTGGCCTATCCACTGCATCATCATGTGGGGCTGCCTTGGATGTGTGTACTGATTGTTAGAAGACAAACCATCCTTAAAAATATAACCGTTGGGCAAAAATATGGTTTAAATATTATTATACAAGATATCATAAATGACTTAAATGGAATTTTTTTTCTTGAATTTTTCAACACGATGTAGCTTATACCGACCCCTTATTCTTTGTATATAACATGCATGGAATCTTTAATTAAAGAGATTGTGTTACAAAGGCTATGCACGCTGTCAAACTTAATAATGATATGGCATCTAACTTTTACATATATTACATTTGTAATAGCTTATCGATTAAGTGGATTAGGGACTTGAGCGGGTCAAAACAAGGGACGCTAACCCCGCCAATCCGGCAGTTCTGTGGGCAGGCCCACAGTGATGTATCTGTTTATCCATGCCGTTCATACTTTTTCTAGTATCATTTTAAGACATGAACACAAAAATGAGAATCTACAGTTCAAATGGACCACACCACATATGGCTCTTGTATTTAATTCAACTGGTCATTAAATGCAACCAAGCTTATTGTTTGGTGTAGTCCACTTGAGGGTTTGATCTGCCTTAATTTTTTTATCATGCCTTAAAATGATATAAGAAAAGGGATGGACGGCTTGGACACATATATACATCACGGTGGGCCCACACACAACTGCACGTTCGGGGCTAGAGACGGGCGGGGCATCCCCACACAGGAGATACGGTGGGTGATCCAAATCTCTGCCCTTTAAGCAAGCGCATGCACCAATTAAAAAACTTAAGATCATTTAACTAATTTACTGGGCCTACACTCGTTTTGAAGGTCCAAAGCCTTTTCGGACCATGGTGGATCACCGTCTAAGCTCAGGGGATTAGGGCTATAGCCAATCCCACCCAAGCTCACTGCCACCCTAGTAAGGAGGGGACCGGATCAGGTGTTACCCTTAACGTGTGGGGCCTACCTTGATGAATTTGAGCGATTTAAAAAAAAAAAATTATCACACACGCACACACACCCCGACACAATCACGCTAGTGGAATTTCACCGCAAATGGGCACTCGAAGTTGAAACTCTTGAGAGTCTACCACCCGAGTAAGAGCAAGGACCCAGAATTTTAGCAAACTAATACCTGTTCAAAAGAACTGATTTTAGTTCTACGATATACTTAAAGCGAGTCCCATTTTTGGACGGTTTGATTCGAATACTTCTATTCCAAGTGTACAGCATCAGAGTGCATGCATATCAAGCGTCACACTCCGTCAGAATATCAAATAACCCGAGCCGGTCCCATTGACATCGAGAAATTAAGAAATTTGCGAGTGTACGACCCATTTATGGGCCAATTAGGAAACTAAGCCCCACCTCATTTTCCTTTGCGAGAATACGCCGTGGCTGTACGGACGCCTTGCCAAAGGTCGAAAATGCCCCCTGCCTTTTCCTTCAAGCGGGAAGACGAGCGCTGACGCTCCTCGAACTCCGAGTTGTACGAACAGGGGCGGCTCTAAGGGGTGAGCAGGTGAGGCAATCGCCTAAAGCCCCCTAATTATGAAGGCCCCATGTCATAGGAACGGGCTTTGAGTGCTCTGAGAAATTGTTTGATAATCTATACACATGCACTGAGAAATTGCAACATTTGAATATTTTTAAATTAAATTAAACAGAAATAAAAGTGGGTCCTAGTTTAGATGGTTCATGAAAAACAAAAACAAAAACACACAATGAATGGATCTCCTAACTGGTTAATTCTTGTACACTAAACAAATTATTTGAATTCAACATACAAATTCCCACTAATTGGAAGATAGAATAGTTAAATCAATGAATTTTTTGTAATTTAAGCTATCCAGAACGGATCACCTAATTTAGACGGTTTGGATGGAGTCAAAATATGTTATATTAACAATCTAGGAATGCCTATTTATTAACCGTAACACTGTTGGAGTACTATACAATTCTAAATTTATTATTCTCGCAATAGACGCGGATTGCATGCAGACCACTTTAGGGATTCCTGTAACCTGAGCTCTATGGGGTCCACATTATTATATGTGTTATATCTATTCCGTTGATCCGTTTCTTTATTCCATTTTAGAATATTAGAAAAAACATAAAGCAGAATAAAGCTCAAGTAAACCACAACACAAAAAAAAGTGGATATTGAATGCTCACCATTAAAAACTTTTCTACAGGCAGCAGAAATTTTGGATAAGTTAATATTTATGTTTTTCTTTCATCCATCTAGGATTCACCTTACGAACGGTTTAGTAATTTTATCTATCAAAACTGATTTACTGGATAAACTTGAATACAAAAGTTTATTAATTTTTATAGTTTAATTTTAAATATATTAATTTTTTATTTTTTAAACTAAAAAGCCTCATTTTTATGACTTGCCTAAGGCCCCCAAAAATGTTGAGCCGCCCCTGTGTACAAACAGTTCAAAAGTGATCATCGTTACATGGGCCCCACAGTTATGTATTTATTATATCCACAACGTTCATCCATATTTTGAGATCATTTCGAAGCATTATGCAAAAAAAAAAAAAATCATATCCAGAGAGCAACTGGACCACACCACAAAGAGCAGCAGAAAATTGATTTTCACCGTTGAAACTTTTGTATGGCCCACCATAACATTTATATTCCATCCAATCTATTCATAAGGTCACAAAGACCAGGATGAAGAGGAGAAACAAGTTTCATAATGATCCAAAACTTCTGTGACCCCTAAAAGGGTTTCAATGGTAGACGTTCAATCGTCCACAGCCTTTAACAGTGTGGTCAACTTGATAGCTAGATCTGTCTTATTTTTCGTCTCAAACCTTAATACGAGTTCGCCAAAAATATGGACAGTTTGGATATAACACATACCTCATAATAGGACCCACAAAAAGCGGTGGGATTACAACAGCAAAAAATAAAATAAAATAAAAACCGTCGATGTCGATATATCAAAAATGGTCCAGAACTGTCCAGTGAGTTTTCCTCAAAAATCCTACAATTGTCGATATATCGACAGGCCGTTGGTATATTGAAAAAGGTATTTTAACCTTTAGCTACGGATTATAACCGTAGCCATAACTGTAGTCTGTGCCACTCTATGAAATTTTTTATTTTTTTAATTTTTTTTTTAGTTTTTACATGGAGAAATTTATTCTACCTACAATTTTCTTTAATACATATTTATATAAATAGGTATATATAAGCATATAAAATTTTTTTCCCTCTTTTTTTCATTTATTTCTTTAACCATTTAACAAGAATATCTTCTAAACCAAAATTAGTTACTTGACGTACCATATATGATTTTGGGGTAGGAGAAGCTACTTTAGCCAACTAACCTTGCTATTTTCCAAGATTCCATCAGGTCGATGGTAAAAAATCCATTTCATTCAATCCATAATCATTCCCATGCATTTCGTGGTCAATTCGCTTCAAACCATGATCATTCCCATGCATTTCACGATCATCCCAAACAATTCCGTGTTAATTCACGGTCATTTCGAGGCATTTCACGGTCAATTCCCTTCACTTCACGGTCATTTGCATGCATTTCGCGGTCAATTCGCTTCAAACCATGATCGTTCCCATGCATTTCACAATCATCCCAAACAATTCCGTGTTGATTCACGGTCATTTCGAGGCATTTCACGGTCAATTCCCTTCACTTCACGGTCATTTGCATGCATTTCGCGATCAATTCGCTTCAAACCATGATCATTCCCATACATTTCACGGTCATACCAAACAATTCCGTGTTGATTAACGGTCATTTTGAGGTATTTCACGGTCAATTCCCTTCACTTCACTGTCAGTTGCATGCATTTCGCGGTCAATTTGCTTCAAACCATGATCATTCCCATGCATTTCACAGTCATCCCAAACAATTCCGTGTTGATTCACAGTCATTTCGAGGCATTTCACGGTCAATTCCCTTCACTTCACGGTAAGTTGCATGCATTTCGCGGTCAATTTGCTTCAAACCATGATCATTCCCATGCATTTCACAGTCATCCCAAACAATTCCGTGTTGATTCACGGTCATTTGGAGGCATTTCATGGTCAATTCTCTTCACTTCATGGTCATTTGCATGCATTTCGCGGTCAATTCGCTTCAAACCATGATCATTCCCATGCATTTCACAATCATCCCAAACAATTTTGTGTTGATTCACGGTCATTTCGAGGCATTTCACGGTCAATTCCCATCACTTCACGGTCATTTGCATGCATTTCGTGGTCAATTCGCTTCAAACGATGATCATTCCCATATATTTCACGGTCCTACCAAACAATTCCGTGTTGATTCACGATCATTTCGAGGTATTTCACGGTCAATTCCCTTCACTTCACGGTCAGTTGCATGCATTTCGCGGTCAATTCGCTTCAAACCATGATCATTCCCATGCATTTCACGGTCATCCCAAACAATTCCGTGTTGATTCACGGTCATTTCGAGGCATTTCACGGTCAATTCCCTTCACTTCACGGTCATTTGCATGCATTTCGCGGTCAATTCGCTTCAAACCATGATCATTCCCATGCATTTCACAGTCATACCAAACAATTCCGTGTTGATTCACGGTCATTTCGAGGCATTTCACGGTCAATTCCCTTCACTTCACGGTCAATTGCATGCATTTCACGGTCAATTTGCTTCAAACTATGATCATTCCCATGCATTTCACAATCATCCCAAACAATTCCGTGTTGATTCACGATCATTTCGAGGCATTTCATGGTCAATTCCCATCACTTCACGGTCATTTGCATGCATTTCGCGGTCAATTCGCTTCAAACCATGATCATTCCCATACATTTCACGGTCATACCAAACAATTCCGTGTTGATTCACGGTCATTTCGAGGTATTTCACGGTCAATTCCCTTCACTTCACGGTCATTTGCATGCATTTCGCGGTCAATTCGCTTCAAACCATGATCATTCCCATGCATTTCACGGTCATCCCAAACAATTCTGTGTTGATTCACGGTCATTTCAGGGATTTCACGGTCAATTCCCTTCACTTCACCGTTATTTGCATGCATTTCGCGGTCAATTCGCTTCAAACCATGATCATTCCCATGCATTTCACAGTCATACCAAACAATTTCGTGTTGATTCACGGTCATTTCAAGGCATTTCACGGTCAATTCCCTTCACTTCACGGTCAATTGCATGCATTTCGCGGTCAATTTGCTTCAAACTATGATCATTCCCATGCATTTCACAATCATCCCAAACAATTCCGTGTTGATTCACGATCATTTCGAGGCATTTCACGGTCAATTCCCATCACTTCACGGTCATTTGCATGCATTTCACGGTCAATTCGCTTCAAACCATGATCATTCCCATACATTTCACGGTCATACCAAACAATTTCGTGTTGATTCACGGTCATTTCGAGGTATTTCACGGTCAATTCCCTTCACTTCACGGTCAGTTGCATGCATTTCGCGGTCAATTCACTTCAAACCATGATCATTCCCATGCATTTCACGGTCATCCCAAACAATTCCGTGTTGATTCACGGTCATTTCGAGGCATTTCACGGTCAATTCCCTTCACTTCACGGTCATTTGCATGCATTTCGCGGTCAATTCGCTTCAAACCATGATCATTCCCATGCATTTCACGGTCATACCAAACAATTCTGTGTTGATTCACGGTCATTTCGAGGCATTTCACGGTCAATTCCCTTCAGTTCATGGTCAGTTGCATGCATTTCGCGGTCAATTCGCTTCAAACCATGATCATTCCCATGCATTTCACGGTCATCCTAAACAATTCCGTGTTGATTCACGATCATTTCGAGGCATTTCACGGTCAATTCCCTTCACTTCACGGTCAGTTGCATGCATTTCGCGGTCAATTCGCTTCAAACCATGATCATTCGCATGCATTTCACAGTCATCCCAAACAATTCCTTGTTGATTCATGGTCATTTCGAGGCATTTCACGGTCAATTTCCTTCACTTCACGGTAAGTTGCATGCATTTCGCGGTCAATTTGCTTCAAACCATGATCATTCCCATGTATTTCACAGTCATCCCAAACAATTCCGTGTTGATTCATGGTCATTTCGAGGCATTTCACGGCCAATTCCCTTCACTTCACGGTCATTTGCATGCATTTCGCAGTCAATTCACTTCAAACCATGATCATTCCCATGCATTTCACGATCATACAAAACAATTCCGTGTTGATTTACGGTCATTTCGAGGCATTTCACGGTCAATTCCCTTCACTTCACGGTCAGTTGCATTCATTTCACGGTCAATTCGCTTCAAACCATGATCATTCCCATGCATTTCACGGTCATCCCAAACAATTCCATGTTGATTCACGGTCATTTCGAGGCATTTCATGGTCAATTCCCTTCACTTCACGGTCATTTGCATGCATTTCGCGGTCCAATCGCTTCACTTCACGATCATTTCTATGCATTTCACGGTCATTCCCGCTTATTCCGTGTTGATTCACGGACATTTCGACGCATTTCACGGTCATACCCCTTCACTTCATGATCATTTCGACGCATTTCACGGTCATACCCCTTCACGTCATGGTCATTTTGACACATTTCACGGTCAATTCGCTTCACTTCACGATCATTTTCATGCATATCACGGTCATTCCCACATATTCCGTGTTGATTAACGGTCATTTCAACGCATTTCACGGTCATACCCCTTCACTTCACGGTCATTTTCGCGCATTTGACGGCCAATTCTCTTCACTTCACAATCATTTCCATGCATTTCACGGTCAATCCCGCATATTCCTTGTTGATTCACGGTCATTTTCATGCATTTCACGGTAAATTTGCTTCACTTCACTGTCATTTCCATGCATATCACGGTCATTCCCGCCTATTCCGTGTTGATTCATGGTCATTTCGGCGCATTTCACGGTCAATTCCCTTCATTTCACGATCCTTTCCATGCATTTCACGGTCAATTCGCTTCACTTCACGGTCATTTCCATGCATTTCACGGTCATTCCGCCTATTCCATGTTGATTCACAGTAATTTCGGCGCATTTCACGACCAATTCCCTTCATTTCACGGTCATTTCCATGCATTTCATGGTCAATTCGCTTCACTTCACGGTCATTTCTTAAACCCTAAACCCTAAACCTAAAACTAAACCTATACCATTAACCTAAACCTTTAACCTAAACTTATAACCTTAACCTAAACCTATTCTCAAATCCCAAAACCTAAACCTTTAACCTATAACCTAAACTTAAACATTTAACCTATAACCTAAATGTATAACCTATAACCTAAACCTAAACCTAAACCTATTACCCGTAACCTATAACCTAAACTTAAACCTTAACCTATTCTAAATTCCCTAAATCTATAACCTAAACTTAAACCTAAACCTTAGCCATTTCACGGTCAATTCGCTTCACTTCACGATCATTTCCATGCATATCATGGTCATTCCCACATATTCCGTGTTGATTCATGGTCATTTCGACGCATTTCACGGTCATACCCCTTCTCTTCACGGTCATTTCGCCGCATTTCACGGTCAATTCGTGGAAATGACCGTGAATCAACACGGAATAGGCAGGAATGACCGTGAAATGCATGCAAATGACCGTGAAGTGAAGTGAATTGACCATAAAATGCATGGAAATGACCGTGAAATGAAGGGGCATGACCGTGTTGATTCAAGGTCATTTCGACGCATTTCGCGGTCATGCCCTTCACTTCACCCCCATTTCCCTAAACCTTAATATACACCCTAACCTAAACATATTCTTAAATCCCAAAACCTATAACCTAAACCTAAACTTAACATAAACCTATAACCTATAAACTAAACCGAAACCTATAACCTAAACCCAAACACAAACTGAACCCAACCCGAATTCCTAAACTTAAATCTATACTTATAACCTAAACTTATTCTCAAATTCCAAAACCTATAACTACAACCTAAACCTTAACCTAAACCTATAATTTAAACATATAATCTAAACTCAATTCCTAAACCTTAACCTACAACCTAACCTAAACCTATACTTATAACTTAAACCTATTCTCAAATCAAAATCTACAACCTAAACCTAAAACTAAACCTATAACATCAACCTAAACCTTTAACCTAAACTTATAACCTTAACCTAAACCGATTCTCAAATCCCAAAACTTAAACCTTTAACCTATAACCTAAACCTAAACCTTTAACCTATAACCTAAACGCATAACCTATAACCTAAACCCAAACCTAAACCTATAACCTGTAACCTATAACCTAAACCTTAACCTTAACCTATTCTCAATTCCTTAAATCTATAACCTATAATCTATAACATAAACCTAAACCTAAACCTTAGCCTAAACCTAAACCTAAACCTTAACTTATAACCTATAACCTATAACCTATAATCTAAACCTATTCTTAAATCCCTAAACCTGAAATGCACAAAAATGATCGTGAAGTGAAGGGAATTGACCGTGAAATGCATGGAAATGATCTTGAAGTGAAGCGAATTGACTGTGAAATGCGTCAAAATGACCGTGAAGTGAAGGGGTATGACCGTGAAATGCGTCGAAATGACCGTGAATCAACACGAAATATGTGGGAATGACCGTGAAATGCATGGAAATGATCGTGAAGTGAAGCGAATTGACCGTGAATTGCATCAAAATGACCGTGAAGTGAAGGGGTATGACCGTGAAATGCGTCGAAATGACCGTGAATCAACACGGAATATGTGAGAATGACCGTGAAATGCATGGAAATGATCGTGAAGTGAAGCGAAGCGAATTGACCGTGAAATGCGTCGAAATGACCGTGAAGTGAAGGGGTATGACAGTGAAATGCGTCGAAATGACCGTGAATCAACACGGAATATGTGGGAATGACCGTGAAATGCATGAAAATGATCGTGTAATGAAGCGAATTGACCGTAAAATGCGCGAAAATGACCGTGAAGTGAAGGGGTATGACCGTGAAATGCATCGAAATGACCGTGAATCAACACGGAATATGTGGGATTGACCGTGAAATGCATGGAAATGATCGTGAAGTGAAGCGAATTGACCATCAAATGCGCGAAAATGACCGTGAAGTGAAGGGGTATAACCGTGAAATGCGTCGAAATGACCGTGAATCAACACGGAATATGTGGGAATGATCGCGATATGCATGGAAATGATCATGAAGTGAAGCGAATTGACCATGAAATGCATCGAAATGACCGTGAAGTGAAGGGGTATGACCGTGAAATGCGTCGAAATGACCGTGAATCAACACGGAATATGTGGGAATGACCGTGAAATGCATGGAAATGATCGTGAAGTGAAGCGAATTGACCGTGAAATGCGTCGAAATGACAGTGAAGTGAAGGGGTATGACAGTGAAATGCGTCAAAATGACCGTGAATCAACACAGAATATGTGGGAATGACCGTGAAATGCATGAAAATGATCGTGAAATGAAGCAAATTGACCGTGAAATGCGCGAAAATGACCGTGAAGTGAAGGGGTATGACCGTGAAATACGTCGAAATGATCGTGAATGAACACGGAATATGCGGGATTGACCGTGAAATGCATGGAAATGATCGTCAAGTGAAGCGAATTGACCGTCAAATGCGCGGAAATGACCGTGAAGTGAAGGGGTATAACCGTGAAATGCATCGAAATGACTGTGAATCAACACGGAATATGTGGGAATGACCGTTAAGTGAAGGGGCATGACCGCGAATTGTGCCGAAATGACCGTGAATCAACACGAAATAGGCAGGAATGGCCGTGATATGCATGGAAATGACCGTGAAGTGAGGCAAATTGGCCCTGAAATGCATGGAAATGACCGTGAACTGAAGCGAATTGACCGCGAAATGCATGCAACTGACCGTGAAGTCAAGGGAATTGACCGTGAAATGCCTCGAAATGACCGTGAATCAACACAGAATTGTTTGGGATGACCGTGAAATGCATGGGAATGATCATGGTTTGAAGCGAATTGACCGCGAAATGCATGCAACTGACCGTGAAGTGAAGGGAATTGACCGTGAAATGCCTCGAAATGATCGTGAATCAACACGGAATTGTTTGGTATGGCCGTGAAATGCATAGGAATGATCATGGTTTGAAGCGAATTGACCGCGAAATGCATGCAAATTACCATGAAGTGAAGGGAATTGACCGTGAAATGCCTCGAAATGACCGTCAATCAATACGGAATTGTTTGGGATGACCGTGAAATGCATGGGAATGATCATGGTTTGAAGCGAATTGACCGCGAAATGCATGCAACTGACCGTGAAGTGAAGGAAATTGACCGTGAAATACCTCGAAATGACCATGAATCAACGCGGAATTGTTTGGTATGACCGTGAAATGTATGGGAATGATCATGGTTTGAAGCGAATTGACCACGAAATGCATGCAAATGACCGTGAAGTGAAGGGAATTGACTGTGAAATGCCTCGAAATGACTGTGAATCAACACAGAATTGTTTGGGATGACCGCGAAATGCATGGGAATGATCATGGTTTGAAGCGAATTGACCGCGAAATGCATGCAACTGACCGTGAAATGAAGAGAATTGACCGTGAAATACCTCGAAATGACCGTGAATCAACATGGTATGACTGTGAAATGTATGGGAATGATCATGGTTTGAAGCGAATTGACTGCGAAATGCATGCAAATGACCGTGAAGTGAAGGGAATTGACCGTGAAATGCCTCGAAATGACCATGAATCAACATGGAATTGTTTGGGATGATTGTGAAATGCATGGGAATGATCATAGTTTGAAGCGAATTGACCGCGAAATGCATGCAAATGACCATGAAGTGAAGGGAATTGACCGTGAAATGCCTCGAAATGACCGTGAATTAACACGGAATTGTTTGGGATGACCGTGAAATGCATGGGAATGATCATGGTTTGAAGCGAATTGACCGCGAAATGCATGGAATGATCATGGATTGAATGAAATGGATTTTTTACCATCGACCTGATGGAATCTTGGAAAATAGCAAGGTTAGTTGGCTAAAGTAGCTTCTTCTACCCCAAAATCATATATGGTACGTCAAGTAACTAATTTTGATTTAGAAGATATTCTTGTTAAATGATTAAAGAAATAAATGAAAAAAAGAGGGAAAAAAATTTTATATGCTTATATATACCTATTTATATAAATATGTATTAAAGAAAATTGTAGGTAGAATAAATTTCTCCATGTAAAAAATAAAAAATAAATAAAATAAATAAAAATTTTCATAAAGTGGCACAGACTACAGTTATGGCTACGGTTATAATCCGTAGCTAAAGGTAAAATACCTTTTTCGATATATCGACAAACCGTCGATATATCGACAATTGTAGGATTTTTAAGGAAAACTCACTGGACAATTCTGGACCATTTTCGATATATCGACGGACCGTCGATATATCAACAATTTTTTTTTTTTTTTTTTAATTTTTTGCTGTTGTAATCCCACCGCTTTTTGTGGGTCCTATTATGAGGTATGTGTTATATCCAAACCGTCTATATTTTTGGTGAACTCGTATTAAGGTTTGAGACGAAAAATAAGATAGATCTAGCTATCAAGTGGACCACACTGTTCAAGGCTGTGGATGATTGAACGTCTACCACTGAAACCCTTTTAGGGGTCACAGAAGTTTTGGATCATTATGAAACTTGTTTTTCCTCTTCATCTGGTCTTTGTGACCTTATGAATAGATTGGATGGAAAATAAATGTTACGGTGGGCCCTACAAAGTTTTTAACGGTGAAAATCAATTTTTACGCATTCTTTGTGGTGTGGTCCATTGATCTTTGGATATGATTTTTTATAGATAATGGTCCGAAATGATCTGAAATATGGATGAATGTTGTGGATATAATAAATACATAATCGTGGGGCCCATGTAACGTTGATCACTTTTGAAGCCGTTCGTACAACTTCTGGAGTTCGAGGAGCGTCGGCGCTAGTCTTCCACTTGAAGGAAAAGGCAAGAGGGCATTTTCGACCTTTGGCAAAGCGTCGTAAAATACAAGTAGGCGTATTTCAAGAAAGGAAAATGAGGTGGGCTTATCTCCTAAATGGGCCATAAATGGGTCGTATTCTCAAATTTCTCTCGAGAAATTTACTGACTGTCATTTTAACCATTTATGCTCCATTTAGGAGGCTAAGCCCACCTCATTTCCTTCTTGAAGAATAAGCCCTCTGCACAGATGGACGCTTTTCCAAAGGTCGAAAATGCCCCGCTTTTTCCTCCAACCGGATCGGCTCGTGCTCGAAGACCGGGCGTTTGACGCTCTCTCGAACTCCTACGAACGGTTCAAAAGAGATCAACGTTACATGGGCCCCACAGTTATGTATTTACTATATCCACAACGTTCATCCATATTTTGAGATCATTTCGAAGCATTATGCAAAAAAAAAAAATCATATCCAGAGAGCAAGTGGACCACACCACAAAGACAAGCAGAAAATTGATTTTCACCGTTGAAACTTTTGTAGGGCCCACCATAACATTTATATTCCATCCAATCTATTCATAAGGTCACAAATACCTGGATGAAGAGGAAAATGTTTTTAATAATGATCCAAAACTTCTGTAACCATTAAAAGGGTTTCAATGGTAGACGTTCAATTCCTCACTGCCATTTAAAGTGTGGTCCACTTGATAGTTAGATCGGTCTTATTTTCCATCTCAAGTATTAATATGAGCTCGCCAAATAGATGGACGGTTTGGATATAACATAGACCTCATGATGGGACCCAAAAAAAAAAACAAAGATTCGACTTTGAAAAAAAATATCTGAATTTTATTTTATTTGATACAAATTTTTAGCTACGGATTATAACTGTAGCTAAATCAACCAAAATTCATAGCCAAAGAGGCCTGTCCAGGGTGGGCACACCAAGCTAGCGGCCCTCCGCCCCACTCGCTGACCTCTCCGGTGGGGCCACGCCCGTCTGGCGGGGCCACGCCCAGCTGGGGGCCCCTATGGCTACGGATTATAGCCGTAGCCATTGACCGTAGTGCACTTTTTTTTTTTTTTTTTTTTTTTTTTTTTTTTACATGGAAAACTTTATTCTACCAATAATTTTCTCTAACACATATTTATATAAATATGTATATATAAGCATATAAAATTTTTTTTCCCTTTTTCATTTCTTTCTTTATTCATTTGACAAGAATATCTGCTAAACTAAAATTAGTTACTCGATGTACCCTATATGATTTTGGGGTAGGAGAAGCTACTTTAGCCAACCAACCTAGTTATTTTCCAAGATTCCATCAGGTTGATGGTCGAAAATCCATTTCATTCACTTAGCGGTCAATTTCATTCATGACCGTGAAGTAAAGGGGCATGACTGTGAAATGCGCCGGAAATGACCGTGAAGTGCATGGAAATGAGCGTTAAGTGAGGCGAATGGATCGTGAAATGCGCGAAAATGACCGTGAAGTAAAGGGGCATGGCCGTGAAATGCGCCGAAATGACCGTGAATCAACACGGAATCGGCGGGAATGACCGTGATATGCATGGAAATGACCGTAAAGTGAAGCGATTGAAACGCGAAATGCACGGAAATGACCGTCAAGTGAAGGGGCATGACCGTGAAATGCGTCGAAATGACCGTGAATCAACACAGAATAGGTGGGAATGACAGTGATATGCATGGAAATGACTGTGAAGTGAAGCGATTAGACCGTGAAATGCGCCGAAATGACCGTGAATCAACACAGAAGAGGCGGCAATGACCGTGATATGCATGGAAATGACCGTGAAGTGTAGTGATTGGACCATGAAATGCATGAAAACGACCGTGAAGTGAAGGGGTGTGACCGTGAAATGCGTCAAAATGACCGTGAATCAACACGGAATAGGCGGGATCAGGATCGGGTTTAGGTTTGGGTTTTCAAGTTTAGGTTTACGTTTAGGTTAGGGAGTTGAGATTAGGATTAGGTGTAGGTTTAGGTTTAGGGATTTGAGAATACGTTCAGGTTTTAGGTTATAGGTTATAGGTTTAGGTTAAGGTTATAGGTTATAGGTTATAGGTTTAGGTTTATGTTATAAGTTTAGGTTTAGGTTTAGGTTAAGGTTATAGTTTAGGTTTGGGTTTAGGTTATAGGTTATAGATTTAAGTTTAGGTTATAGGTTTGGGGATTTAAGAATAGGTTTAGATTATAGGTTATAGGTTATAGGTTAAGGTTTAGGTTTAGGTTTAGGCTAAGGTTTAGGTTATAGATTTAGGTAATTGAGAATAAGTTAAGGTTTAGGTTTAGGTTATAGGTTACAAGGTATAGGTTTAGGTTTGGGTTTAGGTTATAGGTTATACATTTAGGTTATAGGTTAAAGGTTTAGGTTTAGGTTATAGGTTAAAGGTTTAGGATTTGGGATTTGAGAATAGGTTTAGGTTAAGGTTATAAGTTTAGGTTAAAGGTTTAGGTTAATGTTATAGGTTTAGGTTTAGGTTTAGGTTTAAGTTTAGGTTTGAGAATAGGTTTAGGTTATAAGTATAGGTTTATGTTAAGTTGTAGGTTAAGGTTTAGGGAATTGAGTGTAGGTTATATGTTTAGGTTATAGGTTATAGGTTTAGGTTGTAGTTATAGGTTTTGGGATTTAAGAATAGATTTAGGTTATAAGTATAGGTTTAGGTTTAGGAATTCGGATTTGGGTTTGGGTTTATGTTCAAGTTTAGGTTATAGTTTATAGGTTTATGTTAAGGTTTAGGTTTAGGTAATAGGTTTTGGGATTTGAGAATAGCTTTAGGTTATAAGTATAGGTTTAGGTTAGGGCGTAGATTAAGGTTTAGGGAAATGACCGTGAAGTGAAGGGGCATGACCATGAAATGCGTCGAAATGACCGTAAATCAACATGGAATAGGCGGGAATGACCATGATATGCATGGAAATGATTGTGAAGTGAGACGATTGGACCGCGAAATGTGCAGAACTGACCGTAAGGTGAAGACGCGGGACTGCGAAATACGTCGAAATCACCGTGAATCAACACGGAATATGCGGGAATGATTGCAATATGCATGGAAATGGGGGTGAAGTGAAGCGATTGGACCGCGAAATGCAAGGAAGTGACTGTGAAGTGAAGACGCGTGACCGCAAAATCTGTCGAAATCACAGTGAATCAACACAGAATATGCGGGAATGATCGTGATATGCATGGAAATGGGGGTGAAGTGAAGCGATTGGACCGTGAAATACACGGAAGTGACGGTGAAGTGAAGACGCGGGATCGCGAAATGCATCGAAATGACCGTGAATCAACACAGAATATGCGAGAATGACCGTGATATGAATGGAAATGGGGGTGAAGTGAAGCGATTGGACCGCGAAATGCACGGAAGTGACAGTGAAGTGAAGACGCGGGACAGTGAAATGCGTCGAAATCACCGTGAATCAACACAAAATATGCAGGAATGATCGTGATATGCATGGAAATGGGGATGAAGTGAAACGATTGGACTGCGAAATGCACGGAAGTGACCGTGAAGTGAAGACACAGGACCGTGAAATGCGTCGAAATGACCGTGAATCAACACGGAATAGGTGGGAATGACTGTGATATGCATGAAAATGATTGTGAAGTGAGGCGATTGGACCTCGAAATGTGCGGAACTAACCGTGAAGTGAAGACGCGGGACTGCGAAATGTGTCGAAATCACCGTGAATCAACACGAAATATGCGGGAATGATTGCGATATGCATGAAAATGGTGGTGAAGTGAAGCGATTGGACCACGAAATGCACGAAAGTGACCGTGAAGTGAAGACGTGGGACTACGAAATGCATTGAAATCACCGTGAATCAACACGGAATATGC
The DNA here is from genome assembly GCA_030180095.1 of Magnolia changhungtana. NCBI lineage: Eukaryota > Viridiplantae > Streptophyta > Magnoliopsida > Magnoliales > Magnoliaceae > Magnolia > Magnolia changhungtana. Next base: position 5,250,328 of record JASAUF010000667.1, read on the forward strand.
AGGAATGATCGTGATATGCATGGAAATGGGAGTGAAGTGAAGCGATTGGATCGCGAAATGCACGAAAGTGACCGTGAAGTGAAGACCCGGGACCGCGAAATGTGTCGAAATGACCGTGAATCAACACGGAATATGCGGGAATGACCGTGATATGCATGGAAATGGGGGTGAAGTGAAGCGATTAGACCACGAAATGTACGGAAGTGACCGTGAAGTGAAGACGCGGGACCGCGAAATGCGTCAAAATCACCGTGAATCAACACGAAATATGTGGGAATTATCGTGATATGCATGAAAATGGGGGTGAAGTGAAGCGATTGGACCGCGAAATGCACGGAAGTGACCGTGAAGTGAAGATGTGGGACCGCGAAATGCGTCGAAATCACCGTGAATCAATATGAAATATGCGGGAATGACCGTGATATGCATGGAAATGGGAGTGAAGTGAAGCGATTGGACCATGAAATGCACGGAAGTGACCGTGAAGTGAAGACGCGGGACCACGAAATGTGTCGAAATCACCGTGAATTAACACGGAATATGCGGGAATGATCGTGATATGCATGGAAATGGGGGTAAAGTGAAGCGATTGGACCGCGAAATGCACGAAAGTGACCATGAAGTGAAGACACGGGACCGCGAAATGCGTCGAAATGACCGTGAATCAACATGGAATATGCGGGAATGACCGTGATATGCATAAAAATGGGGGTGAAGTGAAGCAATTGGACCGCAAAATGTACGAAATTAACCGTGACGTGAAGACACGGGACCGCAAAATGCGTCAAAATCACCGTGAATCAACACGGAATATGCGGGAATAACCGTGATATGCATGAAAATGGGGGTGAAGTGAAGCAATTGGACCGCGAATGCACGCGGCCAATACACGGTCATTTTCGTGCATTTCACTTCACGGTCACTTCTGTGTGTTTTGCAATCCAATCGCTTCACTTCACCCCCATTTCCATGCATATCATGGTCATTCCCGCATATTCTGTGTTGATTCACAGTGATTTTGATGCATTTCGTGGTCCCGTCTTCACGCGTTCGATCACTTCCGTGCATTCATGCAGAAATTCAATCGCTTTCACTTCACCCCCATTTCTATGCATATCACGATCATTCCCGCATATTTTGTGTTGATTCATGGTCATTTCAACGCATTTTGTGATCCCGCGTCTTCACTTCACGGTCACTTCCGTGCATTTCGCGGTCCAATCGCTTCACTTCACCCTCATTTCCATGCATATCATGATCATTCCCGCATATTCCTTGTTGATTCACGGTGATTTTGACGTATTTCACGGTCCCGTGCCTTCACTTCACGGTCACTTCCGTGCATTTCGCGATCCCGCATCTTCACTTCACGGTCACTTCCGTGCATTTCGTGGTCCAATCACTCCACTTCACCCCATTTTCATGCATATCACGGTCATTCTCGCCTATTCCGTGTTGATTCACGGTCATTTCGACGCATTTCACGGTCCCGCGTCTTCACTTCACGGTCACTTCCGTGCATTACGTGGTCCAATCGCTTCACTTCATCCCCATTTCCATGCATATCACGATCATTCCTACATATTTTGTGTTGATTCACGGTGATTTCGACGCATTTCACTGTCCCGCGTCTTCACTTCACTGTCACTTCCGTGCATTTTGCAGTTCAATCGCTTCACTTCACCCCCATTTGCATGCATATCACGTTCATTCTCGCATATTCCGTGTTGATTCACAGTGATTTCGACGCATTTCGCGGTCCCGCGTCTTCACTTCACTGTCACTTCCGTGCATTTCGCGGTCCAATCGCTTTACTTCACCACTATTTCCATGCATATCACGATCATTCCCGCATATTCCATGTTGATTCACGGTGATTTCGACGTATTTCGCAGTCCCGCATTTTCACTTCATGGTCACTTCCGTGCATTTCGCGGTCCAATCGCTTCACTTCACCCCCATTTCCATGCATATCACGATCATTCTCGCATATTCCGTGTTGATTCACGGTCATTTCAACGCATTTCACGGTCCCGCGTCTTCACTTCACAGTCACTTCCGTGCATTTTGCGGTCCAATCGCTTCACTTCACCCCCATTTCCATGCATATCATGGTCATTCCCGCCTATTTCGTGTTGATTTACAGTCATTTCGACACATTTCGCGGTCATGACCCTTCACGGTCACTTCCGCGCATTTCGCGGTCCAATCGCCTCACTTCACAATCATTTTCATGTATATCACGGTGTAGACACTGAAAAATCGGCGTCCACGTTGTTGTGAAAAATATGGTTGTTGTGGGGTGATGATGGTGGAGGTGATTAAGCTGATTTTGATTGTTGGAGTCGCCACTAGCCGAATGATTTCAAAATCCCGCGGTCGGCTAGAACCACGGAATACGTAAGGTTGGAAAAATCTAAAGATTCTCCGACCTTAGATTGACTCCTGGTCTACGATCCGGGATTCCGGGTAAGGGACCTCGGTTACAAAGAGGGAAGGTGTTAGGCACCCTCTCTGCCCATACAAATGTACGGTCTCGACTTAGTGTGGTAAAATAATCTCAAGGGATGATGATGATGCTACGGTCATGATGGGACTAGTCACACGTGAATTTCTGATGTAGCAAGATCCGAGTATTTCGGCAGGCTACAGAGCATACGTCCGACAATGTGTCTAGAGGGCGGATGTGATGACGCTTATGCAAAGAGATAAGAAAAGTGGACTAGATCACTAGGAATTTCTGATGTGACAGGATCCGATGTACGGCAAGTCACAGAGCATATGTCCACTAGAGATATAGAGAAGCAAGGGGGTTGAGAAGGGAGTAGATGTCATGATGAATGCTTGTAGGATGATGGATTTTTGGCTTGATTCTTGAGCAGGCTAAGACATGAACTGAACCATGATCATTTTGGGCTAGGCTTGTAGGTTAGAAGGGTTGAGGTGAAGGCTAGGAGGTGGCTGAAAATTTGGGAGCTTGAAGGCTTGGGAGCTCCTTCCCTTCCTTCACTCTCCTCCTCACTCTCTCTCTCTCTCTCTTTTCCTCTCTTTTCCTCTCACTCTCTCCCTCTCTTGGTGGCTCTCATCCATGGGTGAAAATGAAAGGGGAGAGGGCTATTTATAGCCCTTTCCAATGGTTGTTTGGTAAATAGGGGATAAAAGGAGGGCAAATGCTGATGTGGCATATGGTGATTGGTGGAGAGGAGAGAGATGCCACATGGCATGCTCCCATTGGCTAAAGGGGCTGGTAAAACGGTAAATAGTGAGGATGAGGGGGGTAAATGTATAGGAAAGTTGACTTTGGACGCTGGGACAGCTGTCCCTACTCCGACCGCACGCGGCGGAATTCCGATCACCGCCGGCGGTAATCCGACAACCGCCGGCGGTAGTCCGATTACCGCCCGGACCTGGTTGAGTCCGGAACTCGTGTGACTGGCTCCGTGCGCATTTTCTGGGAGGAAGCGGTAATTTGACTACCGCCGCGTGTAGTCAAACTACCACTTGGCTGATTTCCTCGAAATTTATCTGGTGGGTCCTTTTGAGTGAAACAAAGTCCGTTTTGAATATTTGGCTCAAAATGGCTTGAAATTGGCTCGATTGTTGCCCGAGAATGATTCAAGAAATAGATCGATTTTGGACATGGTCTGGATTGAATAATGGCTCAGGTTAGGGTTGGGGATATGATCATGGTTCTCGGATTGTCTTAACAAAATCACGATATTAGCCTGGGTGGGGTGTCTACAGATGCCCCTCTTTGACCGAGGTTGCGAGCAACCGAAGGTCAAACAAGTGGACACCCCACCCTTCTGGTCAGAATGAAGGGTAGCGATTCAAATCTATTGCTTACCATTGTATCATCATCAGTCGACTGTTTGGAAAAAGATGACTTGCACATATCACGAGGGTTGAGGAAAACGTTGTGATTGTCTCCTGCGCATTCGTCGCGGCTTTACGGATCACCAATCACAACCTTTTCACATCGGATTGTTTACAGCATTGGAGGGTAAGTCTGAAAAGTAAGGGCCTCTGCGCATTCGTCGCGGCTTTACGAGGATTCCCGTACTGTTAGGTCTGTCGTTCCTTTGCTATGTAATCACCCTAGGAATGTTTGTTCCATTTGATCGTCAAAGTGGTTAGCTGCCCTGCGCGTTGGTGTGGCCTTACGGGGAACTCACTACGCCGACTTGAACTCGATCAAATTTTGCGAACATTCCGGACTAGGTATGTGCAAGTAATCTGTTTGCCATGCAATCTGCTGAGTCTGACACTTTGGTTACAATGGATTGTCTTCACTTCGAGTTTGATTATTCTTTCCAGAGATAGATCCACTCATCTTACTAGCATTTGTACGACTACCCAGTTATAGAGATCTGGCCAATCGTACATATATCATGTACGGACTCGATCGTCCTTCGGGGAAACCGGAAGAGATCGGGTCTTATTTAACTGTTTGCACTGTCCGCAACTGGAGAATATGGAAGATTCCTCAGTGTACTGCGCGACGCGTGCGTTTTTTTTTGAAAAACTATCCCCTTTGGAGCTAGGCTCATTGAGGATTTTATTTGAAACTTTTTTTTTTTTTTTGAACTTTTTTTATTTGAAAAAATATCCGTTCGATCTCGCGGGTGGGCGTCGTCGTTCAGTTTTTATTTTTGCAATTTAAGTAAACAGTCGCATTGCCTCCACTAATGAGTTGGCGGGGCTAATAGTTTTTATTTGGAAGTCAGATGGCCTCCACTAATAAATTAATGGGGCTAATTTTTTTTTATTTGCAAAAAGTCAGATGGCCTCCACTAATAAATTAATGGGGCTAATGTTTTTAGAAGAAGCACACCTTTTGGGCCTATACTTACTGGGGATTTATTTTAGAGTTACTTGGTATTTTTTTTGAGATTTTTGGAAAATTCGGAGGTTTTATGGAATTTTTGAAAACTTTTGAGAAATTTTTGGATTTTTGGGATTTTTTGGGATTTTTAGGATTTTTTGGAATTTTGGGATTTTTTTTTTTTTGGAATTTTTTAGGAATTTTTTGGGATTTTTGGGATTTTGGAAAATTTTTGGAATTTTTGGAAATGGGCCTTTTGAAATGGGCTTGGGCCTTGAGATGGGTTTTTTGAAGTGGGCCTAGGAAATGGTTTTTTTTTTTGGAAATGGGCCTTGGAAGATGGGCCCTGTCCGAGTTTTACTGAAAGTGGGCCGGTCGAGTTTTGTCTGAAAGTGGGCCCGGGCGGTAGTCCGACTTCACGGCGGTATTCGAATACCGGATTGACATTTGCCATTCTGCGTTCCTTGTCAGTGCCGCATGATGATTCGGATGATGACATTCGAAATGGTACTCCCGAAAGTACCGCTAGCGATAATCCGATTACCGCCTCCATTGATCTTTTCTTCAAAGAAGCCCTCGTGTTCTTCTCTGCTCATTCTCCTTGGCTCCCTCTCGATATTCTCGTCCGTCCTCTTCTTTGATCATTTGTTTTGTCCTTATTTCCTTTTGTTCCTTTCATCTTTTGTCTTCTTCTTTTTCCTTTTTTTTTTTGGAGTTGTTATGGTTGTTCCTGATGAAGGGTTGATGGGTTTATGAGTGAGGTTGGTGGGTCCATAAATAATGGAGGGGATCCGTTTATGGATGGGTCGATGGAGGTAGGTGGAGGAGGGATGTCTCCCTTCGAAGAGGTAAATGTTATTTATGGCTTGAATTCTTCTTCCTTCAATGGGGAACATGGGATTGGGTTAGATGGGTTGGATGGACTTGATGAGTCTATTTCGGGTGGGCCACCGGGTATTGTGGATGTTAACATGGTGATGGATGGTTTGAATGGTGAGGATGGTGTGATGGGGGCGCCGATGGCTTTATTGGAGGATGACGATGGATGGTGTGAATGGTTTGATTGATAGAGGGATGACTATGGATGGTGTGGATGCTTTGATTGATGGACGGATGGTTATGGATGCTTTGATTGAGGCTATGGATGGTGTAGATGGTTTGATTGATGGAGGGATGGCTATGGATGCTTTGATTGAGAGAGGGATGGCTATGGATGGTGTGGATGCTTTGATTGATGGAGGGATGACTATGGATGGTGTGGATGCTTTGATTGATGGAGGGATGGCTATGGATGGTGTGGATGCTTTGATTGAGGCTATGGATGGTGTGGATGCTTTGATTGATGGAGGGATGGCTATGGATGGTGTGGATGCTTTGATTGATGGAGGGATGGCTATGGATGGTGTGGATGCTTTGATTGATGGAGGGATGGCTATGGATGGTGTGGATGCTTTGATTGATGGAGGGATGGCTATGGATGCTTTGATTGAGGCTATGGATGGTGTAGATGGTTTGATTGATGGAGGGATGGCTATGGATGCTTTGATTGACGGAGGGATGGCTATGGATGGTGTGGATGCTTTGATTGATGGAGGGATGGCTATGGATGGTGTGGATGCTTTGATTGATGGAGGGATGGCTATGGATGGTGTGGATGCTTTGATTGATGGAGGGATGGCTATGGATGGTGTGGATGGTTTGGATCTTTGGCTGCGACGGCTCTAGATCTTAAGTCTTGGGCTCCTTCCCTTGCGACGGTACCATATCAGCGATGGGTGGCAGAGCAATCACTTTATCATCAGGTCTCTGGTTGGCATTTGGAGGACGAGATTGCTGATCAGGACATAGTGGGTGATGCTGCTTCCTCTTCTTCGTGCGTTGATGATTCATTCGAGGCCTTTGAGGAGCGCCCTTTCGTCGATCCACACTTGGTCACCTGATCTCCAAGATCACTGTCCTTTGTCATACTTGTGAGGATATAGCTCATTGTCTAGCAGTGGGACGGCGGTATGATGATAGCATTTTCGCGGCACACCGTCTGGAGAGGGATGAGGTCTTCCACCTGCGCATGGAGGTAGAGAGGCTCAGGCAGAGATTATCGCTACATGAGAGGTTGGGGCTTACCCGTAGTTCCCGATATTGATCATCTGCTTGTCCCGTATGCATGAGAAAATTTCATTTTATTTTTATTTTTATTAAGAAAGAAAATAAAGTACTTGTAAAAAGATTTCCACAGAAAATAAAATTTTGTTTATGCCAAATTGACCAGTTTTGCTCTTGGATTTATGCTTTGGATGATTGGGATCAGAATCTTGGGCTCAGCCCACGTTGTGTACAATATTCTAGACTGTGCTCCTTGGGGTCTTGGTTTCTTGAGACGGTGTCCGGATTGCATCCCTCGGATTTTGAACAAGATCATCGATGGAGTATCGATCCAAGTTGATCCTTCTTTGTATCTTGTCTCGACGTTGTCGCCTCGCTTCTTCATTTCCATTCTGCACTTTTATTTTATTATTTTTTTTTCTTGCCATTTTTACCCGTAGCGCCCTTTCAGGTTTTCACTACGTCTGGCTCTTCCCATCATTTTTGCCCGTAGTGTCCTCTCGGATCTTCACTACGTCCCGGGTTTTGATCTTGCCTACCCCTTGGCAGCTTGTGCTATTTTTACCCTTGGCGCCCTTTCAGGTTTTCACCAAGTCCGCTATGTGCTTGCTGTTTTTACTCGAGCCGCCTTTTCAGGTTTTCAACTCGCCCCTTTCGCTTAGGCATGCCTTTATTCCTTTTTTTTTTTGGTTTTGTTGAAGTGCTAGGAGTGACGGGGGAATTTCCTTCATAGCCGGCCGATTGGCTACCTGCCTGTCTTGTCTCTAATTACAATCGTAAGCTGCTTGAAATTATTTGGGGATACAGGATAGATTTCTAGGGATGCGAGATGGATTTCTTCACTTTCTTTTTGGGTTTTTCTTATTGAGGTTTCTTTGTCTTTTCCTTTTTTCTTTTTCTTCCTTTTTGTTTTGTTTTCTTTTCTTTCTCTTTTTTTTTTTTTTTTTTTTTGGGGACATGATGGGTGTTTCTAGAAGGGGTAATTGGTGGATATATATAGTTTTATTTTTTGGTAGGGAGGTGAGAGATGCAACCTTTCGATTGTAATCATTAACGAGGTTTAGGTAGGGTTACCCGTGATAGATTTTCACATTGTCGGCGTTGATGGGCTCGGGAAGATCCTCGCCTTTCAGATTGGTGAGTCGAAGAGCACCTCCTGGGAGTACTTCCCGAATGATCAGTTGTCCGTCCCACAATGGTTTGAATTTTCCTCTGGGATCTGGCAAATGCGGCGGCAGGATGCGTTTCATGACCATGTCACCGACTTGGAAACTTCTCTTCCGGACTCTCTTGTTGTAAGCTCGAGCGATCCTTCTTTGATAGCATTGGGAGTGGCTTAGCGCCCGCATGCGCTTTTCATCTGCCAGATGCAGTTGATCGTACCTTGCTTGTTGCCACTCGTCTTCCTCGACTTCACTTTCCAGTAGTATCCGCAGTGATGGGATTTCAATTTCGACTGGTAGTACTGCTTCCATTCCGTAAACGAGCCCATATGGAGTTGCGCGTAGCAGCAGACCGTATGACGTGCGATAAGCCCGAGTGCATAAGGAAGCATTTCGACCGATCACGATATGTCTTCACCATCTTTTCGAGTATACGGATGATAGTTTTGTTTGCGGCTTCTACCCCACCATTCATCTGAGGGCGGTAGGGGCTCGACCGATGGCGTTGAATTTTAAACTTGTCGAGGAAATCGCCCATCCTTTTATTGACGAACGGAGTTCCGTTATCAGTGATAATGGCCTGAGGGACCCCACATCGGCTAATGATGTTGTTCTTCATGAATTTGACCACATGAGATGCTGTGACGGTGGTGTAGGATGCTGCTTCTATCCATTTAGTGAAGTAATCTACTGCCACCAGGATGTATTCATGCCCGTTTGAAGCTTTAGGGCTGATCTTACCTATGATGTCGAGTCCCCATACAGAGAAGGGCCATGGTGCCGTCAAGTTGTAGAGTTCGGAAGCAGGCGCATGGATCTGGTTTGCGTGCTCCTGAGACTTAAAGCATCTCCTGACGTGCTTGCAGCAATCTGTCTCCATTTTAAGCCAGTAGTAGCCGAGTCGTAGGATCTTCTTTGCCATCATGTGTCCGTTCATATGCGGGCCGCATAGTCCTTCGTGGATTTCCGACATAATCACGCCTGTCTCGTCGAGACACGGAGGAGGACTTGGTTGAAGGATCGCTTGTAGAGGATACCCCGGATCACGAACCGAGCGGCTGCTAATCTTTGTATTGTACGTCGATCAGTCAGAGCTGCTCCTTCCGGGTACTCCTGATATTCGAGGTATTTTTTGATGTCTGTGTACCATGGCTAATCATTTGGGGCAGGTTCGGCTTCTTCGATTTGCAGGCAGAATGCAGGTTCCTCTTGGAGTTTGACAGTGAGTTCCCATTCAGCAACTCCTTTTGGGATTTCCAGCATTGAAGCGAGGGTAGCCAGAGCGTCCGCAAACTGATTCTTGACCCGAGGCATGTAAGAGAATGTGATCTCTTCGAACTCCTCGATCAAATTTTCCAGATAGACATGATAAGGAATCAGCTTCTCATCCTTGGTCTTCCAATCGCCATTTATCTGGTTGATGATGAGTTGCGAATCTCCGAAGACTCGTAACTTCTTTACGTTGAGGATGATGGCTTCTCTTAGGCCGGCGATGCATGCCTCATACTCAGCTACATTGTTGGTGCACTGGAATGCTAGTCTTCTGGATATAGGAACTGGGACGTCTTCGGGGGAGTAGAGTATGGCGCCTACTCCATTCCCCTTTGAGTTTGCAGCTCCGTCGAAGAAGAGTGTCCACTCCCCTGCCTTTCTTTCCTCTTCTCCCTCGATCTGGAGGATGTCTTCGTCAGGGAAGAAGGTCTTCAAGGGTTGGTAGTTGGGCAGGGAGTGTGCTGCTAAGTGATCGGCCAGTGCTTGCCCCTTGATTGCCTTCTGGGTGACATATGTGATGTCAAACTCAGAAAGCAGTAATTGCCATTTTGCAATTCTACCTGTCAGTGCCGGTTTTTCGAACAAGTACTTCAACGGGTCCATGCGAGCGAGTAGAAGTATCGGGTGAGCGATCATGTACTGCCTTAGCCGTTGTGTTGCCCAAACTAAGGCGAGGCATGTCTTTTCTAAGCTGGAATATTTGGCTTCGTAGCTTGTAAATCGTCGGCTTAGATAGTAGATCGCTTGCTCCTTTCTTCCCGTATCATCGTGTTGGCCGAGGACGCATCCGATTGCTTCCGCTGCGACAGAGATATATAGCAGAAGTGGCCTACCTGAGGTAGGTGGTACGAGCACTGGAGGATTTAGCAAGTATCTTTTGATTTTATCGAAGGCCGCTGACGGTCGTCATTCCACTCTTTTGGAGAGTTTTTTCATAATGACTTGAATATGGGTTCGCGAGACCGAGTGAGTTGTGCGATGAATCTACCGATATCTTGGATTCGCCCGAGGAAGCCTCGATTTCTTTCTCGGTCTTGGGCGGTGGCATTTCGATGATAGCTTTGGTTTTGGTCTCATCTATCATGATACCGTCTTCGTGCGACAATGAAACCTAAAAGCTTGCCTCGGTTGCACCGAAGACACATTTTTGTAGATTGAGGCGAGCTTGAACTTTTCGGCACTGTCGAAGAGCTTTTGAGATCTTCAAAGTGTCCTTCGATCGTGCGAGATTTGACAATCATGTCGTCCACATAAACTTTCATTTCCTTGTTTATCATATCATGAAACAAGGCAGTCATGGCTCGTTGATATGTAGCTCCTGCATTTTTCAATCCGAAGGGCATGACTTGATAGCAGAAAGTTCCCCATGGCGTGATGAAGGAAGTCTTCTCACGGTCTTCGACGCCATCTTGATCTGATTGTAAGGAGAAACCATCCATGAAGGAGAAGATTTTGTGTCCAGCAGTATTATCTACCAGTGTGTCGATATGAGGTAGAGGGAAGTCATCTTTAGGGCTTGCTTTGTTGAGGTCCCTAAAGTCGATGCACATCCTGACTTTCCCATCTTTTTTGCGAGCCATTCCGGATAGTTGGAACTGGTACGATATTTGCGAGCCATTCCGGATAGTTGGAGACTACCAGAAATCCCGCATTGTATTGCTTGATGACTTCATCACGGATTTTCAGGGCCCATTCTGGCTTCATCCTTCGCAGTTTTTGCTTGACTGGCTTCATTTCTGGCTTTGTCGGCAGATGATGCACCACCAACTCTTCATCGAGCCCTGGCATGTCCTCGTAGGAGAAAGCAAAGTTGGACAACCTCGGCCAGTAAACTCCATCATCTTTCGCTTGTATTCGGGGGAAGCGATTTCCGATCACGCACTTCCTGGGGATTCCATTGACCCTAAGTTCACAATTTCGAAGTCGTCCGCCATAACATTGGCCTTTGTTTCGAATTTTTCGAGGGTATCCTCGAATTCAAGAGCTGATATCGTCATTTCCCTCATCCATGGCTTGATCCAAACCCATGAGTTCAAAGTCTAATTCTAGATCAAAATCATATGAGTCGACTTCAAACTCATGCTTGTCATGAGAATTGTTTGCACCTGTGATGATTTTGGAAAGTTTTCTATTGTTTTTGTATTTTAGAATTTTTTTGATGTTTTGTGATTTTGGGAATATATGATGTTTTTGTATTTTTGAAAATATCCGATGTTTTTGTGTTTAAAGGATTTTTTGATTTTTTGGTGTTGCAAGATATCCGAACAGACGGTGTTGCAAACCATGATTGGTCTTGTCTGGTTCGGGATACCAATTGCTATTTACATTGGCGTTTTTTTTTTTTTTAAATTTGGTGCTAGCGAATGGTTCGCTAGCTGATTCAATTGTTGGGGGATGGCTGACCATTCAGGCTCCTTTCTTCCTTCGATCTTGCTGATCTGCCCCATTTGTTCCTGTGGGTCACCTGTCTCGATGACCATGATGTCTGCTGGGCTGGGCTCAGAGTCCGAATCTGTTTCGACCTCTGTGCCCAGGAGTTGAAGTTCTTCTTGTTCCTCGGATTTCTGGGACGGGATTTGAACATTCGTCCAATCCAGAGCAAGCCACTTACCTTTGTCAACCCAATGGATGGGTTGCTTCTGCCCTGTGTTCCCCTGAATGGGTGTCTCCCTGTTCTGGCCTACATTGCATGCAAAGGACATTCCCAGTTTTGAGTTACCTGCGGATGGACTTGTTTCCATGCCCCTAGTCTCATGCGATGGATCTGGGGGTTCTGCCCCTGGCTTTGTGTGTTCTTCTGATGTCTTGAGGATCCGATCCCACCTTATTGGTAGCCAGATAGACTCTTGCCTAGTCTGTTTTGTGAGTCTAAGTGCTTGAAATTGATCCTCAAGAGATACCATTTTGCTCTCGTCAACTGTCCCGGCTTTGACAAACTCGATGGGTGTGCATTTAAACAGTTGACCCTTTTTGGCCTTTTCACTGATCTTAGGTGTCGGTTGATATCCCAGTCCCTGTCTCTGTACATTGGCAGGTGCTGGTCTTACTACCATACCTTTTTCATGGAACTCGGTACGGTAATTTAGGATCAATCGCTCAGCAGGGGGAATGACGTATTCAGCAGCTAGAGGGTGAGGATTAGCGATCGCGTTCACTTTTTCGAATTCAAAACTGTGATATGGAATATCGTCTTCCGTATCTTTGAATGTCAATCACTGGAATGTCAGTTTCTGGAATACTGACCGTCACCGGGAGGATGGTTTCTGGCTCAGCCGGTATTGAAATGATTCGATTTCCCGAAGGGAATTTAACCCTTTGGTGGAGGGTAGATGGATGGCTCCAACAGCATGGAGCCATGGCCGCCCCAAGAGAAGGTTAAATGAGGCAGGGATATCGATGACCTGAAATGTGATCAGGGTTATGTCTGGTCCAATTTGTAACTCTAGGTCAATTTCCGCCTCCACTTGCCTTCGAGAATTATCGAAGGCTCTGACACTCATGGTACTGGGTCTGAAGGAGGATGGTTCTATCCCTAACCGTTCAACAGTCCTTGAAGGGCAAATGTTGAGACTTGATCCATTATCAATGAGCACAAGTGGGATCTTGAAATTCTTGTGGTGGGCCACTATGTTTAGTGAGCGTCTGTGCTCACGACCCTCAGGTGGTAGCTCATCATCAGAGAAGGTGATGGCTTGTGGTGCGAGAAGTTGGCCAATCATGCTTGCCACCATTTCGGGAGGTACGTCAGGAGAGATATGGGCATCATTCAAGGTCTTCGCAAAGATTTCTCGATGCGACCTTGACGTACATAAGAGTTCCCAGATGGATATTTGTGCGGGAATGGTTTTGAGTTGGGCTGCTATGTCATAAGCAGCGTCAGTTTTGCTGGTGGTTCCCGACAAAATTCCCCGGGTTTCTTTTGGGTTCTGATTATCTCTCCTGAGGTATCTCCCATTGTTACCCACCTCATCACATTCTGGGTAGTGCCATGGGACTGCTTTCGGGTTATAGGAAGGAACCGCTCTTCCTTCCAAGTATGCCAATGGTTCTTGAAGCTGAGGGGTCATTACTGGAGCAGTTTGTGGTAGACTCAGTGATATCTCTTGAGGTGCCACCAAGTTCTGATTAGTTGTGGCCATGGATCTTTCCTCTTTCCTTTGATGTGGGGGAGGGATTCTTTGGGTATGTGCCAGTTGGTGAGGCATCAGGAATTGCGGGGCGTGAACTGAGGGTGCCCCTTGCAAGGTTAGCAAGGTTAGGTCAGGGAGACCTATCGGGAGGATGACAGGTTCAGAATTCAACCTTTTTGGATATACCGAGGATGGGGTTGAATGTGCCCCTTGGAGGGCGAGGTTCTGAGGGTATGACCTGTCGGGTGTTGTTTCCAAAGTCTCGAGAGACTGAAGTGCTGGCGCTGCTTCAAGAAATATGAGAGGTTGAATAGCTGGTGCTGCTTCAAGAGATATGAGAGGTTGAATAGCTGGTGCTGCTTCAAGAAATATGAGAGGTTGAATAGCTGGTGCTGCTTCAAGGGACACCAGTGGTCCAGGCGATGGTGCTTGCTGGTGTCCCCATGTCCGATTGGCTATGTCGGACATGATTGCTTGGATGGAATGATGTGGATGAGCATGTGTGGGTTGACCTCCTTCAATGTGATTGACGGTGGAGGTGTTGGACGTGCTGGGTCCTGCTTGATGCGAGGGCAGGGGATTTTGGAGGATATTGGCTTGAACTGTATTGCTGGCCTGTGGGGTGATCGCAATCTTCTGGCTTTCGATCAAATCTTGGACCGCATGTTTCAAAGCGAAGCAGCGATCCGTTAGATGGCCAGGAGCCTGATGATATGCACAGTACTGATTTTCATTGTAACCAGGAGGCAAGGGATTAGGTGGAAGTCGAGGCTAGAGGGGTGTTAACAGTTGCTTTTACATGAGCATTGTTAGCACTTGGCTGTATGATTGTGCCAACGGAGTGAACTTCCTCCCTAACATTCCTTGCTTGTATGGTCCTTGCGCATTTCCCCTAAGCTGTTGTGATTCTTTGTTGAGATGACTGTGCCTGATATCCTTGTTGGGTTTGCTGGGGTTGGTACTGCCTATTCTGTTGTGGCTGGTACTACCCGTCCTGCCATGGCTCTGGTGGTGGAGCATATTGGTTGCCTTGAGTGTTAGCAATGATGTTGTTAACTTCAGTAGTACGCTGCATGGGAGCAAGATCTTGTTTCCATTCCCGTATCCAATAGGTTTTCCCTCGACTTTGTTTCTTTTAATTGAGGGGGCCTGATGTGGCCATGGGGAGATGGTTCCAGCTCTGATCCCAGCTTCTACTTGTTCTCCGGCTCGGATGAGTTGGGAGAAGTTTACGTACGGATATGAGATCAGATATCCTGAAATGCTGGGATGTGCTGAATGCACAATCATGGATATCTGCTCCTCGTCATCGATGGGGTTTCTCATTCGAGCTGCCATAGCTCGCCATCGTCCTACGTATGCTGATAAAGATTCATCGTTTTTTTGCCTCAGGGCAGCCAAGTCGGCTCTCCTTGGAGCCATGTTCAGGTTGTATGAGAACCTGTCAATGAATGCTTGGGAAAGTTTTTCCCAGGTTCTGATTTGGTGGCTATCTAGTGAGGTGTACCAATCCAAAGCGTCACCCTTTAAGGATTTCTGGAAAAGTCTTATTAAAGCTCCATCATTCCCTGCTATCGCATTGAGCTCCCCGCAAAAGGCTTTTAGATGTGCTGTGGGGCACCCACTACCGTCATACCTTTTGAACTTTGGTATCTCAAAATTTGGAGGTACCCGGGCGTCTGGGAAGGGACAGAGGTCCCTGAACTTAGTGGATGGATGATCCACTCCTTGTTGTCTTTGAAGCTGGCTTTGCATCATTTGTAGTTGCTCTCGTAACTCCTCGATCTCTGACTTACTTTGTTGCGGATATCTTGCCCCTTGCTGTAGGGCTTGTGCTGCTTCTTCTTCATATGGATCCAGAATGGGGGTTTGATGGAAAGAAGGCGGACTTCCGGTGGCGGGAGGTAGCTGGAATTGAACACCACTCCCTTTCGGAGGAGGGTGGGATGTTTGGAAATGGCTCCCGCCTGGGGTATCTGCCAATTCCGGGACGTTACTCCCGTTAGGGGGAGTGAGCTGGACTCGAAACTGGCCCCCTTCATGGGCATCCGCCAATTCTTCTGTGATTTGCATGTGTGGACCGGATTGTTGTGATGTGTTGAGTAGAGATGTGGGGAGGGTTGCTCCCATTGCTTGTTGTTGTTGATCTTGTGCTTGATTCTTACGGGGAGGGAGCACAGGATTTCTTTGGAGGAATGAGAGAGAAGGCAAAAGGAGTTTGAGGGAGTGAGTCGTTACGCACACTAGGCCGGGTCATCTGCGTATTCGGTGAGGCACTTGGCACTAGGCGAAGCGTAGCTCTTGCATTGTTCGAAGTAGTAGCTCTTGTGTGGTGACATTGGCTGGCAACTCTGTCGGAGCTATTGGTAAAGGCACGGGTGTAGGTATGGGTGCGGGTGCAGGTGCGGATATTTCAGGAGCTGGTTGGGGTGCCGGCTCTTCTTCATGGGTCGCTTGAGAAGTCATGGCTGCACGGGATCGAGTGGTCATGGTTCGGACCTTTGCCTAAGCAAGTATGAGCCAAAGATGTTTTTTTTTTTGTGAATGCAGTGATGATGTCCCTTGAGATTATAGTACCACACACTTTCGAGTCGGGTTTCCGCTAGTGCGAGCTAGCATTCCCCAGCGGAGTCGCCATTCTGTAGACACTGAAAAATCGACGTCCACGTTGTTGTGAAAAATATGGTTGTTGTGGGGTGATGATGGTGGAGGTGATTAAGCTGATTTTGATTGTTGGAGTCGCCACTAGCCGAATGATTTCAAAATCCCGCGGTCGGCTAGAACCACGGAATACGTAAGGTTGGAAAAATCTGAAGATTCTCCGACCTTAGATTGACTCCTGGTCTACAATCCGGGATTCCGGGTAAGGGACCTCGGTTACAAAGAGGGAAGGTGTTAGGCACCCTCTCTGCCCGTACAAATGTACGGTCTCGACTTAGTGTGGTAAAATAATCTCAAGGGATGATGATGATGCTACGGTCATGATGGGACTAGTCACACGTGAATTTCTGATGTAGCAAGATCCGAGTATTTCGGCAGGCTACAGAGCATACGTCCGACAATGTGTCTAGAGGGCGGATGTGATGACGCTTATGCAAAGAGATAAGAAAAGTGGACTAGATCACTAGGAATTTCTGATGTGACAGGATCCGATGTACGGCAAGTCACAGAGCATATGTCCACTAGAGATATAGAGAAGCAAGGGGGTTGAGAAGGGAGTAGATGTCATGATGAATGCTTGTAGGATGATGGATTTTTGGCTTGATTCTTGAGCAGGCTAAGACATGAACTGAACCATGATCATTTTGGGCTAGGCTTGTAGGTTAGAAGGGTTGAGGTGAAGGCTAGGAGGTGGCTGAAAATTTGGGAGCTTGAAGGCTTGGGAGCTCCTTCCCTTCCTTCACTCTCCTCCTCACTCACTCTCTCTCTCTTTTCCTCTCTTTTCCTCTCACTCTCTCCCTCTCTTGGTGGCTCTCATCCATGGGTGAAAATGAAAGGGGAGAGGGCTATTTATAGCCCTTTCCAATGGTTGTTTGGTAAATAGGGGATAAAAGGAGGGCAAATGTTGATGTGGCATATGGTGATTGGTGGAGAGGAGAGAGATGCCACATGGCATGCTCCCATTGGCTAAAGGAAATCTGGTAAAACGGTAGATAGTGAGGATGAGGGGGTAAATGTATAGGAAAGTTGACTTTGGACGCTGGGACAGCTGTCCACGCTCGACCGCACGCGGCGGAATTCCGATCACCGCCGGCGGTAATCCGACAACCGCCGGCGGTAGTCCGATTACCGCCCGGACCTGGTTGAGTCCGGAACTCGTGTGACTGGCTCCGCGAGCATTTTCTGGGAGGAAGCGGTAATTTGACTACCGCCGGCGGTAGTCAAACTACCACCGCATACGATTTTCCTCGAAATTTATCTGGTGGGTCCTTTTGAGTGAAACAAAGTCCGTTTTGAATATTTGGCTCAAAATGGCTTGAAATTGGCTCGATTGTTGCCCGAGAATGATTCAAGAAATAGATCGGTTTTGGACATGGTCTGGATTGAATAATGGCTCAGGTTAGGGTTGGGGATATGATCATGGTTCTCGGATTGTCTTAACAAAATCAAGATATTAGCCTGGGTGGGGTGTCTACACACGGTTATTCCCGCTTATTTCGTGTTGATTCACAGTCATTTCGACACATTTCACGGTCATGCCCCCTTCACTTCACGGTCATTTCCCTAAACCTTAATCTACACCATAACCTAAACCTATACTTATAACCTAAACCTATTCTCAAATCCCTAAACCTATAACCTAAACCTAAACCTTAACATAAACATATAACCTATAACCTAAACCGAAACCTATAACCTAAACCCGAAGATAAACCTGAACCCGAACCTGAATTCCTAAACCTAAACCTATACTTATAACTTAAACCTATTTTCAAATCCCAGGACCTGATGGAATAAAATTGACCGCTAAGAGAATGAAATGAATTTTCGACCATCGACCTAATGGAATCTTGAAAAATAACCAGGTTGGTTGGTTAAAGTAGCTTCTCCTACCCCAAAATCATATAGGGCCTGTTTGGCCTGTAGATTGGATGGGATTGGAAGGGATTGAAAGATAGATCCTAAGATTGGCTAGGCTAGCCAAACAGACAAGAGATCCTGATCTCGAGAGATAGCAATCCCATGGATCTTAAGACAATCCACTGACATCACCATCATTACCTTTAGGGCCTGTTTGGCCAAACCAATCCCACGGTATTAGGAGGAATGGGATCGCAAGATCCCGGGATATGCATGATGAGCCAAACAGACCTTGTGAACTTGTCCCGGGATATAAGCAATCCCATGGATCTTAAAACAATCCACTGACATCACCATCATTACCTTAAAATTGATCCCATCCCTTGGTTGGAAGGAGTGGAAGGTAAAATCCCAGGATATGCCCGGCGTGCCAAATAGACCCAGTGAACTTGTTCCGGGATATAACAATCCCATGGATCTTAAACCAATCCACTGACACCACCATCATTACCTTAAAATCCATCCCATCCCTCCTAATCCCATGGGATTTGCCCGGCCAAACAAGCCCTTAAATCCCATCCAATCCACCCTAATCCAGGGACATGTTTGGTTCGGGAGATTGAAAGGGATTGGAAGGTATAATCCCCGGATTGGCCGGGTGTGCCAAACAGACCCGATATAGCAATTCCGGGGTATAACAATCCCATAGATCTTGCACTAATCCACTGACGTAACTATTATTACCTTGAAATCCATGCAATCCACTCTAATACCATCCAATCTGCCCGGCCAAACAGGCCCATAGGGTACATCAAGTAACCAATTTTAGTTTAGAAGATATTCTTGTCAAATGAATAAAGAAAGAAATGAAAAAAGAGAAATTTTTTTTTATATGCTTATATATAAATATTTATATAAATATGTGTTAGAGAAAATTATAGGTGGAATAAAATTCTCCATATAAAAATATAAAAAAAAATAAATAAATAAAAAAAATTGCACTACAGTCAATGACTACAGTTATAATTCGTAGCTATAGGACCCTCCAGCTGGGCGTGGCCACGCTAGGATGATCTAGAAAGTGGCGCGAGTGCCATTAGTTCTGCGCACCCACCCCAATTTAGACTTCTATGGATATGGACTTGGTGCATATGGCTACGGTTATAATCTTTAGTGATAGGTCTGACACTAGCAAATAGCTTTACAGCAACCTTTTTTTTTTTTTTTTTTGAATCTTTGTTTTTTTATTGGTCCCATCATTAAGTCTATGTTATATCCAAACCGTCCATTTATTTGGCGAGCTCATATTGAAGCTTGAGACGGAAAATAAGATAGATCTAACTATCAAATGGACCACACTTTAAAAGGCAGTGGGGAGTTGAACGTCTGCTGCGCTTTGTGGTGTGGTCCAGTTGATCTTTGGATATGAAATTTTTTTTTGGATAATGCTCCAAAATGATCTCGAAATATGGATGAACGTTGTGGATATAATAAATACATAACTGTGGGGCCATGTAACGTTGATCACTTTTGAACCGTTCGTACAACTCGGAGTTCGAGGAGCGTCAGCGCTCGTCTTCCCGCTTGAAGGAAAAGGCAGGGGCATTTTCGACCTTTGGCAAAGCGTCCGTACAGCTGGGGCGTGATCTCGCAGGGGAAAATGAGGTGGGCTTAGTTTCCTAACTGGGCCTTAAATGGGTCGTACAGTCGCAAATTTCTCATTGACATCCCTAGTTCGGAAACGGATTGGCTACTCCCCCTGACACCAGCTCCGTGGCTGGTGTTCGGTGCTCTGTAGGCCCCACCATGATGTATGCGTTTCATCCATTCCGTTCATCCATTCTTAAAGATTATTTTATTTTCTAATCACAAAAATGAGATGGATATAAATCTCAGGTGGACCACACCACATGAAAACAATAGTGATTGGATATCAACCATTAAAATCCTCCTATGGCCCACTATACTGTTTATTTTACATCCAATCTGTTGATTAGGTCATACAGGCCCAGATGAAGAGAAAAAACAAATATCAACTTGATCCAAAACTTTTATGGTCACCAAAATGTTTTTAATGGTCGAACCTCATTCAACACTGTTTCCTGTAATGTGATCCATTTGAGATTTGGATATATCTCATTTTTGGACTTATATGATAAAATGATCTGTAAAAACAGATGGATGGCATGGATGAAACACATACATCATAGTGTGGCCCACATAGCACCGACTACCAGCCATTGGCTGGTGTCAGGGGGAGTAGCCAATCCGTTCCCCCTAGTTCAGCCCCGGGCGCGGGAAAAACATCTCCTTTTCGTTTTCGCTGTCTCCTGTCTTCAACACTTCGAAGTAATCGCCTTCCCTTGGAATCGTCACCCTCGACCAACATCAACATGACTCATTGCCATCAAAATCTCCTCCCATCTTTTTCATCGCTCAATCCCTTGCAGAGAAACTCAGCTCCGCCATGTCGAGTCCAATCCCTCGCCCTTCCTCACTACCTGATATCTCCAAAACCAAACGCTCCTTCCCATCCAACAGCTCCACAGGCTCCTCTTCCTCTTCCTATTATCGTTGGTTCCTTCCCAAGTTCCGAAAGAGCTCGAAGAACTTGGAGCTCACCGAAGAGAGCCTCAGCGAGCACAACCTACGACAGGCGAAGAAGATTTCCACCACCAGCCCCTACTACAAAGGCCTCACTGATTCTCAGCTCTACATCAGCCGCATTCGCAAGGGCGCCCTCAGCCCTAGCCGCGAGAGCCATGCGAGTCGAGCGACTGCCACCAGCTCCATCTCGACCGCCTTAGTCAAGCTCCAGGCGCTGGGCACCGTCTGCTTTAAAGGGAGGGGATCTCCCAACGCTGCCCAGGACGCTGATGATGCCCTTCCTCCTCGTCTGCTGCCGCTTCGCATGTCTTCTCCTCTGAAGGTCGTGGATTCTGGGGTTTCCAGGGCTATGGTGCAGACCGAGATTGTGAATTCTATGGTTTTGGAGGAGATCGAGGCAAAGGGAAAGGTTAGACCGGCCGATTGGAAGCCCTTGAGGAAGAGAGTTTCAATTGTACCGCCAAAGGGAAGTGGCGGCCATGTCCAAGATTTGCAGAAGGAATTGACTGTGGAGAAGTTCACTTGGGCAAACAAGTACCGACCTAAGACTCTTAAGAAATTCATCTGCAACAGAGATAAGGCAGAGTTACTGCAGAACATGGTGAGTTGAATTTATATCACTTGTTGTTTTTCTAAATCCTGGGCTTATGATCGTCTTGATTCCCCTTGCAGTATTTTTTCTATAACCATCTATTTGTAGAACATCCGTCAAAAGGTTATGATCTTCTGATCTGGGAGAATTTTGGGGTGATGGTCCATCCATAGTGGACCACCTTCCATCAACAGTCTGGATCAGTAAGCTGTTGCCCCAATTGTATGACTATGGACAGGGGTGTTGTGTGTCCTGCAGTGCAGGATCAGATAACCGTTCACGTCGAGGATCTCATGTTTGTATCCATAGTTCTGAGTCAAAGCTTGGATCAGGGCTTATGAGCCACAGAGCATTGATCGAATATAAGCTCAATGTATAGATCCTTGCCACCACAGTTGGCCATCCAACCAGACTGTCAACAATGGTACCATTGCTTAAAGAATGATTAGATCAAATGATATCAAACTCTCAATATGCAGAATCATCCTGTAGTGTTCATAAAATTCTGAAAAATTAGTTAAAGTTTTCTATTACAAAAACCTGGTTTTGGTTATTGATGAAACAATGGGTAGACTTCCGCACTTCTATGGTATATTTGGGTGTACTATCATAGTGAATTGCAATTATTAGTCTAATAGAGTGTAAGTAATCAAATTGTAGTCTCTTTCCCTAGCATTCTTATTGAGGGTCTGGTCTCCACACTGTGGTTGGTTACTTTCAAGCTGGACTAGAACAATTGTAACTGTAATTTGTGGGTTAGTTCCTCATCATGAATACTAGGAAACATCATTAACGTCCATCTTTTCTTCTTGATTGAAACATCATTTACTTGGTCTTTTCCTCTTGATTTTCACCGAATTATCGAAATTCAATTCATTCGTGCATCCAAATGCAACGTAATTTGACGGTTAGTTCCGCGTTATGAATAATAGGAAACACCATTAACTTCCGTCTTTTCCTCTTGATTGAAACATCATTAACTTCTGTCTTTTCCTCTTGATTTTCACTGAATTATCGCAATTCAATTCACTTGTGCATCCAAATGCATTGTAATTTAAGGGTTAGTTCCTCGTTATGAATACTAGGAAGCATCATTAACTTCCGTCTTTTCTACTTGATTGAACAATCATTTACTTGGTCTTTTCCTCTTGATTTCACTGAATTATCGCGATTCAATTCACTTGTGCATCCAAATGCAACCTTAGCAATTTTCCATTTGAAATATTATATGATGATGAAATAGGCAATGATATTTATGTATTTCTTCCCTCTGCAGCTGCAAGCAATTTAAATACATCTGTATTCTTGTTTTTTATGAGGTATTCAGGTGGCCGAGGGAGAATGCAGCCATCTCATATTCGAAGGTTGTCCAGGAGTGGGGAAGAAAACCATGATTTGGGCTTTCCTAAGAGAAGCTTTTGGACCTGATAAGTTGGAGGTAACAACAAAAACTACAAAACAAATGTTGATACTCTTGTATATGAGTTGCTAACGACTTCCTGAAATTCTCTTCTACAGACAAGAGAGGAGTTGAAGAAATTTGAGTTAAAGGTATCTCTTGGAATTTAGGTTGATACTGTTCTTTCTATGTTCAGAGTTTGAGAACTGTTAGCCATCTTATTCCAGGGAGAAGCTGAGGGCAGCATTGAAGTAAATGTTAGAATATCTTCTAAACATGTCGAGATCAATCTGTCGGAATTGCGTGGGCATGAGAAGCATGTCATAGTTGCGTTGATAGAAGAATCAAATGTGACAACCACACAATGCGATCACACTAACTGTCGAGGCATGTGTCATCTACCAGTGATTTGTTCCGTCCAGACCAAACTCGTTATCTAAGTTCTAAGTTTTTCTATTGGTATTTTTGCAGTGATTGTTCTTTACCAGGCAGACAGGCTCTCCACAGATGCCCAACATTATATCCGTTGGATTATGGAGCGATATAAGGGCTGTAATAAGATCTTATTTTGCTGCTCCGATATCTCCAGGCTTCAGCCCATTAGACCTATTTGCACACACATTCACCTTTTACCACCTTCAAAAGAGGAGGTGATTTCATGGAATTACTAGAACATTTTATGGTTTTAATCTCTATGGCTTTTGACATATAAACCTATGCCTTTTAGCCTATACCCAAATACACCCCCGACCTTCTATGTATTCCTAATTAAACCCCATATCTTTTCAAACGTTAGTAAAAAAATCCCTGTTGTCAATGAACCATGCGCATTACACCTTTTACCACAACTGTTTCCAACTCATTACACGTGCTTACAACTGTTACCTACTCCCTATGTGAGTGCCACAACGTGTGAAGCTGTACACATGCACATGCAGGCACATGTGTAAATATGAATCCCTCCACAAGGTTGGACATAATCTGTAAAATGATGGAGATACTACTGAGGGGTGTATTTAACCATCGTTTGGAAATGTAGGGGTTTGTTTTGGAAGACTTAAAAGGTAGGAGGGATTTGAGTCTAGGCCAAAAGGCAGGGGTTTATATGTCAAAAGCCCTATTAATCTATTTGGGTTCTTTGGGATATATATAAACTTTGGCAGTCCTACTCTGTAGATTGTTGAAGTCTTGGAGTACATTGCCGAGCAAGAAGGTGTAGAATTGCCTCATCATCTAGCGGAGAGAATTGCAGAGAACTCCAAACAGAACCTCAGGCAGGCAATTCGGTCATTTGAAGCCACCCGGCAGTTAGAGTAAGCGAATATAGTGATTAACTGTGGCTATATTATTATATATATATTTTGACCTATTTGTCTCATTTGTTGATATGGAAGTCATTTTTTTTTTTTTTTTTTTTTGTTTTTTTTTTTGTTTTCAAGGGAGTCCAATGTAATATTATTGATGTAATGAGAGATAACTAGATGCTGAAGATGGATTGAGTGAAGGAGTGCGCGGAGGATCGAGCAGAATCGTGTCTGAACCCGAGATAGAGTGAGGCGAGTGGTGTTCGGTCAAAAGGAACGGAGGGGACGAAGAAGATATCAGAGAAGTCAGAGACAATACAACCGGCTGAAACAGTCCATTCCTAGCAACGATCGACTGACGGAATATGGCACCCGGCTAGAAAAATGAAAAAAGGGAAGTCGAAAGGTGTCCCGTATCCGTTACGATACGGCCGTATCGGCCGATACGTAACGGTAATGGCCGACACCGTTACGCGATACAGGGTCGAAACGGGTACCCCCCACCCCCGATTCTGTGACCGCTACGTACGTTACGGGTCATAACGGTCGTTACAGGCTATAACGGCCGTTACAGGCCTAGAAAATAGGGGAAAAAATAAAAATACCTATTTTTTCTCTGTTCTTCTTCTTCTCCTCATTCTTCTTCTCCTTCTTCTTCTTCTTCCTCTTCTTCTTCTTCTCGCTCTGCTGCGGCTGCGGCTGCGGCCTAGGCCTCCTCCTCCTCCTTCTTCTCTCTCTCTCTCTCCCTCTCCCTCTTATTTCCCTCTTTTTCTTTTCGGTTTCCCTCTCCCGTTTTTTTCTTCTGAAATCGGAAGCGGATTGACTGGTGTACCACACACCAGTATAGCTGTTGTAGGTACGTGTTATGCTAAGACGAGCGCTGACAGTCCTCGAGCTCCGAGTTGTACGAACGGTTCAAAGGAGATTAAAGTTACATGGGCTCCACAGTGATGTATTTATTATATCTACACCGTTCATCTATTTTTAAATATCATTTTAGAGCATTAGCCAAAAAATGAATCGTATCCAAAGATCATCTGGACCACACCAAAAATAGCAGCGGAGATGATGATTTTCACCGTTAAAAAATTAGTAGGCCCACCATAACGTATATTTTCCATCCAATCTGTTCAGGAGGTCAAAAAGACCTGAATGAAGAGGAAAACAAATTTCATATTGATCCAAAAGTTCTGTGATCCCAAAAAGGGTTTCAATGGTAGACGTTAAATCCCCCACTGCTTTTTGCAGTGTGGTCCACTTGATAATTAGATCTGTATTATTTTTTATGTCAAGCCTTAAGACGAGCTCGTCCAATGAATGGATGGTTTAGATATAACACATACCTCATGATCAGACCCACAGGACTTGATTGCGTCAAATGAATGGACTACGTACGAGTTACGACGTGTGTGTGAGTTACGCTGCACGTTGCACAAGTTAATAAAATGTACACGTGCCGCATGGGCCCCACCATGATTTATGTATTTTATCCATGCCGTCCATCCATTTTGCCACATCATTTTAGGTTATGATTCCAAAAATTAGTAAGATCCAAATCTCAGGTGGACCACAACATAGGAAACAACAGTTATAGAATGCTTACCATTAAAAATTTCTTAGGGTCCACTGTAATGTTTATTTTCCATCTAACTCGTTAATAGGGTCACACTGACGTGGATGAAGGGAAAACACACAAGTCAGCTTGATCTAAAACTTTTGTACCCCCAATAAATTTTTAATGATAGTCGTTTAATTATTGTTGTTTCTTATTGTGCGGTCCACCTGAGCTTTGGGTCTGCCTCATTTTTAGGCTCATGCCCTAAAATTATTTTGCAAAATTAGGGTTGTTCACGAGTCAAGCTAGCTCGAAAAGCTCGCTCGACTCGGCTCGAGTCAGCTCGGATTGACTCGACTTGAATGGCCGATTCGAGCCGAGCCAAGCTAGTTATTTGAAGCTCGAGTTGAGTTCAAGCCAAGTTCGACCAGGGGGCATTTCAACTCGACTTGAACTCGAACTCGACTCGACTCGAAGCTTGAACTCGAGCTCGACTCGGCTCGATTAATAAATATATTAAATATTTTATATTATATATATTATATATATATTAATACAAGTTTTAAGTTTAAACTTAAAAAAAAAAAAAAAAAACCCTAGAGTCTCGACCCGACTGCACGCACCCCCTTCCCTTTCCCTTTCTTCTCTTTTTTTCTCGCCTACTGCTAGCCGCACGCCCGCCCCGACCACCACTACCGGTTTTCATTTCAGCTCCTCAATAGTATGATTTCAATCTCTTGAGATCTACTTCTTAGGCGGGAAATCCAAAAAATTCGAGATGGGTTCTTCTCAGATTTGTTAGAGCTTCAAGGAAATCCAATAATCTGATTGGCTAGAGCTCTTTACTTGGATTTCTGATATGTGTTCTGCTCCGTTTCTTTTCTACTACTTGGATTTCTATTGGTGGAAGAAGATCAAGAACAGATCGGTTCTTACAGGTTTCCTCATTTGATTCGAAGCTTTGTTTGGTTTTTTTCATCGGGTTTTGCTTTGATTCTCTTAAGATTTTTGAATTTTTCATCAATGGAGGAGGATCAAGAACAGAATTCATTACTCTCTCACCCAACAAGCTCGAGCTCGACTTGAGGTAAACTCGACTCGACTCGAACCACTAGCTCGACTCGAACTCGACTCGATAGCTTTGGCAAACAAGCCAAGCTTCAGTGTTGAGCTCGAGGCCAAGCTCAAGCTCAAGTACATCATGGACAAGCTAAGCCAAGCTTGGCCCACCTCGACTCGACTCGGCTCGATGCCCACCTCTAGGCAAAATGGATGGACGGTGTGGATATAACACATTCATCACGAGTGGGGTCCAAAAAACTTTGACACTCGTGTGCTACACTTCACAATCCGAGTCCTACCTAATTCGGGCCCTTAAAAAATTGTACACGAGATATGTATTAACTTAAAATTTACCAATTAAATTATGGACTGTAATTGCTAACTCAAAATGCTAAAATCAAATTGTTTGAATAGTTTTAATTGTTAATTTGTGGACGCTTATTTTTTAAAATAGGGCCTTTTGATTTTTTTTTTTTCATGATTCACTATTCAATAAATGTCCACCAATTCACAAGTGGGATAATGCCAATAAATTGCATGAATTTGAGGCTGATTCGAGGCATGTATTGGTCCTTCAAGTCATCTCCAAATTGGCGACGCGATCTACCTGAATTTAATTTCATTTTTTAAAAGAACTATTGGGAGAAATGATATCAAATTATTAAGTATATAAATTAGATATTTAGAAAATTAAATATATGAATTTCGTAGTCAAATTTAGGTTATCTGGTTCATAAATTCATCAGACAGTCCAATACAACTTCTCACCAAAGAGTGGACCGTTACACTACCATAAACATGTTCCAATTTATAAATGAATGTATATTTGGAATGCTTAAAATATTCCGGATTTAATCCATATTTTTTCATATTTTTTGGCAAATTTTTTTTTTTTTTTTTTTTTTTTTTTTTTTTTTTTTTGTATCGTTACGGGCCGTTACGCCCCTGTATCGCCGTTACACCCCCGTATCCGTATCGGTATCGGAGGGCATCGTTATGCCAACCGATACCGATACGGGATACCTGTCGAAAGAACTTTACAGAAAGGGGAAAGATGTTGCAAGCTATCCAACCCTATTTGTGAAAGGATTTCCAGAAGGGTGGTTATCCATAAATTTCTCAAGAGTTTTCGGCCGTGCTAGTGCAGTCATGGATATGGTTAGACCAAGGGACATATACAATGGAACATATAGGGGCTTTGCTTTAGTGAGAATGAGTTTAGAGGAAGAACTGTCTACGACAGTTCGAATGCTTCATGGCGAAAGCTTCGGGGGAGTAAAGCTTTTTGTCCAAAAGGCGAGGTTTGGACTGGAACTCAAGCAAACATAAGGGGCCAAAATCAACAACATTATTCGGAACCTGTCAGCCATCGGAGTCAGATCCATCGACAGGAAGGCCCATCGTTCAAAGAGGTTCTTCTTCAATCTAAGGAGAGAATATACAGGTATACCAGCCTGCCTAGTGGAGACAGTAAAATGAAGGAGATGAGTAAAGATAAAGATTTGGAGATGGCTAGGACGGGGTCGAATTTGGTCATTTGCATAAATCATTCACGGTTAGAGAAATCCAAGAAGGACTTGCAGGATACAGTGGTGGCAATCGCTAGGGAAGGAGCTTCGATTCCCTAGGTGAGGTCATGGATTGATGAATGTTGCAGACTACAGCCCGAACAGTTCTCCATCAAACCCATTGGATACAACCACCTTTGGATCAAGGTGAGTCCGGGAGTCAATTCGGATATTCTCATCTGGGCAGGAGCGCTGCAAAAGGAGGGCCCGGTTAATCGAATACAGAGATGGGACGAATTTTCCCTTTTCAGTATGGAAGACGTCTGGGTCCTTATATGGTTAGTTCCCCTTGAACTATGGTATGAAGAGTTTTTCCTATCAGCAGCAGCCAGCCTAGGGCAATTCATTGAACTGGATACAAAAACAAAGTTAGGTGAAGAGAATGGTGTCATTAGAGCAAGGATTAGGAGGAAGAAAGGAGAGATATTCCCGGCCCACATCCAGGTACAAATCGAAGACAAGACCCTTTCTTTGCCAGTCCAAAGAGAGATGATAGACGACCCCGTTCCTCGTCGAGGTGACATCTGGAGGACTAGGGGGCTTCTTCCTTGTTCGAAGATGGTCCCGGTAGCTATGGATGTAGCTGCAGGAGCAGAAAGACCAAATGTTGTTGGAGTACTGACGGATTTGCACCGTAATCCCATTGCTACAGTTGATCACAACTGTAATGTTGTTAGAGAGGTTTCGGATCGAGCGATGTGTGGCCTTGGGAACAGCGATCGAGAGACACGTGCTCCTGTAGACAGACATCGTGTGATGTGCGGCTACGAATTCGGCAATCGGGCGACACGTGCTCTCGTGAGACGTGTAGAGTCGGGAATTGCGAATGAGTGACACATGTTGCGAAAGATAGAAATCATGAGTCATGTGGGAACGATAGTGGTGATAGAGGTACGCGTGACAGGGTTTTTCTCACGCGATGTGATCGGGTGACACGTGCTATTGAAGATAGCTATCGAGCAATGTGCGGGAGTGATTCTGGCAAACGGGCAACACATGCTGCAGAGAACAACTATCGAGCGACGCGTGGATGCGGGAACTACGATCGGGTGACACATGTTTCCAAACACAACGTTAGTGAGCCACGTGGGGATGATCCGGGTGATCGAGATTCGAGACATGAGCGACGTTGCTCCACTCATGCAACTGGATGAGATCCAGCCATATCTTGACTTCGAGGAGATCCTGAGTGAATCCACTCGTAATCAGCTATCTCCAGATCTTATCGATCCCACGGCCACACGGATGGTCGAGATTCAAGCCCGACTCCAAATCCATGCGAGGGAACCGAACTGTCAGTTACAGATTTGCTTGTGCGAGACGCGTGGCATGGTGGGTGAAGATGAAGATGGCTCGGGGGAGGTTCGGGAATCCCGGTTGTCGAGGGAGGTTCGTGACTCGTTTCTTGGATCGGATGGAGATTCCCGAGCCCATGAGACTGCTCCGGATATAAACACTTCTCTATGTGTTGACTCTTCTTTTGAACATAGTCTACGGTTGATAATCAGGGGAGCGATTATGGAGGTCGAGGAGGCAGCAGAGACTGTAGGAGTAGAATGTTCTTCCCCGACTCCTCCTCGGATGATATGGAAGATCTCTCTCCCATCTTTGTCGGTCCTATCCTCGATTTTGGAGATGATCGTTTAGTCATATTTGAGACGATCTCCATTGCGCAGGAAGGAGTAGATGCATCAGACTTCGACAAACACTCTTGGAACTCAGATTATCAGGATACTCACAGTGATTCTCTGTCCTCCCCTCTTTCACCCAGAAGTGTGATATCAGAGCAGGCTCTTATTTCTCTATTTCATGAAGATGGCGGTGAAGACATATTCGAAGTAGAACCACTGCAAGCGAGGATGGGAAGAGAAGAAGCAGAAGAGGGGGAGGATGTCCAGAGGGCAAAGTTGATTGACACGATTTAGAAAAATAAATGGATCAGAGACGCCATTGGCCACGTAGGTAAATCATTACTATTATTGTTTGGAGATTGTCCGGAAGATTACATAGCCCTTTTTCGGTGTGTGGAAACTTGTGGCCATTTGTTATCAGCAACAAGATCGCTGAGAAGCCGCTCATCTAGATCGATCAGCAATAGGGAGGTACACAGCCCCTCATCAAGACTCAATTTAGCTATTGGACATAAGGCGGGATTAAGAAGATTAGGAAATTGGGGCAGCGCAGTTTCCTTATGAAGATCCTTTCTTGGAACGTAGAAAAGGAGGCTTCTCAAAGACACCATTGGGAGAAACAATGTAGATGTTATCAGCTTTCAGGAAACCAAGGTGCAAAAGTTTACTGATGATCTAATGGGATCTCTATGGAAGGCTAAAGATGCAAAGTGGGTAGTGTTAGATGTGAAGGGTACTGCAGGAGGCATTTTAGTGGCATGGAAATTGTCGTTATAGTCTCTCGAAGATAGCTAGCAAGGTGATTTTTCAGTGTCGATCATTCTCCAACACACAACGTCTGATTTTCATTGCCTCTTTATTGTTGTATATGGCCCCAATTTGGAAGACAACAGAGTCGACTTATGGGCCGAGATGAATAGCACTAGACTTAAATTCAAGGGCCCTTGGTGTATAGGCGGAGACTTCAACATAATAAGATTCGCTGAAGACAGATCCCATATCAGTAAGGTCACCACAACAATGCGAAGCTTCTCCTCTCGGATTGAAGATCAGGAGTTGGTGGATCTCCCTTTGTTAGGCTCCAAATTTACATGGTCAAACGGGAGGACAAATCCGACTCTTTCCAGATTGGACTGATTCCTTGTATCAAATGATTGGACCGAGGTTTTTCCTTCTGTTTCCCAATGCTCTTACTAGAACTACGTCTGATCACTGTCCGATTCTCCTTCAAGTAGAAGACCAAAATTGGGGACCAAAACCCTTCAGGTTCGAATCCTATTGGTTGAAGATCAAAGGCTTCCCGCAACAAATAATAGATTGGTGGAAGAGTTTTGAAGTAGAAGGATATGCAGGTTATAGGCTGACCTGCAAATTGAGATTTTTGAAAGAAAAATTGAAGCAGTGGAAAGTAACTGATCTAGACATAAGGGGGAGGGAAACAGAACCGATCCTGAAGGAGCTTTAGGCGATAGATGTGAAAGTGGAAGAAGGATCTATGACAACAAACCAATTACCCAGGAGGATTCAACTGATCCAAGATCTTTCAGCTAGGGTGGTAGAAGACGAAATTTTTTGGAAGCAATGTTCGCGGTCTAAGTGGATTAGAGAGAGCGATAAAAACACTAAATTCTTCCATAGTGTAGCTAGTGCTCTAGTTAGATGTAATAGAATTAACAGTATTGTTGTGAATGACATCCGCATTGAAGATAAAGATCAAATAGAGACAGAAGCTATCTCCTTTTTCAGCAATCTTCTTCAGGGAGAAGATTGGGTTAGGCCCGGGTTGGACTTTCTCCATTTTGATAGGCTGGCGGAAGATGAGGCTATAGCTCTTGAGGCTCCCTTCATGTTGGAAGAAGCGAAGCTAGCGATAGAAGCCTTGGGTGGAGACAAGGCCCCTGGGCCAGATGGATTTCTGATCATCTTCTTCCAAACGTTCTAGGATGTCATTCAGTGGGACATTATGGATTTCTTTTATGAATTTCATGCTAGAGGGCATTTGTCGAAAGTCCTTGGAGCATCCTTTATTGCATTGATTCCAAAGACCACGAGGGGAGCAAGTTTTGAAGATTATAGACCAATAAGCTTAATTGGTGGGCCGTACAAGATTCTAGCAAAGGTAATGGCGACTCGATTAAAGAATGTGATTGGGAAGGTCATTTCAGGTAATCAAAGTGTGTTCATCCTGGGTAGACAAATCACTGATCGTGCATTGATAGATTATGAATGCTTACACTCCAGATTCAGATCTAAATCAAAGGGTATATTATGCAAACTTGATATTGAAAAGGCTTATGACCATGTGGATTGGGGATTTCTTTAGTATATGCTATTGCGCATGGGTTTTGGTGAGAAATGGAAAGGATGGATAGGAGAGTGCAGCAGTTCCGCTCACTTTTCTGTATTATTAAATGGATCTCCAAAAGGTTTCTTTAGAAGCTCTAGGGGGCTTCGTCAAGGAGATCCTCTGCCTCCTTTTCTTTTCCTCATCGTCGGGGAGGCTTTGTCCAGAATGTTGTCCAAAGGTCAAGAAGAAGGTATTTTAGAAGGCTTCAGGATAAAGGGATTCGATACTCCGATGTCACACATTCAATTTGCAGATGATACGTTGCTCTTCAATGTCGCATGTCAGGAGAAGGTGAGCAATTTGTGTATTACGATTCGTTGTTATGAGGCAGTCTCTGGGTTGAGAGTTAACATGTTAAGGTCCAAGATGTTTGGGGTGAATCTAGAGAAAGAAGAAATTAGGAAATATGTCGAATTGTTTGACTGCTTTGTAGGTAGATTCCCAACTTCTTTTGCTGGTCTTCCATTGTGTTTAGGCAAGCCTCCTTTATCTTTATGGGATAAGGTCATAGACAGATTTGACAAGTACCTCGCTAGGTGGAAATGCAGATATCTATCGCTTGGGGGTCGCTTAACTCTCATAAAGGTGGCTCTTTCGAATTTACCCTTATATTTCATGTCTCTATTTAAGTGTCCGGTCTCGGTGTTGGCTACTCTAGAGAAACTAAGACGCAACTTTCTATGGCATGAGAAGGAAGAGAAAGAAAATCCACTTGGTTGAATGGAAG
This sequence comes from Magnolia changhungtana, assembly GCA_030180095.1. Classification (NCBI taxonomy): domain Eukaryota; kingdom Viridiplantae; phylum Streptophyta; class Magnoliopsida; order Magnoliales; family Magnoliaceae; genus Magnolia; species Magnolia changhungtana. The sequence continues at coordinate 5,283,134 of JASAUF010000667.1, forward strand.
GAGGTGTGCAAATATATTCAAGGAGGGGCAGGGATAAAAGATCTCAAGATAATGAATCCGGCCCTTTTAGGGAAGTGGATCTGGAGGTTAGGGACTGAAAGCGGGAGCCTTTGGAATAAGCTAATCAAAGCTAAGTATGGCATTTCCGAGGGAGGGTGGTGGATGAAAGACTCATCTTCTTATAGGGCTTTAGCCCTTTGGAGGGATGTCCTAACCTTGAAAAAGGAGGTTGTCAAAGGCATTGGTTTTAATATTGGAAGAGGGGATAAAGTTCGATTATGAGAAGATTCATGGTTGGGTGATAGAGCTTTGAAAGAAGAATTTCCTAATATTTATTGCATAGTTTCAAACCCAACCTCTTCAGTAGCTAGCTGTTACACCCTCCGTTGGGGAGTGTTGGTTTGGGATGTGCAATGCAGAAGAAATCTCCATGATTGGGAGATTGCAGAGTATGTGGCCCTTCTTGACCGGATATCCAAAAGCAAGCCGAATCATCTCAGTTCAGACACCTTGGTATGGAAGATTGATAAAACCGGTACATTCTCAGTCAAGTCTTTATACAAATCCTTGGCCAGTTCCTCTCTCCCCAAAGTTGAAGTCATGACTAACCATATTTGGAGCTATTCGGTTCCCCCTAAGATAGTTTCATTTGGATGGCTAGTTGGGAAAAGCAAGGTTCTTACAGTGGACAATTTGAGAAAAAGAGGGATGAATCTAGTAAATGTGTGCTCTTGTTGTATGGCGGATGGAGAGACCGTCGATCATTTATTTGTCCACTGTCCCTTCATCTATCAAATTTGGACAGAAATGTTGAGGCTCTTTGGAATCAGGTGGGCTTTTCCTGAGTCTGCAGGACGGGGTCAGATTAGGTAAGCCAAAGACAGAGGTTTGGAGAATAGCTCTCATGGCTGTTTGGTGGTTCGTCTGGGAAGAAAGAAATGCAAGATGTTTCAATGATAATTCCAATTCAGCGAAAGATACGGTGCGCAAAGTTAAACGGTTAATTATAGAATGGGTTTCTAATGTAGATAGGCTCAAAGGATGTAATCTCCTCTTTATTGGAGTTTAGGCGGTTCGCTTTCTCGGCGGCCCCGCTCCTTCTGTACTTTTTTGCTCTTTTTTAATACAATGCAGTGATCTTTCAACAAAAAAAAAAAAAAAAAAAAAAAAAAAAAACTGTGGCTATATACTTGTATACTAAAGGAGTGCTCAGGACTCCTCATAAATCAGATATTATCCCTCAAAATTGGAATACAGGTTTAGATTATTCATTCAAACTCATGATGAATTAATTATCAAATCGTTCAAAAGACCCTCTTTACTGCATGTTCCAGTATCATGAATGCTTGAAACCTGCCTGCTTTATTTAAAGGTACAAATATGGCAAGGGGCCTATAACAAACTTTTCCCTCCAGAAGGTCCCTTATTTTTCTTTCTATTTTTTAGTCTCTGGTGGTGTGTAGCGAACTCACCCGAAAGTCCCATTATGCCACTGCTGTTAACTTGGTCATTTTCTTCAATGTTTTTTTAACTCTTTGAATGGATGATGACAAAAATATGAAAATACAATGATGGATTTGAATGGTTCAATATACAAGAATGTAACCTTTAGATCTACCAAAATACCCTCATCAGTTTGGCAAGTGTTTAATGATTTAATCCTTTTATGCACATTATACTGACACTGGCCAAAGACATTTGTTTTCCATTCGATTGATAGGCATTTTGAACTTTTTCTGAATGAGAAATGTAAATCTTTCATTAGCTACTATCACAATAGTTATGATGCTTTTAATATAGCATTATGTTATAGACTTTGAGCATTTTGTAGTTGATAACATGTAAGAAGAAAGAAACACTGACATTTTATTTTTCACCTTTATCTGTTTTGGTGTATGCTTGTGTAACTTGATGCAGTTATCCATTTAAAGAAGACCAGGTAATATTGACCGGATGGGAAGATGATATTGCCAACATTGCTAAAAATATTATTGACGAGCAAAGCCCAAAGCAGTAAGAGCTTTCTTTACATTACATGCTGTAATTATTGGCTCTGAAGAAGCCCTTTTAAAATTGGCTTTTGTAGATTCTGTACCAGTTGATACAAGAAACTATTTTCTTAGCTGGGTAGATTGAGAGCTTATGCTTTAAGATAGTTTGTGATACCTAGCACAGCATATATTATTTTTAAATGGAACTGTGTGAAACACGATGGCTACTCAAACTAGGATTCCGAATCCAAGTTCTTCACGAGTGCTAATGTGGCATGTGAGTGAGATATGGTTCATCTGGTGGGCCTCACCCAGCATGTACAGTTATAAGATGGGCCAAATACGCATGAGCAAAAATGGACAGTTACAAATTGAGCAACTTGCCATATTTGACGTAAATGTGTGACATACCTCATGGCTGGACAGCCTGATTTTTGGGCATGCCACTTACACTGTAGGCCGACCAGAGAATAGGATTCAGAATCCTACTCTTGTGAGTAGCCATAGAAGGGCTTGTTGAGCTATTTGTCTGCAACAGTAAGCATGTCTTGGGTTGGATTCCTCACTCTGTCATACCAAACCAGGAAAAAAGAATACTATGTTAATTTATTCTCCACAGGCTATACATTATTCGTGGCAAGCTTCAGAATCTTATTGAGCACAATGTTTCACCGGATTTTATATTCAGTGTAAGCTTCCTTCCCTGAAGTTGGTGTGGTTGTTATTGTTTTGTAAATTCTGCAATTTCAGTTAACATTTTCTTAACCACAGACTTTGGTTGGAGAATTGAAGAAGCGTTTGGATGACCACCTCCATCCCAAAATCGATTCCTTATATCTGGAATATAATGTGAGTTCAAAGGTTTCCTTTCTTAACTTGGTTTTCTTTGATAACACCACCACTTAACAGGTTTTTCTTTTTTCATTTTTTTGGTATTCAGCGGGATAATGTGTTTCCCTTGGATGGTGATAACTCTTTAGTGTTGTGCTGTCAACAGGAAGAATCGGGTAGGAGGAATACTGATGCTGCGAGAAAGAATGTTCATCATTTCATGAGGATTGAAGGTAATCATTGTGAATGCTTGTGTGACGAAGCTTTCTTCCTTGGTTTAGGTTATTATTGGAAGAAACTTGTGAAATTAGGTGATCTGAGTTCTTTTCACTCCCCAATATATATATATATATTTCAAGTAACAAAATGTTATCTTGGGGGCATGAAAAGAAGAAAACAGATAAACTGTCCTTTCGGGTTTCATTTTCGTGCTGCCTGATCGGTGGGGTCAAAATGTTAAGTTGATTTAGGGTACTTACAAAAGCTACCTAATTTGTCTAAGCAAACGTGAACAGTCCATGTCTTTTTCCTTGGCAGAATTCACAGCGAAGTTCATGAGCTTCTATAAGCTCTGCGTGAAGAACAGTGGAGGACTGGATGATTGTGAAAGTTAGAGAGGAATTACCAAGTATAACAATGCTTGGTATATAGATGTACAAAAACACAGTAAATGCATTGGAAGAGCGTCACATGAGATCCATGTATTCTATGGTTTGATGGTGCAACTTGTGTACATGTATCATTTACATTGTTGGCCATTAGGAGACTATTTTTCTTTTTCTTTTTCCATTCTCATTTAGATATGCAATGAAATTTTGCCGTAGGGCCTGTTTGTTTTGCCCATTACCATAATAATGTAAAGAAAATGGGCAATGATTACAAATTACTTTACCTATAGTTTGACAACCATTGCATTTAACTGCAATGATGGCAATTTTATAGTGTTTGATTTATCTATAATAAATTCGTAATGATGACAATTTTATATTACTTAAATATCAAATCATTATAAAAATAAATTATTTTTGCAGTTACGATTGAATTTTTTTTATCATGATAATTACATGAAAAAGTGCGAATGATTATAAATTACTTGTTTGCTGAATACATTGACCGACCATACCTATGTTTGACAGTGGTATAACAGTAATGATGATATACTTTACCATAGAAATGGGAAAAATAAACAGGCCCTTAGTTGCTTGGATATGTGTTGCAATTCATGGAAACAACGTTTCTACCATTTGCAGGTAATTGAGTCGAAGGTCTCGCTTTCCAAACCCAAGCACATCTGGCTCCTTTGAAATGTGCTATGGGAGAGGGGCTGATGCAGATTTTGAACATCCCTCCACATGCAAATGAGTGACAGCCCCACTGTCTTGACTGAACTTTGTTAGTGTGGTATACCTAATGAGGTACCCAAGGCTACCTTACACTTCCAATGTTTATAAACAGAGAAGGGGGGGGGGGGGGTGGTGTGTTCCCTCTCTCTCTCTCTCTCTCTCTCTCTCTCTCTCTCGGGGGGGGGTTCCCAATCTCTCTCTCTCTCTCTCTCTCTCTCTCTCTCTCCTCCTCCTCCCCCCCACCTTGCGGACGATGTCTTTGCTGAAGAGCTCGAGTTGCTAAACCAGCAGCCATTCCTCACTGGGGCAAAAGGCAGATCTGCCATCCCCAAAAGGCAGATTGTAGACAGTGGGTTCATCAGTGGCAGAAGGCAACTTGCACAGGGGACACTCCACTGCCTCTTCCGTCTGCATGGAAGGCTGCTCATGCCGGCAGCACTCCTCTCTTGTCAGTGGCAGGAGACCTGTTCGTGTGTTCAACAGCAGCAGAGGACTGTTTCAACTTGGCATTTTGATGCGTTCGGGCTAGCATTAACAGGACATTTACATCAGCCGCGGTCTGTAGTCTAACAGAGATCAGTAGGAGACTGCTGAGATCGGTGGTGTATGGTAGTGAACAGTGACAACGGAACAACCTTATCAGTGGTAATTCATCACCTTCTCCTTGGTGGCTTATGTATCAGTTGAGGTAGACACCACCTCTTGGTTTTTTCATTTCGAATGTGAGTCTTCCATTTACCTCATGTTTGTGGTCATTCAAATCTAGTTGTGTTGTTTGCTTCTTTATTTATTTTTATTTTTATTTTATTACTAATTCGTACATCACGATGGTAAAAGTTGGATAGCCGCAGCTACCTCATGTGGTCGCAGTCCCTCGTAATGTACTGCAGCGTGAGGCCATTTGTGCCCATTTTGTGACCATTCTTCACCGCTGACAAACCCGAAAGTCTTGGAAGAGATCTCTTCTTAGGAAATGTATGTGAATTGAATCAATGTGGGTTGATTGAGAAACTGAATTTCATCATTTGGGTTTTCTAGCGCGATCAAAGTTTTTCTGCATGTTCCGGAAAATTGCAGTTGTAAAAGCAGAGGCAGAAAAAAGGGCTGGGAATTTAACACTAGGAAGGATCTGTGTGCCAACTGTATACTGAGAATTGGTTTATAAACCATCTCTACCATACGACTAGTGCACGTGCGACCATTCTATAAGTGACCCACCTCTCAAATGGTCATTATCTGAAGTCATAACCCTCGAGAGCCATTAACGTAGAGCATTCTCATTGACAAAACTAAAAATTGAAAAACACTCAATTTCGAAGCATGAAAAAAAAAAAAAAAACCAATTAAGAAATGAGAATTGAGAACTAGAGAAGATATTACAATATCATCTGAATCTCCATCAGAGGACCCTTACGGTCCCACCCCTGGCATCCATATCAGCCAAAATAGCGGAGCTCCTCGACCCCATCGGACTCCGTCGTTCATCCGATAATCTAAACCTTCCATTCTCTTCCCTATGTACCAGTGAGTGCCCCGTCGAATGTGACCTTAGCAACTGCTCCACCACCAGCTCCACGTCATCACCGTCTCCCCTCCCATCTTCTTCTTTGGAAGAATTCTCATGCTGATGACTCTCTTCATCCCTTCCATCACTTTCTGTCATGGGAATACTAACTTCTTCCGTCTTCTCATGTCTGTCAAGATCCCGTCGACAAATGGGGCATGTTGCCTGGGTCTCAAACCATAGATCGATGCACTCCGAATGGAACGCGTGGTTGCATCCTCCTGTCAGCTGTCGCAGCACGTCGTCATCCGAGAATTCTGATAGGCAGACGGCACATTCCAGATTGGCGTTCCCATGGTGGAGATTCTTCAAAGAAGAGTAGGTGAAGGTGGGAAAGGAAGAGATGATGGAAGGGTCGAGGCCACGTGGGGAGGGTGGCGACGGGCGGAGGCTGGCCAGGTTTTCCATGATATAGCGGCAAAGGTAGATGGAGAAGAAGCCAAGGAGGAAGAAGACGAGGAGTATGAGGGTGAGGATGATGGGGAGAGACCGACGGTCGTCCTCCGCCAATGGGTTGAAAGATTCAGGTGGGTGGTGGTTGACGGAATCCGTCGGTAGCATCGCCGGGATTGAGAGATGCTGCACGAGTGGCCGGATGGTGACAATTCCGGCATTGGGTTTTTACGTTTGCATAGCAGTGAAGAAAATTAGGACAAAGGCTTTTGCTCTTTGTTTTCTAAAAAATACTAACACTTGTTTCGTCTTGTTGCTGGGGGGAGGGCAAGGGATAGTTGATGCATGTCGGATTTGTGCACGTTGGCTGAAAAGGTGGTACTGGTGCCCGCTAGATGCGCGTTCGGATAATGACGTGGCGGGTCTGTTTGGGATTTGTGGTGGAGTGATGACTGTTGAACTTGACCGGGCCTAGCTCTGGAAACTGGAAAGTGTATACCCGGAGAGAGAACCGATCGTCTACAAGCAACGGCGCCACATTTGTAGGACCATACTATCTTTCCTGCTCACTTGGTACTTGTCTAGAACATCGGCACCATGAAAGGTGTGGGACCCACCACGAAGATTACTTTGGAAAAAATATCAGAAATTTCCATTCATCATCAGGTGGACCATACCTTTGTAATCAATGGAAAACCGACAGTACGACTTAACATAAAGGTGTGGCCCATCTATCAAGTGGAGCAGCTGATTTTCTAAAAGAATGATCTTACTTGTGAAACCCACCGTTTCCATGGTATCGATGTCCTACACAAGTAGCATGTTGATGGGAGAGTCTGCATCTTACTTTTGCCCGTACGTGATCTATTCTCATATTCACGTTCGGGAATTATGCCATCTTCTGCGAGCGGGCTTTGCACGATTAACTCGGGTTCTGGTTATGAGTAGTGTAGCACATTCACTAATCCAGACCATTGGTTAACCCAGCTGTGGTTGGATTATGTTTAAAACTATTGGACAATCCTAACCTTTCAATTTGTGGGCCATATACTGGCTGTGTTAGGAAGAGGAATACAGCCTCCATATTCAACCAAAAAAAGGCACAAGATTGGTAGCTAGGATTTCAATCGGGGAGATTTCTGGGGATCGTCAGCGACGTTGGATACAAAAGACCAATCGTCTGGATTGTTGAAATCGTGGGGCTCTGCTTGTCAGAACAAAATCCTGTACCGAAGATAATATGATTCTTCGGAGTAGTTGGATCAACGCCCGTGGGAGAATAACATATTAGCAAGGCATATTTGCTGCCCTTGAGATTTGAACAGGACCTTTCACTTTCATACCATGTCAAACAACCATTCACTCTAAGAGCGTAAGCTTTCAAAGTGTGGTGTATCAATGTATATCAAGCGACTGTATCACTCCAACAATGGTTAATCTGACCTATCCGGTTATAATCCTCTTTAAGAGGTTGTATAAACATTCTATATCCTTCAATATTTTAATAATGTATTTGATTTTATTGAATTTGAATTTGACTGACGGTTAGTGCCAGATTTGTATGACATATAGTAGAGTCGTCCAAAGAGTGATCCACATCAGAAAATTACCTTGGGAGAAAACTAGGATGATCTATTCATCAGGCGGGCTACACCGTCCAAGTCATTATGACATCCGACTATCTACCGCAGTGTATTTGTGTGGCCCACGTAAGACTATCCGCAAATCAGGAGATCTCCACTAGGGTGATCATTAAGTGGGCCCGATTTGACACATAAGTGATGATTAAATCAAATTGTCAAATGTCCATGGTGGGCGCATGTGGCCCATCGGATGAGCAGACTGCCCAAATTGGCCTAGAGATCCTAGAGGGTGGGGCCAACTGATGAGAGGCTTGGATTTTGTACACCTATATGGCTATACCTACCTTGCATGTTTGAATGGAGAGTACCAGAAATTTGATCTGATTGCCATCTCATTTGGATCGAAAACCAAATTTAACGGTCCACATTCAGTAGGAAAATCAATGGTCAAGATCCTCTGTTTCACGTGATTTTCGTTTTAAGTCTGTTCAAAGAAGATCGCACAAATGATAAATACGTGTCCTACCACCTCCTCGTTCTTTTCAACCAACCTTTTCCAACCGTTAAAAAGCAGCCTTAGGCCTCAAATCAATGGGGGCTTATCCCGAAATTCACGTAGATAATTAGCCAAAAAATCATACGGTTAAAAAACTCAAGTGGGCCACACCATGTGAATTTGGAGGTTTGAGGTATAATTTTATACTGGGTATCCTAACCGAGTGTCGAATCACCCTAATTTCCGGATAAAGGCCAAAGATGGGACGGTGTATCTGATGGATGGAGTGGATTACATGAGTTAAATCCTTCTCCCACGCTAGAGATTGTGACCCAGACAAGGTAGATTAACGTTTCCGCGCATAACCCAACCTAATGGTATTTGGAACTTCATACCCATCTAATTCTAATCCTCCACCTATTTTTGAACGGTACAAAGCGACTTAGATCAACCATCAATAATAAATCTATAAACGGAACGGCTAAGAATACCTTATTACCAACATTTTTGGTACATTAGTCCATTCATGAAGTCATATCCGCCAACACTCTCCAGTCATTGGAGTGTCACCGTTTAGTAAAAGCCACCTGATCTGCACCCACTAGGTCCCAGCATCTCCTCATCACCGTTTTTGGTGCATTGCCCATGCACCACAAAATAAAAAATAAAAAATCTCCACGATAGTGAGATCCTAACTCTTAATTTATGGCCATTCAATAGATTGTTGAAAAAGAAAATGACTAGATTTTTATATTGATTTTTCTATCTAGTAGATTTTTCGTACATGGGGCATCAATAGTGGGGCCCATCATATCAACAGCTGGGGTCATTAAGCCATGACCCCACCTGAACAAAACTCAAAATCCAAGTGCATTGTAGATATTCTGGTCCACCATTGTGTAATACCTCATCTGATTCATGCATTGTATTTCAGCAATTCACACTCGTAATTCGTGTGCTCCAGCAACGGTCCCAGCCTCACCAGCTTTGGGATGATGATATTGTTCCGAACGGCGCACCCCACTGGATTCTCCCACTGTAGAAGCGACCCAACGAGGTTGGCACGTGCGGTCAACGGAAAAATGCGAGCCCATCTCTCTCTACCATATTCCTTGAATGCTTCTTCAACATGCTGCGGCCCGCCTCCGAGTGCACCCGCGAGCTTCCCAGCCAGGACAACAGCATCTTCCAATGCACAACAAGCACCTTGCCCGAGATTGGGAGTCATGGGATGCCATGCATCACCCACCAGCACCACCCCACCAGTTGACACTGATGGGCTCACCCCTGGCCATAACCACCGGTCCACAAGTGGTGTCTTGATGACCGTGTTGTCTGGAGTGTTCTCTATGACATCTAACAGCTCTGAAGGCCAGTTCCTCACTAGTTCCTGAGCTTGCTTCTTCAACACATCTGGGTCTGTGATCTTTGGCCCTGCCATATCATGGAAGTTTGAAGTTAGCTTTGAAACTTGAAAACTAGATTGCTCTTGAAAGTCTGTTAGGAGTCTACTAACTCGGTCAAGTTGCTTTCATGTCTTGAAAACTGACACTCGGGAATATTTAATAGTTGAAAATTACAAATACCATGGCTCCAGGCGAGTCGAGTCAAGCTTTTCCGAGTTGAACAAGCCAACTCAGTTTTGAACAGGTCTTAGATAAAATAACATATCTTCCAAAATTTTAAAAAAAGTCAAGAGTGACTCCGTTGAGCATTTGACAAGTCTTGATATGACTCAGGAATATTTAATGGTTAATAATTATAAATATTTTGGAATTTGGTCAGTCGAGTTGAGTTTTTACAAGTGTTGTTGAGTCGAGTCTAATTGAGTCAGAGGCGAGCTTTTCTGAGTTTTCAAACAGAGTTAGATACCTATATCACATAATAATCCATTTGCACCTTAGCGAATTACTTGATACGGCTGCATTCTGTGTGTGAAAATGTTGGAAGACTGACTGATACGGGCTTTATAAGACTACCACAAGAACAGAAGGGAAGCAAATGGGGTTTTAAGGTTGGTAGGTGCTTGTGAAATACAAATGGTGCTGCGTCAAAACATCAAATATACTTGATGTCTCGTCTGCAAGTGTCCTTAAATTTTAGATCTTTTGGTCCAATGGATGTGACTGAAAATGACAATCCTTCAAGTTTCTATTGTAACTCGGAGTTTCTTATTTCATCTAAAATCTAGTTGATAGGGTAATCTTGTAAGTAATGCTACACTGGTGGTCCGTGCAAGGAGAGATTGAGGAGGGGAACAGCAGCACACTTGCACAGGCCATCCTGTATATCAGGCCAACCTACTGAAAAGGTGAGCCATAATTGTCTAGGAGAATGGACATTGAGAAAGATTTAAAAAAACGAAAAAACAAAATTGCCCATATTTAATGGATACAACGTTCTACCTAACAAGGGGACTGGCCTTTGGAACTGGGAACGGTCACATGGAGCCCCACCTGGTACAGTGCCTGGATCTCGTACGTATGCTCTACATTGGCACATGTGCTGAGGTTCACCTCTTCAATATCTCCTTGCACAGATCGCGGTAGCATCTCTCTCTCTCTCTCTCTCTCTCTCTCTTAATTGATAGTTAGGATTAGTCCTATAGGAAATCCCCTATTTGTTAAAAAAGAAGAGGTCAGAGTTATTTGTTAAAGGTAGGTTTTGACATGGCTATTTTGGATACAAATTACTTGTTAGGGTGAGTTGACTAGATGTCAGAAATTTGTGTGTTTAGGGCCTTCATTTCTGGGAGAAGGCTGCGGGCCTGTTTTGTAGATGCCTAAAAATGGGTTCATCGCATTCTAGTTGATCGTAATTATGTATTAGAAATAATGATTGTTGGTTATCAAGACTATTCTTAATCTTTACTAAAAATTAATTATGATTTCTTACATATAATTACAATTAACGAAAATGTGATTAACTCATTTTCAGGCATAAACCAAACAGGCCCCAAGATGATGATGAGTGTCTTTATGGCCTTTGAAACTGTCTGACAACAGAAGAAATGCATTGAGATAATCATCTTCCTGATGCAAGGAGGATTCCTTGATGTGGTTAAACAACATTAGTCTCATCAATATTTTTCTCACATTACATCTTTTTATTGACAAGAGAATTTTATTAGAAAATGGCTGAATGGGCAGAAAATACTGCCCTCAAAGGGCAATACACCCAGAACTGCCCGAGTTAGAATTGCCTGAGTAACATAAGAACCTCTGCCCATTCCCTAAAGAAATCACCTCTCCTATATCCTAGAAATTCCTCTTAGGATATCCCCAGAAGCTAAATATCTCCTCACTCTGACACAGACTCACTTTCACAGTTAGAAGTACTGTTATTCTCAAATTACATTTTCGATTTCTATTTTTCTGCGCACCAAATGCTCCCACTTGATGCGATCAGTAATAGAGCACAAGTCAGTTCCCAATATGTTACGAATCAATAAAAAATTATTTATTTTTACTAGTAGAGAAAAGGGCGATGGCAGCTTGTAGGTCCATCTATGTTTTCCTTGTCAGCCCATGATCCAGTTCCAGTGTCTTTCATTCCATTTTCATCTGGATTGTAATCCACATGACTGGAAACAGTGGAGAGTGGATGTCCATCCATAGAAACCTTCCTGATTGTTTGTCGGCCCGCTGAGATGTGGTTCAGACATCTCACCATCCATTGCATGTCCCTCCTGAATGAGGGGTCCCACCAAATTTAAGGCTATTCCAAAACTCAGGTGGGCCCCACGAAATGACTCCAGATCTTTTAGGCAAGATAAGCATGCTTCCAGATGGTGTAGCCCACCTCAGTTCTGGACATGGCTATATAAAGGCCCAAAGAACGAGTATCGGAAAATTCAATTATATATGATAAAAAAGAGCCTTTCCTAGAAGACAGAATAATTGTGATATTCAGCCTTATCGTTTTCTTAAAATCCACGATAAATGCAATTAATCAAGGTTGCTAATGATTTTCAATTGTCTTATCCTTGAAATCAGTTTCTTAATTAAGTTCCATGGATTGACCTGGAGATGGGCTGTTGAAGCAGATGAACCAATAAACCTTGGTAGAAGAAATTGGAACAAAACCAGCGCGCAAGCCCCTTCCGTATATGTAGCTCAGTTTCGGTTCGAATGGCTGGCCATTGGGGTAGAATGCAAGCCCACGGAAAGCACAGTGCCCAACATAGGTAGGTTCAGAGAATCCCATCCATTTTGCAACTGGTGACCGGATACCATCACAGCCAATTACAATCTGCAAACAGGTTTTGAGATAAGATTCCACAAGAAGCATATCAGCCCACAAATTCATTACTATGGTTTTTTTTTTTATTTTATGAAAGATATTGAAATCTTCATAGAAAAAGCTCTGAGGCAGAACCAAGAAGCAAAAACAAAAACAAACAAGCAAGCAAAGAACGAAAAAGGAAAATGCTGGATAATTGCTATGTTTATTCCATAGAGGATTGTTTATTCAGATAATTTCATAGAAAATTGCAATATCAGGTTAACTTTGGAAATTGGTGGACCATTTTAAGTGCCCATGCATGAATGGCATTGGGAATAACAATTTTACAGTGGCAGGATCAAAGAATTATGTTGATTAGAACCTATAAAAAAAAGCATTCTGTTGCTTAGAAGTTTGATATGATAATCTAATTGCATACAAGCTATAACTGGTGATTCCTCATTCTTGAAAGCGAAAGACGCCCTGTATTGAAAAACTGCTTATTGTGTGGAGAGAGTGGATTGACAACTTTCCACACTTCATTCTGAGTTTGTTTTCTTTTCTTTTCTTCTTTTTTATTTTAATTTTTATTTTAATTTTTATTATTATATTTTTTAAAAATCTCATAAGCATCTTGGAGTTTTATCTTGAACATTTAGTGTCTTATATCTATCAAGAATTCGATCTGAAAGGGAAGTGTACTTCTAGTCATGTTATTTTCTGTCTGGAGTCCTCTCAACATATTGTACGAATCTCCGGTTTTCACCATTCCATTACTAGCATCCCTCATCAAAATGCCTGTGTTTGTGAGCCTAATAGTAGAACCAATTAAATTCCAAAAGAATATCTAAATTCATGCCCAATCTCGACTACACTAGGTAGAGACAGATGAAACACCGTAAATTATCACTATGGGTTTAGCCTGTTTAGAATAAAACAAGTTTTATCAGCTTGTTCTGCAGTTTCCTATATTAATAAAGAAAAAAACTAGAGTGATAACTGATTCAAGCCAAATTATGTTCTCCAAAGAGATAAAAAGAATACTAGTTAACAATATTAAGGCATTACTTTTTTTTTTTTTTTTTTTTACACACACACACACACCCCCACACACTCACGCCGTAGTGGGCTTTCACCACCTATGGATACTCGAGCCCTTGACCGGGTGTTGAAACTCCCAAAAGTCTACCACCCGAGCAAGAGCATGGATCCATATTGAGGCATTACTTTAAATGCAATTCACAAAGATACAAGTTCCCATCAAGGAGAACTCCATAAATACAACTGAAGTATATTTGACGTTAGAGAAAATATCCAAAGGCATAGGACTTTAAATCAGTTCTCATGAGTAGTATAAAGAATGTAAGTTCCCAAGCAGCATCTATTCATATCATGTAATCAAGATAAACATGGGCATTCCTTTCTTTCCAAGTAATTGGAGCAGATGTACTTTTCAAAATCTAACAAAATGTGCATGGTTATAATTTTTGTGTGTTACTGTCAAAGTTGAGTAGGCTACATTTGTAAGTAATCTTGTGCCGTCATCAAGTACCAATAATGTTTCACCAGTTTCGGTTCTTCCAATATCTGCCAGCCTTGATGAAAAACAGATCGTATCTGGTGGCAACTGATTAGCAAGAGATTCCAAAAGCAGCCTTCTTTCCACAGCACGAACTTCTTGACTGCCCACAGGATGATCATGGAAGTGCATTTCAATGGAGAACAACAAAAGAGTTACTGAGGTATTACGAGAAACGCATCAGCTCAAAGAGGTGCACCAAATAAAATGGAAAGCCATATATTACCCCACAGATTCATCCTTGAATGTGAATGATCGCAAATTCCTCCCATCTTCTGATTTAATCACCATCCTGCACAAAACTGATACCATCAAGAAGTTTAGAAAAGGTTAAGTGGCCCACTATCCAAATAACTAAACACCATGCAAATGTCTATACCCCTATTTCTAGAGAGCAATTATAGGATCCTTGACCCAAGGTTTTGCAAGACGTCATCCACCTTTCAGTTCCAACAGCTGGTCCATGGTTTAGCAATCCAGACCATTGGTCTGACGGGTTCCACCATTGATGGACTATGCCCCAAGAATCTCCTAGACAGGACAAGCAAAAACTTTGGATTTTTGGCCTACAAATAGACAGTTGAAAATAAAAATTGGGCAACAATCCACATTCAATTGAAAGGGCCCCAAGATTGCTCATTAGAATCTTCAAATCTGGTAGAGTTTTGGGGCATGCTCCATCCACCATGGGATACAACATAGCAGCAGTCTGGATTACTAAACCATCAGCGCCACTTGCCAGATCTGGAAACCCAAGTATACTGTGCAAAGCTTTCCATTGAGGATCCTATAATTCCTCAGTTTTCGATAAATAGTGGAGACAGTTAAGTATTATTGCCAATCTCTTGCATCCATAGCTTGCTACCAAGACATGGCTAAAAGTGCCTGTTGCTAGGTAACTACAAAAAGAGAGAAACTTTGATAGTTTGACAGTGTAATGATTCCTCCTCATGCACTTCATAAACTGTACACATGGCATACACTTATCTCCAATCCAAATCCTGGGCCCACTTTACATGGTTGTCAAAAAATTATGCTGAATTAATATTCCAGCTAGCAATTGGTGGATTGTAATGGGCAGTTAAAGTGAAAGATGGCCCGAATCCAACAAACAAATGCCCATTAATCAGAGGTTAGAATAGTTCAATCAATCTAATTTATACAGTGGGTCCCATGACTTGGACGGTTTCATTTGAGTTGTATGTATGCCATAAGTACAATTTCCAAGTGAGAAGGTAATGAAAGCAACTCCTCATTACCAAAAAGAAGAAGGAAGAAGAAGAAGAAGAAGAAGAAGAAGGAAAAAGCTGCTTACAAGATGCATTAGAAAAAAAAAAAAAAAAAACAGGACAAGGTATGTGAACAATCCGAGCTAGTCCATTTTTTGTGCGCATGTGATATTACACGCTATGCGATTTAAGCATGCATAGACGTGAATCGCAGAGGCACAAACAGATGAGTCACAGCAACCATTCATGTGTATACAAGTCCACGAGTGCAATTAGCTATTACATACATATTCATAAATTTCAATTATCTGGGGTTAAAGATATAGATTAGTAATCTTGTCTTGAAAATACACACATGGTCTGAAAATCTATTTTTATATATCGAATCATTCCCCACCGAAACCGGGTTGTATTGCCCCTGTATCGGGCTGTTTCGAGCTGATCCAGTCATACCGTTCATGGATGATACATTTTTTTACACACACACTGACAGCCCACACACACCCACGCACTCTCGCCACAGTGGGATTTCACCACAATGGGTACTCGAACGCATGACCACGTGTCGAAACTCTTGTGAGTCTACCACCGAGGCATGAATAAGGACCCGGATGATACATTTACATACAGGAATAAGACAATATGTTAAACCATGAGTATATGTTTCAATTAGGGGTTGTTTGGATGTCTGTAAAATGCTTAGTTGTAAAGGGGTTACAGGCAAACACTTTACAAGCAAGTGTTTTGATGGCAAAATTTGCCTGTAAAGTGTTTATAAGTTGTATATACTTTGCAGACAAGTAAACTCACCCATTTTTTTGAGGCAAAAAGCCATATTTCAGATTATAGGTAAGTCTTTATAACTGAAGTAGAACACAAACACAATGGTTGACATGATGTATAGGGCCCACATGATGTGTACAGTATATCCAATCTGTCCATCATGTGCGTCCCTTGATGCTCTCCTATGGCCTTGAAAAAAAAACAGCCTGATTGATCATCAAATAGATCACACGAGGGAACATTTGGGATGGGATGCCCACCATTAAAAACCTTCCAGATTGTGTGGGGTCCACTGTAATGGGTGGTGCGGGACATCCAGCCTGTACATACTTTGATGCATTCCTAGGGCCCCAAAAAAATCAAGCTGTTTTTATGTGATTTGCAGATTTTGGTGGGATTTACCGCCCCAAGCTGTATGTAGTGTGAATAGAGACTTTATATATGGTAAACGTTTTACAGGTTAGCCAAACACATAAAGAATAGCACCTAAACTGTTTAAACTTGAAACTCTTTTCAAGTGTAAAGTGTTTACAAGTAAAAACTTTATAGGCATATCCAAACCATCCCTCATCGTTTGAATTCAATCAGATGCATGCAAGAGTGAGAAACGAATCCCAGGGAGAATGTGTATAATAACCCAACAAAATTCTCTCAATTTCATCAGAAACAAATGACGATCCAGAAAAGGAACCTGGCATTTTACCCTTGAATTTCAAGAAATTGTCTCCGGAGATTGTCGCCCACTCCAATGGCGTCCAGCACATGCCAACCGTTCTTGAAGAGGGTCAATGAGGTCCCGCTGATCCGAAGTGATTCCGCCTGCTCCAGCACCAGGGACCGCACGCCAAGCCTGGAGGGGCAATGTCGTGAATTCTCACAAAACCAAACCCATAAAAGAAATTGGATTACCTTCTATTTCTTTTTTTCTTTTTTCTTTTTTTTTTTTTAATTTGAGGGATTCGAACCTGTGAAGAGAGAGTGATGTAGCAAGACCAGCGATTCCAGCTCCAACAACGATGATATCCTCCTTCCGTACGTTTTCGCCATGGGCGAGATTAGCTCGAGCCAGAGAAGTCGGTTTTCTTCGCGCAGGGATTCGAGAAGCAGTTTTTTTCTGTTGGGATATTCTCGTTGGGAGAAGAGATTGAAAAGAAGGTGAGGAAGCAGATTGCGGAAGGAAAAGAAGAGCGGAGGAATTTCCCGCCATCGGGAGGGGATCTTCTGCTTCCTTTAGTGATCGGATACATTATATGAATGTAATTAACGGGTCATCAAAACGAGTGGTGCAGAAGCAGCAATGTCCATCACACCTTCTCCACACACGTAGAGAGAGGGAGAGGGAGAGAGAGAGAGAGAGAGGCCATCAATACGTGTGGTGCAGAGGCAGCGACGTCCATCACAGTTTCTGATAATGAGAGCGTGGGATGGGTCCTTACTCTTACTCCGGCGGTAGACTCTTCGGAGTTTCAACACGTGGTTGACGATTCGAATACCCATAGGTGGTGAAATCCCACCATGGCGTGGCATGAGTGTGTGGGGGTGAGTGTAAAAAAAAAAAAAAAAACCAAAAATGAGAGCGAGGGATATTAGCGGAACGGTGTTTTTGTCCACAGGCAGGAATCCGTCGTCTCTTTTGCGACTCAGGATCCAACCGCCATTCAATGGGGAGTGGTGTCCCACGTACACATTATCCATGTTCTAAGTGCTACCATATAGAGCCACTATCCCACAATCAGTAATTATCTCAGGCTTTGATTTTTAAGAGTTGAATGCCAGCCAATGAAAGTTTACTTTTCATTGCCTTAGACTCAAAACTACAGATAGTGATAGCCAGAATCATCCCTTCAGCATTTGTTTCTAATATAGAGTCCACAGCATGAACGGCTTCGATCAACGGACCGCTAAGCTTTTGGCGGGGACACGAGAAAGGCAAGCAATTCGTAAATACCTACTTATCATCCATCAGTCATCACACTCTTCCATGGTACGACACTTCATGGGCAGCCGTCCTTTGATACTAAGGGCCCGTTTGGACGGGAGTATTAGGGTGGAGTACCTTGCAATGGGTTGGAGTGCACAGAAAATGAAGCTGAGTACGATCGCTAAGGTATTTGGACTGGCAAGAGATTGAAGGCCGATGGGATTCACCGGCGATCCAGCTGGATTCGGCAGCCGGATTGGATTGCGTTTATCTTTTTCATGGCAATGATGGCTCCATACGCACCCCATCATCAAGCGCTATACACGAACGCCCAGCAAGTGCCGTCTTGGCATACGTGTGTAGGATCTGATACGTTTATAAGGTAGTTGTTTCGGTGAATTTTCATTGTATCAAAAGTAAGGCTGGTGCATCCCAAGTGTGGGTCATCCACCTATGAACGAATGGAAGGTTAGAAAATGAGAACCAAAGCTCTGCATTGCACGCTCATGTGTCGTTTATCTGGTCAGTTGGCCCGCCTTATTTTATAAGAGGATGGACGGACGGTTGGAACGTCCTGGATTGACTACGTGTGTCCCTGCATTGCACATGTGTGGGTGTTATTTCTTGTGCTTGGAGATGGGGATCTGGAATCAGCATTCCTGGTTTGGATGACAGGATTTCTCTACAACACCTGTTTTATGCGGCGCGTAAACACGCTATCTCAGTGGGGTCCAAGATGTTATGTATTTAGAATCTACTTTGTCCATCATGTTATATCTTCGATTCTTTGCTATAATCAAAAAAAAGTTTCAGCTAATACAAATCTCAGATGGGCTACATTATAGTAAACGATGGAGATGAGATGTCAACCATATTTTTCCTGTCGGGCCACTGTGATGTTTAACTTTAATCAAACCCATTAATCAGGTGTCACTCACGATTTTTATGTTAATATGAAAAATTGGGCCTGATAGATAACTCTTAATGCTAACACTGTATGAAATTAGAGGTTTTAGAAGCAAGTTTACATTTGCCTAATCCTTATGGATTATTAGAGTTTAATACGGTATTATATTTTTTACGTACGGTTAAAATAAATATTATCACTTTATGAACAGAGTAGATTTGAATATCTAATGTGGTGGGACCCAAAGATCTTGCGTGTTATATGCGTTGCGGAAAACAGGTATGGTAGGCGAATCCGGTCCACTTTTGGACGTCCGTGTCGCGGCGGCGAATGGAAGAGGGTCGCCCTTCCCAAACAGGACAGACTCTGGCGACGTTGGATTCGTAATTACAATGGAATCGCAGACAATCCATTGACAATGCATTAAATGCATTATTATTTGTGCAATCCAATCGAATCCCTTTCAATACCATTCAATCTGCCCGTCCAAATGGGCCCTAAGGCACACATAAATTGTATACATGTTATATAAAATAATTCAAATTAAACTGGCAGACTGAGCGGAGATACCTCATTTCAACACTTGAGGTCTTAGTATCGATCCCTAGTGGGGGTGGCTAACATGGAGAGTGTGTACTATCATGGGTGTGTACTAACAAGCTAACCCAAAAAAAATAAAAAATAAAAAATAAAAAAAATTACTGTCTCGAACAAAAGTTAGGTGAACAATACTAATCTCCAATCCATGGATACTCGATTGTAACTATTTGGATGTTTTTCATTCAAATTTCCACCAATCTGATGACAGGATAATCAAGTAAGCATTATCTTTTGGTTCATGGGACATCTAAACTGGACTCATGATTCGGATGTTTTAATTTAATTTGAATTATTTGCATTTCATGTATGTAATTATTAAGTAATTTTTATGTGTCCAAGAATCATTCATCCCATTATTACAAGGGTATTGGGCCTGTTTGGAGAATTATATTTGATCCAGTATAAATTTCATCCCATGTTTGGAAATAATGAAAATGATTAGATTAATCTAAGAATCATATCATCCAATCCTAGCAAAAGATAGAATGTGATTTTGATGGATTTCAAAATTCATTACATTTAGCTATACATTGATGCATGTATTTTATGCATGCTGTTCATCTATATGTGCCCTTTACACATGACAATTAAGTTGTACATGCATATAGTAGATCGGCATCAATTGTGAAATTTAATCCGTCGATTACGATTCCATGCCATTTCACTTGATACATTATTTTATTCAATAGAAGAATTTGATCTCAAATATAGGATTAGATAGTGAAAATACTATAGTATTTTTGGACATATAATCATTGTGTAATAATATAATGGTGTCAATGCCATTTACTTCTGTGTTCCAGAGAAGCTCATAGTTTTCTATTTGAAATTGAACAACTCATGCCATTCATTAACTAACTTAAATCAACCATACTCTAGATCCCACTGTCGTTGGCTAATTGTAAGTTCCCAGTAAATAATTCCAGACACATGCTCATTGGAATAGGATATTGAATATTTTTCAATTTTAGCCACATTCACATGAGATAATTAGATAATTGATTGAGCATAATATTTTATTTATGATTGTCTCAGTGATATCCATAACAGGATAGCTTAATTTGAATTACCCTGTCTCACAGTATGCAATTTCTTTGTAGTTTTTGTAAGTGGTTGTGAGTTATCCATCACATTCTACCAAAATATATATGTAGTTTTTATATTACAAAATTGCATACATGGCATTTATTAACTCAAATTAAATAGGCTAAAGTGAGAAACCCATTGTCATTAATTCATGCTATAAAAATCAGATTGGTTGAACAATCCTGAATTCCTAATTCATGAATCAGAGCCCCTCTTTTGTAGAAATAGGAATATTAGATATTTTATATTGGTAACTGTTCAATAAATTCCCAGTTGGATTGTTAGCTAATTAAACGAATGTAATAATTTACTTTATGATTTAAATGAGTTAGCTATCAATTGGTTAAAAAATGAGGAAGACTCAAGGTTCAAAGGGTCATCCGCATGAAATAGTGGGGATGGAAATTGATTACATCGACACAGTTAAAACTAACGAGTGAGATGCCACCATATGTTGACGTACTCATGAAAAATCTACTCACAATACGAGAAAGGATTGTGAGAATTGCAAATGCCTATCCGTGAAAGACAAGTACCCTACCAGGATGGATAGGTGCTCAAGAATCTATGCATGACTAGAACTCCAGAGGTGATTGTTTGCCATGGCATATGCAAGACATACTCGATTGGGGCACTTGGATGGCATACATGACATTCTCAGAAACTACGAAACCGAACTCTTGGGGTAGTAAGTCTTCCGAAGACAAATATCATCACTTATAGTAGCATATTGCCTAAAAGATCCTCAATTCTGATTAAAATAACATTATGATGAGATAGCTATCTAAGCAAAAAACCATATGCAAAAGTTACAAAGTTTTAAATATGGCCACTATCT
Organism: Magnolia changhungtana; assembly: GCA_030180095.1. Lineage (NCBI taxonomy): Eukaryota > Viridiplantae > Streptophyta > Magnoliopsida > Magnoliales > Magnoliaceae > Magnolia > Magnolia changhungtana. The sequence goes on from JASAUF010000667.1 coordinate 5,304,502, forward strand.
AATCCAAGCCTATAAAAGAAGAATAGAAAGAATTGTAGGCCTCACACCAATAAAATTAACACAATTATTTTAAACTCAATATTGCTTATCCTTCATCCCTCATGAACACCTATCTCAATTAGTTTAATTCAAATCACTTAGCTTATAATCAACACCACACTATAACAAGTTTAGATTGTTTAACTTAGTTTTAGTTTAGTTTCCATTTTTGTCCAGCGCATCGCCGTGGCAAATTGATTTAGTTTTATGTCAAATAACTACGACCCTATCGTCAAATCCCCCAAATCCTTAAGGCTTTACTTAACGATTCCTCAATCATGATTTATTAACTAAACACCACGATCGTTTGGATCTCTCATTATCGTCTCACGATTATCCAGGTTTGGAAGACCCATCGTCATGGTCATTTTGTCGGCTTGAACTGTTATCAACAACTTATTTTACTTTCTTTACTTTCTTTACTAATTGCACTTCGTATATATCCAAATTATTAAAATTGGCACATAGTGTGTGTGTGTGTGTATATATATATATATATATATATATATATATATATATATATATATATATATATATATATATATATTTGCGTTACTTTTGTTGAAGAATACAGTCAAGCTATCATTATAGCAGAAAAAAGTATTTATTATATTTGCGTTACTTTTGTTGAAGAATGCAGTCAAGCTATCATTATGGTAGAAAAAAGTATTTATTTTTAAGGCAAAAGAAATCCATATGAAAGACTAACTCTCCCCTTTACAAACGATTTGATCATCTCACTAACGGTGACTGTATAGATGATTTTTTATTTTTATTTAAAGAATAAATAAAATTTCCAAAAATATGGCGTATATAAACTATATAGATAATTGATTTTCATATGTTAGGCCTTAATTAGTCTACCTTGGTGCATAGGGTCATAATATATTTAATTCAACTCAAGTCAAATACAATTATGGCATGCCTGATACTTACATACTTGCACACATGAAATCAAAATTGGCACTTAGTCATGAATGTGGCCGTGTATCAAGATTAAATAACAATAGAATTACTCACTGTTCAAATTGTTTTGGGCCCTTATGTTTGTATGCCATTCAAATCGTGCATAAAGTTATTTGCATTTGAGATTAGCTTTAAAAAAACACAAATTGGAATGATCCAAAACTACTATAGCCTAAGAAGTTTTTAGTTGTGGGCACGTTTCCTCTGTCGTGACCAATTGATTTTTGGATTTTCCAACCATGTTTTAAAATGGAATCCGGATCCGGATTCGGATTCTTTAAAATGAGCCCGCACAACTGATGGATGAAGTTGTCACCCAGACATCGCAGTGGGCCCGGTGGCTCAGGCACTTGGCGTCCGATTCGGGTCCCTTGATGTGTGACTTTTGAGACAAGGCAACCCGGTCCGTCCGATGAGCAGCTTGGATCTTCCACATGTATTCCAAGTTGGCACGTGTGAGATTCCACTGCCAAAACACTGTAGTCGGTCGAGTTCATTCCTCTTCAATGCGGGAGAATTGCAGGCAGGTTAGTTTAGAGATAGTCATAATTTCTCTCGTACTTGAAAATATTCTGCTAATGGAGAAAGAAGAAAAACAATAATCCGATTATTGTTTATCGTGATCGGAGATTATCGCAATTGCAAAAATTGCAAATGGAGAATCCGTTTACGGTGAAGGTGGGACAGGTCTTCACAGGCTTCGGCGTCGGCTGCGGGATTGGAATCGGGGTTGGTCGTCCTTTAAACTTAGGTACTCCTTTTTCCATTCATCTCACTTCCCACACTCGTTTTTTTGTTTTTTTGGGCCCTTTCTATCAAAAGGAAGGGTCTTCAAAATCCATATAAAGAGAGAAAAAAAAATCATTTTTTGTCTTAAAAAAATAAATAAATTTTCGAACCCTTTTGCTGGTGCGTTTGGATGCCTCATGGAATTGAATTGAAATTACTGGTCTATTAAAGTAGGAATCGCCAAATTCTATCAACCTTCCCTATTATTTATTTCGAAGGTTTATTCCCGAGGCGTGCTAATGCGATTTGGGGCAGCTTCCTTACTGTTTGCGATTCATTTCATTTCCGCACCCTAACGCAACCTAGGGTATGCATATGCGAGGTTGCGTTTGGATGCGCAAGTGAATTGAATTGTGAAATGTTCAGTTTAATTTAGTGGATGTGACAAATATTTGATGAGGAAGTGGCCCTCGAATTCTAATTACATTCCTCTTGACAACTTGAAAGTAATGTGATTGCGTTTGGTAATGAAGGAAACTACAATTTGGGTTTTCTTCCACCTTATTAGACTAGTAATTGCGATCAATGTTGTGAAATTCAATACAGTTCCTGAATTGTGAATAAATTTCGATTAAATGATTCTTGTTAAGGGTCATTTGGGTGCCTGTAAGTTCTGTTAGTGGGAAGTGAGTTACAGGTAGGTCACTTACTAGTGGTGCTTGGGGGAGGAAATTCAACGTGTAAGTCACGTACAGGCGAAACAACCAGAAAACTTCATGGGGCTGGGGGTGAGAAGTCACTTCCCTGTAAGTGACTTACAGCTGAAAGTCACTTAAAAACTTTTACAGGCATCCAAAATTTCATTCCTTGTGATTTTCACGGTTTACATGAATTTTCAGAAGAGGGTAATCCGAGGAATGACGGGAAGTAATAACTCAATCTCGAAATCCTACTCATCCTCAATTTGATTTTTCTTTGCTTGGTTTCTGCTTTTCTGTCACTTTTATTCTTAAATTTAGCAGACCAGTGCAACAAAAAGGCAATATTAGAGGACAATAGCTGAGCAACAGATTTCCTGTTCTGATCTATGTTTATGTGGCGCCGTACTGTTTTAGATGTGAGGCTTGAAAGGGAGTCTGCTCCTTTCAGTGGGTCCTAACATGGATGGCCGACATGGCAAAACCCCACTGATTAGATATCATAATCAGCCATGCTAGTCATTAAGCTAAACATGGATTGCATGGGCTGGCTAGGAAACCTAGTATCAAATATTGTTACATGTGTTGCATTACCTCTGATACATGATACTGATTCAATGATGTATCATATCAATTGGATCTAGGAATGAATCGGCAGAATTTTCTTAAGTCCCAATCATTCCCTTTTGTGGGTGTAGAAATGTACCATCTCCTTCTATCGAATCCAATTTTCAATTGGATTCGATAGAAAGTAGTCTATGAAGTCTCTGATCACATCTGTGATGGCATGTGCCAATCCACTTTATTTCTTTAAGTGATTTTTTTACCATTTAAATCATTTGCAACTGATTCGGTTATTCTCAGAAGCATTGACAAAATCACAAGCAATTGACATTAGTTTAAGATGATGTTATGATACTTGAAGACTCGGGTAGTCTTGGTTATGCGTATTTTGATGTATTATATACTATAAATCTTCTATGCTTTGAATATTGTAATATAAGATTTGTTTGATGGATCTTTGTTCCTATTCATGTATAATTGGGTCACAGAATACATTCTTTCCTCTCATTACCCGGTGCCTTTATGACTCTTTTTTTTTTTTTTTTTTACAAACTATTGAATGTGGAATTAATACATCCGAATCAGGTGCTATACCGGTCCTGCAACAAGTTATGAGTGCCACCAGAGGTGCTACCGATGCCTTTTCTGGTGTTGGGAGACATGTTAATAATTCTGTAAGTGTCTACTTCATGATGGTTTTGCTGCTTTTGTAATTTTTTTAGGAACTGGAATCTACACCCTCTTTTATGATACATTCACCTTTTTATTCTACTTTTGGTATCATACTAGTACAGTTTGTACCATTCTAATACTGGTAGGAGGAAAAAATTGTATGCATTAAAAACTTAAGGTGTATACATCATTCCCTTTTTGGTATATTGAATGTCACATTATCTCACTGATCTTCTACTTTTGTCTGTCAGTTAAGAAGGTTGGGAGTGAAGGGCGTCGAAGCAGGTGTTGGATGTGGAGTTGGTTTTGGCCATGGTTTTGGAATAGGTATGATCTGTATTGTGATTCACGCAACATGCATTTGTGCTATATATGACTGGAGGATGACTTCTGATACTTCAATAGTAGCATGTTTAGTTTCTACCAATGTGATCGAGAAATACGATGCTTACTTTAAACATGTATTTTTTGGGGAATTTCACCTCTCTTACACCAAGTTGCAAAAGAGCATCAGTACGCATTTGGCACTGTTTGAATAGCAACAACTTGTAGCTTCACCTAGGGTTTTATTGGAAAGTGCAGAAACACCCATTCCGAGAACCACTTAATGGAAGAGACTGTCAAACTGGTTCTAAATGGCAAGTGAGCAATATGCAGCACAAGGCCGAATCTTAGACAGTGATCACTTTGGCCAATGGTGGTTCTGCTCCATGAAAATATCATAACTTCCAAATGCATCCTTAGATAGTACATAATCTCACAAAAGATATGCAACCTTAATAACCTGGAAGTACTTGAGGTACCCATGACTTTTCATGTGAAAGTGACACTTAAGATTGAAAATAAAGTATATCAATAGAATTGTCCTGATAACCAATATGCCGTCAAAATACACTGGCAGAATCACCCTCATAGTTGCCAATGATTAAACAAATAATTGATCGTGATATCCATGCTTTATACAAGTTTGTTTTCAATTCGATATGCATAGTGGGTGCCTCTCATGTGGGAACGGTCCCTGTTCATCCAATGCCCAATGACCTATATATGGCTGTATCTCTCATCTGACTATTCTACTTGTGCACTTTTTACCCCATGCCAACATTAAAAAAATATGATGTGGTGAGGATATTCAACAGCCTCTCCTAATTCCATTCAAGAGCCATCAGTGTCAAGTTCTTATAAATGGAACTGACTGAGCCAATTAAGTATTTTGTTGTATACTGTATGGAGCCACGTTGCAGGAACTGCTGCCGCCAGTCCTACATAGTCCGGTTCTTCCGGCAACCGATGGAGATTGGGCATTCTCTTCCTTTATAACCACAAGCTTCCTTGTTTTTCAGAGAAAGTTGGATGAAAAAGGCATTGAGCAATGCTAGGGAACTTGTTGGGACTGCAAGAATAATCTATATCACCTGTCTGAAGAACTTTCATGCTGTAGGTTTTTCCTGTCCTTTGTTTGTCCAGTCACTAGTATGGTGCATAGTTTCAGGGAAGTTATTCGCTCAAACTTCCACGAAATTGACATTTTGGCAATGATCAATTACCCCTAAAATTTTAAATTAGACCTACCTAACAATTTAGGAAGTACATGGATGCCCTTTGTCTTTTAACCAAAATAGCTTTTGTATTTCTGAGAAAGACTAAATAACAGAAGTGTCCAAATAATGAAAGAAAAAGTTTTTTTCTTCGCAAATAGCCAAGTACCAATGTACTGTGTACCCAAAAATAATGAACTCACATGCACACATGTACTTGTCGTTAGTTACATCTGCAATAGCAAAGCTAGTATGTGCATACGCGGCAAAGCATGTGCATCTACTGACTGACAACATTGTCACTATTGAACTAAGTTCTGACATGTTGATGACAGGCGTCGCTATAAAGCCTGGAGTAGTGCATCAGATCCAATCTTGTCTTGGAGTATGTTTAATTCACCCTTTGTGTTTTTACACTAACCTTGTTGTCTGTCCATTTCTCTAAACTTGGTTCATCATATTTGCTAGCAAGCAGCGGTGAAGGTGATGACAAAAATAGGGATTGCGCCTGGATCTGTCAGTCAGAGTATCATTCCGGGGTCACTGCAAAGCAGCATGCATATGATAACTGGGACGTCTGATGGAAATGTGCAAAAGACAGTTGGAAATGCCATGCAGTTGACAACTAAATCTACTGAAAGTGCATCATATGGTGTGAGAGACGAAGGTTTGCATGAGGATTTCAAGTATGAATCTTTTGCATTGAAAGGATCTCCATCAGAAACACCACTTGGCAGCCGCTCCGAAAAAGTCATCAGCAGTTTCTTGCAGAATCCAGCATTGAAAAATGGGGATGAAACGGAGATTGGTCAATTGGTATGTACGAGCGCAACTAGTGGAATGCAGTTAACTCATAATATTAGTTTCCTATGGATTGCTGATTATGTTATTACTATTTATTTATATTATAGTTAGAGACCATCTACAATGAAAAGGTAAACATGAAACAAATCCACGACAGTTGTAATGCACAAGAATATCCTTGTTATGTTAAGCTGGCATCAAATCAACTTCTTAACTGTTGGTATTAACTGGGAATAAAAAACTTTTCGTTATTGATAATCTGTTTTGTATAGATATGGTGTTTGTATCCATTTGTCAACAAAGCACAGTTGGTGGTCCTTTTCATTTGCTTATTCACTGAAAATGTTTTCAGGAGCAGTTCCATTTTTATCTCACGACGAAGGATCACTAGCATGTATCGCCCCATTGGCCCCACTTGCAGACATGGCCTGATGATTGGAACTTGTCCATTTTCTGGGTCCTACCCTCTATGGGCCACCGTAAGAAACTTATGCTGAACAAATTTTTTTGCTGTCGCTCTATAGAGCCAAAAGTGGACCATTGAAATGAATTTGTAATTGCTCACATTCAACTCAACTAATCAAACTGCAGGATAATCCTTTTAGCATGATTATTGGACCATATTCATTCAAAATAGAGCCTAAAATGTTGACCGGTCTGATCATTGGACCATCTCTGCATGTGGGCCCCATGGGGTGACACGTGCTGGTGATCTAGAGTCACAGCATAGGCAAATTGAACTATTTCAAAACTGCATTACTTTGGTTTAGTTGGTTGGATATTAAGCTGCTTTGTATTTTTAATTGTAGTAGTTTGTGATTTAGGCTATGTTTGGTCATCACAAGGAATACATACCCTGGTTAAGACACTGCTGAGTGGCTGTAACTATTACATGCATGTGGATTTTCCATTGTCATTTAGCAACAGCCATGGTGAGAAGAAAATCAACAGAAGCTTGAGTTTCTTCATCAAGAAATTCAGTTCTTTCATCACTAGATGGAAGAGGAAAGTCTGACATGGCTGTAATGATGAGAGCATGTCAGCAGTTCTCTTATCAGGTCATATTTTCCTGCAGTGTAGAAAAGCAGCTTTCTTATTGCATGTGTAAATGATAATTGGATTAATCTAATCTTATCATTATTTTAGGCTTAGATATATACTCTTTGGACATCCTTCCATTTTAATGAATTTACTTTGGCAGTGGATACAATATACTACATGAGAAATACTTCTTTTCATTTACAACTTATTAAAGAGCATGCAGTGGAAACTGCCCTCACAATCTAGAGCTGCATTAGGGCTGCAACTTGGGTACAGTTCAACCCAAACACAACTGTCCCAACCTGAGTTCGGATTGGGTTGGTGTGAGCTGTCAAGGTCCTCAGCTTGGTTTGGGTTGAAAAATGCCGCCCTACTTTGAATTTGAGTTGGGCTCAGGTTGAGAAAATTCAGGTGGGGTTAGGTTGGTTTGAGAATAATCACGTGTATTTGGTTTAGGTCAGTTGGGTAAGGCCGGGCCGGGTTGGGGGTTGGGTCCTCATGTGGTCGGGTTGGGCTCAGGTTGAACCTCAACCTGACCCAACCCCCAAAGTTGCACCCCTAAGCTGCATATATTAGATGACACAGAATGGTATATACACCTTTCTTTTTGGAGTCCGGTTGTTAGTTTTTCATTTAAGATGAACACAGGAAACAGTACGCACCCACAGAGCCTCTCAGCACCATTCGCTTCTCACTTCCAATTGAAGTTGTTTGATGGTACTTCTGATTTTGTCATTTTGGATAAATGTCTCATTCCAGCTTATCTTTACCTTTTCAGAAACCTAGACTTCAGCGTTCGTTATAGTTCGAGTAGTCAAACATACATTAGAGTGGTACCTGTCTTGCAGTACTTTGACATTCTCATTTATGAATTTTATGTGCAGGCTGGACAATTGCGATCAGAAAACAATGTGCTTCAAGTGGTGAGCTTTTCCTAACCTGTATTTCCCAGTATGTATCCAAACGCCTGAGTGCATGTTTCTTACCAAAATGTCTTTTGCAACCTTACATGATATATGTAGTTACGACTTCTGGGGGTCTGATCTCTGTTGGGCTTGCCTCACTTGCACATATATGTATTCTTGCATTTATTTGTGCAATTTATGCATTTCCTTGTGTATCCGCTATTTAATGAGGCTCTGGAATCATACAATCTATGGTAACACAAGGCTTTTGGTAAAGCATTTCCTAAATGGGGCCTCTAATTTTCCTGTTGAGGGATGATTTTCACTTCTTTTTGTCTCAAACGCATGTCATTGATTTTGTTGTGCTATGAACTTGAGAAATTACCTTCATCTTTTATAATGTTTTTGTTCCACATTTTCACAGACTTCCATATTCGATTCTTAGGACTTAATTTCATCATGAGACGTGTACCTGGTGTTACATGCATGTGATTGAAATCATGAGTTGGGGCTGAGTTCGACCTGAATTGTAGGGTTCATCACTGCATACCTTCCCAATAAAAAAAGAAATCATTGGAGAAAAAACCATAATAATGAGGAAGTGATGGGCCCTACAATGGTGCTTGCATTTAATTTCTTTTAGATATTCTCTTTAATCTCTTTTGAAGATATGCCCCTTGATAGAGTGGAATGGTGAAACAGGATTTATGTAGCTTGCCCCAATTAATTGGATAAGGCTTTGATGATGTTGATGATTACCATTGTTGTTCTTTTTTCGCTGGTTTCTTGTATTTCTTCTTGAGGTTGCATCCATCATGCTCACTGGCATGCTTGTTTGAGGAGGTATATGAGAGTCTGTGCTCTTCTTTGTGTGCCCAAACATACACCCGTTCATGTATAACTCCCTACTCTGTTTGAGATCATCAATGAAATGAATTTTCTCTCTTGTTCAGCTATTGAAACATCAACAAGTAATTGAAGAGCTGATGGAAGAGAATGAGCAGCTCCGACGGGTACTCATGGAAGACCTGAAGGTTTTGCCTAGCAAGCTCCAAGGCAGCACCAGAAGCTTAGAATCCAACAACCCCTGTTTGGATTGTTTTGAATGCCGTAGAAGAAGAAGAAAATCAACTCGGTAATGCAAGCTATCATGCAAGACCCACTCCAGCATTCAAGTTACTATCCAATTTCAATATCCTTCATAAGCCTCAAGAGTCATTCAACATGATGTTCTTACACAACCTCAAAAGGCAAAAATTTTGCAAGCAGAAAACAAGAGCATGGTTGGATGGTGTTATAGATATTCAACCACTGGGTGCTAGATCTACCCTTCAAGAATATTTGCTCTCTTTAAATTCTTTTTCTTTAGCGAGGTTTTAAATTCTCTTTAAATTCTTTTGGCGGATCCTAGTTGAACATGAGAAACACTGGATTTTGAAGTGTAACAAAATCTTGGATGAGAACCATACAGGATAAAGATCCATACGGAAAACAATTAGATATGATGTCCTCATCTAAGATGATTTTGTTAATTATTCTTCTTGTTTGGGATTCTATGATCCTTGACCTGTTGATATATGCTTAGTATTTTCTGTGATTGGCACCCATGGTTCAACAATCCATTGCTCTGGTGTGCCCAAACCATGATGAACCATGACCCCAAAAAGCCCTAGACTAGAAGATTATAGCCATCTCATCTTTTAACCATTTTCTTTTTCAGCTGAATGCAGGCCTTTTCTGTATATCTTTTCCTAACCTTCTGTTTGTAGTACAGGAATAAAGGGTTAAGATTGTCTGTTGATCATATTTTTGGTTATGGTCCATCCACTGTGGGGCCCATTAGATGAATAGTGTGTATCACCCAGTGTTTTAAATATTGGTAGCGTGTTGCATAGCATTCAACCCTCTGCATTCAACCATCTGTAGTGTGTAACATAAGCTACACAATACTTTTATTTTTTATTTTAAAAATAGAAAAATATGATAAATAGTAAGAAAAAGCAAAAAATATAAAAATACCTAAAATATGATTAATTTTTCAAGTATATGCATGTTCAAACAAGTTATTAATTATCATTTAGGAAAAGGCAATTTACATTTAAAGTTATAAACCATATCAAATAATGATCACATAAACAACTTTCTATGCAGATCACTTTAATTAATAATGTCAAATTGAAACCATAAGTCACATCTCAAAAGTATGAAAAGAAATAAAAATCCCTCAGGTTAAGAGTATTCAGTATAATACAAATGTCATTTGTACAAAGAGGACTAGAGGAGTTTTCAAAAAGTCCTTTTTCAAAACCCTTTTTCTTCGAAGTTTTAAAGATTTTTTAGCTTGTGTGTTTCATACCAACTTAAACAAATGATCACCACTTGTTTCAGTGAAAGTAAACAAAGAAAGGTTTAGTTTTAACTTTTTTATTTTTTTATTTTTTGAAAGGCTTGGTTTTAACTTTACATTTTAACTCTTTAAAAATATAAAAAAAATTTAAATATAATAATGTGAGTTTTACACCATTTTTAACAAACAAAATGAATTTTTTTTTTAAAATTATACTGTAGCATATGCTACAAACACTATACGCTACGTAGTTGTAGCATAGCGCTACAGCTATACTATGAACGCCATTTGAAACATTGGTATCACCCAGACATCGGCCTACCTGTACAGACTAAAGACCTCCTTGCGTGGAAGCTCATTAGATGAATAATCTTTTCCTAATGTTGTCAAAATCCTTAAGTTTTGGCAACTCGATATAGGGGCTGAATTGTATCAAATCATAAATTGTATCATAAAGCGTGGGATATTTTCTAATTCTTTTAAAAATTAAAAAAAATCTTGAAAATATAAATAAATTAGAAAAATTACTCATCAATCATCCATTTACCTTTAATATGTACCTAAAAAAGTAATAATCATAATATTGGTAGTTGAGAACTTGTATATGGATTCTTGCCTTTTCTTTATTTTTTGTCTTTCAAGAAATAAAAAGAAAACATATAAGAAGCCTTTAATAATTATGTTCTTTCTACCTCTAGACTCACATCGGAATAAGTGGCATTTCATTATGTTGACTGGCGAAAAAGATAATTTTCTTCCTTTGTTTTGAATCTCCCCCCTCCCTCCCTCCCTCCCCACCTAAGCAATAAGGTAGAAAATGAGAAGAAAAATTGTATAAAAATGAAAGAAAATGATTTTTCTCCAATTGCGATGCCATCTATGCACTCTATGATTATCTTACGAGTCAATACGATAATCATACGATTTGTATTCTAACCATATGATTACTTCAGATTTGCAATTTTGGGCTGTGGTTCATATGGCTATGCACATGATACAATTTGAATCATATGATTTGATTTGTATAGTATGATGTTGACAATCTTGCTTAATCCTACTAGTTCAACAGATTTCACTCTTATCAGTCTACATGTCCACATCTCAATATTGTAGCCATACACATAAATAGATAACAGTTGTGCCGAAGACATGATCGAAATTTGGGACCATGTCTTCACCCTGTATGGTGCCAGTGCTGCACGCATCTGGAGCGAGTGATCAAAATAGTAAAAACCCAATTAAAAGATAATAAATAGAAAAATCTTCTGGTGCACCCACAACCAGCCTTAGCAGATTAATCATGCCTGCCTAACTAATATAAAATTCCATGTTTAGTCAACCTAATTTGGTGCAACCAAATACAATATCGCACTACAAACAAATACAACATATATATATATATATATATATATATATATATATATATATATATATATATATATATATATATATATATATATATATATATATATATGGGAAAAGGTACAATGAGCTCGAGCGGTCGTCCATGAGGTCGAGCTGTGTGGGCCCCACCATGATGCCTTTAGAACATCAACACCGTCCACCAGATGCACCATTACATCGTGGGCCTGGACAGCCCAAAATCAAGTCAATCCGTGACTTTTGTGGGCCACACCACATACAGAAGTGCAGAGGGGCCATGCACCATTAAAACATTCATAACCATTTTTGAGGGCCCACCGAGATGTGGTTTGCAAATCCAGCCCATCCATTATGTGTGTCCTACTTGAATGAGGGTTTAGACCAAGTTTCAGGTGCATGGAAAACTCAGGTGGGTATAATAAAGAAAAAAGAAAGAAAAGGTGGATATTGTATTTGGTTGCACCAAATTAAGTTGACTAAACATGGAATTTTATGGTGCAACCAAACGCAACAAAAATGATATATAAATTGTGTTTGTTATGAAGTAGGCTTTGGTAAGTGAGTTGTTGTGGGGAAGGTATATCTCATTGGAATAGAATATCATATAATCAATATTGGTCATCTTATGCAGTATTAGATTATTCAAAGATTTAGCTGTTACATCCATTTCTATTTAGCATCTCAGCGACCAACTCCCATCGGTTGAATGTTTATCGTATTGACTTTTGGTCTGCGAATGACCTCAATGTTATGACCTTTACGCCATGGAGGAAAAGAAAAGTAAAAAAAGAAGAAGAAGAAGAAGAAGCGAGCGCTGGGATTTGGTCTGAAAAATGGGCCAGGCCTAGTTTTAGACATCACAACATTTCCTATTTGAGGCTGGAGGACTTCTTACATTTACCATGGGCTGGGCTTGTGATTGAATTTTAGGCCTGCAGGTGAAATTTTAGACTTCCATTTCAGGGACAAGATTTAAAGGTCAGGTTCGCACTAGGACCAGCTTTAGCCCAGGTCAGTAACTGCCTGTGGGTAACAAAATGTAAATCAAGGTAAAATGGACCGGGCCAGATGGTGGGCTCCATGGCCAAGGAAGCCCTGACTGGGCTGGGCTAGGGGTGGGCCCAGGTCTGGCCTTAGTTCTCTAAACCTTGGCCCTAGCCTTTATTGGCAAAAAAGGCCTCTGCGGTAGCCTTGGCCCTACAGGTCTAGCATGGACCAAGACCAGCCGCACATGAAAAGTAGTGAAATACTCAACGCTATGAAGTTTGAAAGATGGCAAGTGTTTTTGTGGTTATCCTTTCCATCCATAGTGAATCTGAGACTATAAATGATTTTGATCATTGAAACATGACACTAAGCCCAAAAACCATTTAATTTTAGATTACAGATGTACATTGAATGAGAATTGTGGCCCACTTGACAATTGGTCCGGGCAATAGGCTGGACTAGGCCATTCCTTATTGGTACAGGCCCAAGTTTCAGGCCCACAATTTAAATAGGTCAGACTGGCTGACCTGGGCCTGCACCGAGCCGAGCCCAATAACAGCGGATGGGCGGAGGATGTGTAAATGAATGTGATTATTATGCTCAAATCCAAACATGAGATTACACAAACCATCATGAGAACTGGGTCGTTCACGACCATACGTATTTTATCTTCTTCAAAGGCAGAACAATCATTTTCCTAGGATAGCCAATCTACGCATTTTCTCTCCCAGCCATAGTGACTAATCTCATTCTCGGCAATTTCTCCTGATAGTTTCAGATTTTGACTTTTTCTCGCAATATTATCATCATTAAAATCTCGCAGACATAAAAATTTTAAGTTATTTACACAAATTAATAAATATACATATTTTTTATAATTGAAGATAGAAGTATAAACTGATTTATCTTACCTTGTAAGTAAATTTTCTGTCATAATCCCGATAATTTTGAGATAGGATCGTGACAATTTTAAAGCTCACGAGATTTTGAAAATTCCATGATAATATCGAGATAATTTTAAAGTCTCGGCAATATTTGTTACAGTGCCATTGCTGTAACTTTTTCTGAGAATGTCTCAAGTCCAACCAGTTGGACCACAACGTTCGGTCCAACCGGTGGATAACTCCCAACATGTAAGTGAATGTAAAATCCAACCCTTTAAATAGGTTGGTCCCACCATGAGGATCACCTAACGTATCTTCTCATCAAATGGGCCAGACCATAAACACAATGTACAGCCGTTCATAAATAGAAAAATACAAGTGTGGCCCAGTCAATAAGTGGATATGGCAGATATTTGTACCTTTTTGATAATCATGGTAGGACCAATCTATTAGATGGATGAGATGTCGTACATATATGAAAGGTTTGAAGTTATCCACTGGGTGGAAGATAACTACTTTATCATTAATTCATTATTTATTTATGTGGATAAAACAAGAAGTCATCCCATGCTAACCTAATGTCAGCGAGGTTAGGTGGGACACATGGTGGATAAGATAAAGATATATGAAGTAATTACAGCTCAGAAGCAAGCAAGGCTTTGGTTTTGGCTTGGCCGGCTTATCAAGTAAGTGGTAAGATCCGAGTAAAAAACCATGTTAAAATTTTCCTTAAATTAAGAAAAAGGTTGATGAGGTGGACTTTGCCATGTATTGGCTATGCCCCAAAAATCTCTAGATTTGAAAGATCTTAGCCATCCCATCTTGGCCTTTCTCTCAGTGTCATCCAATGTGAAACTCATGAGTTCAGCAGTCCATATCAATGAACCATGTGCCCCATTTGTATTGATGTAACAATTTCTGTCCATTACTCCTATAATTCCTCTATAAAATTCTGCAAACTTAGAACTTGTAATTTTCCTTGTATTTGGATAATAGAGATGCTCAGCTTAGCGCTCACAGTGAGATCACTAGAAGTTATAGTGCTCCTATTTGCATTGGTCATTTGGACAGTCCAATTGATTGATCTGAACCGTCAATTAACTGCGGAACACAAATCAAAGGCTACCATGCAAAAATCGCACTCATTGGATATCCAATCCATCCTTAATTTGGCCTAATTTTTGGTAGCCATCCTTATTCTCTGCCCATGGATGGGATGGTTAAGATTGCCTAAAAAAGTGATCCTTTATTATCATAAGAAATCCATGATGGGCCCAACAGGTACATGGATCAAATTATTGATAGGACCTGTTTTGTGTAAATGATCTTGACCATCAATATTAAATGCTACAATCAGATGGTTAAGATTGTCAGATCAGTGTGATGTTTGCATGCTAGCTCATGAAACGAGCACTGAACCTAATGGAAAGTGTAGATGAATGGACCGGATTATCTGGTTGTCCTGATACAACTAAGAACACTGTAACTTTTAGTGCTCCAAGGGCACTGGACCATTTCTCAGGAATATGATGACTACACGGCCACATCAGTGCGGCCACATCAGTCAACCACTCTTCTCAACAGATGCAATTCATGCTCATAAGCCAGACTACTGTTTAGGTTTGTGCTATTTGAAAAACGGCAGTGACTCATACACTTAAGACAATCCAGACCGTCCAAATGGCTAATACCCAGCTTTGAATAGAACATAACAAAAAATCGCGCCTATTAACAATCTGATGTTTCCTTCTGGATTCAGAGAACTCATTAGCCATCCATTTTATAGCAATTACTTGAATGGTTAGGATCGCTTGATCAGTCTGTTTTAGAGGTATCCTCATTCACAATGGAATCCAGAATTTGGATGGTCTGGATAGCTGTATGTCAGTGCCACGTGTACAGAGGATAAGTCACCATCTTTTAGGTGGTGCAAAACTAACTAAGAATCTAGTTCCAGGTTGGCAAGAATTTGACGACATTTGCCGCCTACCTAACGTTGGCACGCGGATTAGGTGAGGAAGGGAAGGGGTGACAGCTTAGCGAGAGAGGACCTGAACGTGGGCTTACCTCGACCTCGATGTATGTGTTGTATATCAAGCTGCTATATCTTTTTCCTTACATCCAGGTCTGTGTTATCTTATAGACTGGTTGGATGGCAAATAAACGTTACAGTGGGCGCTAGGAAAATTTTAATGGCGGTCGTTCAATCCACAGTATTTTCCTGTGGTGTGGTCTACCTGAGATTTGGAACTCACTCATTTTTGGAACCAGGCACTAAAATGATATGGGAAAACGGATGGACGGCGGGATATACAAAAAATACATCTAGATGGGCCCCATGGTCAGGAACTCACTCCCTGAGTTGTTAGCCCTGACTCACCTAATCCGCACTCCTGACGTTGACATAAACCCGCTTTTTTCACTCAAGATAGGGACGCGCAGCTGCAGATGCTAAGGTGCCACACGTGCGGGAGATCTAAACTATTTATCGTGGGAGTATCACTGTATAAAATCTTCATGCAAAATATCAGAACCATCAGACTGTCAAGTGGGCCAGACGTAAACAAAAAGTCAAGAAAAATGCACGAACGGTCGAAATTCAATACAGACTTGTGGGCCGGCATTGTTCTCAGAGCTAACTCTTTCTGAGAAATGGTATCATGTACAGGGTGGGGCCTGTCTGATGAGGGGATTGCATCATGCATGCGTACCTCGCTCAAGTGCAGTAGCCCGTGATATATAAATCTGATGAAAGTTTGAAACCAATGCTCGATGACGTGGCACGCATCTGGAAGTCCGACATTCTGGTCACCGTTCGATTGGGTGAAGCATCCTCTTTCCGTCCGTTACCAACTACAACCAAACAGCTAGCTGGCTTGATTGGCTCGGCTAGCTCAGATGGGTTTTACTTTTATGGCATGGATCACTGAACCAAGGGCTAAACTCGTCCAAATCAATGTGACAAGCATCTTTGAGAATTTGAAAATCTGGTGACAATATCGCGAGAAATACACTGAACGACGTTATCTCGTTATTTCAAAATATCAGCTGATTTTAAAACATCCGCTTCTTACCGCGATATGATCGCAATCTTAACTCGAAAAATAAGTAAAAACCTCCATGATTGTTATATAACTACATATTTGAAATTTTAATTAATTTATTAATTTACAATAAATATTTTTACAAAATTTTCTGTTGGCCAGTATGTATATCATAATATTCTGATAAAGATCTGAAATTTAATAATCTCTCAAGAAATTCCTGATCGAGAGATTGCTGAGATGGAGCATTGTAATCATGGTCAGAACTGAAAACTCGAGTATAGGATGATCAATGGGTACCCTAACGCATAGGTACCCAGTGGATCTTATTGGGAAGCAACAAGTCCTAACATAATCTGTTCGGTGTCAAAGCAACCTTACACAGAATTACACATGTAGTAGGAAAATAAAATTCAAACAATCACTAGGAGTACATAAATTTTAAGTAAAAAAATTTTTATAGAAAAAAACGACAATACTGAGCAACAAATGAACAAAAAGTTATAAGAGATGTAACAACTTACAAATGTGAAAACTTTAGTTTTCTCCCTCTTAAAACTCTTGAAATATGAGCTTTCATGCTCTATCACATTAGTCATAATTTAACCTCAATCCCATATTAACCTGGTTTATATAACCCCTATATAGAATTAAAAGCAAAATGCACAAATTGTTGACCGAATCGACATCTATTGCCAATCGAATTGAAAGTGTCCAAATAATAATCTTATATTTTTTGAATTTTCTTGATCGAATTAACAAGACTATTAATTGAACCAAAAACCCTGTTTTAGCAATAGATTGAAGGCACAATACTGCCAATCGAATTGAAAGTGGGCTGAGGCGTAGACTGGGGCCCAGAAAATAAATCACCGGTCGTGGTAAAACTTCCAATATAAGATTAGGTAAACGTAGAAAGAAATGTAATTGTGCAAGCGTATGAGATACAAAAGGACAGCAGCGATGGACATGAGAAAGTGACATGTTCTTACTCTTCCAATAAACTATTTCCCAAGTTAAATGGCTATATAACAACCTTTCGTCCTTTGCATCTTCTCATTCGTTTTCCTTAGTTGCTACATTTCTTCCATTATTCTTTTCGTGCCTTAGGAGCCATGGCCACACCACCTGCTCTCCTCTTCATCCTTTTCGCTATTCCCGCCGCCTACGCTGCCGATTACACTGTGGGTGATTCGTCCGGATGGGGTACCGGTGTGGATTACTCCACGTGGGCGTCCGGGAAGAAGTTTACTGTTGGTGATACACTCTGTAAGTTTACCGTCTAGCTTGCATTCTAGAAATCGACATGAGAGATTGTGTTGTGTTTGATCAAATTCGTCCACAGGATGAATGCATTAGAGTTTCCTCCAAATTCTAACGATCGAAATTTGTTGACCATCTCTTCTTCGTTTGTGTTTTGCCGTTCTGTGGACGGTTTCGTCAACGTGATGGTCCACCAAATAAACGATGCTAAATAACTGGTTTGTGCTACCGCATAAGAGAGATTTTTTGACAGATTCATGGAACTTTAAAGCTTGGACATGCATGCGCGCATGTACTCAAGAAAACATTAATTAGTTAGGTACTTAAGAAAAAAGTTAATATTAATTATGGAATTAGATAGTAAGGCAACTTAAATTAGACCTGATTAATAGATAAATGAGTCAGGTTCGCATCCTCGTTTATCTAAAGGTGGCTCAACCCATATTTTTTAATTTGGTCCCAAGTCCCAGCACAGAGTCCAGAAGCAGACCAATCAGGGTCTTAAGTAAATGAAAAAATATACAATTTTTTTAAAGCAATACATTATGTTTAGTATCTTTTTATTGTCAGGGAAGACAAATACACGATATGTGCCGGTCGATAATTTTAAATCATGGCCCACTTAATGAGTGGACAGCCTGAACTTCGGTCATGGAATGTCCACGCATGGGTCAGGATCAGCCAAACCCAACCTAATTAAATTTTTGTTATGCTAGTACTAGCTTTCATTAAGCAATTTTGACCAAAATATTAAAAATTGGTTATGCAATGGCCATTACGTAATGGTAATGGTAACAATAATGGTCATAACCATTATACGGGTCGAAACAATCGAAATAGTGGTTACAGAAAAAACAGGACATAAAAGTCATGTAACGTTTCCATACTGGCCCTGTAACGGACTGTAATGGCCCGTAACAATCCTATGACAGTTATTTCAAAAAAAAAGAAAAAGAGTGTAATGACTGATATAAGGGCTGTGATGACCTTTATGCCCTTATCATAACGGTGGTGACCATTATGACTACCGTTACTGTTTTGAAACACCTTAATTTTTAACATACATGTTAGTCGCGTGCGTATAATAGTACTGATACACAACTCAGATAACCACGGCCAACCAGCCAGTTGGACCGACGAAATCCAACGGATCAATGAACCAGACCTAAGCCCCTCCTAATAACTATTCGAATCTGCACTTGTCAACCGAACTGGCCAATGGGAAGCGACCATGCTTCATTCTTTTGAAAGAAAACTCAATTTTTCAAAAGGAAGATAGGACTGTTAGTTGAAGTGACATTACCAACTAATTCAAAAATCATGTATATATATATACTCTACACGCCTTTAAATGTACCTAATTACCCTCAATTTTATCTTGAATTCCTTCACATGTCCTTTTGAAATCCAAAGTTCAAGAATCAATTTCAAAGGTAAATTGTCCACGGCTGCTTTTGTCATTCAGGGTAGAGATAAAATCTTGATTTTGGTACATGAAATTTCTAAGTAGGCAACTTCTTGCGTTGGCGCAGCCCCATTGGTGGGCCGAAATGGTAGTTTTTTTTTTTTTTTTTAATAACACACACCCCACACACTCACGGTAGTGGAATTTCGCCACCTATGGATACTGGAACCCTTGACCGGGTGTTGAAACTCCTGAGAGTCTACCACCCGAAATGGTAGCTTACCTAATCAGCTATACAAAAATAATAAATGTTTGCAAGGAGTCAAATTAATTTCCACTATGATGTGCGAGTTGGGGGTGATGTGCGAGTTGGTGGTGTATGTCTGCCATACGTCTGCAATAACTGTGTCACATGATCTGAGGTATGAAGAATTGCAAATGAACCCAAAATCTCCTTGATAGCATGATCACAGCTGTTGAAATAAGGGCCTTAAATTAAGGCTGTGATGATCCAATCTACGGGAATCTCCTATCTGATTATCTTCGTTAGTCACAGGTGGGCCCACATGGTTCCCAGATATATATCTTCACCATTACATGTTTGAAAGAATTTGCACCGTATCATGGCTCACATAGCATCAAGTCAGTCCTATCCGTTGGACATAAATTCAGCTGATACACCCCTCCCTACTTCCAATGGGTGGACATCCAAATTCAAACGGTTAGATTGGTGGGCCATCAATGAGAATTGTTAGGATCTTTAGTCAGTCGCATATTCACTCTATGATCCAACGGTCTATAAATTAACTTACGATTTTAATTTTCTGTGAACAACAGTGTTTACCTACGGTGGATTGCATTCGGTGGATGAGGTGAGCAAATCCGACTATGACAGTTGCAGCTCGAGCAATGCCATTAACAGCTTTAGCGATGGAAATACTAGCATTGCACTAAGTAAGGCGGGCACACATTACTTCTTGTGTCCCGCAATGGGCCACTGTAGTCAGGGGATGAAACTAGCGGTCACGGTCTCTGCTTCGGGCTCCTCCACACCTGGCGGTACACCATCAACCACGCCCCCCACAGCAGGCGGTACACCATCAACCACGCCGACTACCTCGACGAGTCCCAGTGGGGCAACGGCCAAGATTGGTCACATGAATGCTATGGGGCTTGGAGTTTTGATGGTTTTGGCACCTTTGATCATGGTCATGGGTTAGGGAAGAGGCAGTGCTTGTTATGATCTTTTGTTACTATTATATGATTGAGATGTGGTCATTTGGTCTGTTATTTGTAGTAATTGGAGTAGCTGTTGGTTGAAATTTAGTTGTATTACAGAGATGTTTTGAAAATAAGCTCATAAGGTTTTTTACTTCTTTTAATGGTTTATACTGGTAAGAATTTCTGGGCAATGATTTTACAATGTACCCCTGCAAATCAATTGAAAAGCATGAGTACGCACCTCTCATGTATGTATGGTTATTGATTGGCGAGCCACAGGATGAATGGCTACAGTTTTCCTGCCAAAACCCTTTCCCAATAAGTTCTTGCACTGGAACCTAAGTGGGTCCTACTGTGATGTTTGTGAGAAATCCACCCCATCCATCCATTTTGCAAACTAATTTTAAGACATACGAGAGGCAAAACTGAGTAAAGAAATGCCCACCATTGAAACTTTTTTGGGCTCCACCTTAATGTTTATACCACATTTAAATCATTTATAAGGTAATTACCACTCGGATGAACGGAAAACACAAAAAACTAAGCTTAATATGAAACTTTTTTGACCATACAAATGTTTCAGCAGTGGTTGTCCAATCTCCATTATTTCCTATTGTGTAATTTACTTGAGTTTCCAATCCTACTTATTTTTTGTCCTAAAATAAGCTCTCAAAGTAGATACATGCGTGGATTTCTCACAAACATAACCATCGACTCACTTACTACAAAAGGCTTTAACAGGAAATTGTCCTAATTTGGTCATTTGCATTTGCCACGGTCTCACACACACACACACACACACACACACACATATATATATATATATATATATATATATATATATATATATATATATATATATATATATATATATATATATATATATATATATCATAGCGTTGAAGTCACATCATGTGGAGGATCGACCAAACATGTGACATGTGGCAATTTACAGATGTTAGAAAATGTAGTGGGTGAGTACTGGAATCTTCCTGGATGGCATATGTGAGACAATGATCACACCTAAAGCTTTTGCGCGCGTGCCAACTTTACCCTGTTAATGCGGCAAACCCAACAAGCCACGTAAGGGTATGCAATCATCACAAGAAGGCATGTGAAACAACACCACAACAACACGACATGAGTCTCATAGAGAATCGTTTGCACAGCCAATCGCTCATCACAATAGACAAAGAAGTCAATTCTCACTGGACACAGGAAAAGGAAGATAATTGACACTGATTATTTTTTTTTAATATTTATTTCGATTGGAGGGAAAATAGAGAGGTAATTCTACTTTGGACAAAATTACCTAATTTGTAAAATCCATGAGCCCCACTAAGATATATGTTTTTGATCCACACCGTCTATCCATTTTACTAGCTCATTTTAAGGTATGAGCCCAAAAATGAGACAAGTTTATTTGAAAGTGGACCACACCACGGGGAATAAAAAGGATAATAATGTCCACGGTTAGAAGCTGAAATTGGTGCAAGACCCACACTCATGTGTATATATAATGCAATATGTTCATAAGTCAATGACGTGGGGTAGGGAAGGACTTGAGGTCGAGCACCATCTTCTTCAAGTGGATAATTGTTCCGAATCTATGAAATTTCTCTGGACTCCTCAAAAACTCCTTGAATCCAGGAGGAAAAGAACAAGAAAATAGAAAATAAATTCTATAAAATTTAAAATTAATTGATAAATGAAATAAATGAGTTCACAACCCTTTAAATAGATATGCTAAGTAATGAAAGAAATTTCACAGTCAAACTACAACTAAACTTATAGAATTCACAACTCATAGATGATCTGATTTCCACTAGTGCGCAAGGTTTTTGGCCAAAAATAATAAGTGTTTTATTTGGTTTCACTAAGCTGTTCTATTAATTATTCTAAGCACTTTTCATATTGGGCGCAACTCCTAAAGCCCAACGGATAAAGAGTTATAATGAAACTAAAACTTATTATTTATAATAAAAACAGAATTAAAATAATTAAACGATTGTCAATCTAATGGTATTTTGCAAATTCAACTTGCGCAACCCTGCTAAAATATCTCGTCCTACCCCAAAATCATATATTTTATATCCGATAACTCATTCTAAACTACGAGATACATCCGATTTAAGGTTTGAAGGTCTGGATAACTTCTGTCATCGACCAAGCCTTTTCTAATTCATCTTGGTCATGAAACTGTTCGCGGCCCGCTCTACATCATTTAGAAAGTCATTGATGAACTAAAAACACAACATTAGATTGATCCAAAACTTTTGGAGTCTCGAAAAAGTTTTCAACAGTAGGTGTGTAATCTGTGGTGTGGTCAACATGTACTTTGGATTTGTCTTGTTTATGGGCCCATGTCCTAAAATGAGCATATAAAACAAATGCACAGTGTTGATCAGACACATACATTAAAGGGGGCCTAACAAATTTTAAGTGTCTCTCCTCTTTCTTCTCCTCAATTTATGGTAAATAATTATTACCCATCTACTTAGCATTTACGGTAAATGGTTAATCAAATAAGCTCTTAGAGAAGATCAAAGAGAAAAGGATTATTTTATCAAAAAGAAGGTTTTCTATTACTGAAAAATGAATGGTAATGGACTCTGAACTCTAGATAAAAACCCTTGTGTAAAAGAAGTTAAAATCCATTTTTCCATTAAAATCCGAGATGCTAAAAACATACAAAACAAAATATCAAACAAAATGCTACACTTAAAAGCAAATGATAAAGGACGCTTGACCGAACCGTAATAAGTCCTAATGTCTATCAATGTATTCCATGTGGCATTGTGAGAGAAGTTAAAAATGTCAGGATCCTTACTCTTACTCGGGTGGTAGACTCTCAGGAGTTTCAACACCCGGTCAAGGCTTTGAGTATCCATGGGTGACGAAATTCTACTAGCGTGAGTAAGGGTGTACACGAACAGAGCTAGGTCTGGTAGCTCACTCGACTCGACTCGAAAAAACTCGATTCGACTCAGTTCAAAGCAGAGTTCGAGCCGAGTCGAGCTGATTTTTTGAGCTTGAGAATGAGTTCGAGCAGAGTTCAAGCAGGCCCCAACTTGACTCAACTTGGATCGAATGCAGCTCGAATCTAGCTCGAATCGAACCAGTTCAGTGACTCGGTTACTTTGCCATTGAAGTTGCTCACCAACTGTTTGATAAAATGACTCAACAAAATGTGGTTGGTGGCAAGGAAGGTGTGTACATGAAACAAAATGGCACATGCCTTAACACCCAAATGTAACATGCACACCACACAAATATTGCAGTCTTATTGCTCTTGAGAGTTTCACACCGTTACAGGCCTTAAAAATCCAAAGTTGAGTTGAGAGTTTCACAGCAACACAAATTGGCATAAACACCTTAAAAATCTAAAATATATGCGGGAGACATGCAGAAACAAATCTGCAGTTGCTCTACCTGCAGCCACACCTTGTCGACTATTGGGCGTCAGTGATGGTTGGAAGTGGATTACTATTTGATGGATGGTGTAGATTGATTGATTCAACTACACATTGGGACTGAATTAGGAGCTAAAACACCAAAACATGGTGACCAGCTTAAATCAATCACAAGTCAAATGAGCCTCCTTAGCTCACTATCTGAGGTCAATGATGATAAGCCAGTAGACAAGGTCTTGATTAATCACAAGTAAGCCCCATTTTTTACTTCTTTTCTCTATTTTCTTTCCCTTTTCTCTTCTCTCTTTTCTTTCTTCTTTGTTCTTTTTTCTACGACCAAGGGATCCATAGAAATAAAAAAGGAAGGGATCCATATTGCCTCTGTTTGTAAAACAGTGGGATTTTGAAGTTGCAATTCAAGTGTTTGTGGAAATGCCTCAATAGCGAACTTGGCTCGATCTTGGCTCGAACTCTGCCTGAGTTGTTGACCGAACCGAGCTGAGCTGGCCAGTCAGGCTTGAGGACTAAGCCGAGCTAAGTTCGAGCTGAGGTCTGCCAGTGACCGAGCTGAGTCGAGGTGAGGCCAGCTCGACTCAGTTCGACTCGATGTACACCTCTAAGCGTGAGTGTGTGGGGTGTGTAAATAAAAAAAAAAAAAAAAAAAAGAAGTTAAAAATGTCTAAGTAGTGTTTACCTCACAATGGCTCACTTGGGTCTACCCCTCTCACTTCTTGAGCCTAAATACTCCTTAGCAAAGGTACCCACATGGACCACACTAGATTTAAAATAATCTCTAACACATAAGGACCCGGATTGGGTGGAGTTGTATGTGGGCTTGACGATAATGCATGTGTTATATCCACACTCTCTGTCCATTTGCATATCATTTTAGGAAATGAGTCTAAAAATGAAATAGATCTAAAGCTTAAATGGGCCACACCATATAAAGCAGTGGGGACACACCCATCATTATAACATTCCTAGGGTCTACCGTAATATTTATTTACCATCCAATTTGTTTATAAGGTCACACACATGGATGAAGGGAAAACACAAATATCAGCTTGATCTAAAACTTTTGGTGGCCACCAAAAGTTTTTAAAGGTAAGCATTCAATCCCCACCGCTTTCTGTGGTGTGATCCACTTGAGATTAATTTGGACCAGCCACATTTTTGAGCTCATGCCCTGAATGATCTCTCAAACTGCATGGACATTGTAGATATAGCACATACATCATGGATGGAGGAAATCAGATGTTGCACGCTGGGTAACCCAGTAGACCTCATCATACTGAGTAAAGTCTGTTGGCTTATCATGAATATAGTGGATTTTGCGATGTGTGCATTTGTTATTTTCAGATGTTCTTGCTGTGATCTTGGGTATGCTCGTATTGGTAATGATTATATTGTTATAAAAAAAAATCCTCCTTATAGGATCCCAGGATCGGAACCTACCTCAGGATCCGAGAACGGGGTATTATGAGGCTGTTACGCCAGAACCAGCCATCGGATTCTTTGTGATTCCGGTTACCGAGTCTAGGGCGTGACAGGAGTATTTTAGGGGTTGAGTCAAAATTGAAGTATATCCAAAGCTCAAGTGGACCCCACCATAGAAATAGTGGATATAATGATGTCCACAACCCTCATAAGGATCACAGTGATGTTTATTTGTCACCAACCTGTTAATAAGGTCACAAAGACATGAATGAAGGGAAAACATAAATATCAGCCGGATCCAAAACCTTTCTAGCTAGGCCGGCTAAGATTTCAATGGTAGGTGTTCAATTCACAGCATCTCCCTGTGGTGGTGAGCTTTGGATATGCTTTAATTTTGGGCTCATATAGGTGAAACCGATGGACAGCGTATATAAGACATATAACTAATGGTAGGCCCCACGAAGTTTAGTATTGATTACTCAATCCGATTTCACCACCGAGGTCATGCTCCATAGCTCAGGTGGGTAGACTGAGTGAAGATATCTGCAGGTTTCAGCACTGAGGTCCAGGTATTGCTTCGGGGTGACTAACAGTGAAGTGTGTACTGGCAGTGGGGTGTGCACTAAGAAGCTGACCCAAAAACAAAACAAAAACGAAACAAACTCGGAGAGTACCGTTGTAGTGTCTCTCTTGAAAGCTGCCGTATTTTTTATTTTATTTTTTACACACGCACGCACACCCCACACACTCACGCTAGTGGAATTTCACCCCCTATGGGTACTCGAACCCTTGACCGGGAGTTGAAACTCCTGAGAGTCTACCACCTGAGCAAGAATAAGGACCCAGCAAATGCTGCCGTATGCCTTGTAATGAAATCATCTTTGTTTCTAATTTTCTTTTTCTTTAAGCGTTATGGGAGAATGGTCCTCGTGGTCCATTGATTGGCTCCTCCATAAAAGGGCACATGTGAGACCAAAAACACAAAATGAGTATGCTGTCCATCAGCTAGATAGACGGCCCTCAGTGCAATGGCTAACAAACAAACATGCTCAACGGTCTAATTATTGAGAAGAATGCCCATTGATGGATGCTTTAGATTGTTCCATCAGTGTGAATTATCATCCATTGGATCATCTAACCATGCACCGATTTGGAACTCATATATCTATAGGCAACGCAATCGACACCACGAAACGTTGCCTTGGCTGTTGCCCTTTTTTTTCACATTTATATTCCAATGACCATACATCATGGGGCCATGATGTATGTGTTCTATCCACACCATCCATCCATTTTTCCAGCTCATTATAGCGCATGAACTCTAAAACGAGGCATATCCAAATCTCGGATGGACCACACCATAAGAAACAGTGGTGATTGAACGCCCACTAAAAACTTCTTGTGGCTACAGAAGTGTGTTTTCCTTCATCCACATTTATGTAACCTAATCAACAGTTTGGATGGAAAATAAACATTATAATGAGCCCTCGGAAGTTTTTAATGTTGGGTGTTCAATCACTACCGTTTCCTGTAGTGTGGTCCACCTGAGATTTAAATTTGC
Organism: Magnolia changhungtana; assembly: GCA_030180095.1. Classification (NCBI taxonomy): domain Eukaryota; kingdom Viridiplantae; phylum Streptophyta; class Magnoliopsida; order Magnoliales; family Magnoliaceae; genus Magnolia; species Magnolia changhungtana. The sequence goes on from JASAUF010000667.1 coordinate 5,331,403, forward strand.
CTCCTTTTGTTAGAAAATACCCTAAAATTAGCTGGAAAAATAGCTGGACGACGTTGATAAAATACATAAATCATGTTGAGCCAACAGAGCATTTACAGTTGCACACAGCACGGACGTTGGTGCTGTGTGCTACACCACATAATCCGAGTCCTTCAAAGTGCAGAATTTTGACCGCAAAGGTTCTAGAGGTGTTCTCAGATTGCCACTCCCTATTAATGAACGGTGGAAGATATGTGTCCACCGAGCACCGATTCTCGGTGCGCATCAGACACACACAATCTTTCTCCATTTTTTTTTTTTCACAGCATGACCGCATCGCGAAAAGACCAATGTTCCATGCGATAACGTGCGCAACCTATAGAAGGACCCTTCAAAAAGCTTACACGTGTACTAGATCCAGACCTACATGAAGTGGGGCCCTAGGGGAACATAGCAATGTGTACATGTGCAAGATACAAGCTGGACATCATGCGGATATCCAATGCTCTTAGAGCACTATAAGTTATTGGGCTCCTAGTTCCATTGGATCATTTGGACACCGCAGTTACATAGATCTGAACCATCCATCATATGTAGAACATTATTCATGAGCTACATGTGAAAATCAGATTCAACAGATGATCCCATCCATCCTTTACTTTGGCCTTAATTTTCATGGCCAATCTTTTTCTACGCCATGGATGTGATGATTATTAGGATTGCCTGGCGAAAGCAATCCACGGTGGGCCTTAACAAATACATAGATCTAATAAACGATCTTGACCATCAATATTAAATGCTATCGATTAGATGGTTAAGATTGTTATATCTGCAGATGTTTGTATGGTCGCCCATGAAATGACCATTGAACCCAATGAACAACCTAGATCAATGGATTGGACTAAGTGTCCCATTGCAACTAGAAGCGCTATTAACTTATGGTAGTCTAAGAGCGTTGGAGCATATTTCTATTCTATGATAGTCCTTTACGCCCTTTTAAAACGGTATTGAAGTTGGAACTGGTTAACTGCCCCACCAAGGAACTTCCGTCCCTAACAACTCCAACAACCGTATATGTAATAATAAATTAAAAAACGCCATTCTACACGCAAACGAAATCCAAATTGAATTGTGTGGTGGACTCACCCGAATGTGGGTGAAAACAGGCCCGCCCCAGCTCAACCAACACATCTGACTAAAGGCCCCAAAGAAGCCCATGCTGGCGTTTGCATGGTGAGGCTGACCTATACCGGTCCATAGGATAGTGGGCCAAGATGGGTCGGATACCGGGCGTCCATAGGATAGTGGGTCAAGATGGACCTTGATCAACGTTTGTAGAACAAGATTATTCTCCAATACAGTGTGTGGGGCCCACTTTTTATGCAAAGCCTATATCTTCGATATTCCATTTTTATTAAGAAGCATGTTATCTCTCCTTAGATCTCTCACCAATTTTCCCTCCATCAGTATCCTTCTGTAAAATCAAAATAGTCATGGTCTTCTTTCATTAATTCAAGTTCTTTAAGTGAAAGAAAGGAAAAGAAATGGTAGTGTTAGTTATGGAGTTAGGTTATCTACTTATAAACAAGTCCCACATAAATAAAACGAACCCCAAACAGCATCCATTCATCCTCTCTATCAATCTCTCACCAAATGGGTAAGCTCCTTCTCTCTTTCCTCATTGGCCTGGGCCTTGTGCTAACGTGCACTGCTACGGTGTACACCGTCGGCGATACGGCTGGTTGGGAGATAAGCACGGACTTTGATTCATGGGCCGCGGGCAAGAATTTTGAAGTTGGCGATGTTCTTTGTAAGTAATCCTTCTAATCATCTCTTGGTGAAATTATCTTATTTCATTTTTAGATTGTTGCATTTGAGCCAAATTGGAAATGGATGCATGCAAATCAATCCCATATTCCAGCTTACATGTGATATGCATTTGATCAATCCAGATCGTATGGTGGGCTCAGAACAGGCCTTTGGGTTGAGTCTCGCAGCCGGTGACATAGACCTTGGCCTGAGTGTTAAATACAAACCGAGCCCAGTTCCTTCGCCCAAAGGCTGATCTGGGCTTGGACTTTGGTTCTTAGCTAGTCTATTGTAGCTGAACATGCTTCAGCTCGGCTCAGTTTGAAAACAAGAGGTCCCATGTGGTATTCCAAAGATCAATGGGCTCTGTGGGCCTGAAAGAAAGACCCAATTCTGGCCAGTGGGAGATGTGAACAGGCCTCTATTTCGGCTTGACCCAGACTCGAAAAAAATAAATGTTAATAAGCCTTGTCCAATCCCATTTATTTTTCTAGCCCATGAAAGGCCTGTGCTGAACCCACATGATCACAAGGCTAGCCCCTGGTAAGCTTGGCCTAGGAAATTGACAGCGGAGCCGTTTTACAATAAGGGTGCAACTTGGGAGGGTTGGGTCAGGTTGAGGTTCAAGCCAAACCCAGTTTAAATTGCTAATTCCAAGTTTCCAACTCAGACTACCTTAACTTGAGAAACTGACGAAAATGGCTTTCATCCAATGCAGTGTTCCAATATTCATCCTTGCACAGCGTGGATGTGGTGACTAAAGACAAATACGACAATTGCAATGCCACCGGTGCACTACAGAGCAACAGTGGTGGAAACACGTCCATTCCACTAAGGACAGCTGGCAACAAGTACTTCATCTGTGGGACCGTTTCCCACTGTTTGGGTGGGATGAAACTACAAGTGAGTGTGAATGCAGGAGCCCAGGAAACAAGCCCAGCTGGTGCACCCTTGCCTCCAAAGTCAGTTCCAGCCCCTTCTACGGACATCAACAAAGCCTTGCCTACTACCCCTTCTCTTGGATTTTCGTATAGTGCAAGGGACTCTCTACTTTTTGCTTGGTCTTGTATCTTTGGGACCCTTTTATGGACGGTGATTATTTGAGTATGGTAATACTTAAGGGGCCCAGTATTTGCACCCACCCTTTTTGGTAGATACACCTTTTCATCGAAAATAGTAGAAAAAGGGGTCTATAAATCAAACTTGGTGGGTGTACATGTCATTTTCCAATGTATGAGTATGAATATTGTTTTCCTTTGTTATAAAATATCATCGATTTTTCTTCCACATCACCATCGGACTGTTCATCAGGATCGTTTCCGCCTCTGATCGAGCTTTCTTTAGTCCATCTTTACCATGAAAGTGTCTGCGACCCGATCTACATCACAAGCCATCCAGCTAGTGGAAAACAGAAATGGTTGGCTTGAATTGTTCTCAGAATATAGGTCCCATATATAATGTGTGTTTGGGACCATCCGCTTACTGTGATTTTTAGCGAAATATCAGAAGAACAGAGGATAGACCTAATGAATGGCTTTGAAATTAATCACTCACCTTGTGAAACAAGGCACACGTGTGTGAGATCCAAGCCGTTCAGACGATCACAACAATGTAGATTCCAAATCTAAAAACCAGACCTATATGATTATAAGGTAGTACGTACCTGTCCCAAATAAATGAACATTTAAGGAAATTAACCAACGGTTCAAATCCTGTTTATAAGTGTGGCCCACCTAACGATTTTATGCTTGTGGGTTTTAGATGATGAGCCACTCAGATCTTACACGCTTTGACTCACTTCCATGTGTGAATCAAGTGCAAGTGCATTCAGTGTGAATACGTGCAGGTGCAATTAGGATATCTGGTGGGAGAGATTTCTTGGGTACTTGTTACTAGCGTTCGCTCATACCTTAAACATTGGGATTTTTTGTGAAATGACGTCGTTTTGTTTCTGGCATTTGAGTTTATTTGTATGCACTTGCAACTCAATTATCACAAGTAAAGGACGCATATCTCCTGCCGTGGGGCTCATAGATTTAGTGAAAGAACTAGAAATCTTACCATATCTCCTGCCGTGACCAATGATATGAAACGTCTAGTATTCCACTTCTTCCTATCTTTTTCAAATGCATGACTTTACATTAGATCAAGTGCAATTCCATCCCACCTGGGGATTAGGTAGTGTTGATGCAGACATCTGGTTAGCCCTTTATAGACCCATAAACCTGTACAAAGAACAAACAAGGAAGACCCTGACTAAGAGCATGAACCCTCCGATGACTAAGCCAAGAAATAGATCTGGGTCTAATTGAGTATTGAAGTTTTAGAGCTAAAAATTGTGTGTACCTTCCATCCTTAGGGGTGTCCTTATTTATAGGCAAGGAGAGGTGGTGGCATGAGGGAGATATATATTCTTATTTGGTATGGATGAATTATAGTAGGATTCAAACCCTGGATTAGTAGGAAGATGTTCCAAGATTCTTGGCGAAAATCTCAGGATCCCAAGTGTGTCGTGAGTATCTTCCGATATCTTAGGAGAGGACCTTGGGCTGATTTCCTTTGGATGAGGCCTAATAACCAGGAACCATCAAAAATGTGCAATGAGAGGCCAAGGTAGCCTAGGCCAACCTGACCTGAGAGTGGTATGCCACTTTGAGCTATGCTGACTTGAGTCATGCCAACCCAAGACATGTCGACCTACTCACTTTGAGTTATGCTGACTTGAATCATGCCTGCCTGGGTCCTGCCGACCTAGGACGTGCGGACTTACTTAATTGAACAAGGGAACGAGAGTTCTGACAAACTCTAGAGATCTTAGAATCGTCAAAGAAGGTGCTCTTGCGAGCACGTTCTTCAATCACGGACCGAATAAGGAGCAGGCCTTTATGGGGACTGAGCTTCTTGCCATCACTTGTTTTGTCAAGAGTAGGTTTTGACCTGACCTTTCACCATAGGCTGATCCATTTTATCCCATAACAGGTAGTATTGATCAATTTCATTTGTTGGGATGTTAATTCCATCTTGTGCTTGGAATCAAGGGGAATGATTGGTTTAATTTAGGCATTTGAAATTCCAATACCATTAGGAGACGCAGCAAAATTTCCAATAGATTTCAAATTTCATTAATATGAGGCCCCCACATTAATGCATGTGTTTTATCTACACCGTCTATTCGTTAGTTAAAATACCATGATATTTGCAGACATATAATCATCATATAATAATGGTATTAATTCCATCTAATGCAATGCATCTTTCCCATATACCATCCTTTTAACAGCTTTAACTAAGTAGAGTGGTTTTTTCACATGGTATGAGTGAGGAAGATATCGTGTTCGAATCCCTAGAGGAATATGTCTTGATTATGCACTTTAGGGGAGTACATTTAAGCTTAAAAAGGTTAATACAAAGCTTTATATGGATATGAGGGCCCATCTATTTTTCGGCCATTGGATGGTACGTGTGATCAATCTGGCTGTTCCCTAGTAATGGTCTATACTTTGAACATTCCATGGTCTCAGGATAGTTCATATCACCCGAGACATTTAATTTGCATGCAGTCACTGCAAGCAGAGAGTTTGCTATCAAATGGTTCTCTGTAGGGCCCACTATAATTTATGTGCCTTATCCATTCCCTCCATCCATTTTAAGTCATTGTTTTAGAACAGGACCTAGTAATGAGGTAGATCCAAATCTTAGAGGAACCACGCCACTTGAAAACAGTGGAAATTAAACGACCACCATTAAAAACTTCTTAGGGCACACTGTAATGTTTATTTTCCATCCAACCTATTGATTACGCCACACAGACTTGGATGAAGGGAAAATACAAATATCAGCATGATCCAAAACTTCTGTGGTCCTCAGTACGTTTTTAATTGTAGGCATTCAATCACCACTGTTTCCTGTGGTGTGGTCCACCTGAGATTTGGATGTTCCTCATCTTTGGGCTCGTGCACTAAAATAAGTTGGAATAATGGAATAAGTTGGAATAATGGATGGACAGCATGGATAAAAACACATATATCAGTGTCAGTTTACAATCACCATCCGGTCAGTGGACATGTTCCGAGTACGCGCTACCCCCAGTGAATAGTCAAAATCAGAGGCACATGTGCCATCCAACGGTTGGATTAAAGCGCAAATGGTAGCTACGAGGCAAGGTTCTCATTCTATGAAAACCAGTCCCGGATTCTATCAAAACCAGCCCACAAGTTGAAGCTGAAACGACATTTACAAAGGGAGACATTTTAAAGCAGCTGACGGACTTCAAAAAAACAAGGAAAACGGTTTCAACTCTTCGTCAGCAGCTTTACACATGTCATCCCCTTCACCACCTTGTATGCAAAATACACCCCCAAAACACAAGATGTCAATCGTCTACAAAAGTCCTCCCTTTTTTCATCCATATTCGGTGTAACTAGTTAACTAATGTGGGACAACTACACTTGTGGAAGTTCACCCCCTTTTTCTATTTGGTGGTGAATCCCACATGTACGGCTGCCTAACCCATCTAAATTATAGTGGACGGAGAATAGCTCAAATTAGTACACTGATACAACCATCCCATTGGCTCCAAATCAACGGTTAAAAGTGAAGTAGTCTATGGTCCAAATTCAACTCCGAATCCCATTGCCTCCATCCACATCAAACTTCCATGCCCGGAGGTTGTGTACTATACACGTGGCACATGTGTATGATGATCCTAACCATCCATCCATCCTGAGAACTGCCTACCTCGACCCATGACCAAAGATTATTATTATTATTTTATTTTATTTTAGCCTATTTGTGTTCATTTGTATGCCATCAATTAAAAAACGGGATCATCCAAACATTTTAGTTTTGGTACAGGTTTCAATCTCATCCCATACATTCCCCTCATGCAGAGACAACATGGAGGTGCAAAAACGGTGGTGAACAATTAACGTCTAGAACCCAATATTCTTAGGTCACATATGACATGCTTCCCCATTCCTACAAATTCCCAAATACCAAAGTTCCTAAATAAAACCCTTGTAATATTCCTTAATATCAAGCCCACATTGTAACTGTCTTACAATTAATATGCCAAAAGAAAGAGAAGTCCAGGTGGCCCATTTCCCTACCTTATAAACAGCCTACTTTGGCCAAACCCAACGTATCCAATCACCTGGAAAAGCATCCAAACACTTGAAGGATGGAAGGAGAGAATGGTCACTCGGCCTCTTTCATTAGTGCCATGAGTCTCAAAGACACCGGCATGTCACATATCCCAACTTGTTACATTGTTCCCCAATCACAACGCTCCACTCCTAACCTTAACCTACACCTCACCAACACCCTGCCCATTGTAGATTTGGTCTCTTTACACCACAAGTCTCAAAGGCCCAAAGTCATCGATGAGATCCGTGCCGCTTGTAGGAAGATGGGCTTCTTCCAGGTAATCATTTTGTGCAGAGGTACTAAGTGGGCCATTTTTGGGTACCACCCAATATGCTAACATGCACCTCAGAGTTACACTTCTTTAATGTGAACTTTATTGCTTTTGTTGTTTTTGTCCATGGAGACATGTGCATCTTTTCTACTGGGGACGCGAATTGCATACTGACCTCACCCTCACATCACCCAGCTCCCTACTGGTTGCTGCTCTTTGGACCCCACCATGATTTATGTGTTTTATCCATGTCATCGATTCATTAGGGCATGAGCCCAAAAAATGAGGCAGATCCAAATCTCGGGTGAACCACACAACGAGAAAACATTGGTGATTGAATACCACCATTAAAAACTTCTGAGGGCACAAAAGTTTTGGATCAAGCTGATATTTTTGGTTTTCCTTCATTTAGGTATGAGTGACCTTGTCAACAAGTTGGATGGCAAATAAACATTACAGTGACGCCTAGGAGGTTTTTAATGGTGGCGTTCAATTACCAATGTTTTTCTATAGTGTGGTCCACCTGAGATTTGGATCTGCCTCATTTTTGGGTAAGCAAGCCATTGACTGCCCAATTTAACAATTTCCTCGTATCCCTTTCTTTACGACATGGTGACATGGTATCGTAAAAGTGGAAAGCGGGTAATATTAAAAATACATATTTTGAGCATACAACCCCAACATGTGACCCATAAATGTTGTAGCGCAGGAACAAAGAAATCCACGATTCATGTAATTGAAACTTTTTAGGGCTCTCTAATTGCAATTTTCTCAAGTTAAGAGAAGTTTCATTGCCGCTGTAATGCAGGTCATCAATCATGGAATTTCTCCTTTGTTAATGGAAGGTGCCTTGGATTCCGCATCCAATTTCTTCAACTTGCCGATCCACGAAAAGATGCAGCTAGTGTCAGACGATGTCACCAAGCCGGTGAGGTACGGCACGAGTCTCAACCACGTGAGAGAAGAAATCCATTGTTGGAGGGACTTCCTCAAGCACTACTCCCACCCACTCTCCAAATGGATCCATTCATGGCCCTCCAATCCGCCCCAATACAAGTAATTCCTACCATTCATCTTGTAATTTTTATTTATCTGCTGTCGTCGCTGCCAAAGGGTCAGATATCTACATTCACTCTTACTGACGCATGCACCCTTTTAGGATGGATGACTACTCATTATACTAATAAAAGATTGGTTTTTTTTTTTAGGGAGAAGATGGGAGCGTACGCCGAAGCAGTGCAAAATCTAGCAATTGAGCTAATGGAAGCGATTTTTGAGAGCCTAGGATTAAAGCCCAAGTACTTAAAAGAAGAGATGGAAGAAAGCATGCAAGTGATGGCTGTGAATTGCTACCCTGCATGTCCAGAGCCAGAGCTCACGCTCGGCATGCCACCACACTCGGATTACGGGTGCCTAACCATCTTACTGCAGAATTGCCAGGGGCTAGAGGTGATGGACAAGGAAGAGAAATGGATGCCGGTCCCGGCGATCGACGGTGCGCTGTTAGTCCATGTGGGGGACCACTTGGAGGTCATGAGCAATGGGAGATACAAGAGTGTGATACATAGGGCTGTTGTGAATTCGGAGAAGAGGAGGCTCTCCATAGCCAGCCTTCATAGCCTGGCCATAGATAAGAAGGTGGGCCCAGCAGCGGAGCTCGTGGATAAACAACACCCAATGGCTTACACTGAGAGTAGCTTCGGTGATTTCTTGAAATTCCTGTCCGCCAATGATGTGATGAAAGGAAGGAGATACATTGAAACGCTGAACATGGAGCAGAACAAAGACAATGGACGATGCTGATGCTGATGCTGCTTGATAAAATTAAAAAAAAAAAAAACTAAATACTAAAAAAAAAACCAGGGGGGGCCTTCTGTCTGTCTCTGTGGAGTTATTAAAATAAGATAATAAGTCCACCAGCCTATATACTATAGAGATGTTCGATAGTCAAAGTGGTCCCCACAGTCTATGTCGCTGGTGGGCCATGGGATCTTGTCCAAGGGCAGCCTCGCGATGCAAATGCAATAGTTCGACTGATGTCATTTTGTGTGGAACGTATCTGAGCCATGAAAAAGGTGGGCCATGCCAGAAAGATTACTTGGGTAGAAGACTGGATCGGCCCCTTCGTTAAGTTGGGAACATCTGTACATTTTATCATACAATCGGCAGTCTGTTGATTTCAATGGTTTTGGCCGGCCTGGTGAATGGACCATCCTGGCATTTGATGCAGGTGATCTTTGTGATAAGTCCCACCTTTTTCCATGGCTTGATATTCTACAAATTGAAACAATGGGAAAGAGTACAGGACTCGATTTTTACACATGGGTCGCATGATCTTGGATCTGTACCGTTCCTATGATAGGCTTCATCGTAGGTGGCCCATACACAAATCCCCATTATCGGAAGATCTAGCCATAAATTTCTTGCCTCTTTGGATTAATGGGAGACATTGCTGCTGCATGGAATCGCACGGGAGTGAAAGATACCACGTTTCAACACTGAGGTCTTGGTATCTATACCTAGTGGGGGTGGCTAACAGTGAAGTGTCAACTGACAGTGGGGGTGTACTAACAAGCTAACCAAAAAAAATAATCCTACGGGAGATTTACAAGTCAAGCGGCATCCAAAGTGGGGCCCATAATGTCAACGGTTTCAATCACTGATCAATGGAGCCCGCTTTTATCAACTGTAACTCATTATATTGCCCTCAATCATCGGGTTTTCAGTCTGCACAAGTAGGGCCTATCTTAATTTCAGCGATTGAGATTGTTGGTTTGCTGCGATTGATGGTGGATGTGACATGCTAAGCTTGTTAACACAAAATGAATTAATCCAGAAAGAGTGGCTACTTCTTTTTAATCATGGTTTTGTTTTTGTTGAACACCCGGAACATGCTATAACGTTGACATGACCTTAATATTTACTCGTCTTTTATCTTAAGATATCTTAAATTATAAGATTCTTTTAAAAACTAATAAACCTCAAGATAAGATCACCTACCTTAAAAGTCTGATGATCCGGCCGTGCTTTAATCTCTCTCTTGATCTACAGAGCTCTCTCTCTCCTCCTCTCTATTTTTGATTTGATTGTTTCCTTTGTTTTTCTCTCTCTCTCTCTTTTTTTTCTTTTTTTATAAAGGGGTGTGTAACGGAACGGAAGAGAGGAGATTATGGGACAGTTTCATTTAGTGGGAGGGTTCGGCGCCCATTACCGTACAAAAAGGAAGGAAGAATGGAGAAAATAGTTTAGTCGGCGTGCGGAAAATATAATTTTTATTTTTATATTATTATTATTATTTAAAAATATCGTAGGTCCTACTAACGATAATATAAATTTACTCTGTCCATCATCTCGGCCTGGCCAAGAAAAGATATAAGGCCAAAAATGAGGCTGATCCAAAACTCAGGTGGGCCACACACAAGCAGACAGTGGGGTTAGATCTTTGAAAAAAATAGGTTGTTACAATGCATGTCTGTCACATCATGCACACTGCCATGGGTGGATGTGGTGCACTTCTAGATTAATGCTAGACCCTGAACATGCATGGTGTCAGATATGGTACATATGGTGCATGTACATATTAACATTGGCACATGTGTTATATGTGGTGCATTTAAAAGTTGAATGTGGGCATGAGGTAATTGAATATGCACCTATGCATGTGTGGCTCACGGGCATTGTTGTGGGTAAAAATGGCTTGACCAATCATGAGGTTAGCTCGGACTTACAAGCGCATGTGCTTCTTGGCCGAAGAGTTCTTGAACAATCACCAACAAATCTTTTTGATGAAGGGTAGACACTTTGTACCTCTTAGTACACCACACACTTTTGGAACTTCGGCTAAGCTTATCTATTCAAGCTCCGACCAAGCTCATCTGTCCAAACTCTGACCAAGTTTATTTGTTTAAGCTCCGACCAAGCTCATCTGTCCAAGCTTCGACCGAGTTTATTTGTTGAAGCTCTGACCAAGCTTATATGCTCGATCAATCAAGGATTCAGCTCAGTTCGACCTTATCCTAATCGATTAAAGGATCCAGCCTAGGTCGGCCTTGACCATTCACTGCGTAATTTCAGGGCCAACTGCGTCAGGCCTTATCACTTGCATAAATCTCGCGTGACGGTTAAGAAATTATGCGAAGGTCACACCTAAGATTAAGAACCGACTCTCGTCTACCTACACTATAAATAGGAGGTCTATCTACATGAAAAGGTAAGCAGAATCTCTCACCCAAAAATTCTACTACCAGACCCAGATTCCTAGCCTGACTTTGGCATCAGGGGTCCCCTGCTCTAGTCAGGGTCTCATTTATCCTCTCTTTTTGCAGGTGTCTAAAGGTCCGGCAGCTCAGCGAGGGCAAATCAGATTTTTGCATCAATAGGCACTACTCTTTTATATATTTTATGGATGGGAAATGGTATATATGTGAGGTCAGCTTCATGAGAGCTCTGTGAAATCTACCATCATGTGTAATGGGCATCCACGTCGTGTATTTAGTAGGGCCCCTCTAGATTATGAGCTGTGCAAAAAATTAGCTCTATTTGAAACTTACATAAGTCATATCATTTGAAACCATGAAAAATCATGGGTAAAGCATCTAAAAGCACTTATAGAAGCTCACTTAAGTTTTGAAATGGCCTAAACTTTGATATGACTCCTTATTCAAGTGGGACATGTAATAGAGGAGTTGGATGTCTAAACCATATTTTACAGCCTCTATATACAATTAGAAAGGTTTCAATGGGAGAGCGTCCACTCTTAATTGTTGCTTGTGGTGTGGCCTACCTAAGTCATGAATTGACCTATTTTTAAGCCCATAGCTCACCAGGGAAGGGCACATCTGGTTGAAAGGATGAATGTTCATCACGAGTCACAATGGGCCCACATAGCCCGACCTCATGGAAAGCTGAGGCAACCTCGTAGTATCTTTCCCTTGATGGAAAATGGGATAAACTTAGTTTTGCATATGGATTGTCTAATCATTACATGATACACTGTTTCAGATAATGATGCCTTTGATTTGTTTGCTAACAAATCATGAACATGAATAAGGCTGTACAATTTTTATTTTATTTTTTAAAAAAAAAAGTTAATAACCAAACAATTCCTTAAAAATTACATACATGACACTATTAATTTAAATTAAACTGTCTAAATTATAAATCTTGTTTAAATGTTTCATGAACCAAAGATTGAGCATGTTTGATTCTTAGATTTGTAAACATTTAATGGACAGTTAAAATGTAAAATATCTGCTGTTCTTATTTCAACAAGCATCCCAAATAAGAGGTTAGGATTGTCCAACCAATCTGATTTTAGGACTTATGATTATTTACATTGGGTTCCACTATTTAGCTGGTTTAATTGGAACTAATGCATGCCATATCTACAATTTCTGAGTGCCCGCGTATCGAGTGCCACGCAAAACCGGTATAAAATGGCTCCCCTGTTTTTATTGTGTCGTATAGCGGTATAGCGGAACCATGAGCTTTCGCTTTCATAGTCACGCGTGCCTCTTTGATATCTGAGGTGGCCCACCTACGATCAATCATGCTGTCCATATGCTTCACCCCCCACTAAACTATTCTACTCTTTTAGCCTTTCCCACATACGAAAACCAAAAGCCACCCTGACATTTCCAAAAGCAAAACCGCACCATCCGCCAGAAATCCTTTCTAGCTTCTTCCACGTGATTCCAACTTCCAGCTAGCACCTAACCTTCCCTCGTCCCTTCATTCTCAGTTTCGGAAGCGGATGGCTGGTGTACCCCACACCAGCTATATAGCTGCAGTAGTTACGTGTCGTGCGAGGACGAGCACCGACGCTCCTCGAGCTCCGAGTTGTACGAACGGTTCAAAGGAGATCAAAATTACATGGCACCCACAGTAATGTACTTATTATATCTACACGGTTCATCTATTTTTAGAGATCATATTAGAGCATTATCCAAAAAATGAATCATATCCAAAGATCATCTGGACCACACCACAAATAGCAGCGGAGATAATGATTTTCACCGTTAAAAAATTCGTATGGCCACCGTAACGTTTACTTTCCATCCAATCTATTCGTAAGGTCACAAGGACCTGAATAAAGAGGAAAAACAAATTTCATAAAGGATTTCAATAGTAGACGTTCAATCCTCCACTGCTTTTTAAAGTGTGGTCCGCTTGATAGTTATATCTGTCTTATTTTTCATCTCAAGCCTTAAGCCGAGCTCATCAAATGAACATGGACGGTTTGAATATAACATCTGACAGAACTGTTGACATTAATGCAGCAAGTATATAGCTGGTGTGAGGTACCCCAACCAATCCGCTTCCATTAGTTTCTCACATGCACGGACTCGAGTTAGAAATAATTACTAAATTAGACCCTGTTTTTTAGGGTAATTATTTTCTCACTGGTAGGATTCTTCGGCGACGGAAGACGATTTTTAAGATACGGATGGACAAAATTACCCCTTGAGCCCTTAAATTTAGATAAGAAACATGTAAAAAAGGAGGGTTATTTTCGTCCGAAACAGGTTATCTATGTTTGTGGTCTGTCGAGGCTGAAAAGGTAAGTAAAAGGTGGTTCTACATGCGGTGTATGAGGTTCTCTATAAGGTTTTCATGCCATCCAATACGTCCATCATGCGAGCAAACCTTCGTGTATTCAGTCTTACACAAAATCAAGCCGGTCTAAAACTCAGGTGAACGACACCATGTGAATTCATGCCTAAAACTGCTAAAATAGCATGGTGTGTCCCACATGAGTTTTTGTATTCTTGATTTTTGTATTTTCTATTCATCCCAGTGGGGCACATCTTATGAATCCAGTGGATGGACTAGAAAAATTACATATTACAAATTAAGAAATTGAATAGCGCACCTTATCGACAGATTGGATAGGGCCTTACATTACGGTGGCCCCCGTTTTAGTATAAGCTTCTTCTAGAAGCGTTGTAGAAGAAACGGCTTCAATCAGTAACATGGTGTGCCATAAAGACGTTACAAGGCTGTAAAGGCGATTAGGTAAAGGTAATGGTAGCAACTGTTATGTGTTATAAGTCGAAAAAGTCGTAACGGCCGTTCTAGTATAGTTACAGCCCTCGTAGTGCCTGTTACATTCCGGATCCGTTAGATCAAGTGGGCCTGTTTGAGCTCAACTTTTTTGAGTTGTAAGTATCTACATGCGGTGTGTTGTGTAATCCTGTTTGGATGTAAGTTCTAAGTAACTTTGTTTTTGTGTTTGGATCCAGTAACGTGTTATAAGTAATAAGGATAACCTTAGATAGAGTTTGAAATAAAGAATCGTTGAAAAACACAAAATCATTTTATTAAGCCATATAAATGAATAGTTTAGCCGATTCTCAGGTGAACAACGGGTGGACCATAAAAGTGGGCCCATGTTTTCAAAATCAGCCTGAACAAAAAAACTGCTAAAATAGGATGTATAACACATCATCAAGGTGGGCCCTATGGTATACTTTTATTGTATGAGTAAACTCTTAAATCATTTAGGTATAAATGTTGCGGCTTATTCAATCCATCCATGTGATGTAAATCTTATGAAATCCAGTGGACTTTTAATTTGATCCAAAACTTTGGTGGGCCATGAAAAAACTTATAGTTTCCTCCCTTGATTTGCATATCTCTTTTCAAAGTTTTAGGTTAGGTTGAAAATCGGTAGGGTTTCACCTTATCATCACATGGACAGATTGGATAGAGTCCCATGACATGACATATGTATAAAGTTACACACATGCGCAGGTATGCCCCGCATTTTACACATTAGCAACACCTAAACCACTTCGTTTTTTAAGCACAAAAAAAAAAAAAAAAAAAAAAAAAGGGTTGCGATGAAAACCCTACCGTTTTGGGGAGGAGAGAGGGAAGCGGTAGTTGCAGAGAGAGATCAGCAGAGAGAGATGGCAGATAGGGAGAGATGCGAGGGAGAGAGAGAGAGAGAGAGAGAGAGAGAGAGAGAGAGAGAGATTGCAGAGAGGGAAGAAAGAGCGATTAGGCTTAAAAATCCGGTAATGGTTTTCTCCCTCTCCCCTCGTTTTAAAAATCCGACCCTCGGAAGGTAGGTATGCTTCTTCAATCGCAGGTGCGATTCTTCCCCAACGTTTTGCATTTCAAAATTTTCAACCGTTACCTGTAACTTAGTTACAGGTAACTTGAAAAACGACTCTTTCTCCTGTAAGATTTTCGGCCCTTTTCCCGATAAAGGCTAGGTTAATGGACTTTCCTCCCCAAAGATGCAAGTAACTTACTTACATTTTAGAGAAGTTACAGGCATCCAAACGACCCCTTTCGAATTTTTTTCAATGGAAGTTAAAGAGAGAACGAGAGAGGAACAGCCGCTACGGCCATAATGGCCGTTAAGCCCACATCATAAAGATAACAAATGGTGGCTATGGCCACTGTTACTGCTACGGAATACCTTGATCATCAAAGCAATTAGCAAACAAAACGATACACCACAAACACTAGTGAATTTTTATTCGTCAAAGTCAAAATGTTACAAGGGAGCAGTAACATCCCATTCGTCCAATATCCAACCCACAAAATAACGCTCCAAACACTAGAAGAAAGATCGAAATGAAATGAATACATAAATGTCCATTGTTTCACATGAGTGCAGCTGCAACCCATCCAAACAATGCTAGCAATGCCACATTAGCTCCCGTCCTTAACGCACCTGAACCGTTGGGGCCGGGTGTGGACGCCATCGGCGGCGAACCAGAGGGTGACATTGGCATGGTCATCGGCGAAGCCATGTTGTCAGATGGTGTCACCGCCGGAGGCGTCGATATTGAAGTAGATGGCATAGGCACGGATGCAGAAGTTGGGGAAGGCGGTGAGGCTATGGAAGTCGACGGTGAGACCATTGGCGGGGTCATGGATACTGGGGGAGTTGCAACAGGAGGAGAAGCCGTCGGAGGAGGTGACATGGTGGTCGGCGGCATTGTTGCGGTTGTGGGTGGCATTGCGGTGGAAGTGGGCGCTGAGCCCGGCGCCTGTGCCATGCATGTTGCCATGAGAGAGATACACACGCTTAGAGCAAGAGTGACACGTGTGGAGGCCATGTCTCTTTGGCTAAAGGGATAAGAGATGGAGAGAAATGTATGTTTGGAAATAGGAGATAAGAGAATGATGATATATAGATTGAAAGGGAAAGAATAGGAGTGATGAATAGGCGACACCATACAAGCGGTTTGTTTGCCCAAGGTTCTGTTGGGAATTGTTGGCATTCACATCACTTATCTGGACCATCCATTAGGTCACACCGCACTTCTTCCGCTGAGATGCAAAACATCTCAGCAATTGGACGGTCCTAAACATAGATGGCTAGACCTACCTTCTATGAACTATGATCTTGTCCGTCCGTTTTCGCATGCACCTGTCAGGACAGTTTAATTAGATCATGTGATTAGTATGATTTTTTTTTTTTCAAAGAAGCTTTTGATTAGTAGACTGGACATAGTGAACGGTCCAGAGAGCTGATTTGGATGCCAATGACTCCAAATGCATCCACGTACGCACGGGAAGGTTCTCATCCACTCAGCCCATTAAATCAGTACTCGTTTAGTATTGCTCCACCAGGGAGAGTGTACAATTTATACAGGTTTTTAGTTTATGAAAGTGGTTCCATGGTCCAGTGATCCAAACCAGAAGACCGTAGCCTTAGGAGTCTTTGGTCTTTCTTGTTTGAATGTAGACCTGACGCAGGGACGAACATGATGAGGTCGATTACAGTCTCCCTCAAAAATAACTACTCCGAATCCAGGAGAAAAAAAAAACAAAAATAGAAATAAATTCTATAACATTCATAATTTGATTGTTTGATGAAATCAACAAGTCTACAACCCTTTAAATACGGATACCAAGCATTAAAAGAAATTTCAGAATTAAACAACAACTAATAGTCTCTAAAATTCATAACTTACGTAAATTTACTTTTTATAGTAAGTGTTCTATATAACTTAACCACGTTATTCTTCTAATTATTCTAAACACTTTTTAAGTTAGACAAAACTCCTAAAGCCCGAAGAGTTATAATCAAACTAAAACTTATTAAAATAGTAAAAACGGAAATAAACATGGAATTCAACCGTCGATAGGATGAAATCTTGCAAATTCGGCTTGGGCTAAAGTTGCTCGTCCTACCCCAAAATCATATATGGTATGTAAAGTAAGTCATTCCGGTTTGTGAGATCTGTCTATTTTAAGGTTCTGACAGTCTTGATGACTGCCGCCTCCCATTGGGCCTTCTCAGTCCGTCTTGGACATGAAAGTGTCCGCAACCCACTCTACGTCAGTCTCATTCACTTCAAAAGAACTCAACCTCAAGTTCTTGTGCTGCTTCGGTTCCTGATACTCGATCAGGTGTGTCGTAACAATACCCAGATCAAAAGTTATGATCAATTCACAATCCACCTTTTAGTCCAACCATGCTATGAATATATCTTTGACACGTTTTATATCAGGACTGCTGATTTTGTTTGTCCTCAAACTAATGTGTTAGGATTAATCCTTAGGTAGGTCATCCACGCTGCGGATAATCATATCTATTGTTTGGATTATTGAAACATGGCCCACCTACAAACTCAAAATCTAGGCAAATTGTCATGTTTTCGGGTCTGAACAGTGAATGGTGTCCTTATGCATTAAAATATGATTAATGTCGAGATGACCCTTTATATACAAAAGGGTGCCACGTTTAGGTCATCCAGACATTTGATCTTGTGGTCCTTAGTGCGGATGTGGGATTACTAAACATACCATTGATCAGTGGCTAAAGCAACAGTCCAAAAGAAGGCCAAAGATTAATCGCCAGAATCTTCCAATCTTGAACAGGATTGGCTATTTTCATTTGCATTGGGTCCCATGTTGGTCAACAGTGAAACCTGCTTCCAACTTACATGGCTATAAAAATTAAAATAAAATAAAAAAAGAAGAAGAAGAAGAACTGAAATAGGTTTAACAGGTTGCTATTCACGTCCGAATGCATCAGGACCCAACGATTACTGTGGTATAAATACGCAGCATTTAAAAGTAGGAATGAGAAATCTATTCACGCACATGTGCCAATATAACACACTTGCCAATTATGCTACAACAGAATGTAACTCCATGGAGTACCCAAAATTGTAGCTCGCAGGAGGCGCACAATGGGCCACCCTTTTGATTGGGACCGTTCATCTGAGATACAGGTGGATGATCTAGATGATTTTGTGGACCCCACTGTTACCCACACACAGATTGATAGAAAGGCAGGTGCCTGAGCCTCACATTAATTGAAAGAGTGAAAACCCAGGTGGGGGGATCAGTGAAATTTTTGCACCATGGGATACCTGTGACATGGTAGGAGTTTATCAAACAAGTCAAACTAGCATCAGACTCATGGGTGGGATTTCAAATTCAACGGACACATGTAGCTCACTTGATAAGTGGACCAAACTCATTTTTGGTACATCGATCGCATGCTCCCAGTGCCTGTTGAGGGATTCAGACCTCTGGGAGCAGTCATACAAAAAAGTTTCACTCTCTCAAAACCTTCAGGAAACGTTGACAGTGATTCTGCACATTACTTGGGACTGTTTGGATATTTTACACGTTTCCCATTTATCACGTATGTCAAAATCAAGTACTCCTTGATGTGCTGAGAAAATGAAAGTGAGATACAATCTCTCTCCTTGTAGACAATCGTTAAGTTGTCCATAGGTTCTCTAAAGATTTGACAATGAGCCAAGCCCAGGTTGATCCTCGCCCAAGCCCAAACCCAAATTCCTTAACCCATTGCCCTAGTCTTATAGTGCTGGAAATGCCTTAGCCCTGGCCCTAGTCCTATAGCACTACCTAGACATGAAAAAGAGTGAAATGATAAGTTGTTTGAAACGTCCTATCTAATAATTATTTGTGTGGATTTGCCCTAGCCTTATAGTCCACTTGATGATTGGATCAGGGTAATGGGCGAGGCCAAGCTGGGCTGAGCCATTAATCATTAACCCAGCCTGGGCTCACCTTTGCCATCCCTGCGTTGACCGATGTAGATACACCTATGTTAATCCCCAACAAAAACGTCATCATATCTAATCATACAACTCTCACTATTTTTAAGAAGGAAATGATAAGAGGATGGCCCAAATCCATGTATGTTGCAGTCCTCATAAGGCTGTCAATGGTCTAGGCCTAAACCCAGCAAAATCAAAATTTTGAATAGGGCCAGTCTGAAGACCCAGCCCCACCAGCTCAACACCCAAGATGGGCCGGGCCCATTGCAGGCCTAACACTCCACGGTTGTCGTTTGGTCTATCAGTTGGCTGGGCTCGGTCTGGGCAAAATCACTTTTGAGTATGCCGGGCTCGATCAGTTCAAAATCCAGGTGGAAGGCAACCTCAGATCCAGCCCGTTGACAGCCCTAGTTGTTGGTGTCATTTTACTCTTTAGGAAGAGGATGTCTGATTATCATAGACAGCCTGAGAGCCCGTACACAACCACACGCAGGCTAATGTGTCACAATGTCTCACATGTTCCCAGTGCCTGTTGAGGGATTCAGACCTCTGGGAGCAGTCATACAAAAAAGTTTTGATGGGGTTTTTTTTGCCCCGTGCTCGACCAGTCGTGAGCCCTGCTCGACCGGTCGAGGGCTGGTACGACCAGTCGTGGGAGTCGAGTCGTAGCTCAACTCAAAGTCCAGCGAGTTCGGACTATTTTTCTCCGGGGTTCTCGACCGGTCGTAGGTGACCCTAACGGCTTAATATCCCGTAAAAGGTCTATCTACGACCGGTCGTAGGAGGCTAAGACCAATCTGGAATTCGTCAAGGACAAGTCGTAGGTCCACGATGATTTGTTCGCGATTTTGCGCGAAATCTCATGATTTGAATCCTTTCGCATCTAGGATGCGGACAAAGGAGTTTCCCAAAACTATAAAAGGGGTTGCCAGGGTTTTTTCTAGGTATCACAAAATAGCAAGGGTTTCCCTAAAGCTTTGCAAGGGATTTGCTAAAGGGTTTAGGGCTATCAAAGGTGAGAGAGGGAGAAAGAGAGAGAGGAAGTTTATAGAAGGAGAGGTTACTGCTCGTGGAGGTTCTCTACTTTGCAATCTACATTTCGGGACCTTCTATGTCCTCGTGTCGGTTAGGGAGGAACGAGATCTCTCCATTTTCTCTATTTCTCTTATTGTTTATCCACTCTCGCGTGAGTGAAGAAGATTGTAACGTTCTACTTCATAGTGGATTGTTGATCTACGGGACGAGGTCCCGTGGTTTTTACCTCTTTGAGGGTTTTCCACGTAAAAATCTCTTATGTGGTGTGTGATTGATGCTTTGATTTATTTCATTGCTTTATCCATAATTTTGGTTTGTTTCGGGAGGCTAGATCTAAGGTTTGTGGAAGGCATCCCAACAAAGTGGTATCGAGCTAAGTTCATTGAACGGGTAGGATCGGTTTGAATTATGGAAGGTGGCTCAAGGATGATCGCCTCAATGGTTCTAACTGGACCATATGGAAGGCTAAGATGGAGGACTTGCTTATCGGTGCAAGGACTCTATATTCTCCAATCTCGGGCATATCAAGCCAAAATTCAAGGATATGGTGATGATGATTGGAAGAAGATGGACCGAAAGGCGGTGGGGTTTATTAAACAATGGTTGGATGATTCTGTGTTCCACCATGTGTCTACGAGGGATGGCCTCCTCACCGAAAGCCTATGGCTAAAATTACAAGGGTTTGATGAGAGGAAGACAACGTAGGTAATAAGATATTTACGATAAGGCGACTTCCAATCTCAAGTTCAAGGATGGTGGTTCACGTCGGGTCGAGCATATGAATGAGGTCAAGCAATATAGTGAACCAACTCACCTCTATGAAGATGGTCTGGATGATGAATTGCGAGGCTTTATTATTGCTTAGTTCATTGCACGACGGTTGGGAGACATTGGTGGTGTCTCTAAGTAACTCCGCGCCCCGGACGGAAAGATATCCATGGAACAGATAACCAGTTGTCTCTTCAATGAGGAGACAAGGAGGAAGTCTCGTGGGTCTACACAAGAAGAGGCTCTTGTGACACGAGAATGGGGGGAGATGAAAGAACGAGGAAGGGCGGGAAGGCCCGAGATAAATCAAGAGGCAAGTCGAGTAATAGAAAAGGGGTTGAATGGAATTGTGGCAAGAAGGGTCACTTCTGACATGAATGTCGTGGTAAGAAGAACGACAAGAAAGGAAAAGGGAAGGAAGATGAATCTGATTCCACTGCAGTCGCTTCAGATGGCGACATGGTAGTTATTCTTTCTACAGATCACGATGTATGTCTCACGGCTACGAGTCGATGGGCACCGACTGGGTGATAGACTCGGGAGCTTCTTTTCATGCGACTCCACACGGGGACTCCTTCACAAGCTACAAGTCGGTGACTATAGGGGCTGTGAAGATGGAAAATTACCTCGGACCCAGATAGCGTATCAAAGATCGTGGGAGTCGGTGATATTTGTGTGAAGACCGATGTGGCCGCACATTGGTTCTCGGGGATGTGAGGCATATCCCGGACCTTCGCCTCAACTTGATGTCGACGGGAGGAGAAATTTGGATGATGATAGCCCCTATGAAAGTCGGTTTCTTGTCGGTGGGCGATGGAAGCTCATCAAGGGTTCATTGATCGTGGCTAGAGGAAAGAAGTGTTGCACTCTGTACAAGGCAAGTGTCGGTATGTGCAAGGGTGGATTGAACGCGACAGCCAGAAGATTCGGCTATTGACATGTGGCACGGATGCGCCCAGGCCACATGAGTGAAAAAGGGCTTCAATCCTCTACTAGCGAAGAAGCGGATTCCTTTTCAGACGTGAATGTATGCCTCTCAAAACCCTGTCTTGATTGTTTATCGGGGGAAACAAAGATAGAGTTTCATTCATTAAAAGCGCTTCTCATGTTAATAAAGTGCATGCATTAGATTTGGTTTATTCGATGTTTGTGGTCCTATGAGGACAAAAACCTTGGGTGGGGCATTGTATTTTGTTACTTTTATAGATGATGCATCTAGGAGGGTTTGGGTTTATGCTTTGAAATCCAAGGACGAGGTCTTTGGTGTGTTTAAATTGTTTCATGTTATGGTCGAGAGAGAGACGGGTAGACCATTGAAGTGCATCCGCACCGACAATGGTGGTGAATACATTGGCGACTTTCATGAGTGAGTCGCAAGTCCAGGGTATACGGCATGAATTTGTTCCCAAGACCCCCAAGGATAATGGTGTAGTGGCGAGCGAATGAATCACACCATTGTTGAGAGAATCGGATGCATGTTATCCCATGCGAAGTTGCCCAAGACGTTCGGGGAGAAGCAATGTGCACGGCGGTATATTTGATAAACGAGGTCTCCATCGGCCCGTTGAATGGAGAAGTACCTCGAGAAGGTGTGGGCTGGACGGGATCCATCGTACGAGTCATCTCAGGGGTGTTTGGATGCGGGACATCCGTTCACGTACCAAAGGACGAGAGGTCCAAGCTCGATATGAAGATCGTGCAATGTGTGTTCTTAGGGTACGGTGATGAAAAATTCGGTTACTTTTATTTGAGGTTATGGGATCCGACCGAGAAGAAGCTCGTCGAAAGAGATGTGGTTTTCTTTGAAGATCGGTGTATAGAAGACATTGGTAAGCCGAGAGAAGAACCGGTCCCTGGTTCGGGTGAGCTAGAGGGACATGGATCCGATTACTCCTCCCATGGTGCCCGATGACGGGGAGTACAAAGAAGTGCGAGAGGACGAGGGAGTTCCTTCGTTAGAAGATGGACCGGGGCAAGCAACTCCCCGCCAGATCCACTGTTGAGCCACGGTGAGGAGGTCATCTAGGGAATAACCTCGAAAAGTACCGCCCAAGAGGTATCGCCGCATGAGTACATTATGCTAACCGATGGGGAGAGCCGAGAAGATTATTCGAGGCCCTACCGACGAGCACGAGCATATGGGGGAGTGGTTGAAAGCTATGCAAGAGGAGATGGAATCCTTGCATAAGAACCACACCTATGATATGTTGAAACCGCACTAAGGGCAAGAAAGCTCGAGCAACAAGTGGGTGTTCGTAAAGAAGATCGAGCGAAGAGAATTCACGGACGAGGTTCAAGGCCGGACTTGTGATGAAAGGGTTTGGTCGGAGAAAAGGCATAGACTTCGAGGAGATATTCTCACCAAGTGGTGAAGATGACATCCATACGGGTGTTGCTTGGGTTGGCGGCTAGCATGGATGCGGAGATAGAGCGGTTAGATGTTAAAAGCGCCTTTCTCCATGGTGACTGGAAGAAGAGATCTACATGCACCAACCCAGAGGGTCGAAGTCAAGGGCAAGAAACATATGGTGTGTAGGGCGAGGAAGAGCTTGTATGGTGAAACAAGCTCCACGGCAATGGCACAAGAAGTTCGACTCGTTTATGTTGAAACATGGGTATGACGAACGCGAGTCGGACCATGCGTGTGTTCACGCGTAAGTTCTCGTACACGACGGTGATTTCTTATTTTCTAACATACTGTTATATGTTGATGACATGCTCATCATGGGAAAAGACATCAAGAAGATTGACAGTGAAACAGAGTTGGGCAAGTCTTTTGCGATGAAAGACTTGGGCCCTGGCCAGACAGATCTAGGAATGGAGATAACCCGTGACAGAGGCAAAGCAGGAAGCTTTGGCTGTCACAAGAGCGGTATATTGAAAAAGTCCTAGAGCGATTCAATATGAATGCAACGAAGCCGGTTAGTACTCCACTGGATGGTCACTTCAGATTGAACGACAGGCAGTGTCCCAAGACGAAGGAAGAGGTGGAAGAGATGCAAGAAAATACCCTACGCGTCGGAGATAGGAAGTTTGATGTATGCTATGGTGTGTACACGCCCGGACATAGCATATGCGGTTGGTGTCGTAGTCGGCAGTTGTTGCCAATCCCGGCAAAGAGCATTGGCGGCGGTGAAATGGATACTACAGTATCTAAGAGGCTCATCCGAGTTGAGCCTATACTATGGTGACGGAAAACCTGTGTTAGAGGGCTGCACGGATGCCTTCACCTAGAGATATGGCGGGTGACATAGACTCGGGAAGTCTACATCGGGGTTCATGTTCACGTTTGCGGGGAGCGGTTTCCAGCGAGAGCAAGCTACGAGAAGGTCGTAGCATTGTCGACGACAGAGGCGAATAATACATCTGCATGCGATCACGAAGCATGTAAAGAGATACTTTGGATGAAGAGGTTCCTACGAGAACTTAGCCTAAAGCGGGAGGAGCACGTGGTCTATTGCAATAGTCGAGTGCTATACACTTGAGCAAGAATCCAAGTCGGCATTCCAAGTCGAAGCACATAGAGATTCGGTATTTGGATCGAGGATACTTTGGAACAGAAAAGGTGTTACGGCTTGAGAAGGTCCACACGGACGATAATGGGTCGGACATGATGACCAAGGCTTTGCTCAAAAGCAAGTTCGAGGTTTGTAGAAACCGGGCGGCTGAAGAAGGTGGATCCCTCCTCGGGGTCAAAAAGGGGGAGATTTGATGGGTTTTTTTTTTTGCCCGTGCTCGACCGGTCGTGAGCCCCGCGGCCGGTCGAGGTCGGTGTACGACCGGGCCGTGGGAGTCGAGTCTTAGCTCAACTCAAAGTCCGGCGAGTTCGGACTATTTTTCTCGGGGTTCTCGGCCAGGTCGTGAGGTAACCCACGGGCCAGGTCGTAGGTGGTCTACGACCCGGTCGTAGGAGAGCTAAGACCGATCTGAAATTTCCAAGACTAGTCGTAGGTTACGCGATTTGTTCCGCGATTTTTGAAATCCGAGGCAATGGGATTTGAGTCCTTTCGCAACTGGGATGCAGAAAGGAGTTTCCCAAAACTATAAAAGGGGTTGCCTAGGGTTTTTTTCTAGGTATCACAAAATAGCAAGAGGGTTTCCTAGAGCTTTGCAAGGGATTTGCTAAAGGGTTTAGGGCTATCAAAGGTGAGAGAGAGGGAGAAAGAGAGAGAGGAAGTTTATAGAAGGGAGGTTCTGCTCGTGGAGGTTCTCTACTTTGCAATCTACATCTCAGCGCTTCTATGTCCTCGTAATCGGTTAGATCTCTCCATTTTCTCTATTTCTCTTATTGTTTGTCCACTCCTGCGTGAGTGAAGAAGATTGTAACGTTCTACTTCATAGTGAATTGTTGATCTGGACGAGTCCACCATCATGTGACTTGATGTTGCCCCTCTCACTTGATCCTTGGAGGAGTGGGAAATAGTCCCGAACTGGAAGCCCATGGAATCACATCGCCCAGAGGCCTCGTGGTTTTTACCTCTTTGAGGGTTTTCCACGTAAAAATCTCTTGTTTGGTGTGTGATTGATGCTTTGATTTATTTCATTGCTTTATCCATAATTCTGGTTTGTTTCGGGAGGCTAGATCCTAAGGTTTGTGCAAGGCATCCCAACAAGTTTCACTCTCTCAAAACCTTCAGGAAACGTTGATAGTGATTCTGCACATTACTTGGGACTGTTTGGATATTTTACATGTTTCCCATTTATCACGTATGTCAAAATCAAGTCCTTGATGTTCTGAGAAAATGAATGTGAGATACAATCTCTCTCCTTGTAGACAATCGTTAAGTTGTCCATAGGTGCACCAAAGATTTGACAATGAACCGAGCCCAGGTTGGTCCTAGCCCTAACCCAAACCCAAATTCCTTAAGCCATTGCCCTAGTCTTATGGTGCTGGAAATGCCTTAGCCCTGGCCCTATAGCACTAGCTAGAAATGAAAAAGAGTGAAATGATAAGTTGTTTGAAACGTCCTATCTAATAATTATTTGTGCGGATCTGCCCTAGCTTTATAGTCCACTTGATGATTGGATCAGGGCAATGGGCCAGGCCAAGCTGGGCTGAGCCATTAATCATTAACCCAGCCTGGGCTCGCCTTTGCCATCCCTGCGTTGACCGAGGTAGATACACCTATGTTAATCCCCAACAAAAACGTCATCATATCTAATCATACAACTCTCACTATTTTTAAGAAGGAAATGATAAGAGGATGGCCCAAATCCATGCATGTTGCAGTACTCATGAGGCTGTCAATGGTCTAGGCCTACACCCAGCAAAATCAATATTTTGAATAGGGCCAGTCTGAAGACCCAGCCCCACCAGTTCAACATACAAGCTGGGCCGGGCCCATTGCAGGCCTAACACTCCACGGTTGTCGTTAGGTCTATCAGTTGGCTAAGCTCGGTCTGGGCAAAATCACTTTTGAGTATGCCGGGCTCGATCAGTTCAAAATCCAGGTGGAAGGCAACCTCAGATCCAGCCCGTTGACAGCCCTAGTTGTTGGTGTCATTTTACTCTTTAGGAAGAGGATGTCTGATTATCATAGACAACCTGAGAGCCCATACACATCCACGCGCAGGCTAATGTGTCACAATGTCTCACATGTGAGCTGCACTGTTTTGATCTTCTGACATAAAAACCAAGTCATTTCACTTCTCAGATGGGCCATATCAAAACAAATGAATATCTTGAAAATTCGCCTGGATGGGAATTGTCTACAGCCAGCACATAAAATTCCCCTTTTATTTCTACTAGAAGTCATCATTTTTATTATCTCTCTTCATGCATTTCCTTAATCATGTTAATCTATCCTCTTGAAACTCCTTTCTCAGCATCCACCAGATTAACTTCTTAAGAACTTTGTTGTATGTATGTTTTTTCTAAGCCAGTATAGACTGTGGAGATCCTTCCTCCTCTCCCTAAGATATTAATGTTTTTTTATAACCACTAATGGCTTAATATCCCTTAAAAGGTCCTTTAAAATCATTATCAAACAAAGATGTCAAAAAATCAAGGTAAAACCACACAAAAGATCCAATTAAAAATCGTCAAGCACAACTCAACATGTGGGGCCCACTGATGAGCCCTAGGACGACGTGCAAATTCCATTCTTGGGGCGAACCCTCCTCATCGCATGTTCTGTGAGCGTTCACGCTTATCTGTGGTTATGTTCTTTCCACAAAGACCATGCAAAAAAGCCAAGGACAAATGCCACAGAGCCTTCTTTTGCCTCAAGCCCTATGCTTGGACTAAAATTTCAATGGATCCCAGCATTAATCCATTTCATGTTGAAGAGAGGTAAGATCTTCCTCCAAGTCTCAAAAGCAAAATCATGGTGATCATAACGAGATGATTCACAGACTGCATCCATTAGTCATATTATATAAGTATTATTTATCTTTCTGCCTAATATGACCAAGTAAAACCTGATTAGGTACCATCTCCATTTAGTACGGCAACCCTTTTTTTTTGTTTTCAAAAACCTTGACTTATTCCAAATTCCCAATGTCTTATACTGAGAAGATCAAAGGATCCACCATCTTCACTCTCGCCCAACATATTTACTAGATGTCAGTTGCTTCTAGAGGTTATCATCCTCGAAACTAGACCAGCTTCCCAATAAATCTCAAACTCATGGAACTTGTGTTTTCTCTTTCATTCCTTTTCATAGAAAGTCTCTCTATAACCTTCAGATACGATGGATAGCAGTAATTGGACATCGAAAGAGAGACATGATATAGATGAACATATGTAAAATGACTAATGTGATTTGGCCTTTCAGAGACTAAGCATCTATTTTTCCAGGTCAGTAAGTTTATCTCCATACCACTGTATCCTATGAGCTTTTAGTTGGATCGTCCATGCTCAAAGGCAGCCAGAGATATGACAAAGGAAATTAGTCCATCTTACTGCTAGATTCCTTAGCCAGAGCTGCACCCCTGCTCTCCCATCCGAACACTCAACATTTTGCTTCTTCTTTTTTTTTTTGGTACATTTATGTTTTTGTCAGGAGCTTCTTGAACAACCCTCATCAAATTAGCCATCTAACCAAGCTTCAGGTTGCACGACAGAAGCGGATCGTCTGCAAACGGAAAATCTTTTACTCCAGAAATGTTTCCACTCACCTTATAGCCAGTTATCAAGCCTTCCTTCAAGGCCTTTTCAATTGCTTTGCCATCACTAGAAACAAAAATAGAAAGAGGGGATCCCCTGCCAAATACCTCTTGTCCAACAAAAGAAGCCTTTTGGACTCTATTAATTAGGATCAAATACTGAGCTGAACTAACAAAATCAGATATCAACTCTCTTGCCCGAAAACGCTACTCATGTAACATGTATTGAAAGTCACAATTCACAATGTCATTAGCTTTTCCACTTGCATATTAGGCTTGGTTTGCCCTTTGTATCTGGAATTGATGCATTCATGCACTATAAGGGCTCCATCAATAATTCATCTTTTAAAAGGAAATGCGTCATTTCGATATTATCCTTCAAGGCACTCTCCAACTACGTTTTTGGCCAAAATTTTATACAGGCTTCTGATTGAGCTGATAGGTCTAAAATCTCTCGGGCACTTTCTATACCATCTTTTTTAGGGATGAGTACAATGAAAAAATCTCCATTTTTCTTTGGATAGCATTCCTATTTCGTAGAATTTAAATGAAGTCCAACAAGTCCCTTTTCAATTCCTTCCAAAACTACTTAGAAGAGGGCAATCAGGAATCCATTTGGACATCATAATATTTGTTATGGAGTCTACTGAAACCTTACAAAAATAACCATCAATTCTGTCATTCATGAAATGGAATTATAATATTTCTTTTTATTAGATGTCATCTAACATGTCCCATCTGGAGTTTCTCACCATGCAGAACTACAAGTGCTTTGTGTCCTATTATATCACTGCATCTCACCCATTTTTGACATTGCATGTCAGTTACATACCAGTACTGATGTCCAGTCGAAGAGAGTAACGCGCTATAGATCTGTATATGGGACTGGGCCAGGGGAAGCTACGGGCTATGGAGCTTAATCTGTGCCTAGAGCATCTCAAACGGGAATGGAAACTGGTACCAGGAAATGGATGGGATCTCGAAAAGGAAGGAACGCTAGCGTCGGCTTCTGCCGGCGAAAATGCTTGCGAGGATAGTTGTTCACTACGTAGGGTGGCTGCTCCGACAGCGTATGATTCACCGGCAGTGTCAGCTTGAGCTTCATATGATTGGCCCGCAGTGCCCCCTTCCAATGCGGTCTATGAATCTCCTACAGCGCACTACGGGCCCCGACTCATTCTTTATGGATATGAGCGTGGATGGACCGCTTAGCCTGAGCCAGGGGGCCCTACACCTCTATATCTTTTCCCCTTTGACTAGCTAGGTCGGACTTCCACATTCGTCGGTGCAAAGGTCAAGCACTGTCAGACAATACACGTCGACTTTGTGCTCGCTTCGACGCTGCTCAATCCCCATCTCGATCAGCTCCAACTGAAACTCCTGATTTTGCTTCTCAAACAGACAGGGATAGATAGAATTGAATCATCATCATTATCATCTAAGCCTTTTCCCAACTAAGTGGGGAGCTAGAATTGAATGCAGAGAAATTACATTGTCTATGATATGGTGTTTTTCATTCTAAAAAGAGAAAAGTGGGGCCAAGGTTCTGCAATTCAGACCAATGTTCCGGTGCCCCACAACGGATGGATTATACTCGAGAGATATCCTGGATAGGGAAATCCGACAGAAGTGGATAATTGGAAAGAGAAATACCCAGTCCACATTTAACTGAGAAAAGGCCGAAGGTTGGTTGCTAGGATTTATCATTTTGCAGAATTTTAGGGCATGGTTTGGACAAAATAAACTAACCCTTTGGATTATGAGCCATGGCCCTTGTCAGAACTGATAACCGAGTATGTTGTTTGTTGTCGTTGGATTTTGGCTAACAGATGCAATTAATCGTGGAAGTACGCCCAATGATAAAACTTGAAAGCACGATGGAGATGTGGACAATGGAGGGTGCCGATGACTGGCTGTGGACCCTCATATGCTTAAGTTAGGCTAGTTAATTCTAATCAAACACTAGAGTTTAGGTTTTAGAGCTTACCTCTATTCATTTAAGGTAGTTGAATTTATAAGGAAATTGGGCAATTTTGGAACAGTCGCTTCTTAATGGGATAAATTGGAGAGTCTCTATTCTAACGGGAATCTGCTCTTGAAAATGTCGTCGAGCCAGCCTCAGTCGGTGTAATCTTCAGCCGAGTTCAAGTCAAACCCTCCTCTTCTGGATGCGGGGTGTAATCCCTTCCCGGTTACTCATATTGCTTTAGCAGTGGTCAATTAGGTTAGTTCAAGGTGCTAAGTCTCGAGCTCCTTTCATCTTAGGTTTTTTACTCATTTTTTAAATATTTTAGATAAGGCGAGTCCTCTCCCACTGAGCTTTGTCCTCAAATGGTTCGGATTGGTGACTCGTCTCCACTACTACTCGTCCTATCTCCCTATCTCTAATCCCTATGCTCTAATAGCTCGGCTCAAAGACCCACTGATGGTCCTTCTGCCTGGACCTTTGGCTATCCCAACTTGAAGGCACATCTTTTTCAGTTAGATGGCCATTATGGGAGGTTCAATTTTCCTCATAACACTATTCAAAGGCCTTTTGGTGGAAATTTTTTCTTTTTCTTTTTTATGAAAAGTAAATATTTTTGAGATTTTTTTAGGATCCTGCCCTCGTCTCGAACGTGGTGGGCCCATCATAGAGCGGACTTGGATTTGGTAGTTGACCCCTCCACTACCTAACGCTCAATACCGGTTGGTGTTGTGGGCCCCACCATGATATACCTGTTTTATCCATGCTACCCATCCATTTTGTAGTTAATTTTAGGCATGAGCTAGAAAATGTGGCAGCTTCAAATCTTAGGTGGACCACACCACTAGAAACATTGGTGATTGAATGCCCACCATTAAAAACCTCCTAAGGCCCAATAATGTTGATTTGCCTTTCAACCTACACGCGCTTAAACAACTTTATACGAGTATCCCGGAGGTGAACAGAAGCTGGACCTGGATTGAAGGGAAAACATGAATATCAACTTGATACAGAACCTCTGTGGCTCCCAAGAAGCTTTTAATAATAGGCACTCAATTCAATCACCATTGTTTCCTGTGATGCCATCCACCTAACATTGATGTGTCTCATTTCTGGCTTATGCCTTGAATTGAGCTGGCAAAATGGATAAAAAGCATACATCATTGTGTGTGGAGCCCAAAGCACCGACTAGTACTGAACTGAGGGGTTGCTACCTAATCCTGAGTCTTTTTTTTTTTTTTAATGGCACGGGATTATAGGGTTGTGATGCATCAGAACGTCTGTGGATCGCGACACAACAGTTTGTACAATACAAATGTGGCCCATGGTTTTGTAATCCATACCGTCTATTATTCTATTGGTGGGTCCTACCAAGGATGAAGAATTCCCCAAAAATTCTCTTACCAGGTTAAGAGGTTTCTAACTTTTTGATGAATGGTATGCAAATAGACGATGGAAAGAACAATAAAGGACAAAGATTATAGATGTCGGGGATATTTAGTTTGTATTATTAAAGTATGGGGTCCCACTCGTACGGAATGGTGCGATAGGGGCACTTTCTGAGTTCTGATGCCTTCGAACCTTATAGTCTCTGTTTCACTGCAGCCTCTATCCTGGACTGCGCTGTGTCCTCGGGTTTATTTTTAGGCAAGCGAGGGGCTGAATTGGGCTGCCTTTCCCGAGTCAGGGCTGGATTGGGCGTTACCGAATCCGAGAAGATTCAGACAAGTTGTATTGGACCGGTCGAGTCTTAAAACCATGGTTCGACCCGGTCTTTCAAAAGCTTGATTTTGCACAACCAAGACCAGCCCAGCCCATTTGCATTTAATAGATTGAACCGCATTGTTGTGTCTCCAAGTTGTACAGGTGGGGCCCATTGTTCAATTATCCAAACTGTTGATGTTTTGGTCCACACCAGGTGGGGCCCATTTTTCAAGAAACACCTGACAAACATACGGTTAAGAAAGAACATGGTGAGCCCCACTCTATCAACGTTTTGGATCACCGAACCATGGACCCACTTGTACCAACTTAAAACTCCAGCGTATACATATTGTGCAGTCCTTGGCCCGAGCATGGTATAATAACTCCTTGCCACCCAACCGGCGGAAAACACAAGGTGATGACTGCGCAGATTAGCACATGGTCATCACTACCACATTCTCGGGTCATCAGCAGCAATGCGTGATCAAGTGATAGACGGTGGTAGGACACTCTCGGAGCGTAAAACAAGGGTCCAGATTGAACTATTTCCCAGCAAGATGGATAGGCCGTGAAGGTCCCTTTTATGTAACAGGATCCTAACCATTCAGAAGATGGACTTGAATTTAAACCGTTAACCACTCTATTGATTTATCCGTTCATAGATCAAATGACTAACATCACATTGTAACTTATAAATTTCACAACATAGCCGATTGATGCCGGGACCTACTGCTTGAACGGTCCTGATCACTCATATGCGTGGTCAACTAGTGGATTACGGAATTCACTCTGCTACTCCGCGGACTACAGGACTGACCCATAAGATAAGACGGATAACTACCTGCTTAAAGCAAGAGATACTCGACGGGGGAAGCGGATTACGTCCTAACCCAGCCCATCTCTAGCCACGAACGGGCAGTTCTGTGGCCCAGCCCACCTTAATGTATATGTTTATCTACACCGTTCATCCCTTCTGTCAGATCATTTTAAGATATGTACACAAAAATAAGTCAGATCCAATGCTCAAGTGGACCACACTATATAATAAGCTTAGTGGCATTAAATGCACAAAAGCAGTAAAGGCAAGTTGCATTAAATGCAACTGTCATCTTTGGTGTGGTCTACTTGAGCGTTGGATCTAACTCATTTTTCTGTACATACATTAAACTGATCTGACAGAAGGGATGAACGGCGTAGATAAACAGATATATCAAGGTGGCCGCCTACAGAACTGCCCGTTCGTGACCAGAGACGGGCAGGGGTAGGACGCAATCCACGTCCACTCGATTGTACCAATCATTTTCTAAAGAAAACGACATGCTAACTATTCTATTAAATCCGTGCAGGTTTTCTGTCCTGACTTGCACCCGAAATGGTGTTCCACCTACCACTGCCTTCCACGTGGCAGCATGGCACATAATCTAGATGGTATGACTGATGGGAGAATGCAACGTGCACCCGTCTTGTCAGATGGACCGCCAGCTTTGCACTGCACGTGCCAACGTGGCTCAAGTGCGCGAGGTCTGGGCCACTCATCAGTTAGGCATGCTGAACATCGTGGCCGAAAGATCAGCCTGGTGCACTCATCAGGTGGGGCAACACTTGTATGATGAAAATGGATGCTTGATGAGTCGATCAGCCTGGATATAAGTGGAGGGTCATGCCGCCATATCCTATAGATGGTCCGGATCTTGCACACGTGTGCCACAAAACTGTCAGTCACCTACGGACGGGACGGTACATCCATTAATAATCCCGACCATGAAAGGCTTCGGCTCAGAAATCACTTTCACCGGGCCATCTTAGCTGTCCAAACCATCGAATAAGTTGTCTGTCACAGATCTCCAGTGGTACGTTTAGGACCCACCAATGGGTATTTTAGGCGTGGTGCGGAACCCACACTGTGTTGGACGGATGATTGTACCCCACGTGGAGGTTGACGGCACGCATGTTTATGGATTTCACACTCGGCCGCGGTATCCATCTTCCTCACCTGTTCAGGTTTTTTTGTCACGATAGTCCTGTGGTATTAAATTATTGTAGTTTTATCCTCCCATTTTCAAACTTAAGTTTTATTGACTTTAACTTTTCATTTTTCTAACGACGAAAATGCCCATCCATCGTCCCTACTCTTAGTAGCGTAGGCTCTTATCTCGAAATAGGAATTTTTTCTTGAAAATGGTGTGTTGAGCCGTTAAAAACAAGAACTTGACCCACCTCTTAGCTAATCTGATTAGTTCGTTTTAATTGAACAACCATTAAATCGTATAAGAATTTTTTTAATTTTATGTTTAAAGATGTATATGGGTAACAATTATATTAACATTGTACAATTTAAGCTTGGTCTTCGGTGCATTTATCTGTGATGAGTTATACCCTTAAATTTAGTTCAATGACATGAAATTAAAACCTTTTACACGTGAACATGTTGAATTTGCTTCACAATAACCCACCGGGCCCCACATAAGATATGAATGTGTTTAAAATGTGGAGCCTTTGCTGCACAAGCATCATTTGATTGTTTCTTCTTCCTTTGCTTTTTTTCATTGGAGGTGATGAGGGTGTGAAATGAAGAATGGTAATTTTTTATTCCATTCATTGTTCCTTCTTCCTTCTTATTTCCTTAGTTCTCTTTATAATTGTTTTTCATTTTTATTATTATTTTTTGTATGAATGGTGGGAGTTTGTGAAAGAGAAGCCAATGTAGTGGTTCACTTATAGTTGTTTTATAAAAAAAAATTTAATGAATAATGTAAGTTTGTGAAAGGGATGAGGGTGTAGAAAAATGCTTTAATGAATTATTTTTGTAATGGAAGAATGTTGTAATGGATTAATATGATAAACGTTAGAATTAATAAATATTGTAATGGATAATTATTAGGGGTGTACATGAACCGAGTTAGCTTGGTTAGCTCGCTCGACTCGACTCACAAAAGCTTGATTTGACTTAATTCGAAGCTGAGTTCGAGCTGAGTCGAGTTGATTTTTTTAGATCGAAAAAATTTCAAACCAAGTTCGAGCTTGCCTGAGATCAACTCGACTCGGATTAAACCCCAACTCGAATCAAACTCGAATCAAACTAGTTCAGTGACTCGGTTACTCTGACCGAGTGTTTGATGAAATGACTCAACGAAGTGTCGGCTAGTGGCAAGGAATATATGTATATGAAACAAATACCATTTTTTCTTGATTTTGATGTTGTGTATAAGATGTTTGATGAAATACTTGTAAACAGCTGTTGTTGTTTTACATACAGTAAGAAATTGAAAGTGCACTGCATGTGTTTGTGAAAATGTCGCAGAAGCTCGATTTTGACTCGAACTGGCCCGAGTTGCTGACCAAATCAAGCCAAGCTAGCTAATCTGGCTCGAGGACCGAGCCGAACCGAGTTCAAGCTGGGGTCAGCTAGTGGCTAAGCAGAGTCGAGATGAGGCCAGCTAAACTCGGTTCAACTCGGTGTACACCTTTAATAATTGTAGTAATGGATGAATGTTATGATTGAATAGTATCGAGATGGAAGTTTATTGTAATGGATGAATGTTGTATGGTGGATTACTGATATTTATTATGGATCGCTGACATTCAGTGTGGATTGTCGATATTTACTATGAATTGTTGATATTCACTACACTATGGACCATTGATATTCATTGTAGACCGCTGATATTAACAATGGACTACTGATATTAACAATGGACTGTTGATATTCGCTATGGACCGCTAAGATTATTTGCGGATCGCCGATATTTTCACTGTGGGTCGCTGATAATTATTGTAGGTCATTGATCATATGAAAACAACTATAACTCCATCGTTACATGTCCAATTTGGGGGATTTTATACTTGTTAGAAAGATAATTTGATGAACTTTCAAATGGCTTTGGAATCATCTCATTTGGACATCATTTAATTGCTCCCAAATTGGTTTCAAAGTTTATCATTCACTGTAAACTGCAAATTATCATTGTGAGTCACCGATCACATGAGAGCAATTATAACTCGCACGCTACATGTTCGATTTGGTGATCGTGTGCTCGTTTGAAATATAGTTTGATGAGACTTTAAATGACTTTGGAATTATTTTTTTACATCATTTGATTGCCCAAAAGTGAGCCTAAAGTTCATCATTTACAATGAACTGCAGATAATCACAATGGGTCACCGATCCCACAAAAATAGTCATAACATGCTCGTTACATGTTCAATTTTGATTATCTTATGCTCGTTAGAAAGATAATTTAATGAAATTTTAAATAACTTTGGAATCATTTTTTACACCATTTGATTACCCAAATGGTGGGCCTACAGTTCATCATTCACTGTGGACTGCAGATAATCACTATAGGTCACAAATCTCACAAAAATATTCATAACTCCCTCATTACACGTTCGACTTGAGTAATCTTATATTCGTTGGAAAGATACTTTGATGAATTTTTAAATGGCCTTATAATCACCGCTGATAATTATTGTGAGTCACTGATTATACGAAAATGACTATAACTTAATCGTTACATGTCCAATTTGAGTGATCTTATACTTGTTAGAAAGATAATTTGATGAACTTTCAAATGCTTTTAAAATCATCTCATTTGAACATCAATTAATTGCTTTAAAATTGGTCTCAGAGTTTATCATTTACCATAAACTACAAATTATCATTGCGGGTCACCAATCACAAGAGAACAATTATAACTCGCTCGCTACATGTTCGATTTGGTGATCGTGTGCTCGTTTGAAAGATAATTTAATGAGACTTTAAATGACTTTGGAATCATTTTTTTGCATCATTTGATTGTCCAAAAGTGAGCCTAAAGTTCATCATGTACTGTAGACTGCAGATAATCACTATGGGTCACCGATCCCCCGAAAATAGTCATAAAATATTCGTTACATGTTTAATTTTGGTTATCTTATGCTCGTTGGAAAGATAATTTGATGAAATTTTAAATAACTTTGGAATCATTTTTTACACCATTTGATTACCCAAAAGTGGGCCTACAGTTCATCATTCACTATGGACTGTAGATAATCACTATGGGTCACAGATCCCACTAAAATAGTCATAACTCCCTCATTACACGTTCAACTTGAGTAATCTTATACTCATTCGAAAGATACTTTGATGAATTTTCAAATGGCTTTATAATCATCGCTGATAATTATTGTGGGTCACTGATCATACGAAAACGACTATAACTTCATTGTTACATGTCCAATTTGGGTGATCTTATACTCGTTAGAAAGATAATTTGATGAACTTTCAAATGACTTTAAAATCATCTCATTTGGACATTAATTAATTGCTCCAAAATTGGTCTCAAAGTTTATCATTCATCATAAACTGCAAATTATTATTGTGGGTCACCGACCACATGAGAACAATTATAACTCGCTCGCTACATGTTCGATTTAGTGATCGTGTGTTCGTTTGAAAGATAATTTGATGAGATTTTAAATGACTTTGGAATCATTTTTTTTTATCATTTGATTGTCCAAAAGTGATCATAAAGTTCATCATTTACTATGGACTGCAGATAATCACTATGGGTCATCGATCCCACGAAAATAGTCATAACATGCTCGTTACATTTTCAATTTTGGTTATCTTATGCTCGTTGGAAAAATAATTTGATGAAATTTAAATAACTTTGGAATCATTTTTTACACCATTTGATTACCCAAAAGTGGGCTTACAGTTCATCATTCACTATGGACTACAGATAATCAATATAGGTCACAGATCCCATGAAAATAGTCATAACTCCCCCATTATACGTTCGATTTGAGTGATCCTATACTCGTTAGAAAGATACTTTGATGCATTTTCAAATGACTTTAGAATCATCTCATTTGGACATCATTTGATTTTTCGAATATGGGCCCAAAGTTCATCATTTAGTATGAACCACTTATATTAAAAGTGGACTATGATATATCACTGTAGAATGCTAATATTAACAGTGGCTCGCTAATACTCACAATGGGTCACGAATATTAACAATGGATTACTAATATTCGTTATGTACCTTTAATATTGATAATGGATTGCTGATATTTACTGTGAACTGCTGATATTAAGAGTGGACTGTTGATATTTATTGTGAGACGTTGATATTCATTATGAACCATTGCGGTCCACTCTTAATATCAGCGGTCCATAGTAAATATCAATAGTTCATGTTAATATTAACGTTCCACATTAACTAATAAACTTTATGATCGCCTTTGGATAATAAAATAATGTCTAAATAAGATAATTTAAGAGCCATTTGAAAGTTCATCGAATTGTCTTTCTGACAAGTATAAGATCACCTAAATTGAACATGTAACGAGGGAGTTGTGATCGTTTTTGTGGGATTGATGACCCATAGTGATTATCTACAGTCTGCAATAAATGATAAATCTTGAGATTCTTTTTTAGTAGTCAGATAGTGTCCAAATGAGATGATTCCAAAGGCATTTGAAAGTTCATCAAATTATCTTTTCAACAAGTATAATATCTTTTAAATCAGAATGTGACGAGAGAATTATGGTCATTTTCGTGGGATCGATAACCCATAATAATTATATGTAGTATACAGTGAATGGTGAATTTTAGGCCCACTTTTAGGCAATCAAATTATGCTCGAATGAAATGATTCCAAAGCCATTTGAAAGTTAATCAAATTATATTTTCAACAAGTATAAGATCACCCAAATCAAATATATAATGAGGTGCTTATGGTCATTTTTGTGAGATCGATGACCCATACCAATTTTCTATAATCCACAATAAACAATGAATTTTAAGCTTACTTTTAGGCAATCAAATGGTGTTCAAATGAGACGATTTAAAAGCCACATTAAATTTCATCAAATTATCTTTCCAAAGAGCACAAGATTACTTAATTCGGACATGTAACGAGGAATTATGGGTATTCTCGTGATTATCTGCGGTCCACAGTAAATATTAGCAATCCACTCTTAATATTAGCATATAATGAATATTAGCTATCCACTATTAATATCAGCGGTCTATAGTGAACATTAATAGTCCAATATTAATATCGGCGGCCCAAAGTAAATATCAGTAGTCCACAATGAATATATGTGGTTCATAGTAAATATCAGCGGTTCATAGTTAATGTTAGCAGTCTACAGTGAATGTCAGTTATCCACAGTGAATGCCAATGATCCAGAATGAATCATAATGTGATCGATGAGAGAGTGTGGTGTTAAATAAAACAAAATAGATGAAAATGGACGATTTACTATGAATATCGACAATCCAAGTGAAAATATCGATGATACAAAGTGCATATTGGTGATCCATGGTGATTACCAACGATGCACAGTGAATATCTTCGATCCACACTGAATATCGGTGATCCACAGTAAATATCGGTAATCCACTATACAACATGCATCTCTTACAATATGCTTATATTACTCATCCATTACAACATTCATCATTTCCAACACTCATCACATTCATCAATTACAACATTCTTCAATTACAAAATTAATCAATTATAACATTCTTTTATTACAAAAAATCATCAATTACAAAATTCTTCCACAACTCCTTCATTTCACAAACTCACATAGTTGATATTAAAAAAATAATTATTATTATTATAAAGAGAACTACTACACCATCATCTCTTTTACAAATTTTCACTATTAATACTCAACAAAAAATAACTACAAAGAAAACCAATGACAAAAGAAAGAATGAAGAATGAAGAAAGAATGAAGCAATAAAAAAAATACCATCCTCTGAAAAAAAAACTAAGTAAGAAGGAAATGACTAAATGACCCTCAATGGACCAATGGCCCTACATTTTGAACCCATCCACATATTATGTGGGCCCACTAAGCTGTTGTCAAGCAAATCTAACCCATTCAAATGTAAGAGATTTTTAATTCATGCCATCGACATAAGTTTGAAGG
This sequence comes from Magnolia changhungtana, assembly GCA_030180095.1. Lineage (NCBI taxonomy): Eukaryota > Viridiplantae > Streptophyta > Magnoliopsida > Magnoliales > Magnoliaceae > Magnolia > Magnolia changhungtana. Next base: position 5,371,124 of record JASAUF010000667.1, read on the forward strand.
TAAAATTCATCGAACATGGACCACACGAGAAGAAATAATTTTGAATTAATGCACAACATTAATATAATTATGAGACGTGAAGAGATTCAAATAGAAAATTGGAAAAAAATAAAAAAATCCTTCAATAGCTGTGCTATTAAAATAAACCGATCGAACTAAAGGTAGCCAAATCTTCATTTTTAATATGTTCCGCGCCTTTTTTTTTTGCTTTCCAAAAACCTTTCTCCTTCTAAAATAAGCTACTCTATGCGAGGAGCATCCGAGACGTACGGACAAATTTATCCTCGAAAGATAGTGCCAAAAAACTAGAGTTTGAAAATAAGAAACTAAAGCAGCGACCACGTCATTCCACAGGGTTATTGTGAGCAAAAGCCTCCTCTTCATGTACACGACGTGGCCTGACTACGAAAGTACGGGAGCATTGCACCTGCCTCCACTTCGCAAGTCAGCAAGTAGGGAGGGGGGTACACGTGGGCAGTTCCACTTGATATCGGACTTCGTGCCCCGTCTGTACAAATATTGGTTCACGCCGGGGCTTTGTGAGGCCCACCGTGATGTATGGAATTTATCCACGCCGTTAATCCATTTTTCTGAATCATTTTTCAATTACGAGCCCAAAAATGTGGTAGATCGCTCAAGTGTACTACAATACATAACGGTTGTGATAATGACGCCAACAGTTGAAACCTTACTGTAGTCTAATGTAATGTTTATTTTTCATCTAAACTGTTCATCAGGTCACGCATACTTGGATGAATGGAAAAAAACAAAGGTTAACTTAATCCAAAACTTCTATGTCCTCAAGAGGTCTATAATGGTGGGCGTTCAATCCTCACTGTGAGTTCCATTTGAGTCTTGGATCTGTTTCATCTTTATCTAATGTACGTAAAATGATTTGAAAAAAAAAATATTCACGGTGCGGATAAAACCAATATATCACGGTGGGACCCACTGAATCTCCTGAATGGACCGATTCCGTCCAGGAGGAGGCAGGACGCTATCTGCTTCCGTCACATTTCCAGGCTGGCATCGCAACTAGACCGTCTCCGATGCTCCTTGGTCAAACTACTAAATTATGTATGCTTGTCACGGACTCCTCATCTTCAAGCGCCGAACAGAAACGCATCACTTGTCCCACGTGGCACTTGTGCATAGGATCCTGGATGTTATCGAGATTTTTCATGTTTGAGGGTCTACAAAAGATCAGGGGCAGTTAAGCAAAACATGCACGTTGATTATAGAGCGTTGGTTATCATTTCCACACATGTGGCCTACTTATCAAATTGATCAACCATAATTTTCGGAGATAGAAATTTCCACACGTCCCACCTTATTAACGTTCCTGATCCTATACGACATTCGTGCGATTCTTTCGGCGCTTGAATGTAGTGCATCTGGAACTAGCACTCCTCAAGTTGAACACGTCCTCTGGCTGTCATTCATTTCCGGGCATTCCGGCCAAAGGAGGTAAACAGAGAGTAAGAGAGTGCGTAGGATAAACAGTGTGTGCGCAGGATAAGGAAGATCTCAAACGATCTTCTTCCAGAAACCCTAGATTTCCGTTTTTTTTAAGAGCCGAACGATCCAAACCTCCTATTCTTACCATTCATATAGTTACTCAATCCGAATCCGAATCCGACGGAATTTCTTTGCGGATTCTGACCGAGCAATCCGATATTCTCCGTCCGTTGGAGCGTATATTAGTCGCGCTTCTTCTGCCACACGCGTCCGCTTTTCGTGCCTGAATACCCGTTATATTTCTCCTTTTCCCGCTTCCGTATTCTTCCTCCGGCTGCGGATCTCGATCTAGGATTTTCTCGATCGCAAGTTTGGAAGGTTTTAGGTTTTGATTAACTTTCGAGATCGATCTGGTGGCAACAGCGATGGGTAGTGGCCAGTTGATCTCCGTTGATCCGGAGGAGCTCAAATTCCAATGTAAGCGTTGGTTTTGTTCTTGGATTTTGATTTAGTTGAATTTCCTGTTTCGATTATGAGGATTATTCTGTTGATTAATTAGGAAATCGATGCTTGAGCTTGTTATGAATAATCATTCTCTTATTAAGAGTAGAAAAGCAAGCAGTAGCAATCTCGTGAGCTCATGATCCAGTGCACTGGCGAAGCCGTATGCCTATTTGGCACGTGTACAAGATCCGAGCTGCTCACTAGATGGCCCACCCTGTTTAGATGTCCTGTTGAAAAAAATGAGGCAGATCCGATTATCTGTTGGGCCACACTTTTATGTTGATATTGGACCATCGGTCGATTTTTATTTATTTATTTATTATTTATTTATTTTTTAATTGTCCATTCCTTTTAGTTGCCCATGAATTGGCCATACGATGTGTAGCTTGGCCTGATTTTGGGGCAAGAGCATATACATGATGACATCCTTCTGATGAGTGGCGCGGATCTCTCACAACGGACCACATTGACACATCTGTTCCAGGAGTCACTGGCATGAGTCCTTTTTTTCAGGGCTCTGTTGAGAATTTGAATTCTATGTGAGGGCCCATATGTGCCAACGTTACTTCAGACTAAAATTATGTTTTATGATGAAATTTAAGCATCTATAGATGTGCAGGATGTTATTATGTTTGAGAAATCCCTCGTCAACTCTGGAGGGGCATTAACAAGTAGTTTTTGAATGTGGCTGGCCCTTCAACAGAGGGGTATTTCTTACTTTATTTTTTCATTTCATTGATGAGAGTAGGCTGCTCCCACTTTTCTTCCTCTGTGTTTAGCCCATACTTAGGGCCTGTTTGGCTGGGCAGATTGGATGGGATTGGAAGATAGATCCCGGGATTGGCGAGGCTTGCCAAACAGACATGGGATCCTGATCTCGGGAAATAGAAATCCCATGGATCTTAAGACAATCCACTGACATCACCATCATTACCTTTAAATCCCATCCAATCCACCCTAATCCCTTCAAAATTGCCTGGGACGTGTTTGTTTCGAGGGATTGAAAGGGATTGGAAGGTTTAATCCTGGGATTGGCCAGGCGTGCCAAACAGACCCGATATAGCAATCCCAGGATATAGCAATCCCATAGATCTTGCACCAATTCACTGACGTAGCTATCATTGCCTTGAAATCCATGTAATCCACTCTAATACCATCCAATCCCATCCAATCTGCCCAGACAAACAGGCCCTTAATGTAATTGTGGTATGAGGGGAGCATGCAACAAATGTGTTGTGGGGCCCATTGTGATGACTATGTAACATCCACATTGTACATTTATTGAGCCTGCTCATGTTAATATGCCAATTGCCAGCCCAAAAATAAGGTAGATCTAAATCTTTAGTGGGCCACAGAACTGGAAAAAGTGGGCATGAGTTGCCCACCGTCGAATCCGTTCTCTCTTTATATCTTTGTGCATAGCCCCCAATGTGCGTAGCCACACCCTTTTCCTCAGTCTCTCTGTTTTTCTCTCCTCACATGCGTTGCACGTGCTATACACCCCTAGTTTTAATAAATCAACAAAATGTTTGTTTACTTGACCGAGTCAAGCTTGTAAAATTGAAAGACCCATTTTCATGTCATGTTAGTCTTTTGAACACACATGTACGCATGGAAAACACCAGAGAGAGAGAGGAATATCAGGAGGCAGGAAACAAGAAGCTTTAAATCATACTAGTACCACATAGAAGAGATGAAAAGAAGTCTTTTTGAATTGCATTTCTGAACTTAACTCTAGTTACAATTGGGTATTTCATATGTATAGTAGATTTCTCTATACAAGTCATCATTGTTTGCTGTCCACGTCCCATGTTCAGTTGTTGTCCACATTCCATCTTCAGTTGCTTTCAGTTACTATCCACTTTCCATGTTAAGTTGTTGACCACGTCCCACGTTCACTTGTTGTCAGTTACTGTATTACTCCCTTGCAAACTGAAGGTGGTACGAATATCAGTATGGATGCAGTAAGCCGGGACTAGATAAGCTTTGGTGAAAATATCTGCCAGTTGTGAATTGGAGGCTTGGAGCGAACAAATTGAACTCAAAGTATCCTATTCGTGATAAGATCCCATACAAAATGACAGTCCACTTCTATGTGTTTGGTACGGGAATGAAAAACAGGATTGTTGGCCATATAAGTGGCAAGGGCCTGTTTGGGAGTGTGGATTTGAAACCCCCCGGATTCGGAACCCCCCGGATTTGAAACCCCCTGGATTTGAAATCCTCTTGTTGCGTTTGGCACCCTGAATTTAGAATCCCCTGTAATCCAAAAGTAGCTATGCATAGTATATTTACAGGGGTTTGAATTTAATTATTAAATCAACTTTAATATCTCTAAATAGTGTACGTATGTAATGTTTGACACAATGGTTATAATAAGCCTGTTGAAATATATAATTTGCCCAAAAATGATGAAATTCCAAGTCTCGGTTGGGCCACAAACAGAAGATCACATCTGAGTGACTAACCAACGATTTTTAACCATTGATTTACAGGGACAATGTTTGGACAGCGCAGATCATTGTATTAAAGTAATTATAGTGATGCAATTAATAATCTGATTGTTTTGGGATATCATTAGTGGGCCATGTGCCCAATAGATTAATAGCCTAGTGACACACATGTTATACATGCAACTCTTGGAAGGATTTTAGATATAACCCCATGCTTTCAACTTGGATTTGAAACCCCCGGTTACTTTATGGTGCCAAACATACCAGGGGATTTGAAATCCCCTCAAATCCCTGCAAATCCCCTCAAATCCATGGTGCCAAACGACCCCTAATGTTGTCACAGTGTAGAATGGAAGGCAACTGAAGAGAAACATGACGATCTTGAAGTAAGATAGCTATAGCATCTTTGAGATGGTAACATCGAGAGCCTTGTGTTTTGCTTCAGCATTGGAGCATGAGACTATAGGTTGTTTCTTAGAGCCCCAAGATGGAAAATTAGGGCCTAAATAAGTACATAAATCAGTAGTACAACGATGGGTATTTGGACATCCAGTCCAATCAACATCTAAATACGTAGCCATGAGAGAGAGCTTATTGGGACGAATAACAATGCTCGAGCCAAGAGTGCCTTTAAGTTAACAAAGTATACGCTTAATTGCATGTAGATGTTCAGTCCTAGGGGCATGCATGAATTGAAAAACTTGGCTAAACAAGAAGGACAAGTCTGGGTGCATCAGAGTTAAATCCTAAAGTGAAGCCAATAAGACGACGATACTCACGTTGGTTAGCTAAAGGGAGACCAGCATTTAAAGGCATCTTGGATCCTGAAGCCACTGGAGTGTCACAAAGTTTACAACTAGTCATTTTAGCTCATTCTAGTAAATTGAGCATATACTTGGTTTCCGTGAGACCATGTCCGCAGCAAGTGGCCTCAATGCTTGAGAAATAATTCACTTCACCAAGGTCAGTCATAGAAAACTCAGATCCAGGTTGAGTAATAAAATATGTCTATAAAGACAAACTATCATCCGTCAAGATAATGACATTAGCATATAACAGCGGAACGAGCATACCAGAGTGAGAAGAAAATATTGATGAGTCAGCAAGACTGATGAAATCCGACATGAAAGAGAAATGGACTAAACTTCTGGAACCATGCTTGAGTCGCCTAGTGAAGTCTATAAAATGCTTTGTGGAGTTGACAGACGTGTAGGATGCATTTGACTCTTAAATTGAGGAGGTTGTTGCATATAGACTTTCTCATTGAGTATATCACGGAAGAAAGTATTCTTAATGTCAAGTTGGCGGATAGACCAGTTACGAGACACTGCCATGGAAAGAACTATCTGTATATTTTGTGGGCTTCATAACAGGGCAAAACCTGTCAATAAAATCAACACCAGTTTGTTGATTAAACCCCTCGGTGACCAGTGACCAGACGTGCTTTATACCTCTCTACGGAACCGTCACTGTGATGCTTAATTTTGTAGACCCATTTGCAACTCATTACATTCACAGCAGGATGATAGGGTACAAAGGACCATGTATTATTGTGTTGCAAAGCACCATATTCATCATTCTTTGCATCAACCCAATTAGGGTCTCTAGCAGCCGCCTTGTAAGTAGTAGGTTCAAAAGGTGTAGATGAGGCAATTACCATAAACACTGCTAGAATAGGATGACAAAGTAAAGTAAATGGAACTTTGAGATTATGTGTACTATCCTATTTTGTGTAACCATGTGATGATGACTAGAAGAAAGCAGAGCTACAACTGAGGATTGAGAAGATGGAGTTGAGATTGTTAAAGGAGCATCATCAATTGAGACATTTTTTATAGATGAAGGGACCAAAGATTTAGCATGTCCAACCAAACTAGATTGCTGAAGTGGTGGCCCAATATTATGTGAGGAAGCTGAAATGGGTAGAAGCACAGTGGATGATAAAGTAGTAGTGTCGGTGAAGGTAGAGGTTGTATCTGCAGAAGGAAAGTATGTCTTGTTAAAAGTGACATGATGAGAAATATATATGTGGCCGGTCTGATGATCGAGATAGCGATATCCTTTATGATAGAGATTGTAACCCATGAAGACACAATAAATAAATTTCAGACTTGCCTTATCCTTTTGATAGGAGTACAAATAGGGGATACCCCAGCGGCTAAATACTCTAAGTAAAGAATAGTCAGGAGATGATCCAAGCAGAGCCTTATGAGGAAAGCAAGCCCACAAAATCGGCATAGGTAGACAATTAATAAGATATACAACAGTTAGAAAAGCTTATAGCCAATATTTTCGCATGTGAGCTTGAAAGAGTAATGACAATCCCATTTCTATTATGTGTTTGTGTTTCTATTCAACAACCCTGTTCTACTCAAGGTTTTCTGTATCCGTTACAATATGGTCGTAAAGGCCAATACATATAGGTAACGGCCGTGACCATTACGTGATATGGGGGTGAAACAGGGCTTTTTTTTTTTTCTTTTTTTTTCTTTTTTTGTGATCGTATCGACCATTACAGGGGTCGTAACGACCGTTACAGGACATAATAGCCGTTAACCCCATAATGGTAAAAAAATAGCCACTTCTTTTTTCTATGTAAATCCATTTTTTTTCTTTATTTTTTACTTTTCTCATTCCAAAAGCTTTCTTACATCATTCTACAACAGATTTCAACCACTCATACTATAATTTTTAGGATTAAAATAGTAGATTGAAGGAATTTGAGTGAATAGAAGCTTCGAGAGCCAACTTTTCAAAAAATAAAAAAGTGGTATATATGCATTTTTTTTTTCTTGATTTCTAGTTCTAATACTTGATTATGATGTGTAAATATTATAGACACATAATCATGTTCATAAATTCACCAAATAACCCAATAAAAACTCTCGCCAAAGAGTGGACCATTACACTACCACAAACATGTTCAAAAAAGAAGAAGAAGAAAGAAGAATACATATTGGTAATATTTACATCATTCTAGATTTTTCAGAATTTTTTGGGCATTTTTTTTTTTGGAACCGTTATAGGGTTCGTAATGGTTGTTACACTTCCATATCGGCCGTTATGACTGATACCCGTATTGGTAACGGTGGTGACCGTTACGGCCACTGTTTCTGATTTGGAATACCTTAGTTACACTTTGGAGCATGAGGGCAAGAGACTCTAGAAACAATTCCACACTTGTCTAAAAATTGCTTAAATCACCCACATGTTAACTCGAGTGCTCCATCACTTTGAAAGTACGTGATAGTAGTAGAAAATAAATTCTCGGTCATCAACTTAAATTGTTGAAAACAAGATAATACATCAGATTTCGCCTGTAAATGATATTTCCAAGTGTGGCAACTATTATACTCATTAACAAATATATATAAGAATGAAAATCACTAACAGAAGCAATTAGGGTTGGTCCCCCACAAAGCACGATGTGTAAGCTCCAAAGATGAAATAGACTATCTAATTGAAGAACTAAATGGAGGTTTCTTACTTTCGGCTAATTGTCAAGATTCACAAACCTCATTGACACGTAAAAAATATGAAAATTCTAATATCTCACCATGTTGATTCTGATGTAGAACATGAGATGATGGATGTCCTAGTCATTAGTGCCACATGTGCCAGTGCTTGTTCTCTGAGAAAAGCCAAATCTCTACTCATTGTAAGAGTCTTGTCGTTTTGTTAAAGCATAAATATCACCCTTGGGTGGACCCGTCATTCCACTTTGTAGATCCTTGACAAAAAAAATGCCATGGAAAAAATTCCACTGTGCAATTATTATCAAGTGTCAATTTGGAAGTAGATAATAAATTTTGTGTAATATTTGGCACCACCAAAACATTCATAAGAGATCAGTTGGATATAGATGTAGGAATTGTGGTTGAACCAATATCAAATGTGGAGTCACTTATCATCACTAACAAAGATCTTATCTGAGCCAAAGTAATTAGTAGACTGCTGTAGCATTGCAGGATTAAAGGTCATGTGCTATGTTGCACCAGAGTCAGGTACCCATGGACGATTGATGGGAATAGAAGATCTTGGTTGGGAAGACTGGGGGTTCATGTGCATACAGGCAAAGGCTTGAGTTAGAGTAGTCATATTGTTGTTATGACTGGCTGCATATCACAAATAACATTTGCTGGCTGAATGGCCTTTCTTATGACAAATTTGGCATTTAACTGATGTCAACCTTGAGAGTTAGTTCCACCACAGGTCAAGGAATGAAGAACCGTTGACCACCAAAAGAAGGAACAAAAGGCTAATGAAGTTTTGGCCAGAGTTAGTTTAATTGAACTATAGATGTGACTAGAGGAGTCACCACAATTATATGAGTGGATATCTCTACGGTTAATTAGATACCTCTATGGTCAGTTTGATGAATAAGTAATTATACGAGCATATACGAAGATTGATGAATGAATGGCCTAAATTCAATGATAGAGTTGAAGAATTTGTACATGTTGGTTCAGGGTAAGAATTGAGGGATTGGTTCACCTTCTCGGTTGGATTGTTTTGGACGGTTTGGGCATGTCATTACACAACTCAAATAGCTGATCTAAATCATGGGTTCAATGGTTGTTAATGATGCAAGTCTATGGTGAAAATCATAGGTCAAACGAAGGTGGATTGATCTCAAACTTCGCAGGTTTGCTATGAGTCAATTTAACTCGAGATTGGATAGTTTAGAATGGGCCAATTTGGTGTACAAGTAGGGAATCTTATTTGGGCAGATTTTCAATGTAAATATAAGGTCCTAATTGGGTGGTTTGATGCACGGGTCGTGGATCATGATTGGGTAGCTTTAGTGTATGTTCAACGGTTAGATTGGGCTAGTCTATGATTTAATGGGTGGTCTTGTGAGTGGTGAGAGTGAATGTGTACATACACTGATATATACACAAATCATATAATCAATAATTACACAAATCAATGATTAAAATAAAAAGATCTATCACACCTATTAATGGTCACACCTTGCACTGATTGATGGATGCATGCATGTATGAATGCGTAGATGAATGTGTGGGTGTACGCATGTATGCTTGAATTAATGCAAGTGTACACGTATGTGAAAGCTCTTGTCATTATATTAATGATCAACTATAGATATGATTGTACATTGTTGTTAAATGCGATCATGAGAAGGGTTGGCAGTGTATAATGCTTTTTGTGCATTATGATCAACAATGGGTGAAGCCGAGGTTCCATACCATGGCTAAGGCTTTGCTCATGAGTTAAAAGGCTAGCATGTAATTCATCGAAAGTGATGGGTGGAATGCGATTCTCAATCATGGTAATGAATGGACCATATTCTGGTCCAAGTCCATTCAAGGTGTAGCAAACCAAGTTAGAATCTTTGACTTTTTTTCATTAATAACAGCAAGAGAATCTGCTGGGGATTCAATATGCTGCAGCCTGCAGGTAGTTTGTAGTAGTTAACACTCCTTTTTTTGCACATTGTGGATTCAGTTTTGAGATAGGTTATATGAGCCATAGATTGTTACTGGAATAGCTCCTCGAGCATCCCATGCCTCATTTGCAGAAGTGAGGCCAAGTATTTGAGCTGAGAGAGATTCAACTAAGGTTGCTTTGATGTTAGGTCCTTACTCATGGCTTAGTGGTAGACTCACAAGAGTTTCAACTCTAAGGTCATGGGTTCGAGTGCCCATTGTGGCGTGTGTGGGTGTGAGTGTGAGTGGTGTATGTGGGTGTGAGGGTGTGTGTGTTAAAAGAAAAGGTTGCTTTGATGCAAGCCTTGACAAAGTAATCAAACTTGTGCCATTCACTGTATTTCGAATTTGCCAATGTTTCATCAAAATTATATTCTTTGGGGACCAAGATTTTGTCCCATCTATATGACTGATGAGATCAGTGCTTATCATCATGGACTCGAACTATCTCCAACTGATCCTGCCAAAAAAGATCGTTGGAGCCATCTAGTTTCAGTGAAACAAATTGTGAAATATTAGTAATAGGAAGGAGCAAAGGACTTGAAGAAGCCAGGGACAAGAAGAGGAAGAAGACAAGTGTAAGGATATTAACAAACAAGATAAACATAAGGAGAGAAAACAAGTGTTTTACACACCTGAATCAAGAACAAAAAGGAGTAACCCGATTTTACTTGTATTACGACGAGGAAAGAGAAGAACCTGCTCTGATACCAAAATAGAAGAGATGAAAAAAAAAAAAAGTCTTTTTGAATTTTATTTCTGATCTTTACTCTGGTTACAACTGGTATTCTGTGTATATAGTAGATTTCTCTGTGCAAGTCACCATTGGTTGCTGTCTACATCACATGTTCATGTTCAGTTGCTGTCAAGCACTGTATTATTACCCTTGCTCCATAGCTATTGTGTTTGTATGTTTTCTTGTTTCGCAAATTTTCTTTCTAAAGACTCGTGGAATTTGAACTTATGGTCAATGGCATTTCTATGGCCAGTTGAGCTTGAGAAGCAATGCTATTGTGATCTCAAAGTTGTGAACAAAACTGAACATCATGTAGCCTTTAAGGTACTTTTCTTGAACTGCTGGTTACATTTCTCTTGACAATGTCATTGTGAGGCTATTGTAGAATATAGATTAATTTGTGTCAGACTTGGTTGTTTTTTGCTTGACTAGGTCAAAACCACATCACCTAAGAAGTACTTTGTGAGACCCAACACTGGCATCATACAACCATGGGACTCATGTGTTGTGACAGGTGCTTCTTTTGTTTTGTTGTATCATGTTTCTATTAAACTTGCTGTCCGCTTATTGGCATTGTTTTTGAATTTGATTTCTGTTTGATGACTCTGATCTCAAGTCACCCTCCAAGCACAAAGAGAGTATCCCCCCGATATGCAATGCAGAGATAAATTTCTCCTGCAGAGTACAAAAGTGCCTCCAACTACGGACATTGATGAGATCCCCCAAGATGCAGTAAGATTCTACTAGTCTGAGAATAATGTCCTAATAAATTCTTCTGTTTTCTTTCTTTCCTTCTGTCCCTTGTTTTTTTTAAAAAAAATAAAATAAAATAAATAAATAAATCTGGTGGTGATTATGTTTTTTTTGTACAGTTCAATAAAGATGATGGAAAAGTAATAGAGGAGCGCAAGCTGAAGGTTGTTTATACTACCCCTTCCGGTTCTGGTCATGGGAATTCAGAATCAGAATCATTACTTAGTTCATCAATATCAAGGAGCAGCACAAGGCATAACTCTGATGTAGTTTCGGTAATATCTTCTTTCGTCAGTGTGTCTAAGTCTCTGGTCTTTCTTTTGGTCTGCTTGGGATAACATTTTCAAGGGCCTATTTATTATTATTTTTTTTTCCATTTGCCAGATGGACTTCTGCTCAAGCGTTGAAGATGTGAGTGATGGTTTCTTCTGTTTTCCTTTGCTTTTGCATGGAGTCAACATCTTGCCTTTCTTTCATTCTGTTGATTATAGTGCAATTTTCTATGCCAATTGTCAATGCATAGGTTCTCTGTGCTATGGAAATTTATGAAGCCTGTCAAAACCATGCTATTAAAAAATGGTTATGTAATGGCCATTACATAACAGTAACGGTCAGATTCATTTTGCATTATAGACTGTAACACCCGTTCTGATTAAAATGGCCTATAATGGGACCATAACGGGCCCAATGGCTGTTATAGGCTTGTAATGGGTGGATACACGGGCATAATGGTCTGATATGGGACTCTAACAGTCCGATATGGGGGCCTTTACAGTTTCTTCCCTAGAAATTTCAGGTCCATAACAATGTTCAGAAAAAGGGAAAAAAAAATTATAGTGCCATAACAGCCATTACGGGGCTGTAACGGCTGTTAGAGCTCCTATTGTAATGGCCATAAGGCTGCCCATTACGGTCACCATTACCATTATTGTATACCTTGGTCAAAACTGCACCATTGATTTTTTATTTTTATTTTTTTCCTGTAATTACTGAATAATGGCCAATGGGTGATGCCTTTGATGCATTAGTCATAGTTGCTTGACTTCTTATTCAAATGACAGGAAAAACTCACAAGTCCGCAACAACTTATTAAAAATTGGATTCAACCTTTGTAGGTGTAGGTTAAATTGTTGAAACTGAACCCAAGTTGTGTGAGTCATGTACAATTTCTTTGACAAATCATGGAATATGCAGTGATCTGTGGTGGAAGCATTATTTCCCTGCATTTTAATATGAGATACAGATATTCCCCGTGTACAATTCTTGAGCACATGAGTATTAACCATCACACTCTGCCGGAGTATCAAAATCTTTCTTATAAATAATTGGCTCAACACATGTACTGAAAATTGTCAACTGTTCCAATAGCACTTTCATGCCATTCTTGTCCGATTATCTGTTTTTTTTTTTTTTTTTTTTCCTATGAGGAATTAAATGCATTATTGAAGGTTTAATTTCTTTCTAGAAGTCTAGAAGTCTGTATCCCGTGAAGGAATTAAATGCCTTCACGGGATGAAACAGAGAAGGGTTATACTGCATGAGCATTTCAAGTTGCTGCTCAAGGAAGGTCCTTTGTGTTTGTCTTGTAATTATTTGGGGCACATGATTTATGATTCTTCACCAAAGGATTCTTAACATGCACACTTTTGCCTCTTTTTATTTATTTATTTATTTTTATTTTAAAGATAGATTCTCCAAGATTATTTGTAGCCTTCCAAATGTCTCTATAGCATCTTGTGTTGTTTCACGCCATGCTTTGTATTTGATTGTCTTGTGCATTTAAGTAGATTTGTCTTTTCATGTTTAGTTCCAAGCATTGCAGCGTCTCAAAGAGGAAAGGGATTCTGCTCGTAAACAAACTCAGCAATTGCAACAGGAACTGGTAGGATCACATGATATTTTATCTTCATTTGTTTTGAGTAGTAATCTGATACACATGTAGATATGTGTGTGTGTGTGTGTCAGGTTTTGCTAACGTCCCCATACCCCAAACCTTTTAAATGGCACACGACATGACCTATCATCAATCTAAACCATTCATTCATTCATTCGTACAATCAGGAGGAAGCCATGGTGCAAGAACCACACTGATCGGGTGATCCTAAACCAAAACCATCCGTTGTTTACAAGCCATAAATCACATGGTTAGAATCATCAAATCAAAGTGTTACTTTAGAATCATAAGAAATACAAAAGTGGGATCTATCTACTAGATTTTTCAACATGATGTTTGCACCTATTTTGTTTCTCCGGTCAATCTGCTATTGATCGGAAGCTTAGGATCCTCGGCTAGCTTGTTTTTTTTTCACCACCGCTTGCTCCTAGTTGGATGAATTGATGAACAGTTTGGATCGACAATAGGTCACCCTGTCTGCCTTTTTGAAGGTTTGCAACAATTTGAAAATGTAATGATTACAATTTTACCCAATTCCTTTGCGCATTTGACTCTCAATTTATGACCCATAATTGTTGATTAAACAAACACTTGGAAATGATAACGGTGGCTCATTTACTTTGCATTAAATAGGAAGTTGGATAATCAGATGCCTCTCTCTCTCCTCTCTCTCTCTCTCTCTCTACATAAAACTTCTACACAACACCCTTCCCATGGTGCATGTGGCAAACATGTAGTGATCAGAGCTGTTGTGCTGGTGGACCATCTCACAGACGGGCTATATGGCAAACATCAAGGGGATTGGACTGAGGTAGCATCCAATTAGTGTCCCTGTGAAGGAAATTGGATTGGTCAGAGTTGTCCGATCACTGTGATTTTTGGCCTATAACCAGTCCACGTTGTAGTCTGCTGGATCACCAGTTTCAATCACCTCATGTTCATTGTGTGCCCCATGAGGGAACTGCATAGAGCTTTTATGCAGCGTATGTTTCATGCTAGCACCCTATTTTCCGTCTCCTATAGCTATGACATACTGAAAAAAGGACAAGGACATTGTGAATTTTTGAGGGACCTTGATCTGCTGCATCTGTCAGTGGTCATCTAACTTGGATGGACACTTGGGATGGCATTGGAGACAGCTTTTTATAAAATGATAAGCCGGCACTAAACCCATCCATGGGCTCCTTGTTTATAGGAAATGATCTTGTGTATACAATATGAATTGGATCTTCTTCTGTAGCGGAATGTTTATCATCTGATATTGGTATTATTGTGGGGCACACCACTTGTCAGGTTGGACCACCTAGCAGGTGGTAACCCCTCTGTTCCATTACCATCAAACGATGATCTGACTGTGATCATTCTACTGAATGTATCATCATCAACATAATTATCCCATCCTTTTTCCTAGGTATTTGGGGTCAGCGTCAGCTTGATCTTTCCATATTGTGTGAATGATTTAGTTGTACACTGTACACTATCACCCCCAGCCCACATATTGGACACGGCCAAAAAAAAAATGTATTACATGTGAAATGGGTGCATAAGCTATGGGTACATGGCTTTGTGACCAATTTCACATTACATAGAGAGTCACCAGCATCACACTCTGGCTTTTAAGATCTCCCTTGAGCAATGTTATGGATGATTTTTTTTCCCATTGTTGGAATTTCTTGTGATACTTTTGTGGGATAATGATTCAGGAGATGCTGAAGAGACGTAGGGGCCGCAGAAGTGACGAGGGCTTCTCCTTGACTTTTGCCGCCTTTGTTGGACTCATTGGTATTCTGTTTGGCTTCCTCTTAAACTTTACATTGTCTGGACCACCATCTGCTGAATAACTTCACGTAAGTTTTTCAACCTCGGAATTCCTGTGAAGATAGCCTCCTTGTCCTGCCTTTGTATTCTAGTGTTCTGGAATGGGAACATTTGTAATATTTGATTGGTTTGCAAATTAGTGCATTTTCTTTATCTATTGGCTCCGCAAAGCCAGTTCAGTCCTCGAATTAACATAGGGAGAGCTGTTTGGCTTCACCTTTTTCTGTATATTGGTATGTCTGTACTTTTTCTCTGAAACATAACTATTGGGAGGTTTTCCTTTGTTTTTGTTCTTTATTACTCGTGTTATACGGAAGCTGTGGGAGACTGAATTTTATCTTCTGAACAATTATGTCTAATAAAAAGATCTTTTTTACCTTTGCATTTTCAATAGGCAGGGCAGATGGTATGGAGTGGTTTTAACTTCGTTATTTGTCATTCTGTTTTCTCTGTTTCCCTGTCTTTGAAAATGTTACTAAGCCATTTTGAAAGGGATCTGCTAATTTCCCCCACCCTGATTGTTTGCATGCATACATTTCCCTCCGTGGGAATTAAATACTACAAAATCATACTATGCCCATTCTCAAAAGATGAGATGGATGAGACTCTGGGCTGGTTGTCGAGTCAGTTATGTCTCCCCTTCCTTGGGGTGGAGCTGTGGGCTTAATTCTCACTGCTTATGGTTTCCATCTGCATGTTGGGTGTAGATACTAGACAGTGACCCTTCTAAAATGTAATTATAATGAAACAGTAAGGTTACAACTCTGGTGGGTTGGGTCGGGGTTGAGGGTCAACCTGCAACTGGACCCGACCCATCCAGAAAGGCACCCAACCCAAACCCTAACCCAACTGGAATTACCCAACTTGACTTAACCTAATCCGAATTTGCTCAACCTGAAACCGAAGTTGCAGCCCTAATCTAAAACTAATTGTGGTTATTGGTCTTCAAAACCCCCAGCTTGTAATATCCTTCAAAAAATAATACTAATAATAATAATAGAAAATCCGTAGGTCAACTCGAACGTAATCGAATCAACTTGGGTATACCAATACACTTGTTGGTCAGCCGCCTAACCTTAAAAATATGACCAATGGTTGATCCAAAATCTGAACCGTTCATGTGAAGCAGCACCTCGTGAAACCCCCCGTCCCAAGTTTTACTTTAATCTAAAACTTTGATGGGCCATGAAAAATGAAAACAGTTTCCTCCCTTGATTTGCATTTCTCTTTGCTATGGCCCACTAGAATTTTAGATCAGGGTGAAAACTTGCGACATAGGGTTTTATGAGATTCTGCATCACATGGACCGTTCAGATTAGACTCTCTCTCTCTCTCTCTCTCTCTCTCTATATATATATATATATATATATATATATATATATACCCCCGGTAATCCGGGCGGGCAGGGCTCTTTGGGGCTCATCCACGCCGTATAACGATTTTTTCAGAAAATTTTAATATGTTAACCAAAAAATGAGGCAGGTCCAAGGCTTGAGTGGACCACAAACTGGGGATTGAACGTCCACCATTAAAAGCTTCTTGGGAGCTGGAGAAGTTTCGGATCAAGCTGATATTTGTGTTTTCACTTCATCCACGTCTACATGACCTTAACATGACCTTATGAATAGGTTTTATGGTTAAAAAAAAATCACATGGGCCCTTAGAAAGGTTTCAACGGTGGGTGTCATATCAATGCAGGATCCTTTGTTGTGGTCCACTCAAGCCTTTGACCTGCCTCATTTTTTGGTTAACATATTAAAATTTTCTGAAAAAATCGTTGTACGGCGTGGATAAAGCACTTACATCACCGTTCCGGCGGGGGTAGGATGCAATCCGCGTCCGTGTGTATATATATATATATATATATATATATATATATGTATATATGTATATATATATATATATATGTATATATATGTATATATATATATATAGAGAGAGAGAGAGCGTGAACCAGTTATAAACGTACGAACTTTTTTTGACAACATCATACGTGATGGAACCGTTCATGTAAAGCACACCTAGTGAAACCCCTAGGACCGAGTTTCACTTTTATCTAAAACTTTTATCCATACAGAGTCCATAGCAAAGAGAAATTCAAATCAAGGAAAGAAATTGTTTACATTTTTCACGGTCCACCAAAGTTTCAGATCCTATGAGGTTTCATGAGGTTCTACTTCATGTGGGCCGGAGATTCTTGTAGATTCATCATGTATGATGGGTTGTCAAAAAGTTCGTACATCTACTGACGAACCAGTTATATATATATATATATATATATATATATATATATATATATATATATATATATATATACATGGTCTACCTTTAATATCCACTATCCATCATGTTGGATCAACCTTTAATGTCGACCATTCATTGTGTTGGGCCCACGTTGCCCATTTTTAATGCGAACATCCATTGTGGGGCTTACCTTCAATATGGGTCATCACCTTGTAAGGCCTGCTTCGATGTGGGCTATCAATCATGCAAAGGCCACCTTCAATGTCCACGGCTCATCGTGTGGAGCCCACCTTTGATGTGGACCATTCATTGTGTGGGCCCACTTTTAAAGTGGGTTGTTCATCACCGTTCCGGCGGGGGTAGGACGCAATCCGCGTCCGTGTATATATATATATATATATATATATATATATATATATATATATATATAGAGTCTACCTTTAATATCCACTATCCATCATGTTGGATCAACCTTTAATGTCGACCATTCATTGTGTTGGGCCCACGTTGCCCATCTTTAATGCGAACATCCATTGTGGGGCTTACCTTCAATATGGGCCATCACCTTGTAAGGCCTGCTTCGATGTGGGCTATCAATCATGCAAAGGCCACCTTCAATGTCCACAACTCATCATGTGGAGCCCACCTTTGATGTGGACCATTCATTGTGTGGGCCCACTTTTAAAGTGGGTTGTTCATCATGTAGGGCGCACCTCAGATGTGAGCCATTCATCGTTAAGGTTGACTTTTGATGTGATCCATCCATTACGTGGGACCTACCTTGATGTGGTCATCCATCATCCAAGGCGTGCCTTCAATATCTGCTGCCCATCATGTGGAGCCTGCCTTTTGATGTAGACTGCCCATTGTGTGGAACCCGCCTCGAAAGCAGGTCATCCATCATATGGGTGCTGCTTTGGATGTGGGCCATTCATCTTTAGGGGCTGACTTTTGATATGGATCGTACATTATGTTGTTGGTCTACTTTGATGTTGGTCATGCAAGGCCGCCTTTGATCTGAACGGTCCATCATGTGGAGAGATGAGAAAGAGAGAAGTAAAATAAATAAAAGTTTAAAAGGCTAAAAATAAAAATAAAAAAGCTTCAGCTATATAAGTAATTTAAGCTAATCAGTTATTTTTGTTATCAAACTAATTTTTATTTAAAAAGTAATTTATTTGATGTCATAAGTATTGAAAAATAAAAATAAAAAATTGTGGCGTGTTTTATGAACATACGAAATGCCAAAAATTAAGATGGTACACTCATCTAGTATGCCATCACATGTAAGTTGAATTTGGACTGTTGTACTCTCTATAGGTGTCCAATCCATTTTTCTATACAAGTTCGACTTGCCTGATCAATGGACCAATGTTATATTTGGTCTTTGGCGTATATTCAGTGCACCCTGTCTGATAGATGACCTAGACCTGTGACGCTCACCGCTCTCCTGGATCTGTGTTCTATCCCCTCACGGTATATACCTTATTCAATGAATAGCCCGATCTCTGACAAGTGTGCTATCTGCCCCTCACATGGGGGCCCTCATCGAGGCTTGTCAGAGGGGAATACGTTTAAAACTTGTATGTTCTATGCTGTGGCCCTTCTGATGATTGGATCTGCCTCATTTCTATCAACCTGGAGAATCAATGGGGAACATACACCAAGTTGACCCCCACATGCAGCTGTTCCACGAATTTCTCATCCACATTTATAGTTGCGGAAGCATCTTGTTGTGTATGTGAATGTGAGAGAGATGATAATATATGATGATCCGGCTGAATTTTGTCCAGGAGCATTTCTGGTTTTCAGTTTGTGCAAGTGACCCTCTGCCCAAGCCATTGATATTGATATAGTGGTCCATGAAAAGGTTAGGCCATGCACCAAAAATTCCCCGCTAGGGAAAAAATATCCTAGTCTTCAATCGGTGGACCAGAGTAAGGGGAAAAAAATCTGACGGCTAGGATCGTCTTATATAGTGGAGTCTTTTTTTGTTCGTGGGGCATCCACGCCGAGGTCTATCATATAAAACGGCATAGAGGTTAGCCTGTGCCTGACTGGTTTAATAAACGGGCCAAGAATTGTGGCTCGAGCCCAACCCTCACCCTTTACCACAGGGCTTGACCCTAACCACTCAAAAGTTCATCAATCCAAAACTCAAGCATAATTTGACCTGACCCAACCCAACTGATCTGGCACCAGTACACTTGGGTTTAAGAATTTAAAATGGGACTAAACTTACACCAGCCTGGTCTAATTAGTCAGTCATGCGTTATGTGCATTTATTCGAGCTTTGGGTTGGGTTATCTAACCCAGCCCATTAAAAGCTATTTGAAAAGTTGCACCAAGTGGGCCATATAGCTGTGTAAAAGTTGCACCGATAAACGATTCTAAGCATCAAGGGCTGGCTTATGGACAGCTGTGATAAAATAGTCGATGTTCACGCTTCACCGTTTACCTGCCACGCTGCCGCTCATCCTATCAACGGTTTGGATGACTGGAAGCTGAAACGGGTCTGGACGCGGATTGCATGCGACACCCTGTAGTAGGAAGTTTCTAGGACAAAAGCTAGGTGGGGCCCACCCTGAATGTTTGTGAGATATATACACCGTTCATCCGTTTTGCTATCTCAAAAGCCCAAAAATGAAGCAGATAGAAAACTTAAGTGGGCCGCATGATGTGAAGCAGTGAGGATTGAATTTACACTGTTGAAATATTCGTGGGGCCGTAGAACTTTTGTATTAAGTTAATATTTTTATGTTTTCAGTTAATCTCAGTAGGAATGACCTCATGGACGGTTTCGATGTCACGTAAACATTACGGTGGGCCCCGCTTAGCTTCTATGCAGGAACTTCCTGCGACCGTGTTTCGCAGGCTATCCCTATCAGCTTGATCCAAAACTTCTGTGGCCTCTAAGAATTTTCCAATGGTAGACGTTCAACTCATACTTTTTTCTATGGTGTGGTCCACTTGATCTTTTTATGTGCTTCATTTTTATACTACAAAATAAAATTATATGTTAAAATGGATGGACGGAGTGGATAAAATACATAAACTACGGTGGGCCCCACAGGTTTTACTCAGTACGCAATCCACGTCCCATGACTAGCACCTTATGACACGTCAGACTGAACGTCTGCAAGATCCAACCCCTTCATCAGGTGGTCCCCATCATATCCCGTCTCAGAACAATCCGCTAGCAAGTGGGCTAGATGTGTACCCAAAATGGACGGTTAAAGATGCTGGGCAATAAACGGTCCTCTAGGTTACATTTTTCGGGCCGGCCCCATTTTCAGTACAAGGCACCTGTATACGACCCAACAAGTCCGACCAGGGTATTTTATTCCAGCTTCACATTTGCAGTGGCATCTTGAAAATCTTTTTTTGGAACAACCTTCGAGGTTCCCTACGTCTTTAGATTAACGAGCGGCAACAGTATTGCCGATGGCGGCCTAGATATCAAGCCCCGGCCTGTACTCGTACGCGGATTGCGTACTAACTCAACACCTTAAGCGTACTGATTAAACCCTGGGGGATCTACACGTAATTTATTTATTTTATCCACTCCCTTCATACATTTTATCAGATAATTTTAGAACTTTAGTCTAAAGTATGAAACACATCCAAAGCTCAACTGGACCACACCACAGGAAACAGTGCGAA
This sequence comes from Magnolia changhungtana, assembly GCA_030180095.1. Classification (NCBI taxonomy): domain Eukaryota; kingdom Viridiplantae; phylum Streptophyta; class Magnoliopsida; order Magnoliales; family Magnoliaceae; genus Magnolia; species Magnolia changhungtana. The sequence goes on from JASAUF010000667.1 coordinate 5,392,097, forward strand.
TTGAACGTCTACCTTTGAAAAATTCTCAGGGGCTACAAATTTTGGATCAATCTGATATTAGTGTTTTCCCTTGTCCCATGTCTGTGTCATCTCATGAACAGGTTCGATGACAACTAAACATCATTTCCAGTAGGTCCATTTGAACTTTAGAGCCATAAAACGATCTCTACAAATGGTTAGACGCCATGGATACAACACATGCATCATGGTGGGGTCCACAGAGCGTTACTAAACACGCAATCCGATTTCAAGCTCTGGAGCACACGCCCTGGATGGATGTAGTCACATACATCACAGTGGGCCCCACAGTCGCGGTCCCACACACATCGGGATCCCGGGTCTCAGTCGGGCGCGGATTCGCTACTGAACACTTCAGTAGCGATATTGCTACTGAAGTGATGCGGAGCATTTAATCCTCCTCCGTCAAAAAAAGAAACGCCGTGCGCCACAGTAAACTCCTGATTTTACTTTGATTAACGGAAAGCAGATTGGGTACACACTAACTCCGTACGCCACAGTAAACTCCTTGGCCCCACGGTAATATACGTATTTTATCCACTCTGTCCATCTATATTACCAAATATTTTAAGAGAATTACACTAAAAACGAATCATATACAAATCTCAAATGGACCACATCATAAGAAAAAGTGTAAATTGAATGTCTACTGTTGAAAATTTTTTCGGGGGGCATGGAAGTTTTGGATCAAGCTGATATTTATGATTTCTTTTAATCCATGTCTGTGTGATCTTTTGAATAGCTTGGATGACAAATAAACATCACTGTAGACCCTAAAAAGGTTTCAACGGTGGAAATCATTATGTTTCCGGTGGTATGGTCCACTTGAGATCTGGATATACTTTAAATTTGGGATCAATCGTTCCAATCACTTGTAAAAACGGATGGACGGCGTGGATAAACCACGTAGACTCAGGATGGGGCCAACAAAGTTCACTCTGTACAACCCAACTGAAGTTCTTCATTTTTCCCTCCGCAACATGGCTCTCTTCCTCTCTCTCTCTGTTTTTCTGCGCGCGACACATCGTAAATTTTAATTTATCTTTTCTTCCCATATCTTTCAAGAGTCGGGATTTTTTTTTGATAATTAGGGTCATGATTTTCCAGTACTTCGAATTTGCTCGCTTTGATATTTGAATTTCAAGCAGATGTATGATTTTGAAGCTACGGCCACTGGGAATGTCATAGCTAAGCAGCCACATCTATCCTCAACTTATGGAAGGCACTTTATTGCATTCTTTTATCAGGAGAAATATTGAAGCTCGAGATGTGTCCATCACAAGGAAGAGACAGCACTGATGGAGAAGATAAAGTAAAGAAAATAAGGGTTTTCTGTGGTCGAGTATAAACGTGACCAGTAACGGCGTTTCTTTTTTAGGACGGAGGTGCATTAAATGCTTTCAACCGACCCCGAGCTTTGCGCCAATGAAACGCGACCACATCACTTCAGTAGCAACATCGCTACTGAAGTGTTCAGTAGCTAATCCGCGCCCGTCTCAGTCTCGCCTAATCCGCTGCCCCAGAGAGCGGGCTGCTGGGCGCATTGGCACCCCTACTTCAGATGCATTTGCTGCGTGCACCCAATCCTTTTCGCGATAAAAACATGTAAAAAAAACAAATAAAAATCGCTCAAGGATATTTCCGTAATTTCTGCACATTCCAGGTGCTATCTCCATTCTCTATACATATCTCCTCATCAAAAGCGCGGGAACCGCGCACGTGCTACTCTCAAAATCCAATTCAACCGCATTTGCGCGCCTTCCTGCCTCCAAAACGCTGTTTGTCTGAAAACCCTCCCTCTCCCTCCCTCTCTCTCTCTCAGAGATAGCTCTTCCATGTCGAATTTCCAGATTCCTCTACAAAAAGATCTCAGAAAAGCCAACCACACCAGATAAATCTCTCCTTGCCATTTCCAAAAAAGAAAAGAAAAGAAAACCCTAATTCTCATTCCGCTATGGAAAAAACCCCCAAATTTCCTGCACGTCGATGCCGGCTCGCCATATAAACGAAACGCTAATTTTCCCAGTGGCACCTAGATCTGAATTCCAAGCGTCGCGTTCTTCGATAGGCCTCTTTTCCTACCGTACCACCATGGTAGGTTGCCTCACCCACTCCGATCTCTCCATCGCGAGCTCGACCGAGATCGAGAAAGCATGGCATCTCCTTTCCATCCTTTTGAGACTCGGCCGCCCCGCAAGTCCTGCGGAACTCGCTGCCCGGTGCGAGCTGTTCTGTGTGTCGGCCGATCTGGTCGAGTTCCTCTGCTCGATCCCCGAATCGCCTCTGTTTCTGACCGGAGATCTGTTCGTGACGGCTTCTATGGAGGCATTTTCAGCTTTCAGCGAGTTCGTGTCGAGGGCATTCACATCATTCGTGCCCAGGATTAGGGTTAGGGTTTTGGGCTCGATGAGGTTATGGGATGATTCTGTTCGGACGTACTTTCGGAAGCGCAAGGGACTAAAAGTTGATTCGGCTCTGTTGCCGACTGCGAAACGGAGATTATTATTAAATTCTGGAAACGGTAATGTGATTTAATTTCTTCTCTTTTTTCATGAGGTGTTATAGCTGCTTGATTGAATGACTGCCATTTTCATTTGAGCCAACATCCTGTAAAGACATGGCCCACTTTTCTATGATCCAGGCTATTCATCCAGTGTTCCCCATCTCTAGGCCAATTAGAAGATGCCTAGAATTGTCTGTTAAGGGTGTTTTCGCATGGCCTTCCCTTCAATGACGGGGCCAGATGGATAAATGGCTGGACTGCATGAGTGGCCCCCACTTGACTGGTGCTAGTTTGAATGAAGATGGTGTTATTTCATTCCAAGTGATGTATATTTCCTTGTTTGCGTTTGTTATCTAATTTGGTCAGTCGGTATTGATGGCCTTGGGTTGTAAGCAGATGAAGACTGTCCCAATGTGTTTTCTTTAGCAAACAAGATCCGGACCACCTCTTCCAAGGTAATCTTGGACTATATTCTAATTTGGAGGAGTTATTACTATGGTTAATGAAGATTGGATTTGTTGATACCATGAATTCTAGAGACAGCACGCATTTTACCAATAACTAGTTTTTGAAAATCAGTTTGTGAACATTTGCTAAACTGGAGTTTGTAACTGCTCTGTGCAAACAGGGAAGTTGTTCAAGCTTTTGAATCTTTCAAAAACAAAGCAGAAGTTCCATCCAGTCTTCAAAATCTTGTTTGCTTGTGTAGTGATTGTTTCACAATATTATAGATTGATTGATACTATTACTATCACTGCATTTAATAGTTTGCTTGATAGTTTCATCTTGTTTTTCTTTTTAAAGGCGTAAGTATGAAATATAAAGCCATAACTTGTATAATAAAATTGCTTTCCTCAATAAAACATACAATTTGATGCATGATATGATTTAAGAGTTATGAAACACACTGAGAATCTAAAATCAAGAAACTTATGTTGCATTTGACACTCTGTTTGTATTTTTCTGATAACAGATTAACTCACATTTTAATATTTTGAGAATTGGATCCATCCCAGTCAATGAGTAGTATAATTTTGTAATGCATACTCTTCTCATCTGATTTAGGCCCCGTTTGTTAAATCTGAAGTCTAAAGACCGAATCTGAAATCTGAAGCCTGAATCTGAAATATGAAATCTGAAGTCAAAAAACTTGTTTGGTAATTATGGCTGAACTCTGAAAATTAAGTACTGAATTTGAAACAACCTGTTTGTTAACAAACATCTTAAATGTCTGAAATATGTTAATTTGACACATTTGCCCCTATCTCCGGAAATGTTTTACATTATAAAGAAATTATTTTTACTAAATGAAAATAAAATCACTATATTTAATTCAAATAAACTAAAATACTTAATAGAAAACTAAAATATCATCATTCATAAGGCCCTTAATTCCTCTTAGCGGGATGATTGTCACTATGTGTCGTGTAGCGTTGAGCACCAGTAGCAACAAAACCTTCAAATAAGGCCCACCTTGATGTATGTGACCCCAAAAAGGGTTTCAATGGTAGATGTTTAATTCCCCGCTGCTTTTTGCAGTGTGCTCCACTTGATAGTTCAATATGTCTTATTTTTTGTCTCAAGCCTTAATATGAGCTCGCCAAATGGATGGACGGTGTGGATATAACACATACCTCATGATGGGACCTACAGAACTTGCTGACGTCAATACAACAACTATATAGCTGGCGTGAGGTACACCGGCCAATCCGCATTCTACTTGGACGCAGATTAGCTACTGATAGGTTGAATAGCGAGATTTGCTACCGAAGTGACGTCACCAAGTTCCGTGGGCCCACTGTGATGTATACTGGCCCCACTATGATGTACGTGCTTTATCTACACCGTCCATCTATTTGGAGATTTAATTTTAGGGCATGAGTTAAAGAATGAGGTAGATCCAAATATGTAGTTCACCCCACCACAAAAAACAGTGGGGAGATTGATGCCTACCGTTGACACCTTCCTAATGCTCACCGTGATTTTTATTTGAAATCCAACCTGTTCACAAGTTAACACAGACATGAAAGAAGGGAAAAAACAAATATCAGCTTGATCAAAAACTTTTGTGGCTTATTTAAGTTTTTAATGGTGGATGTCACTCTCCCCACTGATTTCTATGGTGAGGTCCACTGGAGCTTTGGATTTGACTTATTCCTTGGATCTGTACCTAAAATTATATTTCCAAATGGATGGACGACGTGGATACAAAACATACATCATGATGGGGCCCACATGACTTGGTGACGTCACTTCAATAGCGAGTCTCACTAATCAACCTCTCAATATCCAGTCTGCTTCCGCGGAAATAGATTGGCTACTTGGCTGGTGGTCGGTGCTATGTGGGCTCCACCATGATGTATGTGTTTCATCCATGCCGTCCATCTATGTTTCTAGATCATTTTATGGTATGAGACCAAAAATGAGGTATATCCCAATCTCAAGTGGACCACATTACAGAAAACAGTGTTGAATGAACGTCGACCATTAAAAACTTTTTAGGGGCCATAAAAGTTTTGGATCAAGTTGATCTTTGTTTTTTCCATTCATCTGGGTCTATATGACCTAATCAACAGATTGGATGTCAAACAAACAGTACATTGGGCCTTAGGAGAATTTTAATGGTGGATATCCAATCACTATTGTTTTCCTGTGGTGTGGTCCACCTGAGATTTATATTCCTCTCATTTTTGGTATCAACCCCTAAAATGATCTTTAAAAATGGATGAATGGAATGGATGAAACACATACATCATGGTGGGCTCAGAGAAGTGCCCCATGTTAAAAGTTGGGATGTTAAATCTCTCTCGCAAAGGATTATTTTGGATTAAAAAAATAATAATCATAGAGCTTATTCTCCATTCCCCATTAAGCTAGACTCCCATCGTGGAAAAATTTCAACAGAAAATCGTGGAGCACTTTCCTTCTTATGCGTTAACAAACACCACTAAACATGGAATATTTTCGGAATTCCGTGTTAAGTACAAATATTCAGTGTTAGCAAACAGGCCCTCAGTATCTTAAGAAGAATCAAACACAGTGCCTCTAGAATTGCGGAACTTAATTATGTGATGATGTACCAAAACTCAATAAAAATGAAGGCCAAATGGGTCACCACATGTCCATGCTGTTGCATGAGCATGACTCACACTACAATATGCATGTATACCACCAAGCAATGTCATAAATGCAAACATAAAACTTAATAAGTGTTCGATCATTTCGATGTGAGAGAAAAACAATAACTAGTTTGCTCATGTTCTGAATGGGTGATGTTTAATTTAAATTTACTCGAGGGACTAAGGCCTTCAAGCCCTGGAGTCATTGTAACCATTCCTTTATATGTTCAGGTAGGTTTTGCCAAGCGATGGTTAGAATGGAGATTGGAAACCTTCTTATAAACATTCCCGATCACATTGGAAACTGAGGAAGCTGATGTTATGCATATAGTTTTGGGGTTCTCATTCTTGCCTTGACCTCTCAATATGAGGAATCGTAAAGTGTTGATGCGCCATTTTGTACAACTAGGTTCATTGTTCAGATGTCCATATCCTTTATCTTATGGGTGTTAGTGTTGATGGTGGATTCCCAAAAAATCCCAGATTAGACTTTTCTCACACTTTGATCTGTGGCCTACAAATAGATATTTACAAGAGCAATACAGCAACAGCCCCGAAAAATGGCCAAAGATGTTTGTGTTTAGGATCTCTCAATCTGGAAGAGTTTCTGGTTATCCTTCATCTTCGATGTCTCTGAAGATGAATGATCTGGACTAGTGATCCTTGTCCTTTGTTCCCAATTGTACAAAAATGGGTGAATCATGAAATTATCACAACTCCTGTGCTGATGCATTGGGACTCTATGGATCGTCAATAACACTAGTATTTAACATCTCCTTCACATCAATCATTTGGACTACAATTTCTCAAAAACACCAGTATACCACATCTCCTTCACCTATAACTTATCAGATTTTTTCTACTCGTTTCTTTTATTTACTTTTCAAAGATTTGATATTGTGAATTCCATGCATGACGAATCATTTGATCCAGCTGCTTCTTCATGCTATGAACTGCAGTTCTCCATCCCTATCCTTTATTAATTTTATGGCTCTATATGTATTGCTTGTAGTTCACTATTTCATGATTTATATGCTTCTAAGGTTTTTTAGTCATGCAGGTATATGGTAATGTTGGTGATGATATGAGCAGAGGCATGGGTTTTCTGTCAGTCGACACGTCTGTCATGGAATATTCATTGAGGACTTTCAAGCAAGCGATAAAAGTTCCTCCTTTACTTCTTGACTCTAATGCTGTGTTATCAAGTTGTCAATTAGAGAATATTGAGTATATGAAAGGTGAAAAAGAAACTGAGATGAAGTGCAATAACATGATGGGCCTTATTGTGCATAGGGCATTACCAGAATCTGTACATTTGACAAAATTTCAACATAATATTTTTAACATTGAAATCGAGTTAAACAATCAAAATGCAATGACAGAGCCAGATGTAGAACAAGATCCTATAAGGTCGATGCAAAAGCCAGTACTATGTAATGAAATGCATAGGGATGAGGATTGTTCCCAAATGAATGATCAGGTGGAGATCCGAAATAAAATGCTTCCAACTGCAGCAATCTGCCTGGAAGAAAACCAGTACATCGATTCACCTGCAAGGGCAAAAGTTCATGATAGTCACAACCGCCATGCAGCTAGGAGTGGAGTAGAGGAACATGCAGGAACCTCTGGGAGAGCATATTGTGGTAAAGGCCAAGATCTTCTTGATGCCAGTACTTCTAGAGGAGATCCAGAAATTTTTATTCCCCTTGATAGTACTGTTCAAATGGGCAAGCTTCTAAAAAATGATGTGACAGTACTGAACCAAATGGATTGCAATGATATGGTGACAACTTCACTCAGAGAGAAAATAGCTACAAAAGCGAGATTCCCTGCTGGAGTAGATACTGCTTTACCAGAGTCTCTCACTGCTTCAAAGCTGACAAGGAAATCCATTGATAAACAGAAAACTTTGCATATGGACGCGTTAAGTGTTGGTTCCAGAGTCCTCTTGGAAGATGATAACAAGGTCATTAACTCCCCTAAGCAACTGGATCAATACAAAAGAGATGAGAAGTTCATCATCAAGAAACATAAGTCAAAGCGTAACCGTAATCACACTACGCCCACTAAAGAAAAAAGAGTAGATTCTACATGCAAAGATTCTAAGGTGAGCTCCATTCTGTTAAAAGTAAAACAAATCATTTGCATGTCTTAATTGACTATGTAATGAATGCAATTCTATTAGTGGGGATAAGCTTGCATTCGACACAAACCATGCTCATCTGCAATGCTAATCTAGTTGAAACTAGATTATTTATGAGGATGCTTAATGCCAAATCTGTAGAATCACTTGGAGCAGAAGTCACTACCAAACTTCGAATCTTTCATAATAGAGGAAGAAGAAGGGTCAGGTATTGGTATTGTTGTTATTTGCTGATTATTTTGTTGAATCTTCTTCAACTTCTTTCAATGTTTATTTTCCGATGACCTTTTACTCTCAAATCTGCAGGTGGTTATGGCACTGTCTACAGAGCAAAAAGAAAGAATGATGGAAAGATATTTGCAGTAAAATGTATGTGAAAACACTGGGTCCTTTATAGTACACCCTAATACCCTATGATTGGTCTGTTAGGCTCCAAAACAAGGATGTGCCAGTATCATATAATCCTAGATGCTTTGTTGCCACAAATATTATCTAGTGGCCACTATTTTTCTGTAAAATACCTGGCTTCAATTCTTTTATCAGGAATAGTTGCATGGATAGCTTACTTTTTAGATCGAGCAGTTTGAGTCCACAGACATGAGCTGATGATGTTAAAACTATGGTTTGTTGAGTAAAACAGTGAAGAACATGTGGCATATATGTTACACTATTTGGATGTGAAATTGTAAGACAAACATGGATGCTAACATCTTGCCTTGTTTTTAAAGAGCTGTCATGAATGAATATGTGCAGAAAGTGCCATCATTTTTTAGCGAGTCCAGGTGACTCAAATGACTCAAAAGTACAACCACGGTGAAATTTGTTTACTTCGATTGAGGCTAAACATTTTATTTTTTTTTTGGCCAATTACCCATGTTGGAAGAGACAAATTCTATCGTGGATAATCTAATGAGGGGCAAATTCCCTCCCTAGTTATCCGGAATCACCTTCTATCTAGGGCTGTCAACAAGTTGGGTTTGGGTCAGATCCTGGTGTACCCATGCCTGAACCCACCTAAGTGGGTCAGTTTCCAGTCCGGGTATCACATCGAAGGTACAGACCAGAACATCATTGGGCCTAGGTGTCCATTGAGTCTTAGGGAAAATAGAGGGTTATTAATGGCCGAGAGAGCATGCAATTAATAGATTAGAGTGTACATGCTATTCATAGACTGGGGATGGAGGTCATCTGGAGGAGAGAGTGCATGTGCATGCTATTAACAGACATAACTATTATATATACTACTAATAATATCAAATATCAAACAAGAACCTGACTCGATTTTTAAACAGATCCAAAATATGGACCCAGACACGACCCAACCCAACCCGGTTCATGACATTGGATACCTCGGCCTCTGATACCCACAGATCCAGGTACTAAAGCTGTCGATGAGCTGGGCTCAGGCCTTGCAAAATCAAAATTTTGAATAGGCCCAACCTGTGAAGCCCAGACTGTAAAGTTCAAAATCTGGGATGAAGCCAACCCTAGGCCCAGCCCATTGACAGCCCTATGAGGCACCTGTTGACAACCCTAGCTCTTATTCTTGATGTATTTTGTTTTCCTTTCTAATAAAATTTCATTATCATTATAAAAAAGTTTTCAGTGTATCTGACTTAGAAACCTCAATGTAAGCAATCAAGAATCTTATCTCCCATTTACAAATTACAGGTGGATTCAATGCACTTTTATGAGAAATTTCTTGAATCAATGGTCAACAATTGTTGAATTCTATAGAAGCTTTCATGATTTAACTCAAATCTTTCTTTTTCTTTTTGCACACAGTGATGACTCCTTTGAAAAGAATCTGAAGTAACGTTGCTAAACAGAGAAATATGTGGAAATACACAAAGAAATTGCATAATACTGTAGTAAAGAAATATATGGAAACCTGGGAGCACATCTAGAACAGAACAGCCACTACACATGCATTATTCTGTGCATGTGTATCTTTTGAATCATATGCTGGCAAACATATTGCGAAATCGTTTATGACCAAAAAATCAAACAAGAGAATATCAGAAAAGAACTTGATGGAGAAAAACCAGAGAATGCTTTACCCAGTAACCCACATATGAAAATCATATTAAACTCAAAAACTCTCCCATTTTTATATTGGTTAACTTTTTGTTATGAAAATATCTAAAAGAAAACAAGATTCAAAAACGTGCTTGACCCAAAAACTGGCCATATGATTTGACCATAAGATTTCTACAATTTGATAATATGTTTCTTAGCTTTTCAATAGCTTTAGCCTGTCCTTTTCTTATTCTCAGTATTATAATATTGAATTGTTGAAGTAGGAAAACTGGAAGTCGTCAATTGTGGTCTTCCATAGTGTCCTTTATCATACATGACAATCATGTTCACTTTGTCGCACTGTTTATGCCTCCTATCCATTTATATCTTTATCTTGGTTGCATGGTGGAAAGGGCATAGCTTGCTGGCAAGAATTGCATTGGCTGTTATTCCTGTGTGCAAGATTCAAATTTTTTAATTGTTAGCATATTATTTTTGGTTTTGGTCTCTGTTTAATGTTTTTGGTGGTAGTCTAGCTTTTGTGATGGCAATACTCTCATCAGATAGCTTCAGAAAAGAAGAAGAAGAAGAAAATATTGCCATTGATGCAAATCTAAAAGATCATCCCTGCAGTAACCTGTTTATAATGAATAATTTATGCATTTGTCAGGTCCTCATGCCAATGCTCATACACACCATGTCAACAATGAGATGAAGATGCTGGAGCGATTTGGGTGAGTGAGGATTCCTTATATACTCCACTTTGGAGCATTTTATCATTTCTTCAAATCATAGTATGCAAGTTGATTCTTTCAATGCAGGGGTAGGAACTTTGTGATAAAATATGAAGGCTCTTTCACAAGTGGTAACTCTGAATGTTTTGTTCTGGAGCATGTTGAGCATGATAGACCAGAGGTAATATATGATGCTTTGGTATTTTATAGCACTGTTCTCCTTTAATATTGTAACATATTTATTTAAATGTAGGTGTTGAAAAGAGAAATAGATATACCTGAGCTCCAGTGGTATGGTTACTGTATGTTTAAAGCCCTTGCAAGTTTGCACAAGCATGTAAGAGAATCCCAAACAGGATCTGTATCTTTTTCTGTCTTGTTTACAATCCCTTTTGCTTATATTTCTTGTTTTGACCTTTGCAGGGAATAGTGCATAGAGATGTCAAGCCAGGGAACTTCCTCTTCTCTCGGAAACTTGGCAAAGGCTACCTCATTGATTTCAACCTAGCCATGGTCAGTAGTATCATACATCATTCTCTTGCTATTGCTTCCTGCCATCTGTGTGGGCTCCTTGAGTTACCTTTCAACCTGATCAGTGTAACTGGTTGTCTTTCGTTACAGGATCTCAATCAGAAGTATTGTGCATGCAGTAAGTTCTCTATTCCTTGCTGCCTGTTTTAGCTCTAAAGAAGGTATCAATATTTAGAATGAAGAAAGAGGTTGAGCGCTATGTATTTTTTTGGAGCTTTCATTGTTATTCTTGAGACTGAAACTGTATGTTACACACCAAAGTTTTTCAAACTCTTGCCTTCTATGTGAATGTAGAGATGCTATTTTTGGAGAGAGGATCAACTGTTTACTCCCAAATATCTTGACTTGGCAGCTTTGTCCATGTGTCTTGTATTCTTTTCACAAACCCATGAGGTTGACATCTATTAAGGAAATGTGGAAATTATTAGGGGCTTGTAGGTGCTTTAGGTACTCTATTCGTAGGTTCCAGTCCTGCTCTCACCATCGTGTGATCTTATGTCTTTTTTTTTTAAATTATAAAAATGTTGTCTTTTACAAATTCTTCCTGGCGGCCATGTGCCAGTTGTCACCCAGCCTGGATGGAGTGTTGATGTCAGGCAGGCAGCTGGTCAACTTCGCAAGAGATCATGAGCATTCCTGTTTGAAATCTTAGGAGTGATGGTGAAACAGGATTCATAAAGCTGACCCGACCAAAATAGGCAGGACAAGACTGATGATTTTGTCTCTTATAGTGTGCATGCTACAACAAATCTTTCTCAAAATTTTATTTTATTTAACTTGTGTCAAAAAAGAACAATGGTTAACGGGCAGACAGAAAACCTTCCAATTTTATTTAATGATCAGCACCAGCCTAACCGGGAGGCCACAAAATTACTCCATGGTTGGGATTACAAAACACTGACTGTCATGCACTTGATGTCCTCTAGTTCTGTCTTTTATTTCCACACAGGTAATAGTTCTGAACAATGGGATTGGAATGGTTTGCCAAGTTAAATGTGCTTTTTCTATGCTTTTCCTATTCTTCTTTTCATTAAAAATAAAAAATAAAAAATTCTGCAACTTTGCTTCCCAATCTGTGCACTCTCCAAGGACGGATATGTTTATGTTTTGATGCATGTCAGGGGTTGTTTCGAGGTGAACATCGCACTATGTAAACTCTTAACACAGGCAAACTCTTTCATTGGTAAAGAGTTGGGTCTATCATGTTTCTATATTGGAAAGTCTGTACAGGTAAAGAGTTAATAGCATTTGGGTGGTAAAAAGTTGCTAGGAGCCAATATATTCTTCCGAAAAGCTAACCATTGGAACGTAAACACTTGCAATCTAAACTCTTACTCAGCTATTTGAAATGAAAGAATTTCATGGATCTTATTAGCACCCAAATGCAAAACAGTGACCGAAAACAATGTAAAGTTTTTCACTGTTAGAGGCTTTACTCACAAACAAACAACCCCTTTCTGGATATGATGTCAGTTCATATTCTAGGCATTTGCCAGACACTGTTACTTGGACACTATTACTTTCTGAGGTTTGCCATACTGACATTTTGGGACACTTTGGACACTCCTAGACATTCAAAATCTACACGGAGGAAGAGTCTTAGCAATGTCATAAAAAAATGTCACTTGTGGGACAGTTTAATTGAAGTGTGAAAATTCTCTACAGGTTTCTTGTAATCATTCTTGGTTCTTTTGTTATGTAAATTTCTTTTGTCAAGCGGAAGATTCTAACTCTTAGGCCTCAAGCTTACCTCCATTCCCTTGTTGTTGAAGGAATTCCTCATGAGGACTTACTCTCACTCTAGGTTTTAGTTCATTTTCCATTATAGCTACGATGACCCATATGATAAAAGAGCACAAGCTTTGTTGTCCGTTTTGCTCTTTTGTTCTTTTGTTAGGGTTCTGATTTTTTTAAGACAGCAGGTAATGTTCATACAGTCTGCTAGTTCTTGAGATGATCATGCATGATTTTATATGGTTCATTAGCTAATTATTTGTTAGTTTAGATTCCTACAAATTTGTTTTTATTTGAACTACGTGAATATTCTTTCTAATTTCCTTGGTCTTTATTATTTTCATTGGTAGGTCTATGGTTTGAGCCTAGCTTACCTATCAAAAAATAATAATGTTTTTAATATTTTATTTTCTAATTATTTATTTAATAAAAATACTTTATTGTGTATGGAAGTGTCCACTTGCCTAGATTTTTGGACACTTGTCTAGGTAACACTGTTGCCAGGAAATGTTTTAGCGAGGGATGCATGACTTGTTTGTGTTTATTTGAAGTTTTCCTTCTTTCACTTGTTTGTTATTGACCTTCAAGAAATTATCTTCTAATATTAGTCCTGATAATAGGCTCTATACCAAGTTTATGTGATTAAAGAAGTCTATTGATGCATTTGTTTTGTTGATTTTATCAGGCAAATCGAAAACAAATTGTATTGGAAGCTTAGATCATATTCCTCGTCCTAGTATCAAAGATGCCCCTTGTAGCAATGAAGCTACAAAATCCATGCATGGCAGGTTTCTGGAATCTGTCAGTAGAGGGGCATCAAAGGACTCTAAGTCGCCTCTAGAAACCAAGAACATTAAGAAGAATCATCTGAAGGCCTTCCCTGAAGGGGGTAGTAGAAATTTATACAGAAGCCAGGGTGCCGATTGTTCAGGTGTAAACTCAGCGAAGGATGCAACAAGCACTAGGACTCCTTCTGTGGAGAGGCTGAGGGAACCTGTGCCATGTCAGGGCAGGAAGGAGCTGATCAGTCTGGTGCAAGAGGCATTGCAAGGTCCAAATCATGAGGCAGTGATTCTTCCAGTTTCTCAGCGAAAGAGGGTTGCTGCACCTCCAGGAAAAGTGGACAGAAAACTGGTCTATCTTTCTCCTATGCCCCTGCATTCCAGTGGCATTGCCGTTGCAGGTGCTGGCCTGTTAAAGAACAAAGGTATGTTTTGCATATTAGGGTATGTTTGGAAGTGCTCAGTTCCCAAGTCAATGCTATGTACTATTGCCAAAATGCAAGTGAGATGCGCACGTCTACTCATTTTGTGCTTTGGGGCAGGAAATTGGAACTCACCTAATGCGGGTTCTGTTCCTACCACTGTCCCAAATTCAAATCAAACCTAGTTGGCTTTGAATTCCCACAAACCACTATTTGGCAATAAATCTAAATGCTCCCTTGGGTGATAAAATGTTTGGTTTAGTTCTTGTATCAATCCCCACTAGGATTAAGTATGTGCAGTTTTGTTGGTCGTAGGAGAAGGAAAACACAAGAGAGAAGGTCCTTGTGTTGGAACCAAGGGCTTTCGAGCTCCAGAGGTATGGTTCTGCATTAGTTCTTGCATAAGTTTATAACTGCACTGACCGTATCACACCATCCAATTTAGGCATACATATACCTATATATGGTGCACCATGGTGCTGATTCTAGCACTTGGGTCTGTGCAGGTCTTGTTCAAGTCTCCATATCAGAGCCCCAAGGTTGATATTTGGTCAGCAGGGGTTACCTTACTTTACCTCATGATGGGAAGAACACCATTTGTTGGAGATCCCGAACAGTACACTCATTCTCTCTCTCTCTCTCTCTCTCTCTCTCTCAAATTCATCTTGCTTATTAGGTGCTCTCATTGCCAGGAATATAAAAGACATTGCGAAGCTTAGGGGAAGTGAAGATCTATGGGAAGTGGCAAAGTTGCACAACCGTGAAAACTCTTTCCCTCCGGTACCGTAGCTCCTTCATCATGATATTGTCTCTTTAATTTGGGTTGAGATTGTTCATGTTGGTCAGTTTGTCACAGGATTTGTTCGATATCCAATCCCTACCAGCAATGGAATTGCGAGAGTGGTGTGAGCTGAATACCAGGAGACCTGACTTTCATGAGCTGAATGTGAGGAGACCCGACTTTCATGAGCTCTTAGATCTTCTCAACAAGTGTTTGACGGTGAACCCGAGGCTGAGGATCAGCGCGGAGGAAGCCCTACGGCACAAGTTCTTCACACCTTGCCATGATGCCTTGAGGAAGCAGAGGTTGCTCAGACGGGCACTCAGCTCAGAGTCCGGAAGCCAGTCTTTGTAAGAGATTCCAGGTCATGCAGGTGGTAGGAGCTTTGAAAGACGGCTAATACTAGTTATAAACTGGTACGCTAGCCCCTCCCTCCCTCCTACTTGAGTAATTTATATGATGAGCGACCTGTGTTGTAGAGTTTATTGGATCATCAGTCTGATAGATGCTGCCCATTGTCCAGTAATCCAGACCATTGGCTTGTCACATCACGCCTTGGGTAAACCGTGCCCTGATTGTCCCATATTGGAAGTTCCCATTGACCAATGTTCATACATTTCTCAGGTGAGTGTGGACCTTTGTTGTAGTTTCTCTTCTTAACTATCTATAGGTTGCATATTGAAAGGTTAAGATGCCTTATCTAGGAGACGCAATGGATTAATGATGTGGATTACTGAACCACATCATGGGGGTTTGGAGAGATCCCGAGTATTATCAGGATTGAAAACCATGTATATGGTGCAAAGATATGGGTGAGGGATCATGTAATTTCTCTTATTACTAAGGCAATTCCATGGCTCAGATGTAAATCCTTAGTCATCAGTACTAGCTGCCATTCATTTCTTTCTTGTTCCAGGGCATTCCCACACGTGTTGTATCTTGTAATAGTTAACTTGAGTTTTATTTAACAAGGAAGTTTCGTCTTGGACGATCATATGGGAGAAACAAGTTTTATGATGTTTTATCCCCTTGGGCCTGTCAGATAGTGGAAATGGCCCTTGGTTGGGTGATTCAGATTGGTGTGATCTGATGGGCATTCCCCCAAAAATCTTCTCAATGGGGCAATCCTAACGCTTCTAAGCCTGCAAATAGTCAGTTCAGGCACAAGGAAATGGCCCACATTCAAGTCCAAGGACTGGACGGGGAGGATCTTCCTGTCTTGGGAGGTTTGGGGGTGTAAAGGCGGTGGGGACTGATAGATCAGTGGTCTGGTTCACTGAACAATGGGCCCAGCTGGTCATATAAGGAGATTTGAGCTATTCGCAGGAATGCGGTCAACGTCTATGCTTTGTTACATGATCAAACAGATTCAACGTAATCTATGCTTTGTTACATGATCAAACAGATTGGTAATTCTCGTAATCTTACTGCTTTGTTACATGATCAAACAGATTGGTAATTCTTGTAATATTCATTTAGTCGTAGTTATGAATGAAAAATTAAGAGAATTGAATTCAGGTTCAAATGGTAGCTATGGTTTTTGGGATCCTGATTTCTGAAATCTGATGATTATCATTGTGCTTGCCGTTGCCATGAAACTCTCCCAGATTGGAAGATCTCAACCCTTTTGCTCAGCAGCCTACAATAGATGATTTAGAAAGAAGAAAAAAAAAAAAAAACTAAAAACTAAAAACAATTGACGCCATAGTTTGGAAAGTGATTGGATGGCTAAGATCTTCTGATCTAGTAACTTTTGGGCATCCCTGTTGAGGTACGGCCAGCTGTTTTGATCGGCGAACCATGTGCCTCCTGAACAGACTCGGCATAAGAACACCATGTCCTGAGGCTTTGTACTTGATAATTCGCGGTGAATACTTGGTTGCTTTGTGGGACGCGACTGACCAATGGTCTTGATTATGGGAATGTGGTTCGCACATGGCATAATTGAAAACCTGACTGTATATATATTCTCAAGGCCCAAGGCTTGGCAATAGTCCGGGCTAGGGCCATCCGGGGCTGTCCCTAGCTTGTACTTGGCCCAAAGCCTTGGCACTAGAGGGCAGATCCGCCATATAAGTTGAAAGATATAAATGATCAAAGGTTTGAAATCAGTCTATCATAAGAAAATTTCAGGTATCAATCCATGACAAGGTCCATCATACGAATGAGTGTCTTTAAACTGTCCGTTCACTTCTTTTTGTATAATGGTGGACCACTTGATTAGACTAGGTCAATGGGCTGAGCCGGGTCATTCGTCCTTCGCCCAAGCTCAGCATAGTCTGGACACCCAGCCATTTGACCCGACACATTGCTACACATCTCTTTAAAGGATCTTGTTTTGCCAACTACACTTAACGTAGAGGACGTGTCATCTTTATGATTTTGGCGGGTAAGGAGATTGATATGTGATAGGAAATAGCGTATGAGTGTGAGATCCCTACCATTCATCGAGTGGTCATGCGATACAAAATCCACGTTGCGAAAACCATAAGACTGATCATCAGGTGAGCCACGTGTATACTCTTGGTCATTATTCTCTTAACATTCAATTTTGTCTGTGTCCCCTCATATTTGTATCCTTAGTTGGCATTGACAGGCACACTGAGACTTAAGGCCCTAGCTGAGTCCACGTTGCCAAAGACTGGATTCTATGGTGGCGACTCGTTGGAGTCCACGTAACCGACGGATTAGATTGCGATAACGTTAGGAATAGGAACGGGCTCACTCACATGAGATTACAACTCTTCTCCGCAACATACACGCCAACGTGACAATACATGAGCGAGATCCAGTTGGTCCAATATCTGGGGCTAACTATAAAGATGGCGTGGCCTGAAGGTAGTCTACTCATCAGATAGGGACACATATGTTCGATATACAGGCCCACCCTTTTGAAGAACTCCGGGGCAAAGGCATGCTCAGAAGAGCCGCATCCAATAAAATGGCCCGCTTCTTGCAATGAGAGCGACATTTGCACTTGTTCCACCAAGAAAAGCATCCATCTTATGTAAGCCAGTCCCTAAGTTCCGGTATGTGCGGCCACGTGTATGGCACTGATCGGGTCATACGTAATTATCTGGAGATGTCATCATTTAGCCATGGAACGCAGCTAACCTAACGCAAGTCGTTTACGTAACTACAAGAGCCACATCCGATCAGTGGTCTGAGTGTGGACATGTTCCACTCCCAAAAGGAATCCGTCTCTCCTAATTCCGCTGACTTCCCCACATGTCTAAAGGGAGCGGATTAAAGACAATCACTAATATGACTATTGAAATCGATTATCTCATGTAGGTTTTAGCCCAAAGAGAAGGTATCAAGCCCCCTCAACCATTCTTGTTCATTCTCCAAAAGAAGTTTTTATGGAATTCCTATCTGCCAAAATCTTAACTTAGGGCCTGTTTGGGCAGTGGGATTAGGTGGGATGGGATTCATCTGGTCCTGTGCTAATTCCACTCCATGTTTGGTAAGAATGGAATTAGGTGGGAATTAGATTAGATGGAATTGCATTGGGTCCATGCCAATTTCACTCAGTGTTAGCAAGTTGTGTAGGTCTCACCATGATGTACGGGCTATATCCACACCGTCCACCCATTTATCGAGATTATTTTAGAGCATGGACCAAAAAATTAGGTAAATCTAAAGCTCAAGTGGACCCCACCATAGAAAACAAAGGGGATTGAATACTTACCATTGAAAACTTCTTTAGGGCCACATAAGTTTTGGATCTACCTCATTTTTAGGCCCATGCCATAAAATGAGGTTACAAAACAAATGAATAGTTTAGATATAACACGTGTGTTATTCATATTAATTTCAAATGATAGTGCGTATATACATTCAATGTACCACCGTGTTGTGAACAAAGCATGACATTACTCTTATCCCATGGCAACCGGGGACAATCCCTGCCATGGATAATAATTATGTTTTTTGAATCCCATCTCACCTAATCCCTTCTGATCCTGCAGCCCAAACAGGCCCTATAGGTTACATTGATGGATTGATCATCTTAAGGGTCTCAAGGCAATTATACAATTCATTTGGAAGCTTATAAATGAAGATAAATGGAAAACGGAATTTAAGGTAAATGAATTGGAAATAAATAGCTTACTAAGATCCCAAGTTAATTACAGGCACCCTAGGCACTAGAGTTTTTCCCCCTTATTATTATTATTATTATTTTTACAATTTTCCTATTATATCTAAGATTAAAATAGATTTATTGTGTAAATATATTGTCATCATCGTTTGAGCCTCATGCTAACTAATTGGGTCTGTTACATAAATTCTTCCATGTCACTCTACTTTATCAAGGACTATTACTTTGAATATTTATTCGTTTCTCATTGCATTTAGGATCCATACACTTTCGGAGAAGGTTTTATATCACGTGTTTTGAATTTCAAATCATTCAGGTTCATAATACAAGTTTGACACTATGCATCAACCTGACACTACCCTACTCCTTGATCCTGGCTGGGGATGGCCTACGAGCATAAATCTATGGCCGGCCCTATGTAATAGATGATTCTATTACGTTGGTTGATTACATACGTTGATTACAATCAATGCGTTATCGTGTACGTGTATATTTAAGTTATATATTATTTTATAATAAATATTTATATATTTTATTATTAGTAGTATTTTTAAGCAAGATTATCCCCATACATCCCAATGCTTTCCCGAGAAACTTTCTAAAATTTGAAAATCTCTTGAGAAACTGATAAATAGTAAAATTCCTGAGATTTATCAGTATTCTAATATCAATTAGGCCTGCAGCTTACCATTGAAGTCAATTAAGGTGCTTTGCATCTTTAAAAGTGCACCGGCGCATCACCAGTGATGTCAGCGCAACAAGCAGGCGGATTGGCTCGTGTACCAAACACCACCGACCTGGCTGGTGTGGGTACGTGTCGTGCGAAGACGAGCGCTGTGCTCCTCGATCTCCGAGTTTATTCGGAACGGTCCAAAGGAGATCAAAGTAACATTGCCCACGCAATGATGTATTTATTATATCCAAACCGTTCATCCATTTCTCGAGATTATTTTAGAGCATGATTCTAAAAACGAGTCATATCTAAATCTTGAATGGACCACACAACAAATAAATGAGGGACAATGATTCTCAACGTTAAAACATTCAAAGACTCACCATAATGTTTATTTTACATCCAATCATCTAACCTGTTCATAAGGTCACACAGACCTGGACGAAAATTAAAAATAAATATCCTATTAATCCAAAACTTCTTTAAACCTCATAAGAGTTTTGGTGGTAGACGTTCAATCCCTACTGCTGTGTATCCACGCGAACTTTGGATCTATTTTATTTTGGGGCTCGAGCCTTAATACTAACTCACCATATGGAGACAGTTTTGATATAATACATGAGACCTTACAGGACTTAGTGACGTCAACATAGCAGTCAGGTTAGCGGTGTGTGGTACACCAGCCAACCTACTTCCCCTGCGCGCAGTAGAGATCCGTCGACATCTGCGCATCCGGATTAGGCGGTGCTGCCAACACTGACCGTATCGTGATGTGTGATGCGCTTGGCGTTGCAGGGCTCACCTTGAGGTATCTGGAAGCGGATTAGATACCGACAAGTTCAGTATCCAGATGGCTATTGAGGTGACGTCACCAAGCTCTGTGAACCGGACGCGGATTGCGTCCTACCCCCGCCCGGACGCTAATCCGTCCGGGCAGGGCTCTGTGGAGCCCACCGTGATGTAACTGTTTCATCTTGCCGTCCAACTATTTTTTCAGAAAATTTTAATATGTGATCCCAAAAAGGGGGCAGGTCCAAGGCTTGAGTGGACCACACCAAAGGAACCTGCACTGATATGACACCACCGTTGAAACCTTTCTAAGGGCCAACGTGATGTTTTTTTTTTTACCATAAAACCTATTCATGAGGTCAAGTAGACGTAGATGAAGTGAAAACACAAATATCAGCTTGATCCGAAACTTCTCTGGCTCCCAAGAAGCTTTTAAGGGTGGAAGTTCAATCCCCAATTTGTGGTCCACTCAAGCCTTGGACCTGCCCCATTTTCTGGTTCACATATTAAAATTTTATGAGAAAATGGTTGGACGGCAGGATGAAACAGTTACATCACAGTGGGCCCCACAGAGCCCTGCCCGGACGGATTAGCGTCCGGGCGGGGGTAGGACGCAATCCGCGTCCCTGTGAACCCACCACGATACATGTGTTGTATCCATACGGTCCAACCATTTTTAGAGATCTTTTATGGCATTACAAAAAGAATGAGAGAGATCTAAATTTCAAATGGCCCACCACAAAAAACCGTGAGAGCAGTCACACCCACCGTTGACACATTTGTAGGGCCGACCGTGATGTATTTTTGAGATCTAACCTATTCATAAGTTAACATTAAGTTAACATAGCGATAGATGAAGTGAAAAAAAATATATATATCAGCTTGATTGGAATCTGCTGTGGCCTCTAAGAAGTTTTGAACGGTGGATGTCACTATCCCCACTGTTTTCTATGGTGTGGTCCAATTGAACTTTAGATCTATCTCGTTTCTTTTGCAATGACAAAAAATTATCTCTCCAAATGGTTTGACGGTGTGGATACAATGCATGCATCATGGTGAGGTTCACAAATCTTGGTGACGTCACTTCAGTAGCAATTTGGCTACTGACCTTTGTCGGTATTCAATCCTTGCCCGAGGTATTTGTTTTATATTCACTTTGCCTATCCATTTTAAGACATAAACCTAAAAATGAAGAAGATCCAAATCTAAAGTGGATCACACGGGAAAAAATAGTGAGGCAATAACTCCTGTCATTTAAACTTTATCAGGCTCATTATAATGTTTGTTCTCTATCCAACCTGTTGATAAGGATAAACAGTCTTAGACAATGTGAAAAATACAAATATCAGCTTGGTTTATAACTATTATAGCCTACAAAAGTTTTTAATAGTGTACATTCAATCACCATTGTTTCCAGCAACGTGGTACACTTAAGCTTTGGATATGCTTTATTTTTAACTTAATGCCTTGAAATGAGCTAGTAAAACGGACGGAAGGTGTGGATATAAAATACACACGTCAGGGTGGGCCCCACAGCACCCAGCTCATCACACACCACTGAAGGGGCGGGTGCAGCTAGGGGTGTACACGAATCGAGCTAGCTCAAATAGTTCGCTCGACTCGACTTGAAAAAGCTCGATTCAATTCAGTTTGAAGCCGAGTTCGAGCTGAGTCGAGTTGATTTTTTGAGCTCGAAAATGAGTTCGAGTTGGCCCCCGCTTGACTCGACTCGGATCGAATCTAGCTCGAATCGAACTCACATCGAAATAGTTCGGTGACTCGGTTACTTTGTTATTGATGTTGTTCACCAAGTGTTATTGATGTTGTTCACCAAGTGTTTGATGAAATGACTCAACGAAGTATGATGGGTGGCTAGGAAGGTATGTATATGAAACAAATATATTTTTTTCTTGGTTATTATGTTGCTTAGAAGGTGTTTGATAAAATACCTGAAAAATCATTGCTTTTGTTTGTAAAATAGTGGGATTTTGAAGTTGCAGTCAGGTATTTGTATAAATGCTTCAATAGTGAACTCAGCTCAATCTTGGATTGAACTCAACCCGAGCCGGCCAGTCAGGCTCGAGGACCGAGCCAAGTCAAATTTGGGCTAAGGTCAGCTAGTGGCCGACCTGAGTCGAGCTGAGGCAAGCTCGACTCGGTTCGACCCGATGTACACCCCTAGGTGCAGCTTCGGTGGTTCACATACTGTTGAGCCCACACCTTGATGTACGTGCCTTATATACACGACGTCCATCGTTTCGGCAGCTTATTTTAGGGCATGATTCCCAAGAGAATCAGATTCAAATCTTAGGTAAACTACACCGCATAAATACTCACCATTAAAAACTTCTAATGGCCACCAGAATGTTTATATGCCATCCCATCTGCTGATAAGGTCACGGATACCTAGAAGGAGAGGCCACACAAATATAAGCTTCATCCAAAACTTTTGCAGCTCACGGTAAGTTTTATCAGTTGATTACCACTGTTTCTTCTATTATGGTTCGCTTGGGATTTGGATGTGATTCACTCATGGACCCAATTTGCATGCGGGGACGATTCTTCTAGCTCAACCCTGTGATCTCGATGTGGACGGTCCGGGAATCTCTTCTAACCTCAGTTTCTGTGGGGTCCATCGTGATGCTTTCTTTGTATCCAGTCTGTCCATCCGTTTTCCTCCGTCATTTAATGACTAGATAACAAACATGGAGATCCAAGACTCAAGAAATGGATGGATGGGATAACTTTCTCATAAACAGCGTGATGATTATCTGGGTCGCAAGCAATCCTAATGAGTTTTGAAAATGACTGGATCGCGTGGATATAAGGAAGGAACATGCGTCTAGGTAGGAACCACGTTCAGAGATCCCACCACATCGGATCCACCGAAGCCGCAACCCAACCTTATCTACGTCCGACATCCAGTACGCGGATTTCCTGCCTGGCCAAATAAGTTCGTGCGCTAGAAACTTAGGTAGGCCCACCGTGATGTTTGTGGGTAATCTACTCCTTACATATGCTTTGTGAGTTCATTTTAGCAGTTAAGGCAAAAAACGAGAAGAATTCAAAGCTCAAGTGGGCCACAATAAAGTAAAAGGTGGGTAGGAAATTTCAATAGTTGAAACCTCCCTAGGGTCGGCAATAACGTTTACATGACATCTATACCGTTCCCAACGTCATTCTTAAATCTTAATGAGATGAACTGAAATAAAAATAGTAGCGTGATTCAAAACTTCTGTGGCCGGAGTGTTGGATCTGGCTCATTTTCTATACTGTCTCCTAAAATGATCTCAAGAAACGGATGGACGGATGGATTTCTCACAAACGTCACGGTGGTCCCCACCAAAGTTTCTAGGGCAGTAACTTCCCACGAAAGCCTTTAACAGGAAATCGCGTCCGGATGTTTTAACGGTAACAATCATTGCCCCATTGCTATTTGTGGTGTGAGCTTTGGATAAGACTGGAAAAATGGATCATGCACTGAAATGATCTGGCCAAATGGATGAACGGCGTGGATATAATAAAGACAACATTTTGGTGCCATTTAACTTTGATTTCCTTTGAACCGTTGGTACAACTCGAGCTTGCGCACGACACGTACCCACACCATCCAGGTCAGTAGTGTGTAAAACACCAGCCAATCGGCTTCACGAACCAGCCAATGAAAATGAAATGAAGAGGCAGAGCTGGTTGAACGGTAATAGGGTAGACCACCAATCTCTTCATTTGCATCCATCTCACGCTACAAAACCGAAAGTAACTGAAATATAAAAATAAATAAAAAAGCAGCAAAATGCTACTCAGCCTCTCTGCTTCTCCTTCTTCTCGTTCTACTCTCATCATTATATCGCAATTCTCTCCCTTCTCTTCCTCTTTCCTCCCTCTCAAGAAATTCCCCTTTAAGCCCTCCAACTTTCCCCATAATTACCAAAATCCATCCCTCACCACCACCCCCATGAGCTGGTTCGGGAAGCTAGGGTTTGGCTTTGGGAACCGCTCCCCAACCGCCATGGACTCTTCTTCCTCCGCAACCTCTTCCATCGCTCAGGGTCCTGACGACGACATCCCGGCGCCGGGCCAGCAGTTCGCGCAGTTCGGCGCCGGCTGCTTCTGGGGCGTTGAGCTCGCGTTCCAGAGAAATCCCGGCGTTACGAAGACGGAGGTCGGGTATACCCAGGGGTTCTTGCATAATCCAACGTATAATGATGTCTGCTCGGGGACGACGAACCATTCGGAGGTCGTTAGGGTGCAGTTCGATCCCAAGGAGTGTAGCTACGACAATCTGCTTGATTTGTTCTGGGCACAGCACGATCCCACGATGCCCAATCGACAGGTAGCTGTCGATTTCTTTCTTTCTTTCTTTTTTATCCTTGAACTGATGGAGGCTGATGGTAGTGATGTTTTCTTTAGTTTTATGATTTACGCATATTTGGATGCTCAATTGAACTTAATTTTAATAGTTTTATTGAATTTAGTAGGAGTGACTGAAGTGGTTGTGGCGATATATTTGTTTGTTATAGTTGAAAAATGCCCGTTTGCAATTCCTTGCATTCCAAGCTAGACCCCGAACCATTGTAATTTCTTGGCTAGCCCCCTTTATGAATGGAGTTGGGGTAGCCTTCTTTGGTCGTTTTCATTTCATAGAATTGAATAATTACAGTTCAATCAATTGGGCATCCTACTTGTAGCTATCTATGCCTATATCTTAATTGGGAATAATTTCCTTGAATGGAATAATTGTGGATTAGGTAACTATTTCTGCCAAGAAGAAGTTTGGGAGGACGAATGAGAAAGTTCCATCATGTTAATGATTGTTTGGGTAGTGGGTGTGTTTACTTGGCTCAGCCAATGCCTGATGCTCGACTCAATTATTAATTGGGCAATTCAGGACGAAAAGTCAATCTAGCCCATTTAGTAACCGAGAGTTTGATTTCAGGTCCATCCCGGCCACTAACATCATAAATGGTCCTGTTTTGGGGCTCGGGTTGGCTCTTAATAGAAAATCTTGCAAAACCTAGGCCCTACCCATTTATTAATCAGCTTTGTATCCAGGCCTATACCAAATTATGGGCTTTTCTAACATGCCTGATCCTGATCCTTATTAGCGCAAAATGAAACTCGTCAGCCCAGTCTAACCTGTTGATGCTTGGCAGCACTGGTTTTCTGCATGGAAGGGAAGATGCTTCTTTGAAGCAAATGTGGTACGAGAGTTGCATGCAAACCACATTGGAATTGATGGAAGGAAAATCTTGGTTTCCAGGGGGGCATGGGGGTCCATTTCAATAGGCATGTAGCACATTACACGAAATGGTGTTAGAACTTAGAAGTCATAATGTGTCAATGGAGATACTTGAGAAGATTTGGTGGTGGAAGAGATTTTCCAAGCACTTCTGCTATGCGAGAGAACTTTTGCTGCAAAGGGAGGCCAAAGGAGCAATCTGTTGGAAATGGAAAGAATGTTTTGAATTTTCTCTCTTTATGGTTGAGGGTTTGAACAGAGAATATTTTGATACTTTGTGTAGCCACATGTTGTGGATTTTTCTAGATGATAGTGTATTATCGAATAAGGGATGTTGACAAAATGGCTTTGTTGTTGAAGATCATGATTCTTTCCATTGAGGTATGACTTGTTGGTTGTTTTTCTCCCTTCATAATGTGTATTGATTGGGATTCTCTCTTTTTTTTTTTTTCTTCATTTGGATTTGTCCGAAAGGGAATAATTTATGGCCTCATCTTTTGGAAAATCCAGCCCATGTTTATTCAATCAGTTCAATAGTATTGAGAGAGATGATAAATCAAGTCTTTGTAAGGAATTTGGGGAGGTTTTTGCTCTATAGGACAGAGGAGCAGCTATCCCAGAAAACGTTTTCAGTGGAAATCCATGATGGCTAGGAAATGGAATGCTTGGTGTTTGAACATAGCATGCCAAAATTTGATTCTAAATTTGAAAGCTTAAAATGCTCTCCTTCTATGTTCAATCCCATTGCATGCTTTGAGATAGTTGTCCTTCACTTGTCCCAACCAAATGGAAGCAGGATTTCTAAATTCCAAGTTGCATGAACTGGAACCAGGTCTGGCATGAGTATGCGTGGATGATTAATTTTATAATAGTAGTAGGGCTGTCAATGGGTCGGGTTCAAGTCGGTTCCTATAGTACCCAATACCCGGACTATCCGGGTTCGGTTCCTTCCGGGTCTAGATCTCATTCTTAAAGACCCAGACCCTGATCTGATCAGATCCAAGTACCCAGCAGGTACCCATATGGTCTTTAGTTCTAGGTTTCTAGTTGGTTTGGATCGAATAAGAGAATTTACATGGTCAGGCCTACTTGATAAATGGCTTTAGATCACACACGCATGTGTCTTTGACACATGTATGGTGTGTAAATGGGCTCCCTTACATACCCATGGCTTGGGAAGCCTTATTCCATTGCTATAATAAATAATACATATTAAAATACGTATAATATTATCATCAAAACTAAGTAGACTCGATGCTACCCGATTTTAACTAGCTCTCAATCAGTGGACCCAACCAGAACATGAGTGGATCCGAATTTAACTGGGTCCCAAAAGCTGAGATTTGAATCCAAACCGTTTACCTGTTGGGTCCAAAAATGGGACACTGACCTGTTAAAATTGGTTTGGGTCAACCCTAAATAGCAAGAAGAGGTAGCGTGGATTAATGATGTGATACATCAACTCAGTTTTGGGTACGACGAATTGAGTCTCTCTGTGTAACATGTATTTTGTCTGACCTAGTCGGACTGATTCTAGATGAGTTGGAATGAATAGTACTGATTTCTGTCACCTGATGAGTCGTGCTTCGAAACCATGTTTTCATTCCTTGAGCAGTAGGGTCTTGGAAGAGAATTGTGAAATATTTTTTAAAAAATCTTAAAATATTTTGAGTGGGATTTTTACACCCATTCACTCAGTTCGACCTTTTTCATCTTCTTGCTTCCAGTAATACAATAGTAAAAAGAAAAGGTGGTTGTAAATGGTGGCTCCCCTTTTGATGTACATAGTATGGTAATTTTACTCGTATAGATATCTTCTCTACAATGTGTAATGTGAGTAGATATGGACAATTTTATCCTGCCAGTTAGTCTTTGTCTAATTGTATTTAGGTGATGGATTGTATCGCTCTACTTCTAAGACTCCAGGATTATGTATAAGACTCAAGGATGGAACGAGTGGAACTCACCCTTGATTTTTTATGGGCCCACTGTGATGTGTATGCCAAATCCACTCTAACCATTACATGTGCCATACCGTGTCAGGCCAGGGCGGAAAAAAAAGAGGCGCTATAGACTGTGGTCCACGTGATGAGTTGGTTGACCTGAATTCTGGGATATAATATATGCTTGTTCTGGTCACCTTATAGACTGCTTGGATTTTGCATGTCTGCCATACTGGCACATGCACTGGCATGTAATTGCCTTCTCTGTAGAGGGTTGTTGCCCAATTTTCAGAACTGAAAACACATTTAAACTGAAGAAATGTGTGGGCCATGTATGATTGGTACCACAGGCCACGAACTGAAAACACATTTAAACTGAAGAAATGTGTGGGCCATGTATCTTTGGTACCACAGGCCACATATCGCTAATTGATCCTTAGATGAGTACCCCTTCATTACAGTACATATAGGTATGCATTTGTTGGGTTAATGTGTTGCATCCGTCTTTGGTACTCACCTCAAGAATGGGATGTGCAACAGACCCAAGTAGCTAAACAGGTGAATGCCTCCATAATGTGGGCCATATGTGCATAAAAACTTGGATGGTGAAGAGAAATAAATCGACGATATCTGAAGCAAACTGAACCCGACCCATAGCCAAGGTTTGACAGCAGGTGGGTAACCAACAGGTATGTGGACCTAGCCAGTTCCACATGGGATCTCGAACATAGAACCTGGACCCAGTGGGACCCAACCCGAGAGGACCTATGATGCAGGACATGAAATTCAAGTATGATGTGCAAGATGGTCAGGCTTTAGATCACGTTAGTTCAAAAACAATTACACAAAATTCCATATCCCACACAAAAGTTTAGGCATTCAATCAAGGGGAATCTTATGCAGATCTAGGCCTACACAAGTTAGGGCCGGATCAATCAAAATTATAAACCAAACAATAATCAAAGAAGAGTAAATTCATCCCCAATCCAAGGGATTCATAGATTTTAATCTGGGGAACCCTAAAGTTGAAGAAAGGGCATAAAATTGAGGATTTGAGTAATTTAGAGTTAGGGTTAGGGATTTGGGATGAAAGAGGGGTGAAAGAGAGGAAAAAAACGAACCAGAGACGTGTCACATGCGTGGACAGCGGTGAAGGCCCAGACGCACGTGCGCTGGAGGTGTCCCGCACATGTGTGGGGCCCACAAATCAGAAAACAGCCAAGCTGGCTCTGGTCGGTCAGGGATGGGCCACAAAACCTCCAAATTTCAGCCTGATCCGATGCATGGTTTGTGCGTGGTGCTCCACCGAAGTTTGAGCTCTCCTGCAGGGCCAGATTCTGGAAATCTGCTTTAGAGAGGAAAACAGCTGCAATATGTGGGGGGATATTGATGGTAGGATATGGGGGCGAATCGGGATGGGTGTTGCTTCGTACCACGGTAGCTAGCCCTTCAAAGAAGGAGGGCTTCGCACCCAATTAGGCTTTCACAACTCATAAAGGAGTAGGATAACGCAGAAATTTTATTCAATCTTCCATGAGAAAAAAAGACTATAAGGGGTGTCCTATTTATAATAAAATCCTATACTCCAAAAACTCGTGCCATGTGCTCAACATATTACTTGGAGACGAAATAATAAAAAATAACAACTAATCAAAGCAATCTAAACTGTCCATGATATTCCTAATAACAATAATAAGAAAAACCCAAAGTATTAGATTAATTAAAATAGTGGGTCACAATCATGAGAACCCATGGTAGGATTCACATAACTATCGGGTCTACTCCAATGAACCAAAATGCAGTCCTCTAACTAGAAGGCCCTCCCTGGATGTCGTCATCGATCCAAATCGATGGTGGGGCCCTCCTCCTCCTTGCGTACGTGCGTAGGGGGGCATGCGTGTGCGCGTGATGTCCCCATCAACCTATTTCGGATTTGTCTGGGTATGAAACCTGACACAAACCCAACCCATTGACAGCCCTACGTCTAAGGATATCAGTAAAAAAGGTGAGCTACAGTTGTAATCTATAATTCAAAAATCACATGCAGTAGACTATTCTGTTTGTCACTTTTCTTTAATGGCCCCCTCTGAATATTTGACCATTTACCATTCTCCCTATGCACTTAAGTAGCTAATGATTCACTCTCTAGCATGGTGCGAGGGCCTCCAAGCCAAGTTGATTGTGAAGTGTTGGGCTCAAGTTTTTATGTTTACTGCATCATAGATTTTGGCTACATGAACCGACCTTGGCTATTCAAGTTCCAATGGCTGGAATTTTTTTCCTCCTGTGATTCCTTGCAGGGAAATGATGTGGGAACACAGTACAGGTCAGGAATATACTTCTACACTCCTGAGCAGGAAAAGGTGGCTAGGGAGTCGCTGGAGAGGCAGCAGAAGCTCTTGGACAGGAAGATCGTTACTGAGATTCTGCCTGCAAAGAAGTTCTACAGAGCAGAGGAGTATCATCAGCAGTATCTTGCAAAAGGGGGGCGCTTTGGTTTCAAACAGTCTGCAGAGAAAGGGTGCAATGATCCAATCAGATGCTATGGTTGAATTAATAATTTTTCAGATAAACGTACAACACAGTTTTTATCACAAGTTGGACAAAGGTCTGTGCATTCTCTTCCCTCAAACGAGTAGTCTATGCTGTCATTTTACATAGTAAAATATTACCGGTTGTATGTTGCTTCTAAACATGCTGTATATGCAGTATTTATGTGCATGATGTTGGTTTTATTTTTCCTGTTTGCGCATACGATGCATGACCTGAGCTTGCTGCAGATATTGGATACTGATTGTCTTGGTTCCTATGCAATTTGGGTTCATCAGGTCTGATAGGTCTGTTGCACTCCTGTTTTGCTTGTTCTGAAGCTCTGTATGAAATAGAGCCTGCCTTACTACGCAGTGAATTGCATTGTTAGTGTCTGCTCTTGCTTGTTTGTGGTCTCATTTTCTTTTCATCAATGCAGGCATGGGATGAAGTCTGCCTTCCCTCTTCTTTAAGGAATCAAAGGGAGCAGATGTTTTCAAGAATTACTTTAAAAAAAAAAAGTGTTTTCAAGAGTTGAACTTTTTTAAAAGGTGTTTTCAAGAATTACACTTTTTTAAAAGGTGTTTTCAAGAATTACATTTTCAAGTTTCCAGCTGAAGGTTGCTTCGAGGGCACGTGTGTGAGGTCTGGGATGTTGATGAGATGGCCCCACTGTGTACCCTTGCCTAAAGTCAGGCTGGTCTGATCATTAGGTGAGCCAAACTCAAGCATTTAACGTGGACAGTTGGTCAATTGATTAGCAGTCTTTCACACACACCTACCACCTGATGAGCTGAGCAGATTGGCTTTAGACTTTTGGGCCAGGCCACATTCCCTGTGGTTAGGGTCGACCCAATGAATGGTCACCTTGCACAAGTGCAAATCTAATCCTACTGGAACAAGTAGGTTGAGGACTCCATTGGTAACTTTTTTTTTTCAGGCCGGGCTTCATTTACAACCTTGGTGTGTACATGGATTGTGTAATGAGGTGCTCACCACCCTTTACGTCAGGTGAGCACCTCACTACACAATCTGTTTGCATGCAACCTCCAGAGTGAGGGACGCGGATTTCCTACGAAAGACTTTCGCAGGAAGCTCCTGCGCAGGGAACCCAGGTAGGGCCCACTGTGATGTTTGTGAGAAATCTTACTCGTCCATCCGTTTTGTGAGTTCATTTTAGGGCATCATGCCAAAAATGAACCCTTTCCAGAGCTCAAGTGGGCCGTGGGCCGAAAACGTGATAATTGAACGTTCACAGTTGAAATATTCGTGGGCCACATAAGTTTTGAATCATGCTAATATTTGTGATTTCAGTTCATCCCAGTAGGAATGAAGTTATTAACGGTATGGATGGCATGTATACATCACTGTCAAACCCAGGTAGGTTTCAACGGTAGGAATTTACCTAACCACATTTTCCTTTAGTACGGCCCACCTGATCTTTGGATACGGTTCATTTTTGGCATCATGTCCTGAAATGAACTCAAAAAACGGATGGAAGGGGAGGATTTCTCACAAACATCACAGTAGCCCCACCTGGGTTCCCAGCGCAGGAACTTCCTGCGAAAGCCAATCCGCGTCCCAAAGTGACGTTTCAGCTGTAAGCTGCCTTTTAAAAGTCAAACCTGGCTGGTGGTCGGTGCTGTGGGCCCTACCATAATGTATGTGTTTCATCCATGCTGTCCATCTATTTTTTCAGATCATTTTATTGTATGGGACAAAAAATTAGGTATATCAAAATCTCAAGTGGACCACATTACAGTAAACAGTGTTGAATGAGCGTCGACCATTAAAAACCTTTTGGGGGCCATAAAAGTTTTGGATCAAGTTGATCTTTGTTTTTTCCCTTCATCTGGGCCTGTATGACCTAATAAAAAGATTGGATGTCAAATAAACAGTACAGTGGGCCTTAGGAGGATTTTAATGGTGGATATCCAATCATTATTTGTTTCCTATGGTGTGGTCCAAGTGAGATTTATATCCCTCTATTTTTTGGGATGAAGTACTAAAATAATCCGTAAAAATGGATGAACGGAATGGATGAAACACATACATCATAGAGGGGCCCACAGAGCACCGACCACCAGCCACGGGGCTGGTGGTAGGGGTGTAGCCAATTCGTTTTCTATTATCTGCCCTGTTTTCCAATCCCACTCGCAAAATAGGCCCTAAAAAGCTGACTTGACAAATGAACAGACCGAAAGAAAAAAAGAAAGCCTAAAACTCGCTTTTGTGCAGCGTCCAGACAGACCCGAAGGCCTCGAAGTCCCTTTCGAGGGTGCGTACAAATGGGCCCTCGTGCTATCTGCCAAAGCAAAACCGAGAGAGGAAGGCCCCCCAGGAATCCACCCTTGACCCTCAGAAGTGCAGCACACTGCCTTTGGGTTGAGCCCTCTGTAGGGTTTCGATCTGAAATTGGACTTACTTCAGAGCTTTGATCACTCAACCCTTTCCATTAAGGGCCAGCGATGGCCCCACCCTGCAGGGCTAGGGCCTTTTTACCTCGATTGGCACTAGGGCTGGACTAGGGCCAACCCTGTCCCAGATAGCCAGGCCCATTGCTACCCCTAATATGGGGTCACGCGACACTTTTCTGTAGGGCGTTTGAAAGATGAATGAATAACTATATGATCCTTGGCCTATGAATGCTGTTTTGCATGCTAGTGTGGGTTTTCAGTTTGTGCTTGTCACCAGTGGGACCCATTATTTAATTGACCTGTGCGTTGATGTGGTGGGTCCTATCTAGGATAGAACATGGAGGCCACCACATGAGAGGCTAGATTGATAGTTACATCGAAGATATTTTTAGTGAATGATCTCATTCGCTGTGGAGCTCAGAAGGTCGTCCCTGGTTTGAGTCACGTAAACCATGGGCCAACCAGAAAACCCTATTATACAGGGTGTGTGTGTGTTTCAAATTTCAAACAACCTTAAACGGAAAGAAAGAAAAGAAGAAGAAGAAGAAGAAGCTAATGCTCCCCTCTGATATTTACCACTCCCGTTTTAGGATATTAACCAAAAAATTAAATAGATTCAAGACTCAAGAGGGCCAGAACACAAGAAATAGTGAGAATTGAGATGACCACCATGGAAACCCTTCTAAGCCTCACAAACATTTTGAACAAGATAGAATTCGTGTTTTCCATTCATCATGGTGGGAGTCAATTCATGAACAAGTTGGATGGCATGCAAACATTACAATGGCCCGAGGAAGACTTTACTAGTGGTTGTTTCCATCCTTCTTATTTCCGGTGTTTTGGCTTGCTTGATTTTGAGATCTACTTAATTTTTGGCCTCATGTCCTTACCATAAGCTGGCAAAGCTAATAGACAGAGTAAATGTTATACGGATATCTGTGGTGCCTAGAAAGTTTTTGTTTGCAGGAAACTCTACTTCAAAGAAGATGTGAGAAATGAAGATGGTTGGTTATTTAGTGCTATGGTTGCATATAACACCTGTTAGATTTTGGTTCATGATACATCTTTTGTTTTGTTTTGTTTTTGGTTTTGGTTTTGTTTTGTTTTTTTTATTTTTTTTATTTTTTACACACGCACACACACCCCACACACTCACGCCGGTGGAATTTCAACACCTATGGGTACTTGAACCCTTGACCGGGAGTTGAAACTCCTGAGAGTCTACTACCCGAGCAAGAGTAACGACCCTAACATACACACTCAAGTTACACTAAGATTTTACTACAATGAGTATTTGAATTCATGATCTTGAGTTGGAATTGATTGTATTCACTTATATAATCTTCTAAGTATTTTCTAAAAGCCTGCTGCCATTATTATTACATTGTCAAAATATCACAGTTTTCCTAAACGTAGATTTGGAGTTTGAATTCAGGAAAGAGATCTGAGCAAGAAAGATTTGATATTTTTGCATGCCCATGTAGCAATACACACCCATATATCGATACGTGTGGAAATATGAAACGCTTGTGAGATCTGAGCTTTCCATGAGGTTAGAAATAATGCTTAGATCTTCTAACTAAATTAATTAGATAATTTCAATCTTCAAGTGAGCCACAATATGAAAAATAAATATAGGGTTAAAATTCTTATTTACTAGCTATTAAATAGTTTTGATATATTGTAGCTTACTTGAGTTATCAAATGGCCCCATTTTTATGACAGAAGATCTAAGCTGTATAGCTCATGTGATGTAAAGATCAGATCTCACATGTGTCACATTATGATCACATGGGCCCATACATGGATGTGTGTGGCTCTCACACGTGTGTGAAATTAGTAGAACCATGTTACACCTACACTTTCGATTATAGGATTGTATATTGTGAAGTCACTGAATATTTTATTAAAGTTAGAAATGTATAATATATATAGCCGTTGCATTAGCATGTACAAAAATCCCATGTCGAGAAATTAAAAAGAGCTAGCCCACGTTCAATGGACCATAGTTAAACGTAGATCTAATGCCTAGCAGTATTATCGTATCCCGTTGATTTGGAGGCCCACCAGGCCAACACTTCTGATTAACCTAGCCATTGCCACACGCGAGGTGAAGATCACAAAGAGACATGGCCTTATCTTCAAAACGCTGGCGAGCGGCATGCCTCTCCCATTTAAATAGCTATTTGAAGCCGGATCTTTTACAATGTTGGTGGGATAAGCTTATTCTACAAAAGCTATGAGTGGAGCCCATAGTGCTGTCTGTATGGCGTCTGATCCATCCATAGGGTCGCCAGACCATGAAAGTGGGTGGCCAAAAATCAGATCGACTTGACCAACATGTGGCACACACAACATGATTTTAGAGGTTTTTTGGGCAGTTGTCAATTATTTTCTCTATCTTTGGCCCACCTGATAATCATAGAGGCTTGATTTTATGAAATCCCAACAACATATGGTGGGCCTCACATGATGCATAGGTTTGATTGTATAACAACAAGACAGGGGCCACACTGTAGAAAACAATGAACAAGGATTGGATGCAATGAAAAAGTCAAGTAGGCCACACAAGCAATAGTGAGAGTGGGGTGTGGGTTAGGTGAGTTCAGGGTAACATCTTAGTGGGTGATTCCTAGACCACTTGAGGCTCACCTCGATGTATGTGTTGTATGTATCCACGGTATACATCCGTTTTTACTGTGCTGTAGAAAACAATGGACATAGATTGAATGCTATGACAAAGTCAAAAGTGGGCCACACAAGCAATAGCGAGAGTGGGGACGTGGATTAGGTGAGCTTGGTGTAACAGCTTAGCAGGCGAGTCCTTAGACTGTGGCGCCCACTTTGATGTATATGATGTACACCATTCATTTTGCCACCTCATTCTAAGGCATGGGATAAAAAATCACGTAAAGCTTGCCAATTTCACTCAATGTTTGGGAAGTTGTGCAGGTCCCACATGATGTGGGGGCTATATCCACACCGTTCACCCATTTATCTAGATTATTTTAGAGCATGGGCCAAAAAATCAAGTAAATCTAAAGCTCAAGTGGACCCCACCATAGAAAGCAACGGGGATTGAATACTTACCGTTGAAAGCTTCTTTAGGGCCACATAAGTTTTCGATGTACCTCATTTTTAGGCCCATGCCATAAAATGAGGTTACAAAACAAATGAACGGTTTATCCTCCTCATTTTAACGGTGAGTGCTCAATGAAAACTATTTATCTGCCTCATTTTTAGACCGTGCTCTAAAATGAGCCGACGAAAAGATGAACGGAATGGATATAAAACACATACATTGAGGTGGGCCCCACGGCCCCGGACGCGAGAAATTGCTTCCATTTCTATGGCGGCACAGTGACCGATAAAAATATGCTACACGTTTTTCTCAACTATACTTGCTAGTGAACTTACATGTTAATATGGAAGATCCAGGCCGCTCGATAGAGTGGGTCCCACCATGTAATTCCAAACTCCTGGTCCCATGGCTATGCAAATAATTTGAATATTGACCGTTGGTCAAATCTTTTTTAGGTATTCATCGTTTGTACTCATGCCTCCCAACAAATTATCAAACAGCCTAATTCTTGTCGCAAAGGAACCACCAGTTGGGGTCCACCTAATGGACTGGTCAGATCCACCTTTTTCCCCTGGTGGCGAGTGCACTTACAGTCAAACCCTGCAATTTCCCCTTTCCCAAGCCAAGGGAAGAAAGTGGTCTACCTTTTCAAAAAGAACGAATCCCCACTACAAGACCTTTTACCTTAGATTAAAAAAAAATAAAAATAAAAATCATGAGCCCATGTCATTTGGTTTTCTCTTTATAAAATCCTTCCTCCTGTCATTTTAATTAATATATCCCTACCCGTTCGAAGCAACAAATCTAGGTTTAGTTGGACCATCCAACATTGATACGAGGGCCCTTTGCTTCTTTATTAGGGTAGGTATTATTATTATTATTTTTTTTTTTTTAAAAATGAAATTTGTTAATTCCATGCGTGTGTGAAGCCTAACTGACCAAGCACAAGCACATGTGCCTATAACAAACATGTGTGTGATATCTAAGCTTTCCATCTGGTTAATTAGAAATAGTGCTTACATCTTCTTCCATGAAAATTAATCAGTTTCATCACTCCTTAAGTGAGCCACAATATAAAAAGTAAACCGGCTGTTAAAACGACATTTTCACTGATTTTTTTTTTTTTTTTTGCCAGGAGATTCAAACAATGTACCCTACTTGATGGAAAGCTGAGATTTCACACATGCTTTCCTATGTTTATTGTTTATGGGTAGAATCCCAAGCGCATGTGAAATTAGCAAGCCTTCTTTTTCCTTTAATCTTTTTAAAAACATCCATGATCAAGAAAATCCTTATTATAAACGACTAAACTTCAATGATAGTCCACCACCAATTTTGAAAATGGTAGTTACTCATTCTCCTGCATATCTCTCACATACTGCTATCAAGACCACTCAAATTGTGGGGCTAATTTGTGAAAGGACCATATCTCTAAATCACACAGATCAAGAAATCCTTACCATCCAATCAATGGCTATCAGAAGAACAGTTAAACATAAAATAGTGAGTAATCCAAAGTACATAATCAGATGGTAACTACATGTTATTCTAGTTTGGGTTATTCTCCCTCCACGATTAGCTCGGAGACTTCGGCTGTGAAACCATAGATGGGAAGTCCCTGCCATTTTTATAAATGGTGTTAAACTATCATAATAGCCTTGGCATATTAAAAAGATCATGGCCGACGTGTAACAATGTTCGGCTTCGCTGGATTGTTGCAAGTGGTAACTAAAAATACTTATTAAATGAATTTCTTAGACCCAAATCCTCTGCCAGGTGACTTAGACCATCTTGGATACCACACTTTCAAATCTCTAGGGTTATATTTATGAGAGGAGATCCAGTCCTTCCACATTGTATATTATACACGTGGAGCTTTTATAAGATGATCCGAACCGTACATCCTGTGGACCCTGCCATCAATTGTCCACTAAAGAAAATCTACCTTGATCGGCTATTCTGATCATCCAATATCTCAAATTTTCTCAACGAATGTGATTATAATTGAATTTTGTCTTTTAGTGCCCATTTGTACGGACTACCCCGTGGACCGTTATTGGATTTATTGATGGACAGTTGTGATCTCATCCATGTATGCTATGTGCGCGGCAACAACGTGGATGCATGCAGCTTCACCGTGTATTTATTATATTTATTTGTTTATTTCTTCTGCGACTGTTGCTTTATCACGAGTTTGTTGGCATATAGATAAACATGGTGGGCCCCACCTACAAAATAATAGACAACCATTCAAAAAAATAAAAACCTTCAAATAATGGTGTGTCACCTCATGATGGTTGTATCAGCCTAATTTTTGGAGTGTGCAGCTTTTATGGTGGGGTAACGTCCATGTGCAACAATTGTAGAATAAAAGCTTATTATCAAAAGAACTGATATCTGGGACTATTAATCCTGGAAGATGAAAGGAAGAGACCCATTTGCCGTTGGAAATGATCAGGTACAACCGTTGTAAGCAAGCGTACAGCCAATTTTCAATCCGCTCAAAGATGCTGCGCTTATAGCATATAATCCATGCAAAAAGGAACGCTACATCAGGATGATCACCTGTTATGAAAATAAGGCCAGTCCACTCATTTCGTGGCCCCACTGTTATACCGAGTCATTCCATTTTCATGGGCTGTCCACATATGTTTGCTTTGTGGCTTCCCGCATGAGTCATATATATTAGCATCAAGTGATCAAAATGGTGTGTCCCACCTTTTGGATGGACTGAATATGGAAGATATGATTCGTTAGTGGGAATGAAAAAGCATAGCCAGATCATACGCATGTCACCCTCTACCATCCACCTGCTCAAACCCTTAACCTCACGTTGAAACTCTTAGGGCCTGTTTGGCCAGGCAGATCCCACGGTTTTAGGAGGGATGGGATCGACAATATCCTGGGATAGGCATGACGAGCCAAACAGATCCGGTGAACTTGTCCCAGGATATGAGCAATCCCAGACAATCCACTGACATCACCATCATTACCTTAAAATCGATCATATCCCTTGGTTGGATGGATTGGAAGGTAAAATCCCAGGATATGCACCGCATGCCAAACAGTCCCAATGAACTTGTCCCAGGATATAAGCAATCCCATGGATCTTAAGTCAATCCACTAACACCATCATCATTACCTTAAAATTGATCCCATCCCTCCTAATACCATGGGATCTGCCCAGCCAAACAGGCCCTTATGAGTCGGCCAATGTGTCAGGGCAACCGGTGCACATCTCTACACCCTCTTACAGTACTCAAGGGCCAGTCCGGTTAGCCTTGCATTTTCATTCATTAGCCTTGTATCTTCCTTCTCAGCTAGCTGTTTGGTTAGCTCTGAATGCATGCCATGGACGATAAATATGTAATCAATGATAAATGCTGATTATTTCGGTATTTAGCCTCGGAATTCAATTAAAACTCAATTTGTAACCTTTAATTTTCAGTTAGTTTTGATCGGAAGCTCTCTCTCTCTTTACCATTATAGCTTTTACTCCGTTAGGTTATCCTGTTAGGTCACGTGATCATGAACCTCTGACGACTGCTAAAGGAACGGATGGATTAAAAGGAAAAAAATATGACAGGTGTAGCGGGATTATGACTCAGCACGTTCATGATCCCGAAGGCAATGTAATGGATGTCATTGTGACACGCAAGGAACATGCCACTCCTCGTGTGTGGCCCACTTAATGGAAGCATCCCATGTGAGTTCCCTCATGAAAACGTACTTTCCATGTAATTAATGAAAGTTGGTCAGCGAAAAGGAGACAGACAGGCCATCACTCGTGCCCTCATCTTTTGTCGCCTCTCTTTCAAACCGTCGAAAATCCATACCCGCGTGTAAGAAAAGTTGTTCGGAGGACGTGATTCCCTTCAACAGTCGTCGTGGGGAGGTCGAGCAAAGATAAGTCCTTTGAACCACCATGATGTGTGTGACATCCACTCCCTCCGTCATTTTAGCCAGCTCTTGTTGGAAGGTCATCTCAAAAAGAAATAAAGCGGACCCAAAAGTTTGGATAGGCCCTTGATTATGGGCGGAGTAGGTGAGCGAGGGTAACAGCTGATTGGGTGAGGCCCTGACCTTGGGCGTACCTTGATGTATGTGTTGTATATCCACACCGTCCATTAGCTTTTACATCTCATTTTAGAGGGTGTTCTCAAAAAAGTGAAGCAGATCCAAATCTCAAGTGGACCACACCACAAAAAACACTGTTTATTGAACGCCCACCATTATAAATTTTTTTAAGGCCCATTGTACTCTTTATTTGCTATCCAACCAATTGATAAGGTCACACAAATGGATGAAGGGAAAAAAAAGGAATATTAGCTTGATCCAAAACTTTTGTGGCCACTGAAAAGTTTTTAGTGGTGGGCATTCAATACCTTCCATGTGGTCCACTTGAGATGTGGATCTTCTTCATTTTTGGGACCTTGCCCTGAAATGAGCTGGAAAAACTGGTGAGCGGAGTGAATATACACACATATATCAAGGTGGGCTCCACGAGGCCTCACCCACTAAGCTGTCACGTGGGCCTCACCTAATCCGCTCCCTCTTCACCATCTTGGTGCGTTCCACATCCACCTTATGAAAGGGGTTGGATGCCATATAAATGTCATTGAAAGCTGCCATGGCTCATGAATAGTCATCTCAAGGGTGGGTGTACCCATTCCCACTATTCCCTGTAGTGGGGTCCACCATGATGTTTTAAAGGACATTGAATCCGGCCATTATGTGCACTCGTAAGTTGTTCTTATGCGCAAAAATCCAGCAATCCCAACTGAGGTGGGCCACGTTATAGGGAACAGATGAGACGGGACGCCCATTAAGAAAACCTTTCATTTTGTGTGCGGGCCC
The DNA here is from genome assembly GCA_030180095.1 of Magnolia changhungtana. Classification (NCBI taxonomy): domain Eukaryota; kingdom Viridiplantae; phylum Streptophyta; class Magnoliopsida; order Magnoliales; family Magnoliaceae; genus Magnolia; species Magnolia changhungtana. The sequence goes on from JASAUF010000667.1 coordinate 5,432,514, forward strand.
ACTGTGTTTTCTATATGCCATATGATCCATTCAAGAGATGCATCCAACTAGCATGAACGAACACTCAAGAAAAATCAGGCCTTTCCAGAACTCGGGTGGGCCACAATACGAAATCTTAATGGTTCTAAGAATGATGTTGCATTGTGTGGTCTACCTGGGTTTTGGATTGGCATGATTTCGAGGTTGCAAGTAGAACATTAGGAGACTCACATGATGAATGGATTGGATGTCATTAAAACGAAGTGAAACTTATCTTATAACGTTTTGTATTGGAACCGACCTATTGAAATCTGTCTCATGCGAAAGGCTTTCGTAGGAAGTTCCTGCGATGGAAACCTAGGAGGGGCCACCGTGATGTCTGTGAGAAATCTTCTCCGTCCATCCGTTTTATGAACTCATTTTAGGAGTCTAGACCAAAAATGAGAAGAATCCAAGACTCAAGTGAGCCGCACTAAAGGAAAAAAGGTGGGCAGGGAAATTCTTACCGTTGAAACCTCCCTGGGGTTAACAGTCATGTTTACATGTCATCCATACAGTTAATAACATCATTTATACTGAGATGAACTGAAAGAACAAATATTAACCTGATTCAAAACTTCTGTGGCAACTCGAATATTTCAACTGTGGATATTCAATCCTCACGTTTTCGGGCCATTTGAGAATTGGATCCTGTTAATTTTTGGCCCCATGTCCTAAAATGATCTCAAAAAATGGATGGACGGAGTGGATTATTCACAAACATCACATTGGGCCCACTTAGGTTTCCAGCGCAGGAACTCCCTGCCAAAGGCTTTCGCAGGAATTCCGCGTCTATTTAAAACGCCAGGCCACTGTAGTTCATGCGTCGGGTAGGGGCCTTGGATGGACGCGGATTGGCTACTCCCCCTGACACCAGCCCCGGAGCTGGTGGTCGGTGCTCTGTGGGCCCACCATGATGTATGTGTTTCATCCATTCCATTCATCCATTTTTAAAGATCATTTTAGGGCTTGATACCAAAAATGAGATATATCCCAGTCTCAAGTGGACCACATTACAGGAAACAGTGTTTAATGAACTTCGACCATTAAAAACTTTTTGGAGGCCATAAAAGTATTGGATCAAGTTGATATTTGTTTTATCCCTTCATCTGGGTTTTTATAACCTAATCAACGGATTGGATGTCAAATAAACAGTACATCGGGCCTTAGGAGGATTTAAATGATGGATATCCACTCACTATTTTTTTTCCTGTGGTGTGATCCACTTGAGATTTATGTCCCTCCCATTTTTGGTATCAAGCCCTAAAATGATCTTTAAAAATGGATGAACGGAATGGATGAAACACGTACATAATGGTGGGGCCCACAGAGCACCGACCACCAGCTCCGGGGCTGGTGTCAGGGGGAGTAGCCAATCCGCGTCCCCTTGGATAACATGCATTGACCAAATAGGAGAAGTTGCGGTCGGCGAAGAGACGACCAACGGTCTATATTAGATGTGTACCTGTGGCGCCCATCTGATGACTGAACCTCTTTACTCTATGATCGGATGAATTTTTACTACTAGAATTCACCTTTGTTTTGGTGGACCATGCTTAGATTAACACACGTGCTGATATGTGAGCTAATCTGAAGGAGCAGATTAGGTGGTACCCAGATCCACCAGGGGACCTTGAATTTGGGGCTCACTTTGATGTATGTGACTACATCCATGCTGTCCATTCGTATTGAAATCTCATTTTAAGGCATGATCTAAAAAATGAAGCAGATCCAAATCTCAAGTGGACCACAATACAGGAAACAGTGGTAATCGATCATTAAAAACTTCCTGTGGGTCACAAAATTTTTGGATCAACTGATATTTGTGTGGTCTCTTCATCCAGATCTTTGGGACCTTATCAACAGGTTGGATGGGAAATAAATATTCCAGTAGTCCCGTAAAGTTTTTAATAATAGGGATTCAATCACTACTGTTTCCTGTGGGATGGTCCACATAAGATTTGGATCTGTTTCATTTTTGGGATCATGCCCTTAAATGAGCTTTCAAAACGGTTGGACGGAGTGGATTTAAGGCACATACATCACTATCAGCCCCCACAGTCCTGAGTCCCACCCACCTTGATGGATCCGGGATCTCACCTAATCCACTCCCTAATATGAGGCCGCATCACGTAGATTCCTTTCATCAAACTGTCAAAATGAAGCTGGTCACTGTTCAAAAAATCTCTTTGTTTTTTTTGCTTACGTGTGGCCCACAAAATGAGTGGACCACCTTTTCCGGGGAACTAAATTGGGTCTAACTTGATGAATGGCTTGGATATCTAGCAATGGCACATATGAGGACACGCAACAGAGCAGCCTGCGAAGCTTAGAAACGCCTGCGTGTTTAGCTGACCAAACTTAGCCTTTAATAACAATCCAAGTAACAGCAACCTACAGCTGGGGTTCCCTTAATATATTATCTTAGGTAGGTAAAAGGCCAGCATTTTATTAATTCACTGAATCATTGTCACTTATACAGTGCAGATGTAGCTTGAATGGGGCTGAATTATGTTTAAAAAATTAAGAGTATCTTGTACACAACGGAGGATAGAAAAAAACGATAACGAAACGATCAGGATCTATCGGGTTCAAGGCTTGACTTGGATTTGCTTCCTCTTTTCTAGAATTTCCAGCAAGTGCAAACGAAGGAAATCTGCAAATTGTCTTCAAGATACAATGAGCTCTCAATCCAATTTTCAACACGAAAATTTGCACATTTAAGTGTTGAACATATCTCTAGTTTTGACACCGATATGCCTTAAGACGTTCAAAACAAAACTCAGCAAGAAATTAAATCGAGAGTAATTGCACAAAAGATGATATAATCTTAATGATTTAGAGTATTACTTTTGGATTATAGAATCCATGATTTATATCAATTGAAAGGTTATGGATTTCATCCTGAAGAGGTGCTAAAATGCCTCTTCAAGAAATCCATACCCATTCACAGCAAATAATTGCCTTCCATGAAAGGACATGACTCTTTGTCCTATGACAGTTATTTCTGTATCCATTCAGATAGAAACAGTTATCCAACAGAAAAAACTATATCCACACAAGCGACACATGGCATAGGTGCCACATGTACAATTATGTCACAATTACTCTCAATTAACAAAAAATGTAATAAATCATCAGGGTACCATGGCCTAAAAAATTTGAACTGAGTGCCAAAAAGACTAAGGCTCTTAGAAGTGCTAAGTGCGCCTAATAAAGCGCCAAAAAGCTACCAAGCAGTCCTACAGCTTACGCCGCGCGCAGACGGTGCTTCGAGGAGATTTGAACCCTGGTTGCATAAGCAAAAACCCCTTCTCTTACCGACTGACTATACACACTATTTATAAAAAGTTTAAATAATTAATATATTTATTTACTTTCTAAAAATAACTTTTATTTTTGAAATTTATTTTTTTATTTTAAAAAACACAACAATCCCCTACAATTTCAAAAATAAAATCAAATTCTTAAACGAATGACATATCGATATAAATAACTGCATAAGTAAAGGTATCTTTTGGATTTGAACCTTCACTTTAGAGTATACGTATCAAAGTTATGCCAGGTACTTAGTGACCCATTAGTCTTGAACTAAGGACTTTATATGACTCACCGGACACATAACATATATCTATTCATACATCTATTCTTGAAAATCGGATTGAGAGTTCATTGTATCCTGAAGACAATTTACAGATTTTTTTCGTTTGCACTTGCTGGAAATTCCAGAAAAAGGACAGCAAATTTGTCTTGAGAAATTGATTATTCAAGTCAAGCCTTAAACCCGATAGATCTGATCGTTTCGTTATCATTTTCTTCTATCCTCCGTTGTGTACAAAATACTCTTAATTTTTAACAATTATTCACCACCATTGATTATTGAGTAACTTGTGATCAAAGAGTGGGACGCCATCAAGGACCCCACGCAAAGAGTCCTCTTTTTGGGAAAATATTTCTTTGAAACCATAGGCCGTCCATAAATAAAGTGTTCAAATTGTTTTAAATAAATGATCAAGGCCGTCCATTATACCTTTACTGGATCTAATGATTATATATGCCCAGTGCCTAGATTTTGCATAGCGGGCCATGATATATATGCTGGACCGTGCGGACAGGCTCGACCAATGAACTGTACTAACTGTTAAGGAGCACTGTAACATAGAGTGCTCCCAGAACGTTCCAACTTTACCCCCAAAAGTACGGAATTACCGACCAAAGAGGTTACAAATGGACGCTTGCTGTGATTTTTTAATTATTGGTCATACATGGTAAGTCTTACTAGTGAACCCTCTGAATCATTTATCCTCCCACTACCACGTGTACCTTGAAAGGGCAGATCATAATAGGAAGGAGAGTCATTGGATAGGACGCGTGGCATACATAACTCACATTAAAACGGCTATTTTGGACGGTGTGATTTTGACGGAGTTGTATGTATACCGCGGCCTGTGATTTCTGAGTGCCTTGAGTATCATCCATTCGCAGTCCCAGAGTACGAACAGAAAAAAAAGAAGAAAAGAAAAAAGTGATAACCGACCGAGTATCTTTTTCCTTAATTCCAAAACTGTCCTGCTACGTGAAAAGCTCGTCTCCGTGCATTCCCGCATTTGGGGTTTGCTTGTAATCAGGACATGCATACCCTCGAAGCGGCTCACAGATCGCGATTCGATCCAATTCCAAAACAAAGGAAATGAAAAGCCCTCTCTCATAGGTTCGCAGTAATCTTCGTGGTCCGTACGTGCATGCACTTCTGTAACGCCCATATCCCATTGAAAACGCCACCCGAACCAACCCACAATACCTGGAATTGTGTAATTTCCGATTAAAGGGTAGAAAAGAGAAAGAAGAAAAGGCGCGAACGGAGAGAGAGAAAAGCTCCTTTCTTGGCAACTTTCTCCGCAGATCTTGAAACCCTAGATTTCCAATCTACGTTGTCTTTCCTTTCTTTCTGGTCGGTTTTGATGATACGCGTTTGGACGGAGAGAAAAGCGCCTTTCCTCGGTCTGTTGAATGCTACTTTCTGGTTTTGATGAGATACCGGCGGGATTTGGAGATTTCGCCTCTTTTCTGTTGCCGTGGAGGATTTCGGTTTAAGCGGCAGGATTGGATCCGTTGATTGATGTTTTTACGGTCGGATATGGATGATGCTGGCGAGTCGTTTGTTGCCGTGAGGAGGATCTCGCAAGGGCTAGAGCGGGACGGCGGTTGTCATTCGACCTCTGGTATGAGATATGTCTCATTCATTCTCTTTTGTTTGATCTGTGGGAATTTGGATTTGGCGGATTCGAATGTGACGAGTTTCCGTTTTTATTTAAATTCGTATATTTTTCTGGTATGAAAATGGTGGAATTAGTGATTTTAGATTTTATTTATACGGGAACTTGCATTGGTAGCGTCAGCATTCCATACATATACCAGGACCGCCTTCTGGTGGCCCAGGTATTTGATCAGGCGGGCTTCATCATGGATGCACAATGGACGCTCCATCAAGCAATCCTGGCCATCCAATTGGTGAACCGGTTGAATATGGATCGTCGCTGTATGCTATTTTTATTTGTGCGCTTGGAGGCCTGGAATCAGAAGGCTGGGATGCTCCTATGGAGTTTGTTTGCATCACTGCCTATCCCTGCATCCTCCCACCAGAGGATCTGTCTGGATTGTTGAAAGGCGGAACCACCTGTACAGCATGCTGGGGAGAATGGACATGCTGGCTGGTTTTGGTCTTGCATTGTACATTTCCTCCAAACAAAGCAGTTTTCATGTCTTCATGCTCTGGAAATAACATTTTTGTTTTTCCTTTTCCTTTTTGTAATTGAAATGGGCAGTTTCCATTTTTTTACTATCCATTAATATTGTATGATTTGTTTTTCAAAAAAACATAATAATAATAATAATAATGATAATAATGTATGATTTTGTGGCTTTCTCTCATTTACACTGACCATTTTTAGGCGAATTTAACATGTACGCAGAGCTCATATTTAAGTATCTTCATGCTGTGAAAATATCTGACCTATGGTAATCCAGTTTGTTGTTCAAACCATTCATCTTGTGGGTTTAGTTTTTTAAATAGGCTAATCTCACTAATCGGATGGATGATCATAGCCATCCAATGGCGACCTTCCAATGGTCAATAGGAGATAATATTTGCAAGTTGTAAAAGTGAGCATTGAATATGGGGAATTCAATGTGATTTTTCAACAGTGGCCTATCCGTGGCCTGATCCACCTGATGAACTGTCTGGATCAATGGATAGTCGTGACTTGGTACTATTTTTGTGCCATGACAGTATATACATCTACATGTGTAAATGAGTGGGTTTCTTTGTGATCATTGTTTTCCAACTCATGGAGATCATGACTTGATGGCAATTTGAAGTTTTGAAAATTCAAGTTTCAATACATACTGGTCTTGTATTGCTACAGCTGAGGTTGTGGCAGGATCAGCTGCATGGATTGGGAGAGGACTTTCTTGCGTTTGTGCTCAGAGAAGAGACAGTGATGCCCGCCCTTCATTTGACTTAACCCCCTGCGAGGTAGTTTCTAGTGATTTCATTGACTTGAAGTTTGAATTTTATGTTGTTCTACTTTGAGCATTTCTTGAATTTGCTGGTTGACATGTCTGTGGTTAGCACATCTAACTATTTAGTAAGGCCATTCATGATTAATTTATTGTTTACTGTTGTGTCTGTCATGTTCATATGGTAGTCCTGCATGATCATGTTTTGGTTAGCTTGTACCTCCGAAATTTATCTTTCTCGCAAGAGCACAATGATCTCCTTGGCCAAAATACAAAAAATAGTTGCTAATTTTAAGATCCTGTAGAAAATAACATTTCAATCGAACACTTGCATAGTTTGAACAATTTTCTCCAACAACTGCATCTTGTGTAATATTCATCATGTGAGTGTTGCACCCAAATTTTCTGTTAAACATGTGCCAGTGAAATGCTATTACAAGCTATATGATGCAGATAGCTCTCATAACTCTTAGAAACATGCATGTTGTTTCAACATTGAGGTCTCTGGTTCGAGCTGAGATTACCTGTCAAAAAAAAAAAAAAAAAAACACTTAGAAACATGCATTTTGAAAGTGCTGGTGAAGATTTCATTTCATTGTTTGAGATAGGAATTTCTTTGATGGGGAAGAAAAAATAATAAAATATTTGGAAGTTCCCATAAAATCAGAAAAATTAGAATAAATTAAAGAAATTAGAAAATCTTAGTGTATGTGTGAGCATGCATGTTCATGTATGCATCTGTGTGAATTCAAGTTGTTTCACTCGTTAAAATAAACTGATTGTTAAACCAATTTTCTGGCCATCCATCTATTTATATGTTTTACACACCTAAGGAGTGAAATGGTCTGACTTTTAGGCCATAAGATCTAAATAGTGTAGCCTGTCTGATGGAAAGCTCTGATCAGGCACACATTTACCAAAGAGAACTGCTGATTGTAAGCAACATAAGCCCGAGGTAATCCCAACTGCAAAAACTAAGATATTAACTCAAAAAGAAAAGCTGAGAGGAATAAGATGAAGCTCATCCTGAAAATCCCTTCATCAAGTCAAAGATAAGCTCTTGCAGTGTTGCATTGAACACCAGAATGGTAAGGAGTAAGGGCAGCTGTTGTTTTTTAGAAGAAATGTAGGCATTTCTAGTATAGTTCATATAGTCGAAGGTTTTAGAAAGTTTTTGATGTTTTGATTCAACTGATTGCTTAAACTGATGGGATCAGAAAGATATTGATGGGTGGTCCCATTGCTGCAAGGAGAGGGGATGGTGCTACATGGCAATTTGCAGTTTCTTGTTTTATGCAAATTGACATCATAGGATGTGGTTACTTCTCTTCGCTAAAAAGGGATCTTCTTTCACAAAACACCACAGTCAGAGCCTATCAGAAATCCAACTGGCACAATCATGTTGGTAAAAATGAAATAAGGTTGTCCTTAGGAGATCATATGCACAGTAACACATTTATTTGCTCTATCCCGCATGATTGCATTCATGATCTGGGTAAGTGTGTATTTAATCTTCTAATGGATTCAAGGTATCCAGATAATTAGGTAAGGATCTCGCCTGAGATTGCTTCTGTCATATGTTACTGTCCGGATGAAGATATTTGTTTCCATCGCTGGCTTGGAGATGCTGTCTGCTGTTCTAAATCCATTTTTGTGGAAGCAAACTAGATTTCTATCTACACGCTGATTGTTGATTAATGGTGACTTTTATACTTGGTGCCTGTATCTCCTTTATCCTGTTTTTTAGTTGAAAGGAAAAAGACAAGTTATTGCTGACTAAGTTTTATCCATTGCCGTTTATGTTACTTTATTTGGATCTGTCTTTTTATTCTCTAGACCTCTCTCCTTCTCTCCTCAACGAAAATGATAGAGCAACTAATGGTGGAAGATTTTCTTTTTGCTTTTGTGGTATCAGGAGGAGTGCTTACAAAGGCTTCAAAGACGCATAGAAATTTCCTATGACAGTTCCAATCCAGAGCACCAGGTAATATAAACTTAGAAATCATGTTAGCATGCTTTTTTAATTTTTACATATCTTCTTAATTTCATGTTTTATATTTTATGGGACTTGGGTGCCACTGGTGATGCTGTCAGACTATGATCCAGTTACATATATACTTGCCTGGAGAATTTTTGCACATTTTAAGGAAGTTATTTCTGCCAACCTACTCAGTTGCATTCATTACCAAAAAACCTATATACAAGACAAACCCAAACACACATACGCACGCATATTTTGGAAAGCCTCACTTTTGCTGCCTAGTTTATCAAATATCATTTTCTATGGATGACAAATTGATTTAGTTTTGGTAAGTAGTTGGCAAATTTATTAATATGAGAGAGAAGAGGGGAAGATATAAACCCACAAAGAATTCTTTCTTCTTTTTTTTTTTCTCCTTTTGTTTTGTCTTTTTTCTTTCTTTCTTTTCTTTTTTCCCAACCTGGTTTCTCATTTCTACTTATGCCATAAAAAAATGTTTCTGAAATTTCGAAATGCTATTGGCTACTTATTTCCATGCTCAACATTGTTGTTTTTCCTGTCCGAAGCACGACAAGGTAACAAATCTTGGCAGTACTCAATTTACTACTGTTCCAACATGGTAAAACATGTTAGAAAGCAGAGACCCTTGGAGTTTTGCTGAGCAGAATCAGCAGATGGCTGTTAGATTGGACTAGGTATAGCAAGCAATTTAGAGGATTTTCGAGGGCTTTAATTATAAAAAATTGGGAGGAAATCCTCCAGTCTAATTGAGGGTTCTTCCTGGGGAGGCAAGTAATCATGCTTCACCTCCCTGGGATGTTTCGCATATTCTAAATCTCATTGGGTTAGTGTTTGCAGTCTTCTGCATGCTCAGAGATGGTTCAGGGGATTCAATTATTATTATTATTTTTTCCAGCTTGTAGAAGCTTGTAGTCAGAGTTGTGATGCTACCATGCATTGTTTGCGTCTTTTCTTGTATTTGCTTCTTTTCCTTTTCAATAAAACTTCCATTCATCTCCCCAAAAAAATGTTAAACAATCGAGGCATAGAAAAGGAAAGCACTGGTGAATTTGAAACATTTTGTTGTCATTTTGCTTTATTGCCTTGCAAAACAGTGTGTTATTTCTGCCTGTTCTCCTATGAAAATTGAAAGAAATACTGAGAAGGAAGAACCTAAAATCCATTGTTTTGCTTCTCCCAATAAGTGATTGCTACTTCTTTCTGTTTGTGGATAGAACTGTAGCAATGGTACAGTGAGAAGTCAGTAGTTTATTTCCCATGTGTTACTATTTGTTGCCTCTTGTTGTAGGAAGCCTTGAGAGCCCTCTGGTATGCAGCTTTTCCGGGAGAAGAACTTTGTGGTTTAATATCCGAGCAGTGGAAGGACATGGGTTGGCAAGGAAAGGACCCATCTACAGATTTCAGGTATATTACTGCGTTCATGTATCTCGTAGGATCTTCTATTTGCTACTTGCACCTTCATCAATTTATGCTTTATACATGATCTTGGGGTTGTATCTTGTAGGGGTGGTGGTTTCATATCACTGGAGAACTTACTATTCTTTGCCAAGACCTTTCCGGTATGTCCTTTTCATTGCTTTCAGTCATTCCATCTCTTGAATGCTTGAAAAGTAGAAACTTGCATTTCTTTTATCAAAAGGAACTTGCATTTTGATAGCCGTATCTTCATTTGACTCTTAAATTGTTTTGGATGCTTCATTTCTATATTAGGAACTGCATTTTCTGTATTTTCATGTATTTCCTAACAAATGTAAAAAATTGCAATTTGGAACTCATGATAAGGATGGGCAAACATTTCTGTTTACCATTATTGAAGTGTTCCCTACCAAGAATCTTCAGGTATCCCTAATTTTTCATCAAATTATACTATTCTATTTCATGTTTCTGTCAGAGTTGCTATTTCCATGAACTAATTTTATGGTTTTCAACTTTTTTATGTCTGCTATGAAGTTGTTCTCACTAGTAGCTTCTGCTGTACCCTCGAAATTGATTGATTTGTAAAAAAAAATCTTGTTCTTGTTTTGCACCTACATTGTGTGCGTATGGAAGGAATCCCTCAGGTTGCAAACCTGGAGAAGAACCATATTATTTTGAAGCTTCAATTTTATATTTTTATAGTGTTAGAGATGGGTTGGTCCTTTATTTTCACGTATGTAAAAAAAGAAAAAAAAAACACTTATTTGGATGTGAAGTTGCAGATGCTGATGTCAAAGTATGCCAACCTTTATTTTAAAAAAAAAGTAGAGCATCCAAAAAGAGGTTGGCATCTCTCACTTTTGGGGGAGGAACTCATCGAGGCTTGATTCCAGCCATAATGGCTTCCAAGATTGAGCACCTTAAGTTCAAAAGCCTGTAAGGGAAGGGGACCTTGGAATTGTTAATGTGAGAGAAGGTTTGGGTATTGTTGATTAATAGTTGCGGAGGTTTGGGGAAGAAGCTAATGCATTATGGAGGAATGTGATATATGGGAATTATGGTTCATTGGAAGGAGGGAAATTCCAGGCATGGGTAGGAGAGCAAATGGGTCTTTGATGCGGATGGTATTAGCAAAGTGGGAAAGTGATATGAGGGTGATAGTAGGGCCATATTGCACATTGTTGGGAAGGGAGAGTCTGGTTCTTGGTAGGCAAAGGTTACAAAATTTGGTTATGGAGAGATTCATGATTAGATGATTATCCTTTGGAGTTGTTTTTCGAGGATTTATTCGAGTTAGCTATTGACAAGGAGGCAAAAATTCAGGAGTGCTATGAGATGGTGGGTGGGTGGTTTGGAGCAATGTTTTAAATATTGATGATATCAGCCAATATATCCCATGATATATCATGTATCCCACCTATGCGATATGAAACGCACAACTAGTGCTGACATATCCCACATGTTCTATTCGGTGAGCATTTTCAATTTCTGATTTTTTTTTTTTTTTTTTTTGAAATTATATTAAATCAGTGTTAAATGGTTAAAAATCCATCGATTCTTCATATTTTGGATGAAAAATCATGGAGTTGGAGCTTTGGTTTCGATATCCATTGGTTCTTCATGTTTTTTTTTTTTCAAAAATTTCCTTCAACTAGCTGTCAATTGAGGCTAATTTTGAAATATTTAGGAGTATTTGATGAAATGATCATTACATACACTCTAATTTTGAAATTTAAGCATAGGTGGTCCGATTTGGGGAAAATTCGAAATTTCCTTGATTTCTTCTAAATTGCTTGCAATGTTGCACTCCAAACATGAAATCAAGCATGTATGAGGGCTGATCTACTGATTTGTCAAGTTCTAGTCAATTTTCGAAAAATAAAAATCATTTTTTAACTAAAAATTAATAAAAAATTATTATTATTATTTTAAAAATTTTCTTTCAACCAATTGTCAATTGAGACTAATTTCGAAGTATTTAGTAGTGTTTGATGAAATGATCATTACATATACTTTAAATGTTATGCATTCAATTTGAATATAGTTGCATTAGTTCAGTCGGACAACGCATAGCTTAGGACCCTATACAAAGGAAACCTATTAACCTATTATATGTATTTCTTTTTTGAGTTGTTATGATTTAAAAGTGTATTAAGGCCTTTTTTAACAATCCATGAAGTTTCATTGAAAAATTCAACCATTTCCCCAATGTTTCCCCATGTTTCCCAAAAAGTGCAATAAATTACCCGATACAAACGATATATCTGTGCGATAACCAATACGTATCTGTATCCCAAGGTTGTGATATATAATGCGATACCGATATTTTGAACACTGGTTTGGAGTATCAGGTCGAGGAGAAACTTATTGCGGAATCAGGCTTTTTGCTCATCTTTGATGCAAGCTGAACATTGTGCATGCTAATCTACATAGGGCAGTGTGGATGTGGTTGGGAGGATTAGAGGTGCTCTAGGACTTTCTAAATCGTTCCTAAGGGTTTCAAGGGCATAGCCAGGGCTTGTGAAGTGGATTCAGGGCTTGTTCGAATCAGTAACACTCTTATCTCTTGCAATTTCTGCTTTCATAGTGCATACTCGTCGCTTTGTGCCGTGGTTTTTTTTTTCCTAAAAGGGTTTTTCCACGTAAAATTCAGATTGTTTGTGTTTGGACTTGGTTGTGCGATTGTGTGTACTTAGCTTGATTCATCTCTGTGTGCTTCCGCGGTTCCCTAACAATATTTTGACAAATTTAGGGTTTTTTCCCCCTTTTGTGTTGTACTTTTATGGTGGGCCTGATTTCTAAGTAACGAATGGGTCACGAAATTTGGGTTTGCTTTTCATGATGCATTGTCAATTTGATTTAATATAATCATTAGTATTAAAAAAGTAGGATATCAAGGATGAAGGTAAAGAAAATATGATTTCAACCAACCAACGTTGTTTCTGTTTCGTTATTATTAAGATGTAAAGTTCCTGTGGTTCTTTTCACCAAAATGATCATGTTTCAAAGCCTGTCGAGGGTAGAAATGAGAACATTTAGAACAATATAGATACGCCAAAAAGAGGTGGAGAATCTATTTCCGGAATTTGTCAAGTGATGACCACTTTGAGAGCATACGGATAGGAGTAAGCTCAAATGATGCCAGAGACTATAGATACTTTCATAGGGTTAGGATATTTGAAGTGAAAGAAGCTTTGAGAATGATGAAGACCGGAGACCCTAAGACTAGATGGTATATGTCCATAGAGGTTTGGAAGTGCATGGGAGATAGTAGACTGTTTTGACTGTTAGATCCAAGAAATTGCTAGCTGAATGGAGGAAAAGTATTGTAGAACCTATTTACAAAATACTGATTTAATGAAAAGGAGATTCTACTCCCAAGGCGAAGCAGCTTCCCTTTCCAGGAGGCAAGTCTTCCATCATTTCAAGTCATCCCAATTATCAATCTCAATTCTCACATCCTAATTTATACACCAATCCATCTCAGCATGCTGCTTTAAACTGCCCAACACTCTGCCCTGTGTAGCATAGCCAGTCAAATAATTTGTCTTATAAAATTTTCCATTCACTTTCACAAGCATGCAGCAAACACTTCCAATTGCCTAGACACTTCAAAATGGCTGTCATGCCATCTCCCGGTGCTAAATGTATACACTGTAGGGTAAGCGTGCCGGTATGATGCTTCAAAAGAAATCCCTTATGTGCCTACAGAAACACCTTATGATTTGTTTGCTTTGCAGTAGTTGTTTAGTCAAGCTAACCAGTTTCCTTTTTAATGCAGAACTCTTTTCAGGATCTTCTCCGGAAGCAGGATGGTGATCGAGCCATGTGGGAGTACCCGTTTGCAGTAGCTGGTGTGAACATCACATTCATGCTCATTCAGATGCTTGATCTCGAAGCTGGTCAGTCTTTCTCTTGCTTCGCATTTTGCTTTAATGGCCTTTTGGTGGTGAGGTGGGGTGGGAGGGCACTTTTGTCAAATGGCGATGGGCACTTTTGTCAAATGGCGATGGGGTCTTGGTGGTATGAACTAGGAATTGCAATGGCAGGTTGGTGAGGGCACTTTCTGTCTTCTACTTGAATTTTCACCAATTTGAAGATCATGAAAGGTTTAGATGAATTTGCTCTGTAGTAGAGAGTCTGCTCGCAGAAGTGGGGACTGGAGTCTTTGTTAAGTTGGCCCCTATCAATGATACAAGACATTGCTAATGTCATCTGCGTTGGTAACTTGCAGCCAAACCAAGATCGATGATGGGAGCAGTTTTCGTGAAGCTACTTTCAGGTGCGTCAGTGGATTCCATGCATTTATATTTTTGGAGCGTGTTCTTTTATCTGTCAATGTAACTCGTGGTTATATGGCAGAAAACGTGCAGGCATTTGATCTCTTGTACTGCATAACATTCAAGTTGATGGACCGGCAATGGCTTTCCATGCATGCTTCATACATGGACTTCAATGTATGCCTACTAGATCCTCGCAAAAACTCAAAATACTTTATGGCAGATCCATGTTATCGAGATATCTTATCCTCTTGTTTCCTCTTTTCTATTTTCTCCAGTCAGTGATGAAATCCACACGTCGGCAGCTGGAAAGAGAACTGCTGCTTGAGGACATCACGCGCTTGGAGGACATGCCTTCCTACAGCCTTCTCCTTCAATAGGGGAGCATATTTGAGTCATTGAATGATGAAGATGGTGGCTTGAAGAAGTGGGATGTGATTCATTGATCCTCTTTTCTTCTTTTTTCCTTTTTCTTTTTCTTTTTCCTTTTTTTTTGGGTTTCCTTTTCCACTTATATTTGGCGGTGTTTCAAGATTGTGTTGCTTGTTAGAGCCTTCATAGATTCGAGAAGTGGGTTGGGTGTGTAAGGCTGCATGCATGCAATGATTCAAATGCAATGGCTTCCAATCACAGAGGTGCAATCCCTTCTCATTGTTCTGATTAGGTGGTCCGATTGCAGACCATTGAAGTGCAGTCATATTAATGGACTTTTAGATCTCTTGGTCTTCAGCTATAGTTGTTAATTCTCAGCCGGTGTTGCAGGGAGAGATTTAGGAAGCTCTAGTAGCTATGATACTTAGATTAACGTGGTGAAGAGGCTTATGTTCAGCTACCTCCCTACGTGTACGCTTATGTGTGGTGTTTCTGTTGAGCTCGTGGCCTATTGTGCCAATGGGCTTCATCGAAATAGGGATGTGGATTGCCTGTTAAAGGCACCTCTTGCACTGAGAAGCTGTGGAGCCCACCGAAATGTTTGTTATAAATCAACCCTGCCCACTGTTTTGCTCACTCATTTTAGGCCATGAGACCAAAAATGGGGTGGTTCCAAAACTCAAGGCTGCACGGGAGGGATAAGTGGGGAAAGAAATGCCTACTGTCGAAACCTTTCTTAAGGTCCATCTTGATGTTTATATGCCATCTAAACCGTTTATGAGGTCATTCCCACTGGGATGAACTGAATGCATAAAACGTTAGCCTGATACATAACTTCAGTGGCCATAAGAATATTTCAACAGCGGTAGTTCAATCCCCACTTTTCCCTCAAGTGTGGCCTATTTGAGTTTTGGATCCAATTCATTTTTGGCCTGTCTAAGGATTTCTCACAAATATCACGAGGGGCCCACCCACCTTCCCAGTGCAGGAACTTGGGAAAGCCTTTGGCAGGCAATCTGCATCCTTGAAATAGCTACGGGATTTCACCGCAGGACTGGCTACTAAATGGTTGATTAAGCTGCACCCACACCCTTTTGTGTAGCGGCACCTTTCTATTCTCACCCTTTTTCTTTTCCATGTATTACACACCACAGCGCAATGGTGTTCCAACATGTAAAGTCATACACGGAGTAGATATTCTGCCCCAAAAATCCGGCCAGTTCACTGATTAGGCTACCCGGCGTATGGTACAAATGGGCAGATAAAAATGTTGGGCTGCTTGACGCTTGTTCTGATCTGTTCCGATCTCGTATTTGGGGTGGGGATCGGGACTCTTTCCATCTTTGACCATGTCCGTTTGTGTAGTGTCTTGGCATCTTTTATATGGACAGGATGCACGTTGAACAATCATGGCCTCACGTTTCTGGTTCTTTTGACAAGTTTGGCCCAGTCAGTAATCCAGGCCGCTGGCTATTGCCATTTTGCAATGAATGGATTCTGCCTTCAAAATCATCTCTATTGAACAATTATAACCTTCAAACTTATACTCATCCTCTCGTTAAAGAGCGATTGTAGGATCCTTCAACCGAGGGTATGCACTGAGTTCTCAGATTTTCAGTTTGTACAGGTGGGGTTCGTGACTGCTCAGTCCAAACAGGATAATAATCAATTTTCATTCACGATGGCCTGAAATAGAAATATATAAAAAAGAAAAAAATAAAAATAAAAATCCAAAGAACGAGCATTTTGTTTTATCCGCCCACCAGCAACAGTGAATACCTCGTATCTTCATCGCAGCTGCAACATTCACATTCTACGCCTTACTACCATTTTTCATTATTTATCCATTTGTAGAGATGTGCGAGGGGTTTAACTGTTCTTTCTGTTTGTTTGTTTGTTTTTTTGTTTTTTTTTTTTTTAGAAACTTTTATGGCCCATGATTTTATAAAGAAACGCCTTCTTCTGTCTCTTTTCATTAGCTATACTGAAATAAAACAAAATAATATTATTTCATTTCATTAGGGAAGGATGCAAGCCATAGCGTGACACAAACCAATCATGGAAGGAGGCAAAAATTCATAACATCACCAAAAAAGGGGAAAAAAAAATCACCATATCACCCAAATTTTAAGTTACATCAACGGGAAAAAAAAAAGGGGTAAAAAAAATGCAACTCCAAAGCAGCAGCAACAGCTTCTTTACTCATAGATCCAGGGATGGAGGTTGCACTGCCATGCGACATTGCTATCAGGAAACCACAAGCAATCTCCTTTCTTGCACTCTCCACGGAGTATCAAAATCATGCCCTCACATCAGATTTTCATATCCCCCATCCATTCCAAACCTCATATTTCTGTGAGGGAGCTCAGTGTTATCAATCCCTCATTAAAAACCAAAGAAACCATGCACATACACCTTGATCCATACCTCAAGTGGTAGACTTAGTGAAAGATACATCGTTTCGACACTGAGGTCTTAGTATTGATTTGAAAATTTTCTTTCGGAGAAACAATCCAAGGGCCTGTTTGGTATACGCTTAAAATGAGTGATCTCATTTTAGATAACCGTTATTATGCATTAGAGATCATTTTTTGATTTTATTTTTTTTAGCAAGGATTAAAAATAACCTTGATAACCAACGACCATGATCTCTAGTATATGAGATCGCACATGTGCCGGCAGGCCACAGGTGTGAGATCTAATCCATACATCAGGTTGGTTCGACCTTCTACATGTTTTCCGAAAAATAAATCTGGTCCATCTAGCTTGTGGGCCCCCAAATAGGAAACAGTGGATAGGTTAGAAAACTTCAGCCAAGTTTTCCAGCCGGTGTATTTGTTTTACAAAGGATCAACCTGATTCCTAGGCTAGGGCATCAATACAGTGGTTCCTTTCTGATGGATGGATTGGATCGCAGTCTAATGAGATGGAGTGAAATAAAAATCTAGATGAAGTTCTCAATGTATGATGGTATTTTGATTGATCATGCAATCTAATAAATAGAATCACTCGTGTAAGTCGATGGAGATGAACGAAAGAAGATCAGATAACCAACACGTCGTTATAGATTAATACAGCGCAAACCAATTACCTTCCCATTCAAACCAGATATGTGGCACAACATTTCATGATCTGAACCGTTCATCCAGTACTTCACATCGTTGATGGACGACTGTCCACAAGGCACAAGGAACAGACCATACATAACCAACCAATTTGTGGGTCAGTATTCTTTCCTACCGTCCATTCGACGATCACTATTCTTTCCTACTGCCCATTCGAAGATCACCATTTGGGTTTGCATGGTGTGAGCTGGCACAACCATAACTTGCTTAGTTTACAAGACTAAGCTTCATGATTTCCAAACAACGGTGAAAAACAGGGCATTGTTCCATAACATAAAAGTCACCATTGAGGAAAGAGTGGACATCGTTTTGAAAATAATAGCCGTTATTTAATCGGCCTTTTTTCTGTTTCTATCACGAACTAAAGTGATCCATCCTTCATAATGGCTCATTAAAGGATGACCATCGTTAATAATAGCCGTTATTTTTCGAGCGCGTTTTAGGACATGATCCCAAAACTTAAGCAGATCCAAATCTGAGGTGGAACATACCTGGAAATGACCATTAAAAAACATTTTGTAGGCCACAAAAGTTTTGGATGAATCCAATCTTTGTATTTTTCCCTCCATCCAGGTCTGGTTGACCTTACCAACGGATTGGATGGCAAATAAAAATTACGATGGTCCCTAGGAATTTTTTAATGGTGGCCGTTCAATCACTACTGTTTCCTATGGTGTGGTGATCTGCTTAAAATTTGGGACCACGTCCTAAAATGGGCTGGGAAAACGGATGGGCAGCGTGGATATACGACAAATCATAAATTTGAGCCCACAGTTGCGAGTCTTAAATCCATGACATGGACATCATTTTCATTGCACTGGGCCGAAGATAGTTTCAGGTCCATTTATTGGTTTTCTCTTGTCTGAGTTGCAAGCCCAAAATTAAAGATGTACTGGAGCCTCACTTTTAGACCCAATAAATGGGTGGCGTTTCGCCCAAGGCATTCTAGTGGACCTGTTTTTTCAGGGCCCATAAACGTTCCGTCCACGTATGCATTGATGCATAATGTGTCACGGATACGTTTCCCAGCATGGTTAGGCCAAAAGAAGGTGGACCGTAACTTTTGATCCGGGTTTGTTTGAGGCGTGCAATGTATCAATCTTTACTAAAATGCATCTATTCGTTTCGTCAAAAAACGTGCGCTTTCAACTCAAAAACGAATTTTTAGGAAAAAATTACTATTTTTAGTAATTCCAAAGCTTTTAATATATATATTTTTTAGTTTTAGAGTTTTAGATTTTTTTTTTCCTTTTTAGAAATAACTTTTAATTATACTAGCACTCTAGAAAGTTTATTTAACATTTTATTTTTTAGAAATTAGGCTTTAGAAGATTTTTATTAAAATTAAAATTTTTATTAGAGTTAGAATTTTGTTAGTTTTGATAATTACAAATTTTGGTTTATGTTTTTCTTTATTAATGGTGCAAGGAGACACATTAGACGATTATCAATTATTCATCAATCAATTTCAAATTTATTAGAATTTATTTCTATTTTCTTGCTTACTTTCCTTGTGGATTCGAGAAGTCTCTGTGAGGATTTCAGAGAAGTTCTGTGGATTCAGAATAGTTATCCTCTTGAGGAAGACAGTGCTCGACTTCATGTCCTTTCCTACATCAGTTTGGTATCAAAGAGAGTTTTTCCTCGGATCGATGACTTCTAACGACGGGTCGGACAACAATCCCATGGACAATGCTCTAGGGAATTTACCTTTAACGGCGACAACTTTTGAAGCGGCGTATCGAGAGAATCGGCAAGCCATGCAAGGGCTACAAGCTTCCATCGATTATATGGCGAATCGCTTGGCGGAGGCCCTAGAGCAGATCCGTGTTCATGTTGGTGATCCACCACCAGTAATTGCTGAAATTCGTAATCATACTGATCTAGGGCGATGCTATTAGTGAACCACAGAATGGATTAAGAATTCAAGATGAAAGTCGATCTTCCTAGTTTTAATGGCCAACTCTACTTCAAGAACTTCCTCTATTGGTTGTTTGAAGTCGAACGTTTCTTCGACTACATGAACATCGTTGACGAAAAGAAGTTAAACTCGTGGCCTACAATTTGACGGACAGAGCTTTAAATTGGTGGGAACAACTTCAACTCGAGTGGACGATATAGATGAAGGCGTCAATTTGCACGTGGTCACGGATGAAGAAGTTATTGTGCATGCGATTCCTCCCTACCAATTATGATAATGTATTATTGTAATAAAATCAAAATTATTGGCAAGATAACCAATCATTAAAGGGTTATGCAGAGAAATTCTATTATTTGTCGATGAGAGGTGATCGGGATAAAACAGAGTTGCAACAGACCAAAGGATTCATCGGTGATGAACATGTGACCCCTATGGGGAATGGAGAACCAATTCAAGACTTCTAAAGTGGAGGAACAATCTCTCATGACTGAACAGACCTTTGTTAAATAATATGAGGAAACGATATATATATATATATATGTATATATATATATATATATATATGTATATATATATATACACACATTAGTTGAAGAGAAAAAATATGTGGAGCCTATGAACATCCCAGAAGATTTGGAACCAATGTTCCAGGAGTTCAAGTCAGTTGTGTTCAATGAACTCCCTAATAAATTGCCTCTCATACAAGATCACATATATTGATCCTGTCTTAGGGAAAAGTCTACCTAATTGCCCATGTTATCAAAAAGAATATGAGATCTCGAAGGTAAAAGTCAAAGAACTAATCGATACTAGTCAAGTCAAGGAAAGTGTGACGACATGTATTGTGTTAGCTAAAGAGCTTAATACCAAGTACATGAAAATGGCTAATAAACATCGGCAAAATCATGAGCCAAGTCTCTTCAATAACTTGAGGATGAGTTTTTTTTTTTTTTTTTTTTTTTTTTTTTTTAAGTGGAGGGGTGTGATGTAGAATGTGTTAGAGATACGTTCCCAACATGGTTGGGCCAAAAGAAGGTGAACCGTAAATTGACCGTAACTTTTGATTCGGGTATCGTTACGGGTGTTGAGGGTCAAATATTGCATATTAGACCTCAATGATTACCTGATTTTATGAATATGATAATGCTTAACGTCCTATTTTAATCATGTTTTTGGTTGCAAGGTGAATTTAGGAGCTTGGACTTAAAAGGGTATTAAAAGTATGGATTTAATGCTCTAAAATCACCAAGGCAAGGGACGGATCCCAGGGGACCGAGATCGAAGAATTTACATGCCAAGGATTCGAGGAAATCATGTGATTGGGTTTAAACGGGCCTGGAAGTTGTCCAGAATGCAAGATCATTGGGTTCCCACCATCCGTTCGGCTCAACACTTTATATCTAGCCTGAGGACCATAAATTAACTACACACGTCAAATTTCAGCCATTGGATCCTTGTGAAAGTGGCCCAACGGAGAGATCAGAGGGCATTAGCCATTAAAAAGCATCTTGGTAATTCATAAGCGATCAAGGCTTAAACTTAGGCGTTAGAAAGAGCGTGAAAAATAACAAGTATTGGTGAAATTTCGTCTCATTTACACGGTGCAGTCAGAAGTTACGGATGGCGGAAGTTTGGACAACATAAAGGGTAGAATCGTAAATAAGTGATCCCATGCGCATGACACTGTTGCGTGAGAATTTCAATTGGAGTTTTAACGATGAATGTCCTCGACGTTAGATTGGTTAGTGTGACCCACCTATTTACTGGAATCATTTCATTTTCGACTTCATGTCCTAAAATAGCGTAGTGAAATGGATAGACGGAGCGGATCCCCGAAAGAAACATTCATGTGGGCCTCACCTAATCCGATATTCAATCACGTAACTTTATTACATTGGTTTCAGGCATGTTTAACCATTGGAAAGCATCCACTTATCACACGAGTTGTCGCCCACCAAAGACTTGAATTTGCTCCATCTTTTGGCCCATTGCCTAACAGTACCCTATAAAAGCGGTGACGGGCACAAATTCCCCGAGAGACCATCACAGGTGGACCTCACCTAAACCAATTAATAAATCAAAGTCGGCACCTTTTCGCACGCTGTAACAATAGCGACCAAACCAAGTACAAGGATGGGTTTCACCACACCTTCCTGCTCAGTTTGTGGGCCACCTGACCAAAGGATCTACCCCGAATTCGAGCTCTTGTCCTAACTAAACGAAGAGTGATGTGTGGCCGGGATAGATTATCAAAAAAACTACCACAAATGCGCCCCACTAGATCCGCAAGTTGGACAACACCACCTGCTTGCGAAATACCTTTTCTGCAAAGTTTTCCATCGACTCCAGCCTCCCAACCAACCGTCCTTGCTACCTATAAAAGAAAAAGAGAAGAGAACGTGGAGGGCATCTTGGCAGCCGTGCAGGCAACTTGTGCACGTGTGGAGTTCCTTTCTTCTTTATTTTTCTTTATTTATTTTTGTCTTTCCTTTTCAGAGTTTTTAGCCTAATCATGTCTGACTAAGTCTCTTAGTTAGGGCTAAGAGGTGAAGCTTGTAGCATGATGGATGGTTTTCTATGATTTATACTTTAGTTGAACCTTCTTTTGATTATAGTTTGATATTAAGGTTGCTTTCAGTTTTTAATGGTTTGTTGTGACTTAAATTATAACAGATCTGCGATAGCTTTGCGCATGTTCTTAGCATTATAGAGTTTGTGAATTTAGGAACCCTATTGTTCACCATCGTTTCCTGGGCATGGTTGGATGAAAGAATCCTTCCTAACATTCATACATTTCTTAGATTGGATGTGGATTGACTAAATTATATTATTTGCTTTATCTCATGGGCATGGTTTTGTGATGGAATCAATTCTAACTCTCATACCTATCTTCTCTTGAAAACTGGATCAAAGGAAGTTCAGATTTAGATTTTAATGAAATATCTTCCAACTGGATGAAGATGGGACTCTGAATCTAGTTGCGCTTATGAATTAAGTATAGATTTACCTGATCTCTACAAGTGGATCCTTGGCACCTTAGTTTTCCCACCTTTGAATTTTACAAGTTTTAGTTCAATTATTCACCATTATTCTCTCATATTCACCTGATTTAGATTACATCTTCGTCTAGTTCTAATTCAAATTACTTTCAGATTACGTACAAGGTTCAGTCCCCGTGGATTCGACCTCGGTCTTACCGAGATTATTACTACATACAACCCTATACTTGGGGTGTGAACAACGGGGTGCACAACCTATTAATCTTTATTGAAACCGACCATCCGAGGTGAATTAACCCACAAAGTGGGTCGTATCTGTCCGTTTCGTCAAAAAACGCGCGCTTTCAGCTCAAAAACGAATTTTTAGGAAAAAATTACTATTTTTAGTAATTATGAATTTTTTAATATTTTTCTATTTTTAGAGTTTTAGATTTTTTTTTTCTTTTTAGAAATAACTTTTAATTATACTAGGACTCTTCTAGAGAAAGTTTATTTAAAATTTTAATTTTTTAGAAATTAAGTTCTAGAAGAGTTTTATTAGAATTAAAATTTTTACCGAACTTAGAATTTTGCTATTTTTAGTAATTACAAATTTCGGTTTATGTTTTTCTTTATTAATGGTGTAAGGAGAGCAATTATCAATTATTCATCGATCAATTTCGAATTTATCAGGAAGACGTTGCTCAATCTCTCGTCCTTCCCTACATCATGGGTCGCTGCCCTATCATGAGTCCCTATAAATGGGCCCAAAGTTTGGTGAGTGGGCTGTGTTGACGGGTCTTGTCAGGATGACTCTAACCCGATTGATGTCCTGCTGATATGGACGGTTGAGGAAAAAAAGATAAAGCATTGATTGGCATTTGAAGGTTAAAGATTGGTGGTCACTATCTGCATATCAACGGTCTGGATCAAGTTTCATTACCCGAATCCAGAAATCTGGGCCAGGTTGAGGTTAATATCTGTCACCATGTGCTAGCTAGTGTACCATGGCATGGATGCATGACAATCTAGATTATCAAAATCATGGCCCACAGTGCGGATGATCTTGGCCTTCAAATCACGTTGATCAGACAGCCTTAACTTTCTAATTGATCCTTGAATAGTACTTAGATGTCCTGCTCATGTCTTGAGGGATTTCTTTATTTTACCACTTTCCATCTAATCCCAGTTACATAGGTTTACAAAAATACTCGTAAGTAGTGAGATCAGTGCATATGATAATAGAACAATCAAACGCAAGTTGTACTCCACCATCTTAGAATGGCCTAGATCATCACTGTCTACGTACTCTTAAGCAATTTATATTATTAATTGTCCACCTAGTTAGGATGGTCGTCCATATCACTATTCACACTTTTAAATGGTTTAGATAGTTTTCTATATGCTTTTGAATAGTCCATTGTCAAGAAATTATAACATCTTTAAAATATTTTCATCATTTTAAGAGTTTGATGAAAAGTGATAAAATAGAGACTCCTCCAAACATAAACGGTGATATCTAAGAGGTGCTATACAACCACCAAAAGTACGAAAAAAGGGCGTTAGTATAAAAAGTGAGGATGAAAATAACCGTCTCCATTTACACCTAGATCCATATTGATACAATGGCTTGACATGGTCTCCAAAACCATTATATGGTCATATGGGTGGCCGACACTCAAAAATAGGGGGAAATGATATATAACTAGGTAGGGGGTGGCAATGGGTGGATTTGGGCTGGACATTATGCGGCCCAAGGATGAACTCGGTTTGCCGGGCAGTGCGGTCCACCCCCAAAACTAGGGGTTTAAAGAAGCCAGATTTTGACCCTTTAGGGGTGGCACATTAAAAAAATTTAATTTCCACTTTATTAGACTAATAATAATGACCCAATCCCATACAGAATCCAAACGCACCATACAACAGTACTGTATTTTCCACACCATAGGTACTTGAACACATGATTTGGTGTTGAAACTTGATGCAGGGATGAATCATGAATCCACGGAGCTTCTTTGGACTCCTCATAGAGATATCTTGAATCCACGGGGAAAAAACAAGAAAAATAGAAATAAAATTTATAAAACTTATAATTTGATTTATGAATGAAATAAACGAGTCTACAACCCTTTAAATAGAGATATCAAGCCTCCGAAGAAATTTCGAAATTAAACTACAACCAAAACTCCCTAAAATTCGTAACTTACTATAAATAGTAAAATTTTTGTTTGGGCAACCAGCATAACCAGGTTGGTTAGCTAATGTAGCTCATCCTACCTCAAAATCATATATGGTGTGTCAAATAACTCATTTCGGTTTGCGAGATATGCTTGTTTTAAAGGTTCCGATGGTTTTGATCACTTCTGCCTCCGATCGGGCCTTCTCTGGTCCATCTTGGACATGAAAGTTTCCGCGACCTGCTCTACATCAAAACTCTTATAAGTCTACCACTGAGGCATGAGTAAGAACCCTTCTTTGATGTTGTGATGATAAGCATTCATCTGTTGGAGAACTCCGATAAGATATTCGGGATCAGTTGATCTGATTGGAGAAACTTTGATGGTCGATTGTGTAATTAATGTAATTATATTCTTTCACCATTCTTTTATAGTTCTTTGATCATGGGGATTTTAGGATCACACCGGTTCATAGGGTATGGCTAATCCGTGGTGGGTTGGGGTGTGCATGGGTCCGATTTAGTGTAGACTTCTCATTTTTCAACCGACTGCATGTTTTCCATAGTTGCGTCACTTACAATTTACTCAATCCTCTTAGCGCAATGGTTTTTTAAAGGTCGGTTCTGGATGGAGTTTGGGTCAGCGGTTGCTGGGGTTTATGTTTAATGGTCCAAATCCTACCCATTTAAGAGTTGGGTTTATATGCAGGTTGTATCAGGTCCATTTTGAGAGGTTCCGAGCCTCACCTGATAATTGGAGTGGTGGACTCAGACCGGACCTGTTGGGTCCAATTTCAAATCCGGACCCCTTTATCATCGCTCAGGTCCAGTGATTTATCAGATTGAACTGACCCATTTACACCCATAATGACAGGCGCATCAGATGGACAGTTCTAATTGGTTTGGTTGCACCAATGACAGCTTATCGCGTTCTTTGGATGAGGCAAAGTAGGATACTTCCGTCATTGGATTTGGGTCTTTTTTAACAGTTAAAATTATCCATATGGACTAATTGTGGGTGAAGGAGACCCGTAATAACACGCAGATTGAAGCATTTCAACCCTTTAATTACTTAATGGTTATGAAGATTATCCAAATTCAAAGACAAAGGGTCAAATGATAAGAAGGATAAAAGATCCTGATTTAGAGCGTGTCGCGGACAGTTTCATGGTCAAGATGGATCAGAAAAGGCCCGGTCGATGACAGAAGTGATTTGGACCGTCGGACCTTAGATCGGGCGTATCTCACAATCTAGAATGAGTTACCTGACGTAAAATATATGATTTTGGGGTAGAACGAGCTACTTTAGCCAACCAACCCCGCTATGCTAGGTTGCACTGCCCAGAATTGCGAAAAACCCCTGGATCGACGGTTGTTTCCCTGCTTTAATTTCGTTTTTACTATAAATAGTAAGTTTTAGTTCAGTTATAACTCTTCATCTGTCAGGCTTTAGGAGTTGTGCCCAACATGAAAAGAGCTTAGGAGAACTGTTTGGTGAAGCCAAATAAGACACTTACTATTTTTGGCTGAAAACCCTGCGCACTAGTAGACATCACGACCATCTATAAATAGTAAGTTTACTATTTATAGTAAGTCGCGATTTCTAAGAGTTCTAGTTGTAATTTGATTCTGATTTCTTTCCCATTGCTTGGTACCCGTATTTAAAGGGTTATGAACTCGTTTTTAGTATTTAATTAATCAAGTTTAAATTTATTAGAATTTATTTCTATTTCCTGCTTTCTTTCCTCGTGGATTCGAGGAGTCTCTGTGAGGAGTCCAGAAAAGCTCTGTGAATCAGATCCTAATGTAAGACTATATGCTGTGAGTGGAAGCACTACAAAACCTATATGTTTAAAAATTTTCTGGAAGAGAATTATATTAAATGTGTAATCAATTTTCTTCTTCTCATGGATGAAAATTTTTTGTGCATAGGAACATGAACAGAGACTAAGGAAAATCCATTAGAGACTTTATTTTTAATCATGAAAAAAAAAATACTATACATAATATGAGATATTTAGATTTAATAGAGTTTTTACGAGGAAGAGAGAGAGAGAGAGGTATTTCAAACTAGAATCCTATTTTATATTTACAAGCCTCTATTTCAGAGAAATTCCAATTTGATACTTATTCCAATCCCTTATGCTGTGGTAGTAACGAGATGTATTGAATCACCGTGGTCTCTTCTAATAAGAAAACTCAATTTATATCATCTAATCAAATAAATCTAGCATAAGCCCTCTGAGATCAATTATTATTAGAAAAATGACATTGTACTAAATTCACGAGTAAACTAAAAACAGTTCGTTGCAATCTTCAACTGCTTTTCATAAACCGTTTATTCGATCACACTCATCAAGCATGTTTGATTCTATTTATGCACATGCACGAATCCAATGTTCCAATCGTGATGCACATTTATTTACTTTTAAAATTGAATAAATTTTATCTTAAAAACCTATTGATTTTATTTTATTTTTATAATTAAAAATAATCCTTTTTTCAAAAATAGTTTGCAATAAAATCTTGACCATTCATTAGATCTAATGCCTTCAATAAGTCTACTGTGCACCATCGTTACTATGCATACTTCTAGAGGTGGGCATCAAGTCGAGACGGACCGAGTTAGGCCCAACCCGACTTGATCCGGTTTTGAAAAATGCCTGACCCAAACTCGATCCGACTCGGTACTGAGTCTAGCATGCATGACTCGATTTGAGTCTGAGTCTGGGTTGGGCCGATCCGAACTGAGTCCAACCCGATCAGAAATACCGAGTTGGATCATGTTGGCACCGATTTGAATCAGGATAAAATGGATGGACGAAGGGGATAAAATAGATGGATGGAGAGGATAAAATACATAATTCATGGTGGACCTCACATAGTTTACTTTGTACGCAACCCACTTCCTTCCATCTCCACCATTTCTTGTGTGTGGTCCATCCTCTTAACATTAAAAAAAAATGCACCTGATGGGCCATAGGCTGTCGTCTGCCGAACGGGAGAGAGAGAGAGAGAGGGTTGCTGCCACTTGCCGGACGAAACGGGGTGGCCAATGGGTGCTGGACTGGAAGGGGTTGGTTTTTCGGATCGGGGCATGTGGCAGGTAGGATAGAAAGGATTAGGAATTAGGTTACACACACACACACACCATACCCAACAACCTGAGTTGAGTCGGGTTTTGGATCGGATCAAGTTTGATGAATCCAGTTTCGGGTCGAACTTGACTGGATTTGAGTTCGGATTGGGCGAAGCCTACTTAGTTCGGACTAACTCACCCACTCGGTTCGAGGTGAGTCAGGTCTGATCGAGTTGGACGAGTTGAGTCATTTTGCCCAGCTCTACATACGTGTACAACTAGGGAAAAGGAATTGATCCATCGTTGCAAGTAATTGGTCTCAGTCTCATACCACATTCAGCTCAATTAAATTCCACACAGTGAATCATCCAACGTTCATCATTTATAAAATTCTCACATG
Organism: Magnolia changhungtana; assembly: GCA_030180095.1. NCBI lineage: Eukaryota > Viridiplantae > Streptophyta > Magnoliopsida > Magnoliales > Magnoliaceae > Magnolia > Magnolia changhungtana. Next base: position 5,460,800 of record JASAUF010000667.1, read on the forward strand.
AGTTTCATTCAATCAACTAACGATCCGTCTCTACTACTATACATAGGCTTACACAATGTAATCAAGTACTAAGTCAATCATGCCGATTCCTTTTTAGTCACTTCACCGTGAAGGTTAATATTAAAATCTTTGTATATATATTATGACAAAATGAGTACATATATAGTTCAAACATTAATTTTTTAATATAATTAATAAATAAATATGTACACATACCAATAACAATACTATGGGCTACACAAGTCTAACAAATGTTAGTTGAAATTTGATGATAGCTGACACTCACATTTTAAGCCTGCTTGAAAGTTCAGGTAGTGGGATAGCAAGCGGGTGGACTTATCGTCTACTGTCCGAAATGCGGACGTGACTGTAATGGGCCTGATATGTCACTGTTGGGTTCATGTTTGGGCCAAGGTTTCAAATGTGTTCTGACCTAAGTCGGACTCAGTCAGATTGATCTGGTTCAAGTTCAAGACCATAGATCAGAATTGAAAATAGGGAGTGACTGTACCTGACTTAACCGAGTCATGACTCAGTTTAGGATGACACGAGTCAGTGAGTCGCTGAGTCTTTAAAATCATGGTTTGGGTCCATCTACGTCCGGAGAATGTTAGGCACATCCAACCGTCTGCATTTAGTGAGAAAAGTGTGGACCACTTGGACCTTAATCTGCACCGTTCTCGACGTGGGTCCACAACTGCACATCCAAACAGGCCCCTTAGCCAGGATTTAGCAGCACTCGTTTTGGTAGATGCACCAAACCCGGTTGCTTCGTGCTTTCATGTCACTAGGGTTGGTATATCGAAAGTGACTGCCAGATCTCACCCACGTGAAATTCACGTGATCAGTGCTTTTCTGTCTTATCATATGAGACAACTATAGAACGGAGCGGCCCACCAAATATCTATTGCACGAGCGACGCTGAATTGAACTCGTCCACCTGAAAATGCAGGAGCATCCACATCCTTGCTATTGTAGCACACGTGTACAAGATCCATGCCATTCATCAGGTAGGGACCACTGTAAGCATGGCCTGGTCCAAAATTCAGATTGGTCCACTCATCAGGTTGGCACAGCTGAATACATAGCGTTGGCCTTTTCTTTAGCTGTCCTTTCCCCCCTTTTTTTTTTTGTTTTCACATAGCCGTACTGATGGGTTAACCAGTCTGATCTTTTGGCCAGGTCATGTTCATAAGTGGGCCTAAACGATCAAGTACAAATAAGAACTTTCAAGTAGCACAGAGCCCTCCATCATGAAATTCCCAACCCTAATTTGAAAAGGAAGGGTTATGATTAATGGCATGGAATTCAGAAGAACGACAAGAAGGTGTGGTTTTGATAATACACGTTGATGTTTCGCTTATTGCTTGCATTCTTTCTCTTTTGAGGGTGCCGAAAGGGTCCACGTCATTATCACTCCTTAGAAAACCTATCATGAAATCATGAAACGTCTGGATTCGATTTTCAAAAGAAAATAAGTAAAAAAATTTAAAAAATCAAGATAGTGGTGCGTAGCATTTCACTTCGATGGTGCGCACCCAATTGATTTTTTTTTTTCTTGGGAAGAAGCAAAGAAATGCCACGTCACTAATAATGGCGGCTTTTTGTTGTGCCATGTCATCCCACAATGACAGTTGGCCAAAAGCATGCATGGTTTAAAATGTGAAACTTGACTCGAAACCGGTGAGTCAAGTCAGCTAGGGAGCTCTTACAAATATTTATTTATTTATTTAAAGGGGTTTGCTAAGTTTCCGCCTGCAACATTCACAAACCTTTTGAATGGAATAAGGGGTGACCTATTGAGGATGATCTGAACCCTTCATTCATTCATATAATTAGGAGTAAGTCATTGTGCAAGAGCCACGATTGAATGATCCTAACCCTTTGAATGGGTCTATTTGTTACAACCGTTGGGTGCTAACGAGCTAATCATATGGATAAGGCCATCAAGTCAAAATGTTATTGTACAATAGTAAGGAACCTAAAATAAGATCTATCTGATAAATGTTTCGAGTTAATCATTTCGACTTATTTTATTTCTCCAATCAATTTTGACTGTTCATTTTCATGCTATTGAATGAATGAAATCCAAATTAACATGATTTTTTCACCATGGCTTACTCCTAATTATATGAATGAATGAACAGTTTTAATAGACAACAGGTCATCCCATATGCCATCTTAAAGGGTCCAGGGACTATGGTCGAACCTGCCTTGAAAAGGTATAAATAATGCCCAGTTGTTTTGACTCAATTAGAGTTTTATCCAATTTTGCCAAGTTTCCTGAGTCGTGTCAGGTTTTTCTTGGGTTTTTGCCCATCATGACCAGATTGAACTTTTCTCGAGCATTGGTGAATTGAGCTTTTCTCCAGCATTGGTGAATTCGGTTGAGTTGGGCCAGTCCAAACTTTTTAGACTACAATGAAGAGTAGTTTTTTTTTTTTTTTTTTTTTTTTTTAACATTTTGGCCCGTTCACCACACATTAAGGATTGGCAAATGATTTCAGCGTTTTGCATAGGTCATGAGAAAACTGACTGACCCGCCCAGTACTACGTTGCACGGGGCCATTTGGGGTCCATAGGTTATACTTTACATAATGGCTTTGGACCGAGCTTTACCCGCTACTGCTCAGGGTCACCAGCACGTGTCCCTGGATTAGGACCCATATGCAGAAATCGTCTAATAATTACAACTGTCCATTTGCTGAGCCCTATTTTCAATGGAAGAAACTCATCGCTGAGATGTGATATTTGTAGCTTAATGTGGAACAGTGAAAAAGAAACCTTCTAATGGCTTGTATCCAGCCTTGCAAATCTATGGTCAGGATTATCATTTTGAAGGTGATCTTTAGACCACAGTCCACTTGATGAAGAGGGCTGTAATCTGACCATCACCGTATCTAGGTTCCACAAATGCTGTGATCCTGATCAGTGTAGGCAAAAAGGGGGCACGACAAAAAGAAAAACTGTGAGTGAAGTGATTTGACCGTGCGCAACTACGGTACTTTTTCTGGTTACGTAGCTCACTTGAGCCTTACATCAACTTTGTTAGACAATGTTACTTAAACCAAAGTAATAAGCGTACACTTTTTGAATGTCACATAGTTATCATAGTGGATGTTATTGGTAGATCTGAACCGAGGTACATCGAAATCAATTTCGACATCAAAGGGTAAGGCCTCGGATTAGTAAGCCTCTGACCCGAGGTGAGGGTCCGATCCGAAGGCTCTTCGAAAGTTATGACTCCGATCCGATTATGTTGACTTGGAATGCAGCACTGCTCGCTCATCCACGATTCCCCCGAACCGAGTCCTACTTGGCGTTCCTACAATTAACTTGTTCATGAGCTTGGACCTTCAAGTATGAGCTGAGCCATAAGGTCGGCTCTGATGGGAGCTTGGACAACGACAACATTAATGAGCGACTCCATAATGCACGACTGGAATAATGCCCGGCGCACGATCTCTGTAACGGCCGACACTGTGCGCACGTAGTTCTCACGTAATGGCGATGATCATGCCGAGATTATCGGACACGTTCAAGTCGACCTTCAAGTATAAATACCAGTTATTTCTACGGGAACGGGTACACAATCTCTTGCACCCTCACCCATACTCTACTCAACTTAGACCCAATTCCTTAGCCTAACTTAGGCATTGGAGGGTCCCCTGCTTGAGTCAGGGTCTCCTGTGTATGTTCCTTTGTGCAGGACTAGACTATGTTCCTTTGTGCAGGACTAGGGTTCCCTCTGAGCATGGAAGGCTCGGTGGAGGGTGGTACAGATTTTTGCATCAACAGTACACCATCGAGCTTTTATTAAGGGTACATGCAAATAGAACGAGAATTAATAATTGGCAACCAACATTAATAAATAAAAGACAAAAATACCCCTTCGTCAAAGGGCCAACCACAGTCCAATGCTATTTCTTAATGCTTCTCATATGACTAATTGCAAGTGTAAAACTAGCCAAATGCAACTCACATAACATGTTAGAGATAATTATATAGAACTTACCTCTCACCTTTTTAGGAGACTTTTGAATCACTTTATTTCTCTCATATCTGGATTGCAGGTGCAAGTCTTACTAGTTTCCTCTAAATGTGAATTAGTATCCTGTCTCAGATAGTATGTTCTCTACCTCATAATGTGACACTTAGCTATCTATGTTCCTGGTGCCCCGATACATGGTATTAAAAAGGCTTTTGAAACAGTGCTGCTTTTCATGCCTAATGTGCCAGAATAATGTCATATTCTCTGCTCCAAACACGTGTGGCACGCACAACACATTCAGCACGTCATATGATGTAGGAAGTGCGTAGTATATATTCCCTCCTCCACTTGGGTTTTTATTTCTTCTCTTGAATCTTTTTGTCATTTCCCATGTACTTTATTGTATTTCATTTTTTCTAACTGAGATGAATCACTATATGCTTTATGTCCAAAAAATAGGGAGCACGAATGTTCATCTTCTTGTAGCAATTTGGTTGAAAAGATCTAACCTTGAAAATTTTTAGCCTAAGAATAATTACTCTCCTTAATTATTTTTTTTCAATCATCATATCTATTTAATCCAATGGCAGCAAAAAGGCAAACATGAATAGTTTATATTGAATTTCACATCTTAACAAGCTGATGTAGTGCATAATAGTGGTACACATGAAGTGGGACATATGTGCAAGATGTGGTGGGCCCATATAGGTGGGCCATTTGAATGGTCAATGGATAAGACCAAAGAAAGTTAAAATTACTCCACATTTATGAAGTTGTTGACAATAAATAATACTCCTTTTGTAACAAGGTGATTCCGAATCCTTCAATTGTATTTGACAACTTGTATTTAGAAGGCACTAGAGTTCAAAAATAGCAATGCATTGAAATTATTAAATCAACTTTAATAACCATAATTACATGAGTTTGGATTTGATTATTAAATCAACTTTAATAACCATAATTAGTGTATATATGTGATGTTTGACGCAGTGATTATAGTAAACCCATTGAAATATATATTTTAAACAAAATGATGAAATTGCAAGTCTGGGATAGGCACAAGCATAGGATCACAACCGAGCAATTGACCAATGTTTTTTAACTGTTGATTTACATAGATGATTTTTGAACTACTCAAATCATTCAATTGATGTAATTTTTGCTATGCAGTTGATAATTTGATTGTTTTGGGATGTCATCAGCGTGCCACATGTACAATGGATTAGTAGCCCAACAACACCTATGTTACATGTTTGACTCTCTCACCTTTAAAAATGAGCAAAAAAGGGAGAGGCTTATGAATCTCAGCAAAAGAGAGAGAGAGATTGCAAAACTAGTATAATTGAGTATTTGGAATCCCTTGGATTCCAAATACCTTCCAATCCACACTGCCAAACAATGCAGGTTGCCAATGCTTGCGGTGATTATTGCTAGATTCCTTCTCACATTACATGGGAGAGTTGATTGCCTCATATAGATGTTATTATTGACTCCTGAGCTTCCAATGCGAGCCAAGCAATTTGGTGTAACATTGTTTTCCTGGGTCTGTTTGCTTCACCAATTACTATGGTAATGTAAAAGAATTGTGTAATGATTATAAATTATTTTATTCGTCTCCTAACAACATCTGAATTTGATCACCAATTCCTATATTTGTAATCCTAGTAATAAAATCATAATGATGTAACTTTTACATTATTGTAATATCTAATCATCACCAAAATACACTGATTTTGCTGTTTGAATTCAGGATTTTCATGATAATGTCATAAAAAGTGCAAAGATTATAAATTTCTTAATTTTCTCTCTTGAATTGCATTTGATCAATAATTCCCATGTTTAGCTTAGCAATGGCAAAATTATAATAATGACACATTTTCTTTAAATTATAGGGGTAATTGACAAAACAAGCAGGCTTGAATGTATGAGTAATCTTGTGATTAATCCCAACGAGTTCAAGTTTAATTTCCCAACAATGTACAGTATACGATATACACCATGGAGTGCAACCATGGGCCTTAGACAGTCCAACGCTACTTTTGAGTCAATTTCAACCAGCATATTTCGGAGCCCATTATTCTTGCATAGCTTAGGTAACACCTAATTGCATCTTACTGCCATGACAAGAATTTGAACATATCAATGAGGAGCTGCCCACAGAGTGAGAGTTCAAGCTCTAATATCGAATAATGTGATGAGAAAGGAGAGCAGGGGCCAAACAGAAGGAAACAAATTCACAAGAACTAAGAGGAAAGAGAGAAGATTTCAATTTATAGATTTTCACCAAATACTAAGGTCATAACAAGAGAGCCATGCTCAACTAAAGCACAAATTTACTAATATAAAGTAAGGATTGGTTTGATGAAATTGGTTTCTCTTACCCCTTATATATAACTACTCGAAAAGACTCATTTACATCACTTTAGTCCTTGAGAAGAATGCCTATTCAATACTTACCTTGAGACCATATGAAATTGCATAAAATTATACAAATTTAAAGTAAAATAGACCTAAAATCCCACAAAGTCTTGCACTAATAGAATTCTTAACTAAGCACCTGTTTTCCCAACTATAAAACCTTTCAAGCTTCTTTTTATTCTTACAAATGCATGCTAAGAAAGGAACATTATTTATCGTCAACAACTTTTTAAATGTAGACTATTTTGATATTTCTTGTTTCGTCCTTTTGACGTTTCAAATGGCCCACTTACATGGGTCCACCAAATCTTGCACAAGTATCCTACTTCATGTGTGCCACTATCACGCATTGAATGCATCACGAGCCTAAGAAAAGAACTTAGCCACCTACACTTGGAAAATGACTCATCATCTTCATCTTCATCATCATCTAAGCTTTATCCTAACTAATTAGGGTCACCTAGTTAAATCTTATTCCATCAAGATTAATGATAAAAGTTATGGTAAAAGTTTCACATTAGTTGTCAACTGATACAACCCTTGCATTTATCCAAGCTTATGACTAACAATGAAAGCAAAAAACTCTAACTGGCACTAGCTATGTAATAATCTTTTACATTCGTCATAGAATTACTTAAGAAAATGAAGGTGAGCAAAGAGGGGGGAAAAAAAAAATGCTTGCCTAGAAGCATTCCTTAAGCAACCAGAATCGTGGAAGGCAAGACATGAGTTTGTAGACCAGGAAAAGACCTAGCAACATCATGGTGATGACAGAGCATTGGAGCATGTGTGTATATTGTCCAACAAAAGCCTTACCTAAAACTAAACATAAAACAATGCGGAAATTCATGGATTGAAAACTCGGTGAGTCAGGCTGACTCATCATGTCCCGAGTCGAGTCCAGCATATTTTCAATGCTGACTCATGGTGTCAAACTGGATCGGACATGACTGAGGCTGAGTCGAATATGACAAGTTGGCAATCCATGCTAAAATGCCGTGTTGGTTGTCCACATAATAAAATGACAAAAATGCTCCAGTTGTAAAATCCATTTGGACTTAATGTTGTTTTGGGCAGCTGGACAAGACGACTACCAGATGCGGAGATTTCATCCTTTCTTGATCTCTTGTCGAGTAGCCCCGAAAGCCAATGACCATTTGAGTAAGATCGGACCATTGTGAAGGATCTTCCACCACAATTTGATGTTAGCATTTACGAGTCATCAATAGGATGCCAAAAAAATAATAATAATAAATAAAATAAATCAGATTCATATTCTCTACTTTTTTTTTAATTATTATTTTTATTTTTTTATCTTCTCTTCTTTTGCTTATTCAAGATACAACATACAGTAGAATGCTTCAAAAGTCAATAGGTCATTACACTAAAATGGAAATATAGGCAGACCCACCAAATCAGTCTTCATGAGCCAGTGCCCGTTGACCACTCAATCATTAAATGTTTATTTTTTATTTTTATTTTTATTTTTCTATTATTATTATTGTTATTATTTTTGTGTGGTTATTTTAGGTCTGCCCATACCACAGTCGATTGTGTGTGGCATCCACCATGATGTGTGTGTCAAACATCTCAACTGTGGAAGCAGGCCCAAAGATCAGCCGGACCCAAAGCTCGTGTGGGCCTCAATGGGAATGTTTGAAAACCACCACAAATTTGAGTGGTGAGAGCTTTTCATATATATACATTTACAGATTATATAATGTAGTAAGTACACATAAATGTTGATTACAAAATCAATGGAGAGAATTAGCTAAACAAACTCCTGTAATTGAGGATCAATGGATGCATGTATGAAAGGCCTTAGATTAAGGCAGAGGATTAGGTCAATGGATGCATGTATGAAAGGCCTTAGATTAAGGTAGAGGATTCTCAACCACCCCCCCCCGCAAGCTGAGCATCGGATTTGAACATACGCGGAGCTTGGATCGAAAAAATTGAAAGAGAAGCCTAGGCACACTTTTGGTGAAAATATCGGCAACCTGTAAGTGAGAGGGCACATATTGTGTACAAAGTTTGCCAGCGACAACAAGTTCGCAAAGAAAGTGGTAGTCTAACTCAACATGCTTTGCCTGTTTGTGAGAAACGGGGTTGGAGCTTAAAAAATGACACTTTTGTTGTCACATAATAGAAGAGGCCGCTGTGGAAGAGAAACTTCGAGGTCACGAAGGAGATGCGTGACCCGAAAAATTTCGGCGGCAGTGAGAGCAAGGGCACGATACTCAGACTCACAGCCGGAGCAAGAAACAGTAGGTTGCTTCTTAGCACTCTAGGAAACTAAATTTTCGCTAAGGTAAATAGAATAACCAGAGGAAGAGCGACGAGTGTCAGGACATCCTACCCAGTTAGCATTAGAGTGAGCAACTAAAGCACCAGGAGCAGCGGATGGATGAAAAGTGAGGCCAAAATTTAGTATGCCTTTAACATAGTGAAGAATGCGCTTTACAGCAAGAAAGCGGTCTTCAGTCGGAGAGTGTAGAGTACAACAAGAAAGCGGTCTTCAGTCGGAGAGTGTAGAGTTTACAGCATGAACAACATCGAAACGCGTGATAGTCAAATATTGGAGAGCACCAACAAGAGATCTGTAAAGAGTGGGATCCGAAAACAGAGGACCATTAGAAGACAGGTGCTGGGAAACAACCATGGGGGTGTGAACAAGCTTGCTGTCAAGTAACTGAGCTCGCGTGAGAATGTCCTGTATATATTTCAGCTGACTGATAAAAAAAAATCATTAATGGTGGGTGTAGCTTCAAGATCAAGAAAGTAACTAAGAGAACTCAAATCCTTAGTAACGAACTCAGAATTGAGCTTACAAGTAAAGATGTCAATAAGAGAGGAGTTGTTGGCTGTAATAATGATGTCGTCAACATAAAGAAGCAAATAAATAATGTCTGACCGCTTGTGAAAGATAAAGAGTGATGTGTCTGCACGACTGCAATAAAAACCAAGGTGAATGAGGAAAGAGCTAAATTGCTGAAACCAGGCACGAGAGGCTTGTTTTAGGCCATAAAGAGCTTTCTTCAACTGACAAACATTATTAGGGAAGCGAGGGTCAATGTACCCAGGAGGTTGTTCCATATAGACATGTTTAGTAAGATGACCATTGGAAAACGTATTCTTGACATCAAGTTGGCAAAGAGGCCATTTGTTGGTCACAACAAGAGAGAGTACAACATGGATAGTGGTAGCCTTGATGACAGGGGTAAAAGTTTCAGTGTAGTTAAGACCAGGTACCTGTGTATAGCCTTTGGCAACAAGGCAGGCTTTGAGACGCTCAATAGATCCATCGGGCAATTATTTGGTCCGAAACACCCATTTGGAACCCACAATGTTGGTGTTGGTAGGTCGAGGGACCAAAATCCAGGTACGATTATTTTGCAGGGCTTGAACTTCTTCGTCCATGGAGGCTAGCCAAGCAGGATTCTTAGTAGCAGATTTGAATCCTTTAGGCTCAGTGGATGCAAGGAGAGCAGAGAGAAGACCAGAGGACCCCAAGAGAGCAAGATTCACCGGGTGGCAAGGTTTGAAAATACCATTTTGGCTCGTGTGAGCATAGGATGAGAAACCAACGGAATAGCAACAGTAGAAGCAGTGGTAGGCAGCTCAGTGGTGGGCTCAAGAGAAGCTGGGCCAGGATCCGAGTGCTGTAAAGATGGATCTGCAAGAGAATCATCAGCCTGCAAAGACTCATCCACTGGATTAGTACAAATAACACACAGGCTAGATCCGGATTGAGCAATGTGCCGGGAATGCAGTGCAGGGGAAGATGGGGGCATTTCTGTATGGGCAAGACCTAGTTCCAAAAATTTTGAAAATTGGAAGGAGGATATGGGTTGAGCCTGGGAGGTATCTAGGAAGGGAAAGTGATTCTCATCAAATTGAACATGTCGGGAGATATATAGCCTAGAAGTGGGAACCCTTTATAAGAGGAGTTGTAACCTAAAAAAAATGTAAGGAATACTACGGGGGGAAAATTTGTTAGACATATAATCACGTAAACAAGGATAAACACGACAACTAAAAGGATGAAAATTTTCATAATTGAGAGAGGAACCATATAGAAGCTCGAAGGGGAACTTACCTCCAAGAAGTGGAGTGGGCAAACGGTTGATGATGTAAGCTGCAGTGCTAAAGGCATCAACCCATAAGCAAGGAGAAGTGTGGGAATGGAAAAGCATGGCCAATCTGGTCTCAGTCACATGGCGGTGTTTTCTCTCAGCGCGACCGTTTCGGGCTGGAGTATATGGACAAGAGAGTTGATGATGAATGCCAGAGGTACGAAGGTGAGCATTAAAGTATTTGCTAGTAAATTCTGCACCACCGTCACTTTGAAAAATTTTGATACGAGCAGAATGTTGATTTTTCACAAATTCTTAAAATTGAATAAAGGTATCATAGAAGTCAGATTTCAATTTCAATGGATAAAGCCAAGTGAAACGAGAATAATCATCAACAAATAAAACATAGTAAGGAAAACCCAGATTTGATTTTATGGGTGAAGGGTCCCATATATCGTAATGAATAAGATCTAACACATTAGACGACCTATGTTCATTACAATAATAAGGCAAACGGTGATTCTTCACAAGTTGGCATGTATTACATAACACAGGAGATGACAATAAAGAGGTAAGATAAAGCTGTACTTTTTTATTTAAAAAAGAGATAACAGAATGATGCACATGTCCAAGGCAAGCATGCCATAAATCATACGAAGCATTAAGAGATTTATTTTTAAGGACAGAAATAAAAGCAGAATTACCACGCTCTAGCACATATAAGCCTCCATCTCGTTTACCGATTGCCATCACCCTTCCCATTTGGTGATTCTGAACAGTGAAAAAATTATTAGTAAATGTAACGGTTAAAGGAAAATCATTCATCAGTTTTCTAATGGATGAAAGATTTTTATAGTGAGATGAGGGACAACCAAAACATCTAATAGTTGAAGATCTGGGGAAGGTGAAAATTTACCAATGTGGGTAATGGGTAGGGACACACCATTCCCGACAATCACACATTCCTTACCCATGTAGGAGGTGGAGTGGTCCAAAGTTGAGTTGGTTGGAGTCATGTGGGCCGAAGCCCCTGTGTCCAAGAACCAGTCCGTGGCTTCATTTCCAGACAGAGAGCATGAAGAGGTGAAAGCTTCTGCAAGTTGTGCCGAGGGTTCATGTCGATCATATTGTTGCCTGCATCGATCTGCATAGTGGCATTCCAAGCGGCAAATCTGGCAACGTGGTGGACAACGACCGCGGGTAGTGTTGGCACGACCTTGTCCTTGACTGAAAGACTCGCTGCTGGAACCATTTGCACGGCCACAGCTGTGGCGAGAAGAGCCACCCCCGCGATGAGAAGAGGTCCGGGTAGCAGTGAACGCTGCATCTGAGGGCGCCGGAGTCTCTAGAGATTTTTTAAAAAGTTCAAAACTTTCAGCTTTGGACACAAGACCTGGAAAGCAGGGGAGGGGTGTTTGCGCCACTTGGGCAGTAGAGAAACTGGAGAAATCGGGCCCTCGGCCACGAAGAAACCAGTGAACTTTGTCGGTTCCATCAACGGGGTGACCGATTGCATGAAACTGATCGCATAAGGCCTTGAAGGCACATGCGTATGCAGTGACTGGATGGGTGCCGTGTTTCATCAATTGGAGGTCATCTTTGAGGCGAATTTCACGGGCCTTGGAGTGGTGGCTGAAGGTGTTCTCTAAGGCGGTCCAGACCTCGTGGGATGTGGAGAGGCCGACGGCTTCAGCTTTGTTTCCTCTATGAGGGAGGAGAGGATAAGGCTAAGGAGGCGCTGGTTAGTTGCTTTCCACGCTAGGTATTTGTCATTTGGCGTTTGAGAGGTGGGAGAGTCGAATGGAGGTAGCGGCACAAGGGTGCCATCCACGTGACCCAGCAAACCTTGGCTCTCGAGAAATATAAGAAGTTGGCTCTTCTATAGGAGATAGTTGGAGGAGGAGAGCTTGATGGTAACCATGTGGATTATGGTGTTGAAGGGAAGAAGGGCGGGAGAGGAATCCGAGGCCATTGGGGATTGTGGGATGCTAATCCATGTATGGCTTTGATACCATGAGAATGTTTGAAAACCACAACATTTGATTAGTGAGAGCCTTTCATATATATACATTTACAGATTGTCTAATGTAGTAAGTACACATAAATGTTGATTACAAAATTAATAGAGAGAATTAGCTAAACAAACTCCTGTAATTGAGGGTCGATGGATGCACGTGTGAAAGGCCTTAGATTAAGCAGAGGATCCTCAACACTCACCACAGGAAATAGTGCCAAATCATGCCTAAAACCTCTAAAATCATGTGGTGGGGCCTACCTGAGTTTTGTAATGACCTGATTTTTGGTCCGTTCCTTCATCCAGTTGGGGTACATTCATTGAATGGGTTTATGGCATACAAACGTGGTGGTGACCCCCATTTATTTTGAATTTAGTCTGAATTGAAACCAGTTTAGCTCCGTTCAATTCAAGCTAGCCTTTTATAGTCTTAAAAACTCAAGAAGGGTTGAGCCTCTGTGAACCAGGGATTAATAAACCTGTTTGAAACGCCGTGTTTTACAAAAATACTAATGATAGTGTTATGAACGAAATGCTAATAATGTCAATGTGAGCAGGTATGGACACACCAGCAGCTTCGGCAGTTTAGTGCTTGGTTCATCTTTAAAACATTGCATAGAAAACTTGCTGTGGGCCATGTGTGATGAAGGCTGGCACATGACCTCTATTAACTTCTCCATACCTTCATATATTTATCATGCAGCATTTCGTCAATTTTACACTTGCAATTAGTCACAAGGAGAAGAGAAAATGAGAGGGGTGAGAAACCCGCTCCCACGTCTCCTCTTTAAATGTAGCCCATACTGAGGAGATACTATTACAGAGCTTATGCCACTTGGTAGGGTCCACTGTGATGACTATGTGCATCGACTCCATTTATTGCACATATAAAAAATTAGTTAAAAAATGTAGTAGATTTAAAAGTTTAAGTAGTCTACAACATTATAAAAAGTGGAGATGGGTAGTCCAATATTGAAACTTGCTCTCTATTTCTCTCTGCATATCATGCGACTACTAGTAGCCACATCCTCTCTCTCTCTCTCTCTCTCTCTCTCTCTCTCTCTCTCTCCACTAGTGCTTCACATGCATAAAAAATGTAGAACCTTATGCTTGGAGGGATCGAATGCTTCACTGAAGACGTATACAGCTTTTGGAACCGGTGAGCAGGATCCACACGGTCCACTCAGTGGCAACTACTGTAGACCATGTGGACCAAGATAAGCACATGGTCTCAACATTCGGTGGTAATTTCTACTCTGGCAGAGTACGATGGTTGATGCGCAGCACTGAGAAATACATGTGGTATACACTCACGCGAGTTAAAACTGCTAAAATTATGAAAACCACTGCGACTAAGTCACAGTCACAAAACCAGACTGCATGAAAAACCCTACTTCTGATTCATGTACACTTGTTTTCTGAAATATAACCCTTGGATGATTTTTCATTCCAACCGTGCAATAGATGTCCACCAATATATATGACAGCTACACGATCAACTAATTTTTTATTTATGTCACATTTACACTTGGGCACAATTTGCACTGTTAAATTTGAGTTAGTTGTGTGCCACATGTACAATTTCTCAGCGCCTGTGCATCATCCGTCACAGTCTGGCTGAGTATCTAAGTTTTTTTTTTTTTTTTTTTTTTTTTAAATTATTTTTTTTATTGCCGTCCATGCTAAGTTGCATTTTCTACACGGTAGAATAAGCTTATTCCACAAGTGCTTAGCTTGAAGCACACCGGGGCATGTGTATAGCATCCAACCTGTCTCATTCGGTAAACCCACCATGAAACTTAGACGCCCATGAAATCAAGTCAATCCAATCATCACGAGGGTCATAATGTGAATTCTGAGAAATAGTGTGAACTTGGAGATTTCCAGATAGTTGCCGATTGTTTCTGTGGGGGGCCCACCGTGTTACGTATAATCCATCCAACTCATGCATTATGTTAGCCTTACTATGATATAAGGATGCCTGAAAAATCAGGCCTACCTAATTATTAGGCGGGCCACATCACAGAAAACAATAGACAATCATCTGAAAACCTCCAAATTTGTGTGGTGGCCCACATGACGGTTGGATCGGCCAAATTTATAGGGCATCCAACTTTTCACGTTGGGGCAACCCTTCTCAAAGGGTTTTGAATGCAACAAACAAGCACCAGTGGGCCCATTAGCAGCAGCACCTGTAGATTAAGATGATTCTATAACGTGTAGAGGAACTACCTCCCGGGAGGAAATGAAAAACGCGTTGCATAGGCCTCGGTTTCTAGCTACTTTCACTCGTAATCACAAGTGGACTGTCTGGTCAACAGAGAAAGAAACACCTTCTAGCAAGAGAGCCACGGAAAGGTGAGCCATAGGAACCACCACTCTAGCCATGGTTCTTTGACTCGGGCGACTCGTTCGGAGTTTTGTGACTCTTCCTAATTGAGGGTAAAACAGCCTGATGTAGAGCGGGTCGCGGACAATTACATGGCAAAGATGGATCAGAAAAGGCCCGGTCGGCGAAAGAAGTGATCTGGACCATCAGACCTTAAATCAGGCGTATCTCACAATCGGGGTGAGTTAGCCGACGAAAAATATATGATTTTGGGGTAGAACGAGCTACTTTAGTATTGAACCAACCCGACTACGCCGGGTTGCGACAAGCTCAGGTGCGAGAAACCCCGATTTGATGGTCGTTTCCTGTTTCAATTTCGTTTTTACTATAAATAGTAGGTTTTAGTTTGTTTATAACTCTTCTTCATCCGTCGGGCTTTAGGAGTTGCCCAACGTGAAAAGCTTAGAATAATTAGGGGAACGGTTTGGTGAAGCCAAATAGGACACTTACTATTTTTGGCCTTGCGACTAGTAGACATCACGACCGTCTATAAATAGTAAGTTTACTATTTATAGTAAGTCGCGAATTTTAGGAGTTTTAGTTGTAGTTTGATTCTGATTTCTTTTCCATTGCTTAGTACCCTTATTTAAAGGGTTGTAGACTCGTTTTTATTCATTCATTAATCTATTTCGAATTTATTTAGAATTTATTTCTATTTTTTGCTCTCTTTTCTCGTGGATTCGAGAAAGTCTCTGTGAGGAGTCCAGAGAAGTTCCGTGGATTCAGAATAATTATCCTCTTGAGGAAGACGGTGCTCGACCTCACGTCCTCCCCTGCGTCACAGCCCAAGCCAGGAGTGAATCGGAGGATTAACTCGTGATGCTGACCCGGCCCGTACCATTACTGACCGATCCCGAGTCGACTCAAACGATTCAGGTTCGACTTGATCGCCTCAAATCGATTGCACCAACCGGGTGGGGTCTAGCGCCACTTCCTCCGTTATTTAGGATCCATTCGCACTTACACAACCAGGGTTCGGAGGCAAAACCGTCATTTCTACCAGAAATCCTTGTTTTGCAGCATGTTTGGATCGCACCAGTAATTTCTGATTCGGGACCCACCCGATGTTTTCGGTGGTTAAGCTTCGTTTTGCCAAAAACTAATACATTGACCGAAACTAACTAAACGAGCCCTTAAGTAGCTTCTCATCACATTCCATCCACGTTAAGCATATATTCTCAAATTTTATTTATTTATTTATTTTGTTAGCTTGTTAGTACACCCACCATGAATGAAAGATACCTCGTTTCAACACCGAGGTCATGGCATGGATTCCTAGTGGAGGTGGCTAACAGTAAAGGGTTAGCTTGTTAGTACACACCCATGTGTGTAAGCACACTCCATGTTAGCCACCCCCACCAGGGATCAATACCAAGACCTCAAGTGTTATATATTCTCAAGATTCATCTCCAACAAGTTAAAGAATAAGAAGTGCAGGATTGCTAGTTCCACATGCATTATGCACACGACACATTTGCTAAATTGGCACGTGTGTAGGACCTCTTTCCAGTTCATTACGTGGACCCACTATGATGATGAGTGGATACGAAAATCAGCCCCGTCCACTCGTTAGGTGTGCCACACTTACATGGTGTGGGTGGACCACCGACACGGTTTCGAACCATAATTGTTCTCAGACAAAGGGTGGCCCACCTGATGAGTGGACCGAACTCATTTTTCTGTCGGGTCATCTTCACCGCAGAGGGGCCCCCTTAGGCGCTCAGATTTCCCACATGCATTCCAGTTGATAGTACATGTGCTTCGGATTAAGTGCATAATGGCGGTAGCAAGCTTCCAAAGAATAACATCATCATTGGGAATGGACTGTTTTGTAGTGTGGAAGGAAGGGCGGTTCCTATGCAAGCACCCCCACGTTTGCTGTGCATGGGCCCAATTACGCATATTCACGCCATCTAACCTATCCAGAAGAGTTGCTCCACTGTGAAAGTTTGGACACCCTGAAAATCAGGCGATCCAACCATGGTGTAGGCCACCACGTGAATTTAGAGACTTTTGGATGGTTTTCATTATTTTTATGATGTGGACAACTAACAACTGTATATGCCTGATCTTTAGTTTGATAGCGAATAAACAACAACATAGTGGACCACACCATTAAAAAATAATGGTCCAAGATCCAAAATCATCCAAATAAATCAAGTGGGCCCACATGAATATGGTCTAGGTTGATGTCATAGAAACACCACTGTATGGCTAACAAATAATTGTATAGGCTTGATTTTTATTCCAATAGGATATACCATACCATTGAAAATAATGGACCACGATCCAAAATCCTTCATATTCATCAAATGGGCCACATGATTGGTCCCCACACGAGTCACGTGTATTTGTTATATTTGTTTTCAGAGCCACTCATCAGGCATCCGAATCCGCCACATAGAAGCCGTGTATCAAAATGGGTCGATGTGATCATCAAGTGGACCACACGTGTCCAAAACAAATGAATTGACCAGCTGTCTACAGAGTGGGGATGGTCTGCTATCACACACGTGTATGTCGTCCCCACTTGTGAAGCGAGTTCGCTTTGGTGTTTTTCCTCCCCTTCTCGAGAGCGTATTTTCAATGGGAGTTGCAAAATCAGATCCGTCGAGCAATCCTCACCTTTAATACGTGGACACTTGGTTCATTGAAACGGAACCATTGGATACTCTTCATTTTTAACCATCCCTTGATTGTCCAACAATCTGACGGTCAAATAAAATTATCTTAGTTTTTGGTTCATGATATATTTATACCAGGCAATTATATGCAACACAAGTAAATTCTACGCTCTGGTTGATGCCCGTGTATCATCCATCAGTCTGCCAGAGTATGAAGGTCTTGTACTGTAGCTGAAATAACAGGTGAGAGGGGTGAGTGGAAAGAGGGGGAGCGAAAATGATAGTTTCTTTTGCAGAGGTGGGTCTATCAAGTGGAAGGAAAAAAAAACCATCGATGGGAATCCGATTTGGAAGGATTTGAGCGTCTCATGATTTTCTGCATTGGAATGTGATAGGGTGGACCGCAATATAGTAGAGCCATATCTCTACAGTACACGTGGTAGAGTCGGTATATCCATCGGGACCGTACATCCGATGACCCCCCTCGTGGATGGCCTTTCTGGGTGAAATGAAACATATATAACAATCCTAGTCATCACATTTCTCCATTTTGTGGGTAAAAATTCTGGCCGTGAACAGTTTTAGTTTTATACCGTCGTCTCAAAGGCCATTCATTAGATGGCTAGGAATATCTGATATATGCATATTTAAACCATTTGCTGTCAATGGTCGGTAAACTAGATGGATGGTCCACAATGATTAGTCTGGCTTTCTCGAGCGGTGTAGATTGATGAGTCCACCGTAATCGGGTTCCACCGGCTCCACCGCATCGAATTCTGGGATAGCAGAGGGATCGAATTAGATAAGGAGGGAAACACATGGCCCCTCTTTGCACTCATTTCGACTAGGACTTCAAGTGAATAATAATAATAATAATAATCGCAGCAGTCATGGTATTAAAATGTGGACCGCTTTCCCGCCCGTCTCATGCGGAGGCGGATTGCCTGGTGACAGTGTCACCACGGATATCCCCGGGGCAAGTGCTGTGGGGCTCAATGTAATGTATATACGCCGTCCATCCATTTTGTTAGCTCATTTTAGATTATGAGTATTAAGCACATACAAAGCTTAAATGGACCACACCATTAGAAACAGTGGGGATTGAACACCCACCGTTGAAATTTTTTGGAGGTCACCGAAGTTATGTGTCAGGATGATATTTGTGTTTTCTCTTCCTCTAGATCTGCCTGACGTTATGAAATGGTTAGATGGAAAATAATGAACATCAAGGTGGTCCTAGAAATATTTCAGCTGAGGGTGTCATTATCCCTGCTGTTTTACGTTTGGTCCACTTTTTGGCTTTTGATCCCCTTTATTTTAAACCTCACGCCTTCAAATAAGCCAGCGAAATGAATGGAAGGCGATATAAGACACATACATCATGATGGTCCCCAAAGTAGGTCACTGGGCAACCCACTTATGTCTCATAGGTGGTATTCAGTGGAAATGGATTGACTGCAGAACCCACACATGATATCTCCAATGGCACGATGTGGCCTAAGCTTTGTGGGGGCTACCACGGTGATGTACATGTTCTATCCATGCAAGTCGCCCAAAGTGGAGGCAGATCTAAAGCTCAGGTGGACCACACCACAGGAAATAGTGGGGAGGATGAAGCCCACTGTTGAAACCTTCCTAGGGCTTGTATTGATGTTTATTTGTCATTCAATCCATTTATAAGGTTATATAGACTTGAATGAAGGTAAGCACAAATATTAGCTTCATCTTAAACTTCTTTAGCTCAAAATTAAGATTTTTTTTGTTTCATAGGGTGATCTATGAGCTTTGGATCTGCCTTGATTTTTGGACTCATGACCTAAATTCAGCTGATAAAACAGTTAGATGGCATGGGTAAAACACATATATCATAGAGCCATATCTTGGGTGGGTGCTACAGGGAATCCTCTTCCTGCATTAGGATGGTTCATGTGTGATATGGGCATGTTGTAAAAACACATGTATTACCTCATAATACATGTATTGACATTCATGAACTATCCTAGTTGCCGGTCCAATCTAAGCTGGTCTAGCCACAAGTCCAATCATGGCAACCTGGTCTAGCCACCAGTCCAATCATGGCAACCTATGTATTATTGTGATCTTATAATTAAATTTAAAAATTAGAAAAAATGATGCTGTTAACCCAAACTGCTTAAATTAAAAGGTTTGGAATTTCGATTAGAAAACCTGTTCGACTGGCACAGTCCAAGTCTAAAATGGATCTCGTAGAGGCATGGCCCAAATGTATCATTGGCTGTAGTTCAAAATGGTGGGGGTGAGTTTTCAAACATTAGCATTGTAATCAAAACTGGAAAGTAACCTTTACTGTATAAATCCTTGAAGCTGAGTAATTTTTGAGACAGATTCATGTTTTTTTTTTTTAAAAAAAATAATAATAATAATAATATTAATGGTTTTGGACCAAATGAGCTCAAGGTGATATTAACCATTTGTCTTTTTATTCTTCCATTGAGGTTGTTCGGGAGTGTGAATCAGTGCATAGATGGTATTTGAGATGTTTAGGAATGTATCTCATGTGAATGGGAGTTCCATTCACAACAGCTACACCAAAATGTACTTTTTTGAAATCATAATAAAGCTATGTTATTTCATTTTACATGGATTCCATGTACCGCCGGTCACACCAATTCTCAAGTCAAAGACATCTCTCTCACTCTCTTCAGAATATAGGCTACCAAACACATTTTGGTGCTTATGACAAGATGCAAAATACAGCTAATGATTCCAATTCACATTCCATGGTAATTAACGTTGCATATCAATGAAGGTCAAATACATTGTCCCTAAATAGAATTATTCTACTTCAATAGAAGAAGAAAGCCTAAATTCAATAATTAAGATTTGATCATATATGATACATGATATGAATTTTGCTACTTTTTTTTTTTCCTGTATTCTTTTTTGACTAATAACTACTATGTCAAAAATGTAAGATGTCAAACAAGATTATAGAGAGAGAACTAATGTTCAACAAATTTGAATCCATTTATCAATGGATTTATACCTACCATTGAATTCATTTATATAATTTTTTTTAGTTGCCTTGATGTGTGCAATGGCTATGGCTTGCAAGTATTGAATATTTAGAATTCAAATTTAAAGTCAAGTAAAATAAATAAGTTTTTTGGATTGATTTTTCTGTTTATTATTATCTTCTTTGTATTTTTCTCAAATGAATCAAAAATTTTGAAGTACACGCTTTCATTGGTCAAACAAAAACAGCATAAATTTTTAATATTTTTCTCTTTGCTTTGTCTTTATTCGGTGGAAAGAAAAGAAATTCCCTATTTTTTATCCTTATCCCTAAACAAAATATTAAATAGTGGGAGACCGAAAAATAGTTGTCCCTTTCTCACATTCCCTATCATAATCTAAATGATGTGAAAAGAAAATTCCAAGGACAAAAAAAATCTTAATTCTCTAAGTGGAAAGTCGAAATCTTGAATTTTTATGTATACCAACATCTTTATTTATTATCTAATAATAGTTTAGATCTTCTTTTGATGTCAATTGTGGTTGCGCGCGCCAGCCGTCATTCCTCTTACTCTCAAATATTCTTTGGCGGTAAGGATCGATTTGGTTTTCTAATGACTAGGGTACCATTTATTTACCTCAATAATTGTGAGTTGGCATCATTTTCATTTTACTTGTATTATACTATTTTATTTATTTTACTTAACTTTAAAATAAACACTTTAATATACACTATTGTAATAATTGTAATTTTTTTTATTTTACATATGTAATTATCAAAACATAAAACTCTCTTAACCAAATACCTAAAAAAAATGATAGCTTATTTATTTTGAATAACACTAGAATTTATTTTAAATTATATTGGAAATTGAAAAACCAAACATTCTTTTACTGAAGAAAGTGAAAAAGAAGAAGAAATTTTATTTTTTTTAAAGAGTAAATGGGTGATTTTACTTTTACTCCATTAAGTTGGAAGATTCTTTCGGTAATTTGAAGAAATCAATGATTTCTCAGGAGAAGTACATGACACTTGCCCACCATCGATTTCAATACTAACAGGTAGGGCCCATGTTTAGGTAACCCATACCATCCGTTGATTCCCACCATTAGTGGACTATGCATCAAAATCTACTTGATGGAACACACCTAACCTTCCTTTTTGTGTGGCTACAATCGACCATCTAGAACAATGGCCCACTGTCAACTGAGAAGGTCCTTAGTATTAGTCGCTAAGATCCTCTAACCTGGGAGATTTGTGGAAATGTTCTTCATCTACGGTGGAAATCAACGGACAGACGGTCTGGATTACCACACTAAGGGACCTCTATTTAGAATTGAAAACTAGTGTGTATTTGCAAAGATGAGAGCGATAGATCATGTGTCTGAACAATTAAAGGCCACATCAAAGATTCCTGAAAAAGGAACATTCCGTTATCACAACAAACCAAATTATTAACCCTCTGTTACTGTAAAAGGGCATATTCCGTTAGATTGAGGAAGGTAATTTCCAACTGACGGTTGAGTCAACTTTTTAGAAGATGCCAAAAATACGCCTGCCATTTCTAACCCTTTCTTCTAGCTCTAAACATTTCAACTCTCTGTTTTTGTTTCACATAAGAGGAAGGTAATTTTTTAAAGGTATTTTTCTCTTAGGAAAATGATTTGTGAGCCACATCCACGCAATCTGGACCGTCCATCTGTTAGGCCCCACAATCGGTGGTAGATTTGCAAATAATGTTCCAAATTGATTTATCCTTGTCATTCTACTACTTAGCTGAAAATTCCAACCGTACATTTGCAGGCCAATCGTTGGATGGATAGGATTTAAATTGTCTGGATAACTAAAAGGGGGCTTCAGTGATGAAAGAGGAATTAGGTGGTCCGTGCATTTGGGAATAAGGTTGACTGATGACCATATCCAAGCAGTTGGAATGTGTTGTGGGCACACTTTCCTGTCGATGGTGTGACTTTCATTTAAACATAAAATTGTCAGACGGTCCAAAATTAACGGTTGATTGATAATGACATCTAAATAATAGGCATTTTCTATCTTGAAATTGAAATATTAGGGACTTTCTGGCTAAATCAGCGCTTGTAGT
The DNA here is from genome assembly GCA_030180095.1 of Magnolia changhungtana. Classification (NCBI taxonomy): domain Eukaryota; kingdom Viridiplantae; phylum Streptophyta; class Magnoliopsida; order Magnoliales; family Magnoliaceae; genus Magnolia; species Magnolia changhungtana. Next base: position 5,483,408 of record JASAUF010000667.1, read on the forward strand.
CATGTGGTAGGCTGGTGATAGAGTTTAGGCATCATGTGTACGACCTCATGAATCACCAAACGTACAACCACATCTACTATGGAGTGGCAGTGGGCCATGTTTGAATCATTGCGCTCCATGTCAATGTAGCCCCATCTCTTTAGATTCGGAGATGATGCGCCCGCGAGAGCGTCTCAGTTTACATGCGCGCATGTGAGAGAAGGTGTTAGATAAAGAAGAAAGTTTTACGAAAAACTACCTAATTGATATAAAATTTACTTTCCAAAAGATTTCCAACAACCATACCTCATTAAACTCGTAATTGTCATTACAGTACCTTACATTAAATTCATTAACAGTGGCTTGGGTCAACGTGTGAGCAAACTGGCTGGCAGCTTAGGTGGACCCTATGCTAATGATTATGTGAAATCCACCCCACTAGTAGGTTTGTCACCCCTTGTTAGGCCCATACTCCAAAGCTCATTTCTATACATGATTTATGTTCAACACTTGTGCATTGGTGGTAGACTCTCAAGAATTTTAATAAAAGGCCATGGGTTCAAGTACCTAGTTCAGTGAAATTCCATTGTGGTGTGAGTGCATAGGTGTGTGGACTATGAGTGCATGTGTAAAAAAATATGTGGACCATATGTTGGAAATAGTACACAGGGCAGCACTCACCACCATTTCCCTTGGGGCGGCCCACTTGAATCGCAAATGGATGTGATTTTTGGGCCCCAAGCCTATTGGTACAGCATCTAATGGTTGAAATGCATTTCATATAATCATTACAATGGGCCCCGTAAAAATAAAAGTGAACATCTCTCTTCCTTTGAGGTGGCCCACCTAGATTGTAGGTTAACTTGCTCTTTTGGTCGTAATTTAGGATTACACATTTAATTGGTAGAGTGGATTTCAAATATGCATCATAATGGACCCTTCAAAAATCAAGGGTAGGTGCCCCCTAAAAATCCTCTTTTTAATATACGACGTGCCTTGATTTTTTTGAGGCCCACCATGATATCTTAGTGAAATTTACCTTGATCATTGCTATCATTGATATGTAATCCCACTTTAGGTTCGGCGCAATAAAATAGGAGACAGTCACCCTTAATTTTTACGGGGCTCATCATGATGATTATATAAAATCTACTCCAACCATTAAATGCCACATCAAAATTTAAGCCTAGGGCTAAAAAATCAGACCCATTTATGATTCGTGTGGACCACACCAAGGAAAATAGCTTAAAGGGTAGGCATTACCTAGCACAATGTTCCAAACATGTTGTCCACTTGAATCAAGGATTGAAGTGAGTTTTGGAACTTAACCATAACAGGGGATGACACACCTAGTCGTTGGGTTAAATTTCAAATAAACATAGTGGTGAGGCCTACTTGACTGCCACCCCCTTTCAAGCTAAGGCCAACCTCAACCTAGCTCATGAGGTAAGGAAAAGTGATACGATGATAATAATCAAACTTACTAAAAACCTTTTTGAAGAAGGTAGGGGTGTATAATTTCTATATTAATGAGGTATTTTATATATATATATATATATATATATATATATATATATATATATATATATATATATATATAGGGAGATGGTCAATTTTCACGTGAGAACCAATGAGCAAAACGTCATGTGCACAAAATCTGAACGGTCCAAGTGATGCCGCACCCCTTGAAATGCTATAGGCCCAATTTTCAGCCTGATCCATGACTCTGGTGAGCCATAGCAAAGAGAAATGCAAATCAAGGGAGGAAACTGTTTCCTTTTGCCATGGCCCACCAGAGTTTTGTATCAGGCTGAAAATTGGGCCTATGGTATTTCAAGGGGTGCGGCATCACTTGGACCGTTCAGATTCTGTGCACATGACACGTGTGCAAAGGTGCTCATTGGTGCTCACGTGAAAAGGTGCGCAGGTGACCATCTCCCTATATATATATATATATAATTTTCTTAAAAACGTCTATTAACTCTCCTCAGTAAAATGTAATGGAAAGTTCGAAATTGGTAAAGCACGATAGAAAGTAGGGAATAGTTGCAAACTAAAAGTTTAGAGGTTGATATTTGCAAATACCCCATTATTAACGTTGTATTATTGAAAAACTTCATAATGAAAATAATAATAATAATAAGGAGAAAAAGAAGAAGCGACTTTTACTCTAAATTTTTTTAGAAACTTAGATTTTACCAAGGCCTTTATGAAATGGAATCCCTGGAGCTTTCGAGGGGAGAAATTATGAAAATTCAATAATTCATTCGTTTCCTTAAAAATCATAATAAAAAATTGTAGGGCCCAAATGATATGTATTTGGAATCCAACCCGTCCAACTAATGATCAATCCCACCATGATAGTCAAGGCTTTATTTGCTAAAATATAAATTCTTGAGGAATTTTGTGGTAAAATAATAATAGCAAGGCAGTAACACAGGCCTCTTTCTTATCTACTGACGGTGAGAAAATAGTGAAGTTGTACGAAAAGTAGGGAAAAAGCTATGTATTTTAGGAGTTAGGATTGGAATGGATATCAATCTCCAAGCAACGACAACAACAAGAAAGAATAATTCCGTCTGCACTCAATTTTTAGACAGTACTTGAAGTACTGAGTAATAGTTAATTAAACATTATTTTATTGTTGTTGTTATTGTCTTTGGGGTTGTTGCTAATGCTATTGTTGTTGTTGTGGAGGTGGGAGTAGTTTTTCTAGTTAAGGTATCATAAGCCAAGGACCCAAATTCAAAGCCTTGGATTGCAAGATATAGAGCTTTTATACCATCCATAGAAATAAAGTTCAACTCTCTTGTCATGGACCAATATCATTTCTTTTCTCTCACTCATGACATAATAATAATAATAATAATAATAATAATAATAATAATAATAATAATAATAAGATGAGATCTGGCGCTCTTAAAAGCATGGAATTTTCATGGCCATCCATTTATATGTGTGTGTGTGTGACACATGATTCTGCCCACTTCACAGATGTTCATAGCCATTAAAAAAAGGCGTAAAGGAAAAACTAAAACCCAGTCAGTAATCTTTTTATGTGATTTTTTGAACGGCTAGGATTGCCAAATGATTATGATTTTGCCCTACGGTCCATTTATTGAGTTTTTATGATGAATGAAGGGCTATGACCATTGTAAGCATGTACCTTAGGACAGGTAACAGAAGTGGAGGAACAAAATTTTATTATTATAAAGAAATCTTATATTTTAATTTTTTGCGAAAACAATCTAATTAAATTGTAGATTGCTATCTTAAAAAATTGCCTTATTTTCAACCACATTTCATATTTTTTTATGTCCTAAAAAAAAAAAAAAGAATCGAAGGAACTTCTTGTCACTTCAAAAGGAGAGAGTTCTGAAAGAATAATTCCTTATTCTTCAAAAAGAGAGTTTCTTTGCCCTAAGTCAACACTTAACAAAGTGCCCTTGTAAATTTCAAACTACCAATCAAATCCAAAGTCTAGTGAATGGGTTCTTTTTGCCTCCGTGTCCTGAATCAGGATCCAGCATGTGGTGGGTCCCAATGGAGCCCACTTGCTGAGATGGTCCAATCATACTATCTGTCCATATTCTCATTACTTCCATGAATAAGCTACTTTCCCATGATCACGCTTCAGTGATGATCCTGAACTTTGATTTTTTAAGTTGAATGAGAGCCACTGAAAATGTTCTCCTCAAACTGAGAGGCTCACAAGCATCAGTGCAGTATATGTTTTTTCCAGTACTAATGGAGCATAGAGTCTGCAACATGCATGGTTCCAATTAGTGGACCGCTTACGTGGGCCCTGTTGAAGTGATAAAGTCCCTTGATATACATTGATACACCACACTCTAACAGCTTAAGCTTTTGGAGTAAATGGTTGTTTGACAGGCCCTAAAAGGCAGCTACGTAGTCTGGATCCTGAGCTGCGGCAGAGGCAAAACCAACTCTTTGCGAATTTCCCTTGTTATTGGTAGCATTTGTAACAAAGGATAATGTAAATAGGCCGGGTCCTCCATAAACGTTCTCTCTACACCTCTTGTTCACCTGTGTAAAGTTGTTAGGGAAATTACAGTCGAGCACTTATATATTTATGTGTAATTACAGTTATCCACCTCTATATCATCTAATTACAGTTATCATTCCGATGCATCTACCATTTTTTAATCAACAATGAATACAGCTAGTGTCAGGCATCACGACACGCTTCGGCAAGAGAAGATCCTATGGCGCCAAAAGTCGAAATACCCTAAAAATATTATAATACTTGATTTTATATACTTGTTAAGAGTTTAAGAGAAAATGCATTTAAATGATGAAAATACCCTTCTATCATAAAATTTAGATTATTGTTTTGTTTACGGCGACTACACCCACTAAGTGAAGGAATATAGGGGCATGCCTAGTACTGATTCAGGCACATAATCTGACTTCTTTGGGCCATTCATACATTGCTTGTGTTTGTAAAGAATCACTTTTGTTAAGCAATATTCATAACCATCCCATCCATAGCTTGGAAAAGTACAGATGACTATAGAAAATTAGGCTAAATAAAAGATGGATTGGAACAGCTCCTGTTGATTATGTGGCTACTGTGTATGAAACAAATGGACGGCTAAAACAAGAAAGCTAGTGCTACCGATGGATGACTAAACAAATTTCTTTTGGCTGCATAGACCAATTTGATTAGCAAAGAGCCAGAGTTTTGGTTCATGGAAGCTGATGTGCATTGCATCTGATGAGCAGGTTGATCTTGCACACGGATACCAGCTTGCCCCTATATGGGCCATACAAGCAGGCATGTTTACCAAACCTCTTAAACCATATGGTGCTTCGAGTAATATCTCCATCTAACGTTGAAGATTGGAGGATAAAGAATAGTTTGCATATCTACAGTACACGTGGCTATCCATCTGATTGGTAGCTTGCAAACAGACAATAATAAGTCACGAGCCACAGAACACAGCCATACATTTAGATGTGTGTATATCATCATTTGGACTATGGCCCATCTATGATAGGACTGCTGGGAAGAATCCTCCATGATGTGTGTGATCTGGGAAATTCGTCAGGTAGGTCTGCGTGCTGTCGATTTGTGCTGGCTTAAAATCGGGACGATTCACTCATGATGTGCACCACGTGTACATTGAATATAGATTCTAAGCTTTTCTTTTTCATGGGTCGCTTTTCTAGTACATATATATGTATTTAACTATAATTACTCCAAGCTATCAATATGCTTAGAAACTTATTTGCCTGCATATTAAATGTCATTCAACTGTCAGTGAGGGGATCCACCTTGTTGTGTGCATGTCATCTAACACGTCCATCAAGTGAGACCCACCATAATTATGGAATGCCAAAAATCATCAATAAAAGTATTATTAGTGGACCACATCATAGAAAACAATACAAATTCACTGAGAAACTTCTAAATTCACTTTGTAGCCTATGCATGAGTGGGTTTTATTTTTGGGCATCCAACTTTTACTACAAAGAGACCCTTTTGGAAGGGATGGATTAGCTGATTGAACCGCCCCAAAATGGGCCGGGCACATTCGATCGAAATCAATCAATTTAGTGAAAAATCATTTCATAAAGATTAAAAAAAGTAATACAGCTGTAAAATCTCATGTGACTTTTGCTTGAAAATCAATGACCCTGCCCTCTCAAGTCCTCCCTTGTTCGGCATGAACTGTCCCACAAGGGGTTGGTCAATATTTTCCCATATTTATTGAGTCGGCCATTGAAAACGTGCATCCTAAGAGCTTCGTTGTTCAATACGAACTGTCCTGCAATGAGCCTACTAATATTTCCCTCATATTCGTTCAGCTGGTCATTGCTGTCATTTCTTCTAACACGACTTGGGCTGACATATTTCGGACGACTAGGCTTTGCTCCAACCGAACATTCCGTGGATGTGGAATCAGTAGTTCTTGGAAAAAAAAAAAAAAAGAAGCATCCATATTTTACGGTCATATGCCAAGGAATCTCTTTTTGAAATATCCCATAATCCAGTTGACAGATTCGACCTAAGCCTTAAATTGCTTGGTCTATTTTTATAAACTTAGTGCAGATTGCCAATTGCTCCAGTAACATGTTCTAAAAGAAATATTATTATGGGATGATGATCCTGCCTCCAGAATCACTAAAGGCCCTGGTTCTTAAACTTTAGGATCGGCCTACATGTGAAATGCTTATGGGGCTTGATGCATTCATATTCATTGATGTTATCACTATTTCGAGTGGATTGATGACTCATCGTATCAAATTGCTCTATTAACAACTGTACACTTATATTACTGGACATGCCAAATTCAGCCGTATGATGCACGTGAGGGTGCGGGTGTGCCAGAAATGATTGAGTCCGGATCAAACCAAAACCACTAACCCCTAGCGTTGAGATAGAGCGATGCTTGGTCAGGAACATGACCTGGCGTCTATTAAGCCAACTGTTAGGTACGATATAAGATGATTTGCTGATGTTGAGGATATTCCTCCAATGAGTCTTTTTTTTTCTTTATAAATCAAGAACTTTCAAAGGTATAATAACTGTGTGATCGAGCGAAAGTAAGAATGGATGTGGAAATGGGAGAACTTACTGCTAAAGTTGGAATTACCGACTTGGCTGAGAGCAACAGAGTGCTTCATGGAATAGTATATTAAGCCAACTGTTAGGTACGATATAAGATGATTTGCTGATGTTGAGGATATTCCTCCAATGAGTCTTTTTTTTCTTTTTTTTCTTTATAAATCGAGCGAAAGTAAGAAAGAACTTTCAAAGATATAATAAATGAGTGCTTCATGGAATGATCGTTAGGTGAAAGTAAGAATGGATGTGGAAATGGGAGAATGGATGTGGAAATGGGAGAACTTACTGCTAAAGTTGGAATTACCGACTTGGCTAAGAGCAACAGAGTGCTTCATGGAATAGTTTATTGATGAGCGATGATTGATCAATACCAAAGATTACAAGCTACTGTCAACCTAGCATACAAGCATAGGTGAACAATTCTTAAAACTAAAGTCTTCCTTCAGGTCAAGCATGCAGGCTTAGACGAAAGGAAATTACAACTAAATGATTGAACTACTCCTAAAAACCAAGTATAAAATCAACTTCGTGCTTGTGATTTGATTTAGTTATTGTTGCTATGGATGCCCTCGTCATGAATTTTTCTACTATTTATAGAGATCTTGATGTAGTCATGAGAATAATCGTTACCTTAACTGCATAACAATTTCTGATATCGCCAGCTATAAAGTAGTGGTTATCTTCTTTTGATTGTGTTCACCAATATTTACCGAATGCGTTCCTATCTCAAAATCACGTGCCCAACAAGCCCTTATGAAGATTTGCTCAATAATGAGTTGTCTCCTGTGTATCTCACCCACAACACAGATTTGTCATCTGTGGCATGTGGTATCATCCACACCGTTCAATTGGTACTGCCCAGATCCTACCCATACACCATCCCAATCCATAGCTTGGAAAATGGATGACCATAGAAAATTAAGCCAAGGATGGATCCGATCATCCCATCGATGCGATTTTTGCATGGTTTCCTTAGATGAACACATCCTATTAGATATTCTGGCCCGAAATGCATTAGTGTCCCCTTGATCATGTGGCTATGGTGTACGAAACAAATGAACGGCTAAAACAAGCAAGCTAGTACGACCAATGGATGGCTAAACAAATTTCTTATGGCTGCATAGAGCAATTTGATTAGCAAATGGTCTGAGTTATGGGCCATGGAACCTGATCTGCATTCGATGAGCAGGTATGATCTTGTGCTCCTGCATGCATGGGCTAGTGGGCTGGGCCATATATGCATGTGTGTTTACCAAACCTCTTAAACCATATGGTGCATCCAGTATAATATCTCCATTTATCGATCGTTGAACATTAGAGGATAAAGAATTGTTTGCATATCCACGGTACACGTGGCTATCTATGATTACATATTACACAGACCATTCAAACTATGGGCCATATGCTAGAAATCACACAGATGGGGGATAACCATCTATGATCGGTAGTTGCAAACAGACAATGATCAGTCACGAGCCACAGAACACAGCCATTGGTGCATACACAAATAGAAAATCCTGTTAGATGTGTACATCATTTGGACTATGTGTACATCATTTGGACTATGGCTCATCTAGGACTTCTGGGAAGAATTCTCCAGGACGTGTATTATAAATTCGTCAGGTAGCTAGTTCTGCCTGCTGCCGATTTGTGCTGGCCTAAAATCAGGACGATTCACTCATCAAGTGCACCACGTGTAAATTGAATATAAATCCTAGCCTTTTCTTTTTTTTTTTTGGGTCGCTTTTCTAATATATATGTGATTCACCTGATGAACGGACCAGGCTAGCTAAGATATGTTAAAGGTGGGCCGGCTGATGAATGACCCATATAGATAGCTCTCATTTACGCGTGTATTCTCGTCAATTAATTATTCTCTTTTGTTGACTATTTGGCTAAATGTATAAAGAAAAAGTATTATAACATTTTAAAGATATATAACTATAATTAGATGATGTATATAACTGTAATTATACTATATGTGTTTAATTAACTGTAATTTTTCAAGCTCTCAAATACGCTTGGAAACTTATTTACCTATATACAAATGTCATTCAACTGTCAATAAGGAAATCCACCTTGTTGTGTGTAGGCCACCCAACACGTCCATCAAGTGAGACCCACCGTAATTATGGAATGCACCAAAAATCATCTATAAAATTATTAGTTGGACCATATCATAGAAAATAATACACATTCATCAAGAAGCTTCAAAATTCACTTTGTAGCCTATGCATGGGTCGGCTTTTCATTTTCGGCATCTACTTGTTTGGATAAGATCTGATAATTTTAGGTGGACAGTGTAGATATGGACACGTAACATGTATGATATATCTTTATGATATGTGTTAAATATATGGAAGATGGTTCGTTGATAAACAAATCTTTGAAGGGGTGTGTCATGCACGTGATTTGCAGTAAGTGCTTATAACCGTTAGGGCTATGTCAATATTGAAGAATGCGCAAAAGGCTATTAATAAGATAAGAACGCATTCAACAAATAGCTAGGCACGATGAAGTAAAAGTAATTAGCATTAGCGTTTTCCTCTCTTTGTATGAAATTCACCATGGCCTCATCAAAACAACTCAACAATCATTTGATTGCTTCAAAGTATGAAATCAAACTATCATTTGTGCATCTTTACACCCCATTGAGTTGATTGACGATTAATTGAGGATCTTCGTAAACTTTAACCTTTTGACTTTATCCCCTACCTTTGCAAATCGCTTGATAGTGTACTCGACAATTTGTTGAATAGACGATTGGTCCCACTTTTGGCGAATCACCGCTCTATGTTGACATCAGGGGTCAGTAGTTTCAGTTTGAATAAGACTTAATCAATTCTGATGCGCCCTAGTTGTTTTGATGAAAATAAATAAATTTTGATGCGCCCACAAATCTTACACGTGTTACATGGTCGAATTCCAAACCAACACCAACTTTCACTAAGAGCCTTTGAGAAGGATAGATTGGCTGATTTGAACCGCCCCAAAATAGGTTGGGCACATTCGAACATGTCGATTTAGTGAAAATCATTTTATAAAGAATAATAATAACAATGGGCACATTCGAACATATGATTTAGTGAAAAATCATTTTATAAAGAATAATAATAACAATAATAATAATTCTGATGCACCTACAAATCTTACACATGTGTCACATGGTCGAATTCCAAACCAACACCAACTTTCACTAAGACCCTTTGGGAAGGATGGATTATCTGATTTGAACCGCCCCAAAATAGGCTGGGCACATTCGAACATATCAATTTAGTGAAAAATCATTTTATAAAGAATAATAATAATAATAAAACAACTATAGCAGTCAAATCTCATACCACTACCCACTTGAAAATCAATGACCCTATCACCCTGCCAACGCCAGATTAGCGATTACTTCTTTTTAGTTTTTGTCTTTTTAATCGGATCCCAAATCCCAAACCACGGTTTTAAGACTCGGACGATTCGCGTCAGACACATCCGAGTCAACTCGGACCCAATCCAGTTCGCTAACATGAATCACCCCCGACTCGACTCAGGGCCGAACGAGTCGGGTCGAGTTTCCAAGTCTTTTAACCGTGTGGCCAAACATGCTGGCGCAATTGGTTGAACTGGCGGTTAGTTGTTTTGTTTTTCCTTTTTCTTTCTCTCTCTCGCTTTAAAAAAAAAAATTTTTTTTTTTAATTTTTTTTATTCCTTACCTGCTTTTCGCAAATTCTTCGTCGTTTTTGGACCGCAACCTAAGTAAGACCAAAAAAAATTCTTACCCACATGAAAGATTTTTTTTTTTTTTAATTTTAATTTTCCTTTTTGAATAAGGAATATCTCTCATAGTCATGAACAGTCTCCCACTAAAAATCACGAAAACACTAAGTGGCCAGATAACAACAATCATTTCACCATTCTTCTCTAGTCTGATGTTTACAGGTCGACCGATGCCTATCTGAAAAGCCAAAGCCAAACGGCCTAAGCACGCTAACCTACCCCAGACCATGTCTCTCGTGTAGGTCGTTCAGTGCACCGAACCAAGCGGAGGGGAGGAGAAGGAGAGTTGGAGATGGCAGCTATGGAAGGAGCCCGAGCAGGAGAAGGTGGCCCGCGTTGCTACGACTTAGACAGCTCATTTTCGGGCACTCAGGCTATAAACGACATGGAGTTTGTGCAAATGGAAGAGAACCATGGCCTAAGCTTCATGGTTTCATCCCAGACCAGTAGTCACTTTCCACCACCACAGGCTTCTATGCCTTTCAACACCCCTATGGCATTCAATGATCACCCTATCTCCAAGCCATGGAATCATGATCAGGTGGGTCTGAAATGAAATACTGGATCACACTATCTGGTGTGTCGATCGCTGGCAAAATAGCGAGAATCATGCAATGCGCGCGTTCTCTCTTTGGTACCCTCTCTAACATGGGTTTGTTATTCTGGTTTGTATCAGATGGAGAGTTTGGATCCCAGGTCTGGAAATGAACCGAATTGCACCGGCACCAACAACAACGATGGCTGTAATTCATGGTAGGCATCCATTTTTTCTCTTCAGATTTCATTTGGTGCAATCATGAAATGGATGTGTTAAGTTAGGTATCTTTCGCCATAAATACTGTTACATATTGCCCCATATGGGGTTGTTCAGGCCATTCATGGATGATACCGGTATGTATCGCTTGATATATATATGTAAGTTTCAGACGATACTTTAAACGTTGGTGCCGTTAAACATGTGTGTGTGACCCACTCGTGCATGTGTGCAACCCATGGTCAAATTCACAACCTTTACATTTTGATCTGTGTGTGTTATGTCATGATGAAGTTTAGGAAAAGGGTCACTTTTTCTCTATTAATTTGTAAGAATCAGTGATAAAACTAAGGTGGGTTTGTTTTGGAGGTGGAGAAGCTCAACATCAGAGAAGAGCAAGGTGAAGATGAGGAGGAAGCTTAGAGAACCAAGATTCTGTTTTCAAACAAGGAGTGATGTTGATGTGCTAGATGATGGTTACAAATGGCGGAAATATGGCCAAAAAATTGTGAAGAACAGTCTCCATCCAAGGTAACCTTTATAAGTTCAACTTAAATACTCTTGAACATGTTAATTACACTGAAATTCTATCATAGAAATTACACTTGAGTGATGCTTTCTAATAATGTTAGTGATGGGCGTCTTTATCTAAACACTCATAATTTCATCTGAGCCATTGGATTAGTCCAGTGCGTGAATTTCTTTATTTTTGCCCTACGCATTCACATCCATGTTCCTCATATTGCACCACGATAATCGCACTATGGATCTATGGGTCTAGTTCACCAATCAGGTTAAGATGTAGAGGCTATCCCATGCACTTTAGCAATGGGTCCTATGAAACAAAAATACCCACATTGTCATCTCATCACTGGATCACAGTTAAAGGTGCAGCAATGGAAGGGCACTGCTTTCTCATTGTGTTAGTTTTAAATCTGGTTAGGGTGGGGGTTGGTGAGAGCTGACATACACCTCATATATGAGTCATTTTTCTTATATATATTTTGGAATTATCTTTTTCATGATCACCAACAAGACTTAATCGGTGGTGTACGTGATAACCAACTCAACCCCCCAGCTGGAGGCAATATATGGGTGATTTGTATGTGTCTGTGTGTTTTCTCATCTATAAATAGTATTCATCGATCATTATCATCTAAGCCCTTATACCAACTAAGTGGGGTCCACTATACAAATCACAGGTCTTCCCTCTAGTTGGGGTACCCACTAACCAACTGATCAACTCCCGAGCTGGAGGCAGAATACGAGAGAGTTGGGAGATTTTTCTTTGTCTTCTTCTTCTTCTTCTTCTTCTTCTTCTTCTTCTTCTTTTTCCACATCAAGATAATGGTATCCATTGATCATCTTTATCTAAGACTTATCCCAACTAACTGTAGTTGGCTACATGAATCGCGGTCTCGCCTCTAGCGAGGGTATTCACTAACCAACTCAACTCCCAAGCTAGGCAATTACATGGGTGATTTTTGAGTGTTCTTCCCCCCCTTATCAAGAGATTAGTATCCATTGATCATCATCATCATCTAAGCTTCATTCCAACTAATTGTGGTCCGCTACACAAATCCTTGTCCACCGATCTACTCCATCAAGAACCAGAACCTCAATTAAACCATAGGTGGTCAGCTAAAACCTTGATAAGAAAGGCAAAAGAAAAAAGAAAAAAGAAAAAAAGACGTGATTTTACAAACTTGCATAATGATTTTACAAACTTCTCTATCTTTTACAATATCTTACATAATGAACAAGGGAAAATGTCAGTTTATTAATGCCATTTATGAACAGATGTGCTCATTCATATTATATTTAAATACTCTCATTCTTATCTATGTTATGTAATACCAAATGATCCAAACAAGCAATATAAGCTCCTATTAATTACTTTCCAAAAATCTTCATCCTTTTGCATTTATCTCATACTACAAGCTTCTATTTACAAGTTAAGATGAAGCCATTTTTAGAATGTTATGGAAGGTTTTAGTTCTAAGCTTTTTAAATCAGAACCATTCCTTCATTTTAAGATCCTCTCCTAACATTAGTTCTTGTTATATAAACAAACCATTAGGTTATATATATGATATCTTTTCTTAAATTGGTGTGGAAAGTTTTAATTAGATGAAATATATATAAATCGAGGTTTGCAAGCACGGGTCACCAGTGTTGTTAGCATGGCCCACTATGGATGAGCCACAAGGTGAAAATCCCATTGACCAGAGACCCTCATTGTCCGTACAATGGTGTGGAAATGTGGATCGTTGTTTTTAACTGTCGACCATATGGACTGCGAATGATACTGGTCACCTACCACGACATGCCACATGGTCCATCCACAGTGGGGCCTACTAGATGAAGGGTCTGGATCACAAAACAAAAAAGGAAAGCAACAAGCGATGTGCATTGCTGGAAATTATTAATAGAAACATACAAATGAAGGATCTAAAAAAGTGATTTAAAAAAAAAAAATCATGATAAGATCAGGCTTTTGTATGATTGGTTCATTTGCTGGCACTCAGAATCATACTCGTGGACACCTGCTTGCGTAAATGGGACCGTTGGATATCTCTGAACCGCCCAATAAATGTCCACCAATCCGGCAGAGAGATAAAGAATAAAACTTGTTTCTAAATGGGAACCGTACTTCGGACAGTTTAATTTGAAATTAGTTATATGTCCCTATATAATTTCTAAGTTTCTGTTTAGCATCCATCACTCTCAGCCCGAGTATCAAAGTTTTTCTCTTGAGTAATGATTGGTGCGAGACTATATAGGCTTAATATATGATACTAAATATTGCAGACATGAATTAGCTCACGAGTCCCAATCATGGATTTGTCTATATATGATATCATATTATTGACATATGAGGCTTCTTTATTCCCGCACGTGTAAGATGGTCCCATCTGCGCCCTATAATATATGCCAACGTGGCACATGGTAAGAAATCAAAGGCGCTCATCAGGTGGTAAGGTCGGTCCATTCATCATGCGTGCCACATTGTTAGAAACAAATGGACAGCTGAGAAAAAAAGAAAAAATATCGGGCAAAGCGGCTTCAGCTGTCCATTTGTTTTCATGAACTATGTCAATGTATATCAATAGACTTTAACACTCTAATACTTCTCCGCATAGCTCCACTCTGTGAACATACGGAGTAAGGGTGGAGGAATACTCAACTCACACCGTAAAGGGATATTCACATTCACAGTACTCACATCATAAACAAGTCGGGCTTGCCCCTGGAAGAATATATTAATGGATGCATATTTACTGCTCCTGTAATTTAAATACTTGATTATTTACTCTGATACTATGTTAAAAGCTCATCAAACTATGCCATGTTAAGATGTAGAGCTACATCTGGGACCGCCTTCGACCGGTTGTGAGCCATGCTCGACTGGTCGTAGGGTCCGGCTCAACCGGTCATGGACCAGTTCGACTCAAAGTTCAGCGAGCATCGTTTTTTGATCCCGAGGTGCTCGACCGGTCGTAACCCTTTCACGACCGGTCGTAGGGGTCGCTCGACCGGTCGTAGTTATGTAGATTCGTTCCGCGATTTTGCGCGGATTTCGTGTCGCATGTCTTTTCGTAACTGGGATGCGAAAAGGAAAGTTGCCTAAACTATATATCAGTGTTCCTAGGGCTTTTCTAAAGGGATTAGAATATTGAGAAAATAATTCTAAGGTGTAGGCAAAGGGTTTTCTATGTTCTTCCAAGGGAGAGGTTAGTATATTGCCTTGTGATCTTTGTTCTTCATAGTGGAAGTTTGCATCCGTGGTTTTTTACCCTAGTTTGGAGTTTTGTTTTGGATTACTTTGATCTACTTCTAGTTTATATTTCTTCTTGTTTATAGTTTGTGGGTGAGGCCTGAGATTGGATCTAGGCTCACTGCGTTGTTGGCGTGCTGCGCAACAATTGGTATCAGAGCTATTGGTTTAGTTATATTGGGAGCGATGACAAAAGAAGGAAAAACTAGAATTGAGAAGTTTAATAGTTTAAACTTTGCCTTCTGAAAGATGCAGATTGAGAATTATTTGTATCAGAAGGACCTCTATGTTCCTCTAAGAGGAAAAGAAAAGAAACCAGAAAAGATAACATATGATGAATGGTTTTTACTGGATAAGAAAGCTTTAGGAACGATCCGACTTTCTTTGTCTAAGAGCGTCGCCTTCAATATATCCAAGGTGAAAACGACAAAAGAATTAATGGAAGCCCTAGTCACCATGTATGAAAAACCCTCTGCATCCAACAAGGTTCATCCTATGAAACAGCTATTCAACATGAAGATGTCAGATGGTGGGAGCGTAACTAAACATCTAAACGAGTTCAATATAGTCACGAGCCAGTTGAAATCCGTTGGCATTGTTTTTTAAGATGAGGTCAGGGTGTTATTGATCTTATCCAGTTTGCGAGACAGTTAGGATGGTTTGGTGATTGCTGTGAGCAATTCTTTAGGATCGACAAAGCTGAAATTTGATGATATGGCCGGTCTAATTCTCAGTGAAGAATCTAAAAGAAAGGCATCAGGAGTTTTAGGGGATTTAGGGAATGCCCTAAATGTTGAAGAAAGAGGAAGATTGCTGAACAAAGGAGGCAGTAAACACGGGCGTTCTAAGTCAAGGAAGAAGTCTAAGGGACCAAAAGATAAAGACGGGTGTTGGTATTGCGACAAGAAGGGGCATATGAAACGTGATTGCAAGGCGCTTAAGAAACAAGAAGGAAGCTCTCAAGGCGGAAAGGATTCAGTGAATCTATCTGAGGAGAGTGACACAGAGACGTTGATCTTGTCTCTTGATGCGAGGAATGAATCTTGGGTTATAGACTTGGGTGCTTCGTTTCATGTCACCTCATGTAAGGAAGTTCTGCGTGATTATGTGTCAGGTGACTTTGGGAGAGTCTACCTGGGTGATGATGAGTAGTGTAGTATTGTTGGAAAGGGGGACGTTCATGTAAATCAGAAAGACGGAACGGTCTTGAAATTGAAGGATGTCAGACATGTACTGAGTTTAAAACATAACTTGATCTCAGTGGGACAGTTGGCTGATACCGGTTATGTGACGACATTCGCCAGTGATTCCTGGAAGATCATAAAAGGTGCCTTGGTGATATCTCGAGGCAAAAAAGAAGGTACTTTGTACGTGACTTCAGGATCGTATAGTTCACTTGCAGTCGCATCAACTGGAGTGAATGGGTAGTTATGGCATCAGAGGTTAGGACATATGAGTGAGAAGGGGATGAAAGTGTTATTGTCAAAAGGGAAGCTACCAGGGCTGAAGTCTATTGACTTGGAATTCTGCGATGACTGCGTGTATGACAAGCAGAAGAGGGTAAGCTTCAAGAAGACGGGACGCGCTTCAAAGACGCATCTGTTGGAGCTTGTACACACTGATGTATGGGGACCGGCACAAGTATTATCTCTTGGTGGCTCACGTTATTTTGTTTCTTTCATTGATGATGCCAGTAGAAAACTGTGGGTCTATTTCTTAAAGCATAAATCTGATGTATTTGATGTATTTAAGAAGTAAAAAGTTATGGTAGAAAATGAGACAGGTAAAACAGTAAAATGTTTCAGATCTGACAATGGGGGAGAGTATTGTGATAAGAGGTTTGAAGAGTATTGTGCAGCAAATTGAATCAAACATCAGAAAATGATTCGAGAGACACCACAACAGAATGGTGTGGCTGAGCGCATTAACAGGACCATCCTTGAGCGCGCCAGGAGCATGAGGCTACATGCAGGGTTGTCGAAGATTTTTTGGGCAGATGCTGTAAATACTGTCGCATATCTCATCAATAGAAGTCCATCAGCACCATTAGATGGTGGGCTACCAGAAGAAGTATGGACTGGGAAAGAAGTGAACCTTGTACATCTTAGAGTGTTTGGTTGCACTTCATATGTTCGCAGTGATGTAGAGCACAGAAACAAGCTGGATGCGAAGTCCAGGAGGTGCACGTTTATAGGCTACGGGCAGCATGATTTTGACTACAGGTTTTGAGATGTAGAAAACAGGAAAATCATCATAAGTAAGGATGTAGTCTTCAATGAAAAAGTGATGCATAAGGATAGTGTGCAAGAAAACAAGGCCGAGGAAAAGGAATTCGTAGAGTTGGAAGAGTTATCAGACACGGATGTTATAGCGCCACAGGATGATCATGCACAGGAGCATTATGAGGCAGAGCCACAGACACCGATTGTAAGGAGGTCTACTCGGGAGAGGAGGCCCACGGTCCGATACTCACCCTCCTTACATTATCTACTGCTGACAGAGTCAGATACACGGGTTAAGTGGGAGCAAGTCATAGATGATGAGATGGACTCTCTTGAGTCTAATCATACATGGGAGCTAGTCACTCTACCCAAGGGTAAGAAAGCTCTTCATAACAAGTGTGTTTATAGACTGAAGGAGGAACACGATGGTTCGAAATAGTACAAGGCCAGATTGGTTGTGAAAGGGTTTCAATAAAAGGCAGGTAATGATTTTACTGAAATATTTTCACCTGTGGTGAAAATGTCTACGATTCGTTTGGTCTTGAGTATAGTGGCTACAGAGGACTTACATCTAGAGCAGCTAGATGTTAAGACAACTTTTCTTCACGGGAACCTTGAAGAAGAGATATATATGCATCAGCCGACAGGATACGTGGCACCAGGAAAGGAGAACAAGGTGTGCAGACTGAAAAAGAGTCTATATGGCGTGAAGCAGGCCCCGAGGCAGTGTGGTACAAGAAGTTCGACAGTTTCATGTCGGGAAACGGTTTTAGGGGATGTTATACAGACTACTGTTATTATTTGAAAAAGTTTGATACGTCATACATCATTCTTCTTCTGTACGTTAATAATATGCTTGTGGCCGGTTCAAGCATGAAAGACATCTCAGATCTCAAAAGACAATTGTCTAGAGAATTTGTCATGAAGGATTTGGGAGCTGCAAAATAAATCCTAGGCATGAAGATAAGGCATGACAGGGAAAACAAGAAACTAGTTTTGTCACAGGCACTTGATCAGGTACTTGATGAATTCAATATAGAAGGTGCTAAGCCGGTTAGCACTCTATTAGCCAACCACTTCAAGCTATCTAAGGAGCAAAGTGCAAAGATGCATGAGGAACGGGACTACATGGATAAAGTCTCATACGTGTCAGCTATTGAGAGTCTCATGTATGCTATGGTGAGCACGAGACCAGATATTGCTCAAGCAGTGGGAGTTGTTAGCAGGTTCATGAACAACCCCGGGAAGGAACATTGGGAAGCTGTGAAGTGGATCCTTAAATACTTGGTAGGTACTATGGATGTAGGGTTGTGTTATGGTGGATCGAAAATCAAGCTACAAGGCTACGTGGATTTAGATTTGGCAGGAGATATCGACAGCAGAAGAAGCACTACAGGTTATGTTTTTACTCCGGGTAGTGTTGCAGTCAGTTGGTCTCTCAGTTACAGAAGATAGTAACTATCAGTACGACAGAGGCAGAATATGTTGCGGCTGCAGAAGTGTGCAAGGAGATGGTGTGGATGCAAGGTTTTATGGAAGAGTTGGGTAAGAAGCAAGCGGTGCAAGGCAGTACAAGAATGATCGAGTGCAATATACTTGGCTAAGAATTCAGCCTTTCATTCAAGGACCAAGCATATTGCCATCAGATATCACTTCATACGTTCGTTACTGGAAGATGGATTGATTGCTTGGAAGAAGATTCATACAAGTGAGAATCCTGCGTATATGTTGACTAAAGCGGTCACACGAGAGAAGCTGAAGTTTCAGCTTTGATTGGTCGCTTGAAGACAGGGAGGTGGTACACTCCGGATGAAGAAGACAAAGGTTTAAGGCGATGTGTCTTCAAGTGAGAAATTGTTAAGATGTGGAGCCACATCTGGGACCGCCTTCGACCGGTCGTGAGCCATGCTCGACTGGTCGTAGGGTCCGGCTCGACCGGTCATGGACCGGTTCAACTCTCAGCGAGCATCATTTTTTGATCCCGAGGTGCTCGACCGGTCGTGGCCTATTCACGACTGGTCATAGGAGTCGCTTGACCAGTCGTAGTTATGCAGATTCGTTCCGCGATTTTGCGCGGATTTCGTGTCGCAAGTCCTTTTGCAACTAGGACACGGAAAGGGAAGTTGCTTATAAACTATATATAGGTGTTCCTAGGGCTTTTCTAAGGGGATTGAAATATTGGGAAAATAATTCTAAGGTGTGGGCAAAGAGTTTTCTATGTTCTTTCAAGGGAGAGGTTAGTATATTGCCTTGTAATCTTTGTTCTTCATAGTAGAAGTTTGCATCCGTAGTTTTTTACTCTAGTTTGAGGTTTTTCCACTTATATCTTGTCTTGTGGTTTGTTTTGAATTGCTTTAATCTACTTCTAGTTTATATTTCTTCTTGTTTATCGTTTGTGGGTGAGGCCTGAGATTGGATCTAGGTTCACTGCGTTGTTGGCGTGCTGCGCAACATATCCCACTTGATCAATGGAACAATACTAATTTTGGGAAAGGCATCTAGATGGTAAGACCCACCTGATGGACGGCTTATATCTCGCCCCTATCTACCGGGTTGGCACATGTTGTGTGGTGTAGATGTGATGCCTTATGTATGCACATGGGATTTACGATCCTCTAAGTAACCTCTATCAATTTTATGCTTTGCTAAGTCATCATGCCTATAAGGTTAATCACCTACACGCCACCATGCAAAGACAAGTGCAAAATCCGAGTTGTTCATTAGGTAGGCACTACTATATAAATGTTCTTGCCCTAAAATAAATCTGGTCCGCTCTACAATTGGGACACGATGTAAGGAAAAGAAACACAAACAATAAAACTTTGGCCAAGTCTTTTCAAATGTATATTATCCCTACATGGTGGGAGTCCTCTGATGGATATGGATTGGATGTCATAAATATGTGCCATGCCGATACTTGTGTAGCATGCACATTGATAGATTGAATGTTATAAATATGTGCCTGCTGGTACATGTGTAGCATGCACATGATCCACTTCGTATGCACGCGGACCATTAGGGAGCGTTTGGATCTTAAGTTACTTAAGATAAGTTACTTATGCATTAAGTAGCTTATCTTGATTTCTACTTATTAAACTAAAGTAATTAAGTACCTTTTAACTAAAAAAGTTACTTATAATTGATCTTAAACCAAACTTATCTCAAATAAATTACTTTTAATTTATTTGAAATAATAAGTTTGGTTTAAGATCAATTATAAGTAACTTTTTGACTTAACAAGTACTTAACAGTTTTTGTTTACTAAGTAAAATCAAGATAAGCTATTTTATGCATAAGTAGCTTATCTTAAGTAACGATCCAAACGCTCCCTTAGCAAAGCTCATGAATTTTGTATCGCTGTTTCAAGTTACTCCTCCAAGCTAGGGAATGTTTGAAAAAGCCAATTAGAATAGCTAAGAGTTGTCATGAAACTATAGCAATCCATCGTAGAAAGAGAGGCATGACTCAATGCATATAGTGTGCATAGTGAATTCCAGGCGCACACATCTTCGGATAGTAAGGTGATCAGCGGGAATTTAGCAAGCATTTCAAAATGTAGATTTTTTTTTTTTTAAAAACCATTTATTCCAACAGTGCTCGTTATATTTTAATTCTCTTAGGCATGTTTGGTTTTCCAATTACAATGGTAAATGATTGTAAATGGATGAATGATTATTTACTCTTATAATTACATAGTGACATCACTTACATTTGGTTGCAATGATGCTTTTGTTACGTTGTTAGCTTCACTCAAAAATCACTATGTAAAATTATAATGATTACAAGTTATTTTGCTTACTTCCTTAATAATTGTATTTGACACTTGATTTACTATGAATAATTTTTGTTTAAACAAACATTTGGAAATGATAATGATGACTCATTTACTTTGCATTTCATAGAAATTAGAAAACCAAATAGGCCAATAGTAGACAACTAAAAATTAATTGATCACATTTTAGTTAATCATAATTAAGTTTTAAAGATTATGACCTCTAACTTGGTCTTTCACAGAGATTATAAAGATCATAATCTCTGGTATATAATTGCAATATGCTAAAATGGGCAGAAGTAATTTTTAGGTGTCTATCAAACCAACCGTTATATTTTTCTCAATGTGTCATAAACTTTTTTATGAGCTCGCTGTACTAAACCATTCACATTTCCACAATTGTTATTTTGGAGTTTCCATCAGAAGTTACTACCGGTGTACCCACAATAACTGCCGAGTGAAGAAAAGAGTCGAGCGGTTATCAGAAGATTGCCGGATGGTGATAACGACATATGAAGGTAGGCACACACATTCCCCATGTGATGACTCGCAATCGTCCGAACATGAAGGCTTCAGCTCATTCTAATCAACTTAATCGAAGAATCCAAAATAAAGTTTTAATCTTCGATTGGATCAGTATAGTCAAGGATGATGCATGTATTGTTTGTAGTAATCTTCATAAAGCTTTTGAAAGGGTGCATTTGTATGCGAAAAATCCACTACCCATGTTCAAAGCACAATCATTTGGACCTGTATCTTTATTTTCATTAGCATAGTAACGTTTGAGAATCGATTTATTAAGATCATTTAAGAGTAATCTTTTTGCAATGTATGATAATATTAGAAGATGCAAGTCATTCTTCGGTAATCTTTTTACTAGTTTTACATGCACTGTACTGCAGGCTGCACACTAGCACAAGCAGGGAAGTTTTTCAACCAGAATAGTGCTATTTTTGCTCAATTTCTTTCTTCTTTGTACGTATGCTCATGTGCAAGCATGGGTTTATATGTGCAAGATTCAATTTTCTGGTCAGCGGACCCCATTGTGCAGATGCCTTGGCCCAAAATCAAGCTGGTCCATTTGTCATGGCGAGCATTGCTTGTGAGTTTTTATTTGGCAAGTAGCCTTCTTGGAAAGGGAATCTTTAAGTGACTATTTCTTGTGTTTGGGTCCCTGGAAATACTAAGAAACATTCTACGTACGTTGGAAACAATTTCAAGCAAAAGATATGTTTTTCGTTTTCTTTCATGAAAGCTAGCTTGTGAATTTCCGGGGAACAATTTTCTGTCATGGGATTTTTATTTTATTTTATTTTAAAGATCTCCTCTCTCTTTCCCACCATAGAAACATTGTTTGTAAAATATTCTTAGAATGCCATTCCCAATTCCCAAACTCAATAAGCATGATTTCTATTCTCATAAAATATGTTTAATTAAATGCTTTCCTACCACCATTTATTGGCTTTTATTAGAATCCAAGGACCTTCCGCTGGATGTTGCTTGGCCACCTATGATATTTTAGCTAAGATCACAAGCAACTGTAAATTGAAAATTATTCCAAGTCTCATTTCCCTAAAAACAATACTAGGTATAATAGACTCAGGCAGCCAAGTATATCTAACCTAATTTTCGACAACCTTATGTTCAGGCCTAATCTACCAATTGATATACCCAGGTTGGATTGGCAATATTTTGAAAACCAGACGGGTCAACATAGGATCCTGTCGAGTCAACTCGGCCTTGTCACTGACCTGGTCACTAGGTCAGTGGAACCAGGTATAGACAGCTAGCACTTAGGCCTACTTTCCCAAGTCAAAAAGGTAGGGCGAGTCTTTAGGGGTGGATTTCTAATTTCTGTGAGAAATCAATTAATTTATTTTATAATAAAAAAATAAAAAATAAAAAAATTGACTGCTTGTGCAGTCACTGATGACAGACCGAGTCAGGGTTGGTAAACTGTTGAATTCGTTGTTGTCTACTCGAAATTCCAGAGATGGCTCAGTTGTTGACTTGATTTGAATTTGACGGTATCTTTGAGCTGACCCACCAACCCAAGCTGGATCCATTTTCGTATCAACCCAACCCAAACCTGACCAGATACACAAACATGATCGAGACCATTAACACAGATTCCGACGGCCAAATATCCAATTCAGGTCAGGTGACAAAAGTCCAACCCGGACCCACCCAACCGAACCAGGATTACAAAACCCAACTTCCACTCCAAATGATTGGATTACCACAGTCCAATCCGTTCCAGTTTTTGAATGAAGTCAGTCTGCAAAATCCTTGTAGCTAGCAGAAAAAAAAAAGGTCACGTTATCCATTGTGATCACTTACATCTAAGATATGCCAGGCATTCTTTTCTGGTATATGTCACATGTATGCGAATCTAACAGGACTTACCAGATCGATCGTAAATAGGACCTTAAGAAAAGCTCAGCCAGCCGTTGAAACTCTCAACGGGAAGAGGGATATCCTACAATAACAGGACTTACCAGATGAACGGTTTAGATGTTGCACATGTGTGCAACCTTAACGGCTGTAAAGTTCTTGATAACTCATTCAATGACGTATGACATTCGCATTTAGTGCAGCGCCCTCTGCCTAGCGTGGGCAGTTGGTTTAGGGAGGGCAATGGGGTGGGCTGCCGGACCCAGTAGGGCCAGGGCTTGGGCCCTTAAACTTAGCTGAGTGCATGGGTCGGGCTTGAATTCAAGGCCCATTTCTCGGGCTGGGGCTAATAATGAATTGGCCCGATCCAATCATTAAGTGGTTCAGTGCTATAATGGTTTGAAGCCACTTATTAATGGTTCATTCAACGAACTATGTGGTTTAAAGACGATAGCATGATTTGCTGTCATTTTCAAACCATTTTTTATGTAGGATTTACTGTGAATTGGGAATATCCAAAGAGAAAATTCATAAATTGGGCTTATTTGAAAGTTTTAGGCTTTGATCACTTAACCCTTTTCATAGACCGGCCTTTACAGGGCCAGATCCTTTTAAGCCCAATTAGGCCAGGGCCACCCTTAGCCATTTTTAATCTTTCCACACCAGCTAGTACTGCAGGGATGTGCAAGATCCAGACTCCCTAATCTTTGTCAGGTGGGTTCATGTCATATTGCTCTAAATATAGGATAGTCCCGTCATTGGGTGGCCCATACAAGTATGTCTATGTGGATAGTTGGTCAATCACCCCAAGGGCCCTACCTCCTTTTGGTCCAAATCACATAAGAGGTGGTTCTCACCTTATGAATCAACAGATCCATTTGACACACGCCAAAATTGGCACGTGTGGAAATAGTGGGATTCAGTTAGCCGCTTGCTGCTGGCAACGGGCCTGGACCCGGGTCTGGGATCGAACCTCCTGTCTTGGCCCATGGCCTGGGCTTGTCCCTAGCATGTATGGGACCATCAATTTTTGGGATGGGATGTGTACATGCATCCTAATTCTCTTTACGTGCCTGTGCAATTCATGAATTAGGTACACACACAAATCTTACATATGAACCATGCTTTTAAGACTCAGCCTACTCCAATGTGACTCAGTCGAATCAACTTGGACTCATCTGGTTAAGCACAACGCATCACCCAGATGAGTCACCCACAAGAAGGGCCCAGCCAATTCACTCTCGACTTAGGTGAGGTGCGACTCTACTCAAGACCAGACGATTCAGTCCATGTAGCAGAGTCTATCAACCATGATTGTATAGACCTTGGTTTTTATATTTTCCCAAGTGGCTATTTCTTTGTGCATGTGGGTCCTGCCTATCGAGGGATGGATCAGGAACATTTGCCAATGGATACAGGGATTTGATCAATTTTCAGGCATGGACGGACTTTAGGATGGCAATGGCCCGGGCATGGCCAGACCCAGGCCGATTGACCCCCCAATCCCGGGCGAGCCCTAATCCCATTGCCAACCAGTTTTCGGGTCTGGACAAGCCGGGCCCAGTGCCACCACTCCCCATCGGATTTTTCTTCCCGCTAAATAAGATACTCAGCTTTCTCACCCTTCTCACTCTTCTCTCTCGCGCTCTCTGGTACAGCAGCGATGGCAGCGAAGAGTACAGAAGCGTTGAACCCTAAATCCTCTAAGATCATCGAGCTCTACGGTGAATCTCCCCAATATCTGATCTCTCTCTCTCTCTCTCTCTCTCTCTCTCTCTCTCTCTCTCTGATTTCTGATTGTAAGAATTACTCATCTGCCGCAGGATGGGATCTACTTCTTGGAACGATCGCGGCGTTTTACGTTTTCATGGTTCCGTACACAAAGGTCGAAGAGAGCTTCAATGTCCAGGTGCTATTTTAACAGAAACATTTCTGTTTGTGCCTTTTACCGACGATGTATGGACACTCTGTTAATCTCAATCTGTAGAAATGCTATGTTCAGAAAACCCTCATCAGACTTTACTTTCCTTTTCTTTTCTTCTTCTTCTTTTTTTTTTTTTTTTTTCTGTCGATTTTTTGTTAGACTAGTATTGCTCTTTTCAAGTTCTCAATCATCCTAGTTGTCCTCGTGGTCAGTGTTCTTCTTTTCTAGGGATTTATGATACTCCTGAAGAGTATGGTGGATCATACTCATGCATAGGCCCAGTACGTTCACGTGAACCCGTACCTTCTGAATCGTATATCTCTCTGTGAATGGGGTGTATACCAAAAATCGCTGTGATTGAATCTTCCTAAATGTACGATTGGTGGCCACTGAATGGACATTTGAAATGATGAATGGGTCGATGGTCCAAATAGAATGGTTAGGACTGATCAGTTATGGAAGATGCATCTTGAACGTTCCTGGTTGGTGCACATGTATGCATTGGGCATGTGCATGACTGTAGTCCGCCAACACGTTCGTCTACTGTTTGAATATATAGGTAGACACCAACATCTTTCCTCTAAAAAAAATATTATTTTGCTTTTAACCATTTCATCGTGTCATAATTGTTATTGTTTTTGTTGTTAACACCATGCAATTTTACTTCTAGCTCATGTAGATTTTGTTCAAATCCAGCCCTATGACTAACTCATTTATTTTGTGCTGTTATCTTGTTGGGTTGCTGCTATTAAGGCAATGCATGATGTTATTTATCTTCACCATCATCTAGAGAAGGCAAGTTCAGTCCCTTCACCTTTTGGTCCATTGTATGAACTCATTGTAATAGGTATTTGGTTCCTAGAGAGTCAAGATTTCACTTAATGGCATTTGCTAACAATATTCATTGCCTGTCACAGTACGACCATTTGGATTTTCCGGGAGTCGTTCCGCGTACTTTCATTGGTAAGATATTTACTTGATAGATGCAAATGTATGTATTTAATTGTTTCTTTTTCAATGTTATTTGAGTGCCTTTTGCTGAAAGGGCACAAAAGGCAATTGTGCCCTGTTTCAATGGCAAAAATGCACCCAATTCAGAAACTGTGGAAGCCCCACTCTATATTAGGTGGAAAGAGGAAAGTCCATCAAACTGGCTTCAAATGACAAGTGAGCTCATTTATCAAAATAGAAATGAGCATGTTGGCCCTTTGGGCCAATGGCCATCCTGTTCAATACAAATATAGTAATTTCTCCAAACACATACTTATATTTTGTATCATTCAAAATAAGAGAATTTGTTCATTGAGCTTTCCCCGCAGCTTATGAGTTATAGATTCTTTGTTAGGCCTGTTGATTATGATTATCAGAGAGGGAGAGAGGGAGGCTACTTGCATAACAAATTTGAATGCTCCTACCCTACTCAGCTAAAATTGTCAGGCTTGTAACAGGCAGTGGGTAAAATCTGAACTGTGGGTTAAGAAGTACAAAGAACTGTGCTAATGAACACACCCTGATCCATATCTCAAGTGGTAGACTTAGTGAAGATACCCCGTTTCAACACTGAGGTCTTGGTATCAATTCCATAGTGGGGGTGGCTAACAGTGGAGTGTACTGACAGTGGGGTGTGTACTAACAAGCTAGCCTTAAAAAAAAAAAAAAAACTGTGCCAATGAGCTAAATACCCTCTTCTATGCTCAAAATTACTTCCAATGTCCTTTTAAAACCCAAGGTTCATGAGTCACGACTCTCAAAGGAGTAATTGCATTAGTAAAATTGTCCAAAGCTACTCGTGCTATATATAGTAGAGATATAGAGATGTTTGTTAGTTATGCCAATTGGGCAGTAAATTCAGCGCATGATCTCATTAGAAGTAGTTTAACATGATTTTACATGTGCGAACTTGAGAAGTGACCAATCTTGGTTTTACCCTTACTCTGCCAACGTACTTGAATATATTGGTTGCATTTGTTCTTCCAGAGATCTGGTTGTTTTTGTTTTGAGAAAATCAAATGAGCCAGTGTCTTGAGAGAGTTGAGTTGATGTCCTTTTATTCAGGTTCATTAATTATGGGCTTGAGCTTTGTTATGGTTGCAATCACTTAATAATGTCTCCCTTGCAGGTTCCATTCTTGTTTCGACCTTGGCATCACCATTTACATTAGCCGTGCATTTACTAAATTTGCCAAAGCTTTATAATCTTTTTGCAGGTTGGTTCTTTAGATCCTGGCAAACTCCTTATTATTATTTTTTCACAGTTTTGTGTTCTCAAGGTATCAAAAAGAATGTTTCTGTATTCTTGTATTCAAAACTTAGAAATGAAAGATCATTTTGCTTCCATGTGGACTACGCTAAAATCTGTTTACATCTTGTAGTTTTGGTTGGAACTTGGAATAAAGTTCTCTCTGGGAGAATCTTCCAAATCCTTTCATTATGCCAATGTTGTCTGGAAACTTGCTTACGTTGAATATTGCTGCTACCTTCAAGAGTAAATGTTTTGCTACCATGCAATTCAATTATACTGTCATTCTGATGGCATTGGGTTCTTGGGTCATAATTTGAAGATCAGCATGACTTATTATTTATTAAACATAATTGGTAAACAGATGCACTTTCTAGGCAAAAGTTGACTGTGAGGTGGCATGTCATCCAGATGCATCAGGGGGGGAAGTATTATCCTGATGGTAGTTTCATACAAATGGGGCCTACAGTTTGGTGATCCAGAACGTTGATCCGATGGCCCCACCAAGGATGGGATGCCTAATGATCTGCAAAGTGGAAGGTCCTAACCCTTTAGTCAGTGACCTAAAAAATCACCTGTTGAGGAAAAATGCAGCAACAGTCGGGAGAAAGGCCGGAGAACATTAGACATTCCATCTTCCGAAACCAACACTTTGGATGTTATTTGACATACAATAATCTCTATGCCTATTATGGATCTGTAGAATGGATGAATAGGATCATCAAGCTTCATTATGATTAGGTATTTCGTAGGAATTAATAAGTATAGATTTTTTTTCCTCTCTTCTTCTTTTCTATCATAAATATGTAAAACAAGCCCTAAAAGGCAAATGCTATTTTTCTTATACTCCATCTTCCTTGTAAGAAGACAAAGCCACAGTATAAACTTTTTACTTTTTCCATAGTATAAGCTTTTTAATTTTTGGTTAGTTGTTTGTTTGTACTTTGCATGCTTACACTACTATAACAGAAACTAGCAAACTGATGTAGAACATGGCACAGATACATTCCTAGCATGGTTGGACCAAAAGAAGGTGGACCATAAATTGATCATAACTTTTGATCTGGGTATCGTTACGGGGCGCATAACCTATCCATCTTTACTGAAACGGGCCATCCGAGGTGAACTGACCCACAAAGTGGGTCGCAACTGTCCATTTCGTCAGAAAACGAGCACTTTCAGCTCAAAAACGAAATTTTAGGAAAATTTTAATATTTTTAATAATTCCGGATTTTTTAAATATTTTTAGAGTTCTAGAATTTCTTCCTTTTTAGAAAAAAAACTCGTAATCATGGTAGGACTCTTTTAGCAAAAGTTTATTTGGAATTTTTATTTTTAGAAATTAGGCTTTAGAAGAGTTTTATTAGAATTAGGATTTTTATTAGAGTTAGAATTTTTGCTATTTTTGATAATTATGAATTTTGGATTTTTTTTTTCTATATTAATGGTGTAACAGGGACATACATACCAGACAATTATCAAGTAATTTATTTTGAATTTCTAGAATTATTTCTAGGTTCTATCTTTCCTCGTGGATTCGAGGCATCTCTGTGAGGAGTTCAGAAAAGCTCCATGGATTCGGAGTAGTTATCCCCTTGAGGAAGATGGTGCTCGACCTCATCACGCCCATCCCTGCATCACAAACTTACCTTTCTTTGTATGCATGACATTTTTATATTTAATATCGTGGATCTCTTTGCTTATCTTTCATGCAAGTTCTTCTTGATTTAACATCTTTAGTGACCGCAATCTTCTTATCTTTTTGAGGTATTATTCTCTTGTTAGTTGAGTAGTCTCGTCAAGCCACTCTGAAGGACCATCACGGTGGTAGTGTCACTCTTCATCGTGCCATTGGTGTCCAGTTGTGTGGTCACATCTCAAAATGACCTTCCTATTCTCGATAAAATTCTGATGGGTTACATAGCATATCTCGTCTTTATTTGGAGGTTAAGAACTGGAGGAATTGGTCATTTCATGTTTTGGAGTTATATCCACCAGTGGCAGATGCCTTGTAATTTTTCTAGTAAAACGTATTAAGAGCCTGTTTGGATACATGAAAAAAATGGAGGAAATGATTTTCCCAATGAACATTGTTTCCAAAAAATTATGGGAAATGAAAAAGGTGTTTCTGTTGATTGTTTTTCAACAAGATTTTCTTGGAAGACTTTTTTCAGTTTCCGAGTGAATTATTTGGCAAAACGGAATTTTTCTTCGAAATTCACATTTGTGGCGTTGGAGATAGATTATGGCACATGTTGCATTGTCACATGTGGCACATTGTGCACATGTATTGGGCACATCTAGGGCGCTTGAAGATGGACAATAGCACATGTTACACATGTGGCACATTGGCATGTTTGGCTCATCTGGGGAGCTTGAAGATGGTTGGTGGCACTGTTTCACATGTGGCGCATGGAGCGCTTTAAGATGACGGTGCTACACATTGCAAATGCAGGGCACTTGAAGATGGGCAGTTGCACATATGGCATATTGGCACATTTGCAGTACTTTAAGATGGATGGTGGCACATTGGCACATGTTAGGCGCTTGAAGATAGCTAGTGGCAAACATGGGGCACTTGAAGATTGTTGCTGGTATATGTGGCTAACATGCGGTGTAGTTTGAAGATAGCCAGTGGCAAACTTGGGGCACTTGAAGACTGTCGGGGGCATATGTGGCTAACATGTGGTAGATGGCCGGTGGCATAAATGATGGTGAACATACCTTTCCAAAAATAAAAAATAAAAATTGATGGTGAACATTTTTTTAATGGTAACTTGAATTGTATTAAAAGGGAATAAAAAGAGGATATAGAGAGGATGATCATCCAATTAATATGGACAGGAGGACTGTTCCCAACTATGAAAATCCTCTAAATGGCACCCCACAAAGGCATAATATTTGGGGAACATTCAGGGCACTTCATAGAGAGATGGATTGTTTCCTCCCCTTCTCAAATTATTGATAATTATGTTTCTTAAGTATGGGCAACGAAATGGAAAAAGAGCATTTTCCAGGAAATGGGATTGAAATGGAAATGGCGTTTTTAGGAAATTTACAACAACAAACAACGGAAAAACTCGTTCCTTGGAAGCGGCATTTTCTCATTTTATGGTTCAGTGAATCCAAGCAGGTCTAGTATGGTATTTTGTCAAAATTGAATAGAATGTCCAGCAAAGCATTCAGCAATATTCACTGCCCATTGTCCATGTTTATTATGGATTTTCCGAACATACATGTTTAGTGATGATATTAAGAAAATTGATCTGCTTCAATTTAATTGATTTTGTTTGGTTTGCTATACAACAGCAGTTGGTATGCTATATTTAAATCTTGTCACTAACTTTGATTGTTTTTGCCCATGTGTAGTTCGTTTGGTGTTAGGTTTCATCATACTGTCAACGTTGCGTTTTTTCCGCATTCAGGTATGATTAGCATAATGTCTATTTGCTTGCCATCCAACTACAGTATCTTAGTTGCACTTCTTTTTTGTTTTTGTTTCATGTTAAGAATCCAATATTCTTAAACTTTTTATAAGGGTTTACGGATAGTATTCATACGATGGTTCTAAATATTTTTTGAAACCAAGTCAACTTGGTTTCGGTGGAGAAAGAATCATTGGGTGAGTCGCGTTCCAAATCCAGACTCAGAATGAGTCCAACTGATTCAGGGCGAGTCGTAATGACTTCTCTCTCTATGCAAGTCCCTTTGACGCAATGGTCTCATTTCATTTTCAACACTGTCATTCAGACAAATGAATATTCAAATGTGTAATTGAAAGTTAGTCATCTTTCTTTCATCAAATTCACACATTTGTACATTCAATTTTTTTTTATCCATAACTGATCAGAACTATGCATTTGTACAGGTTAGACGGAAATTTGGTCATCAGGTTGAAGCATTCTTTGTAATACTAACAGCTATTCAATTTCATCTACTGTTCTACTGCACACGGCCACTTCCTAATATACTAGCTTTAGGCTTAGGTGATTTCTTCTTGCAGATCAATTACACTTTATTTCCATATTGTTGCAGTTCCATTATTAATATAATGATGTTGCATGTTCATTATCTAATATTATTTATGTGATGCTTCTGGTCAGACAACACTTCTAACATGTTCATCAAATTTGCTATGTCATAACTTCATGCAATACCCAAAGTGCCCATGATAAATGCATGCTTTCCTTCTCTACAATGTTTTTATGATCCTTTATGGTATTTGACCTAAATTCTTATTTTGAGCTTGTGTGGGTGGATGGAAGCATGAATAGAGGCATTCCACAATCCAGATATGAAAGACGGAAGCGTGTGAAGAACTGGCTAATCTGTGGTTTTTTGTTTTGTCACAATGACCGAATTAGTTGTAAATATGCAATAAGTTCGGTTGCTTGAAGCTAACTGTCAGAACATAGCAACAACGGTCTTAGCAGTTTTAGCCAATATGTTTTACATATTGTTTTCTTCCAGGAAATTAAAGCCTTAGGGATTTTAATTTAAAAAAATGGTAGTGATCTTGGAGTCACTTCCCTGTCTTTTTCATCAGGCTGCAGTATATCTTCGTTTTAATTGACATCAAAAATATAGGAAAGAAAATTTCTCTACATATTGTTTTATGTTTATGATGACAAGTTAACAAATGATAATTCTTACACTCTTACTAGTGGGCTGGAGACGTGTTTCCTTTATTTCACCATCATACACAGACCTTTTCCTTTCTCAGTTATACAGTAACTTCCATTTCTATCACATCTCATTCTTTGTTAAAGAAGAATTTGGGTTTGTGATTTTGACTTGAAATCCTCACAACAAAAAGTTAAAAGCTGAAGATTATCTACCAGAGCTAGGACTGATATTCTCCTCTCTCTATATGCAGTCAACTTAGGATATGCTTTTTGGTTCAAGGGGAGTTTTTTAGCAGCTTTAAGATGTCTGGTATGTATCTTGTCATCACAGAATGTCAGTTTTGAACTATGCATTGTAGCTCTGATTGGCAATTAGATTCTGGGCAGATTTATTTTAGAATATGTGCAACATCTTAGTTATGGGAATCTTCCATGCTGCAAAATAAACTGGATTTAATTCTGGAGCCCTAAATGGATTTATGTTTGCTTGAAGGGCTTCGTGTTTGATAACTTAAGAATATTGATGTTTTATTTAAACCAACATGATTTAAATGATATTTAAACTCGCAAGTATACGAATCAGATGTAGATATGGTACGTATTAAGAGATCGTTCCCACGAGGACTGGTCGTCACAATTCAAGTCTATGATTCTCCTTAACTAATCCAACAAAGAATGGAGCGAATTGCTAAGCACAATTCTATAAATAAAACAATTGAGAATAGGGAAGATAATTCAATCAGAGAGAGCACTAGGACTTTCGAATCCGCCCCTAATTATCCTAACCCTTGTTTTGTCTGTTGATTCACCCTAATCTAGATTGATACAACTTATATAAGAAAGCACAATCTGTGTCCTTAGTCGGGCATAGAGAATGTCTAATTCCTTTAAGCAATGCCATGAATAACATATCCCATGTCCTTGGTCGGGCACATGGAATGTACAGTTCATTAAAGCACCCTGTTTCTTCCTCTATAGGAAACCTGTTCATGATCAGACACAAGCACCTAGAATAAGCATCCAAACAACATCCATATATATACTTTGGTCAAGTTCATAGATGGAGAAGTATAGAATTTAAACTAATCAAGCCCACTTAGAGAAATAAACACACCAATCAAATCAAAGTAAAATCAAAATATAACAAGAGTATTCAAATTAGGGGCTTCATCTCAGCCCTAGCTGAAAGATTAGCAATCCATAAAATTAATTAGAAAGATGGATAAATAAAATTCATAAAAAAAAGGGAACATCAAACCAATCTCTCTCTCTCTCTCTCTCTCTCTCTCTCTCTCTCTCTCTCTCTTCTCTTCTCTTCTCTCCTTTCTTCTCTTCTCTGGATCTGCTATTTTTCCAAGCTCTGCCTCCAGCTATGGATCTGGAATTCCCCAAATTCTCTGGATCTCCCCCAGCCCAAGCTGCACTCTCTCCCTTTTATAATGCCTGAGAAGGTTGTTGCAAAACTCGGCGTGAACAGTCATTTACGCACCGCATTTGCTGAAAAACAGATTAAGCGTTTAGAGGTCGACTTTTTCGCCTTTTCCTGGTGTGCATGGCATCCATCAACGGCATAGATAAAAACGTCACTTTGGACGTTTTTGTCCCCTCTACAAGATAGACGGTGCTGATTTTTCAACCGGAACAACTCAGCGGGCCACAACTTCTGTGTTGGATCGGATTGCGGAAACCTTCCGGTTTCCGTTTTCTACAGAGATCGGTGGGGTCCACCTCGGTTACCTTCAGAGAAAATCAATCCAGTCTTCGAGTGTATGCACCTTTGCCTGAACACGGGCTGAAATTTGGCATGGATCCGTGATTCGGATGGGCCACACCATCAATCAACGTGGCTACGTTTTCATTATTCCTGTGACCTTGGATGCCTGCATGGGTGTAAGAAACTGACTATAATTTTGTTGAAACCTTCTTCCAGTCAATTTGAACGGTTCGGATTGTTGTGTGGGCGATGATGATGGCCCATCGATTCGCCTCCGCATTCCCTATTTCACTTCTTCGCACAGCAGGAAACGGAAGTTTCCTTTTTGGCTTAGAATTACGGGCCAGAGTTGGTTTGAAAATCCATACCGTCCATTGCTTTTTCCTCGCAAAACCGATCGGATATGGATGGTTTTAAATTGCCGTTGATGCGGCCCATCTAACCTGGCTGTAAGTCTTCCCTCCGCAGCCCATCTGATTGGGTTCAAAACAGAGTGCACATGATGCTTTAGAAACTCCTGAAGAGTCCTAGGGTACGGTCGAATCCAACCCCTTCTCATGATGGACGGATCAGATTGGTCATGTGGGCCATGATGGTGGCCCACCAGCTTCCGAAAACGGCCAGCGTCCGCACGTAGTTGAAAAAAACGGAAATTTGCTTTTAAGAAAACGGTGCATGGTCAAGAGTCGATTTGACCGACTCTTTGTTTTCAAAGGCACTACCGAGGAAATGTATTATGTACACGCATGTGTACATGTGGGGTCCACCGTGATATTTTTGAGAATCCTCCCCATCCATCAATTTTTCCATCTCATTTTAACTATGGGGACCGAATTTAAGGTATATCCAGACTGTAGATGGGCCCTGGTTTAACGATTTGTGGGTTGATCTGGATATTGGGCCTCTTCCACAGTGATCTAATGGTTGATTTCCAACTTGTACGGTTATTTTATGGTCCTCATACCATGTATGGAGTTTCGAGCCGATCAGATGGTGGGAACCCTGTGATCTTGCATTCTTGACGTTTTTCAGGCCTATTTGAAGTGAGTGGTTGGAATTTCTCTAATCTCTGGTGTGTAAATCCTTGATCTTGGTCCCATGGAGTGCGTCCCTTGCTTTGGTTACTTCAGAGCGTCAAATCCACACTTTTAGTACTCTTTTCAGTCCACGCTCCTGATTGCATCCTATATTAAAAAACACAATTAAAATATCCCGTTAAGCGTTATCATGTTGGTAAAAGCAGGTAATAGTCGGGGTCTAATATGCAATATTCGGCCCTCATCACAACCCCCAACCAGCATTTTGCTAGTCCCGAGCAAAACATGCGAAAAATAATTTCAAAGATAAACGACTGTTCCTGTAAACCCAAGTGACTTATGAACAAATAGTCGAGATGTGAGAATTCAAAGATTCATGAATGATGAGTAGAAATTTCTCCTGGAATCAAGCTTGCAGTAAACTTCATAATCAAGTTCACAATATTTATCCATCAATTAGAACATTCTAAACATTGAGTTCCATGAGTTTATAGTGTAATCTCGGCTTACAATCATTAAAAGATCCAATTGTCAATTTCATGATATCATTAGTAATTAACAACGGAATTCATGACAACCAAAATATGCCAACAGATTAACTTTTTCAGTCTACCAGCCTGTGACATTCTTTATGAACAGTAACGCCAATGAGGGGAATCAAATTTTCACCTATAGGGAGCAAACCTATGGTGAAAACTAATCGCCCAGCTTTTTTTTTCATATGTCAACTATGGGGGTCGAATCTACACCTATAGGGAGCAAACCTATGGTGAAGATTATGTGACTTACCCTTTCTGTCTTCTTCTTACTAAATGAATTTTTTATTTTATTTTTTATTTTTTTTTCAGGCCGGTTCTTTCATGCTTAGTGATTATTAGGTTAATCATTCCATGTGTAAGCGAGATGTGATATATGAAATCATGACTCAATCAATGTTTATAACTTCTAATCATGGGTTAACAATTCAAACTTAATCAGAAATCTACTGCATAATGAATCCAAGAGTCATAAATTACTCACATTCTCAGATCTTGTAATTTTAAAATCACAACTATCCTTCAAAATCACTTCAAATTCATAAGAAATTCAGAAAAAGTTTAAAAATTTTCACAATTTTGCTCAAGACCAAGAAAAATACTGATTAGGTAACCTAATCTCCCACCCCCAACCTAAAATCTACATTGTCCTCAATGTAAAATAAATAAGCATGCGATGCACATGGGATAATGAAAGTAAAAGAGGAGTGATGGAAGATAGTACCTGGATGGAAAATCAAGAAGCTTTCAAAAATATCAACGTAAAAGCGAGTCAGCACAAGAGAGAAATTAGCAAACTACAAAAAATGAAAGATCCTACCTATATCACTTCCTCAAGTGCTCTCGATTGCATTTAGCGTATGCAACAAGCCTTTAAACCCCTAGGTTACCCCTAGTGGACGAGTTGTAGTCTCGTGAGGGTTTGCAGCAATATTACCCACAAACATTGAACTAACTAGGAAAAAGAAATAAAATGAAACACTGGGTTGCCTCCCAGGAGCGCTAAGTTTAACGTCTTCAGCCAGACAAGAACGGACTATGAATTAACTAATCTTTATAACCAGGGTCCGCCACATAAATTACCTCAACACCTTGATTAACCAATCCTCGACAAGTGATGTGAGTTCCCATGAACTGTGCTATCGGAAATAAGGTAACTGATACTGTCGTCAAATAGTTTAAGGACTTCTGCTCGAACGACTTCTTCCATGTTAGGATCACGCTTCCTTTGCATTTCACGCGACTTTCCTCAAAGATGATCCATACATACAAGTGGGCATACCCCGTATTTCCGCTTATCTTCCGTTCAATTCGCCTTATATGCTCTAAGAACATTAAGCTGACACCGCTCTTTGCTTTCTCGAGTTAGAAAGCGTCGCCGTAAAGAGTCTCAGAGGGATGAAGAGGTTCCACTTTCGCTCTCCATTTTGCAATCTCCAATATAGGAGTAGAGTCGAGCAGTGCATTGACTTCGTGGATGGGACTATCTATGTCAAAATCCATGCCATATTGTGCTAAGTTGTGTCTCAAGTGGATCGTCAAAAGATTTACGGAAGGAGTCCCGCACTAGACTCTCGATCATGTTCACTTGAGATATGTCATCCAAATCATGGATTGTTGTCCTGCATTAAAGACATTGAGTTTAATATTCATGTTACCAAAGGACAACTTCATAACTCCATTTCGGCAATTTATAATAGCATTAGATGTGGCCAAAAATGGACGACCCAAGATGACTGGGATCTGACTATGAAGATTCTGGACAGGCTGAGTATCTATAACTATGAAATCCACTGGAAAATAAAATTTATCAACCTGGATTAACACATCTTCAATAACACCCCGAGGCACCTTGACAGATCTATCAGCTAGTTGTAATGTTACTTTAGTCGGTTTCAACTCACCAAGTTTTAGCTGCTCATAAACCGAATATGGTAACAAATTAACGCTCGCCCCTAAATCAAGCAATGCCTTCCCGATCTTATGATCTCCTATGCCGCAAGAAATAGTGGGGGCTCCTGGATCCCTAAATTTAGGAGGGGTGTTATGTTGAATCATGGAGCTGAGTTGCTCTGCAAGGAAGACTTTCTTATGAACATTCTGCTTACGCTTTTGAGTGCATAAATCTTTAAGAAACTTAGCGTACGCAGGGACTTGCTTGATGGCATCAAGTAACGGAATGTTGACTTGCACTTTTTTAAACACATCCAGGATTTCATCAAAGTTATTTCTTTTCTTCATTGGTGCCAGACGTTGAGGAAAGGGTGCTTTGGGCACGTAGGGTGGCACATTAGTGGCTCTTGGAGAGTCAGAGAGCTTTTGGACTTTGGATGCATTAGTGTGTCTCTCTGCTTCATCTTGATCTTCTGCTTTAGAATTTGATTCATCCCTAGGCATCTCTATTCTGTTGTTAATCTGCTTGCACCGACCTAAGAGTAGTGATCGATTTGGCTTGCTCATGATATTGCCCTTGGTTGGAATTAGAGCCAATCTCATCTTTGTCCCTTTGGATTAGCCACAGTGTTGGCTAGGAACTGCCTTCTTCTCTCTTACTCAATGTGGTGACTAGTTGACCCATTTGTACTTCAACTTGGCAATGGATTAGCATTTGCATGTAAGCTTTGGCTTTGGTTGGCTAGTAAGGTTTGTTGGGTGTCTTTTGGAATTGGAGAGAACTCGCATAAAAAGATTGAGTGTATCCTCAAGAGATGGTTTTTGATTGTGCAGGCAGTTGTTGATATTACGGAAACTGTTGAAGTTGTTGACTGCCAACTTGGGGGTGCGGTTGCATGGGAGGATTTCCAGATGGTCCTCCTTGTTGTGGTCCTTTTGCCCAAGAGAAATTTGGATGCCTACCCCAACCTGGGTTGTAAGTTTCTGAGTAAGGATTATTCCCAGGTCTTTGAAAAGTGTTTATTGCATGTACTTGTTCGGAAGAAGTTCGGAGATGTTTGC
This sequence comes from Magnolia changhungtana, assembly GCA_030180095.1. Lineage (NCBI taxonomy): Eukaryota > Viridiplantae > Streptophyta > Magnoliopsida > Magnoliales > Magnoliaceae > Magnolia > Magnolia changhungtana. Next base: position 5,521,696 of record JASAUF010000667.1, read on the forward strand.
ACTGATGGACAAGACTGCATAGGATGGGCAGGGCTAAAACATATGGCACATGCCTCGACTTGAGTTGTTTGTGGAGGTCCATTATGCAACATCGTAGCATCAACCTTCTTTGTCGTGCCATCAATCTTGGCATAGAGATCCGGGCGTGACTCCTATCTCATATATACCACCTCTCTTCGTGGTTGGGGACTTGTCACCTCTATTTGAATAGTCCCATTACTGGGAATTTTCACACAAGGTTTCAAAGAAGTTCCATGCTTCAACATCACTTTTGGTCATGAATGACCCTCCACTGGTGGCATCAACCATGCGACGGTTCTGGGGTGTCAGACCGTCATAGAAGTATTGAACTTATTGCCACTTCTCAAAACCATGGCGTGGACATTTAAGAAGTAAGTCCTTCCATCTTTCCCAACATTCATGAAAGTGCTCACCCTCTTTTTGTGTGAAATTGGTAATTTTCCTACGGAGAGCATTAGTTTTGTGAACAGGGAAGAACTTGTTTAAGAACTTCCTAGACAATTGGTCCCATGTAGTGATAGACCCAACTTCTAGAGAATTCAACCATGCTTTCGCCTTATCCTTCAAAGAAAAAGGAAAAAAGGCGCAAACGGATCGAATCGTCTGAAAAGTTTTGAAACCTAAAGGTAGAGCAAATGTCTAGGAATTCTTTCACATGATGATATGGGTCTTCCTTGTCTAAACCATAAAAGGAAGGCAACAATCTGTATGACCCGCAGTCTTGAGTTCAAAGTGTCTTTGGTGGTGGTGGGCAACACTATGCATGAAGGCGCATTGAATTGGACAGGAGCTGAATAATCTTTAAGAGCTTTAGTTCCATTCTCTTCCGCCATTTCAAATAGGATGTTTCTAAATCTTCTACGAAAAGTTCTTTCTATTTCAGGATCAAAAGGTGCTAGTTCTATGTTTAGAGATCTACGTCCTAGCATAAACTATGTTATTGCAATGTAAGAAAGAAAACTAAACTAAGAAGCAACCTAAGAGAAATAAAACTAGAACTAGAAACTATGAGATTCTAAAACAAGTTAAAACTATGTAAATAAGAATGGGAAGAAAGAACCCGGAAAAGGAGATGATTGATGTCAGAAAATTTAAGAAGCTCCTCCTTCACTTAGTAGCTTCCTTCCTCAATTCCTGTAAATAAAAACAAAAACAAATTAAGTTTCCTAAAATAATGAAAGAAAAATCCTAAGCAACGGTTAATTTCTAAAAAAGAAAGTTTCTAATCTTATAAATAACAAGCTAAGTTAGTTTCTAAAAAGGGAAGAATTTCTAAAACTAGAAAATAGAAAGTTACTTGAAAGAAGAATCTAAATCTAAAATTAGAAACTAAAAAATTTCTAAAAAATAAAATCCTAATTCTAAAAATAGAAATTAGAAAAAGTAAAGAATTTAGAAAGGGATTACCAAATTAGAAGTTTATTTCAGGACCCTACAAAATAGGAAATAGGTTAGTTTCTAAAATAAAGAAAAGAACTCTTAAGTTAGTAAAATCCTAAGCTATGAATTATGATAAGAGAGAATCCTAAATTCAATTTGGAACGAAACAATCCCCGGCAACGACGCCAAAAACTTGATGTTTTATTTAAACCAACATGATTTAAATGATATTTAAACTTGCAAGTATACGAATCAGATGTAGATATGGTACGTATTACGAGATCGTTCCCACGAGGACTGGTCATCACAATTCAAGTCTATGATTCTCCTTAACTAATCCAACAAAGAATGGAGCGAATTACTAAGCACAATTCTATAAATAAAACAATTGAGAATAGGGAAGAAAATTCAATCAGAGAGAGCACTAGGACTTTCGAATCCACCCCTAATTATACTAACCCTTGTTTTGTCTGTTGATTCACCCTAATCTAGATTGATACAACTTATATAAGAAAGCACAATCTGTATCCTTAGTCGGGCATAGAGAATGTCTAATTCCTTTAAGCAATGCCATGAATAACATATCCCATGTCCTTGGTCGGGCACATGGAATGTCTGATTCATTAAAGCACCCTGTTTCTTCCTCTATAGGAAACTGTTTCATGATCGACACAAGCACCTAGAATAAGCATCCAAACAACATCCATATATATACTTTGGTCAAGTTCATAGATGGAGAAGTATAGAATTTAAACCAATCAAGCCCACTTAGAGAAATAAACACACCAATCAAATCAAAGTAAAATCAAAATATAACAAGAGTATTCAAATTAGGGGCTTCATCTCAGCTCTAGCTGAAAGATTAGCAATCCATAAAATTAATTAGAAAGATGGATAAATAAAATTCATAAAAAAAAGGGAACATCAAACCAATCTCTCTCTCTCTCTCTCTCTCTCTCTCTCTCTCGCTCTCTCTCTTCTCTTCTCTTCTCTTCTCTGGATCTGCTATTTTTCCAAGCTCTGCCTCCAGCTATGGATCTGGAATTCCCCAAATTCTCTGGATCTCCCCTAGCCCAAGCTGCACTCTCTCCCTTTTATAATGCCTGAGAAGGTTGTTGCAAAACTCTACGTGAACAAATTGCCACGCAGCTCTAGCCTCGCGAAATGCATGCCTAGCGTTTAGAGGCTGACTTTTCGCCTTTTCCTGGTGTGCATGGCATCCATCAACGACATAGATAAAAACGTCACTTTGGACGTTTTTGTCCCCTCTACAAGATAGACGGTGCTGATTTTTCAACCGGAATAACTCAGCGGGCCACAACTTCTGTGTTGGATCGGATCGCTGAAACCGTTCCGGCTCGCTCACGAGATCGGTGGGGTCCACCTCGGCTACCTTCAGAGAAAATCAATCCAGTCTTCGAGTGTATGCACCTCTACCTGAACACGGGCTGAAATTTGGCATGGATCCGTGATTCGGATGGGCCACACCATCAATCAACGTGGCTACGTTTTCATTATTCCTGTGACCTTGGATGCCTGCATGGGTGTAAGAAACTGACTATAATTTTGTTGAAACCTTCTTCCAGTCAATTTGGACGGTTCGGATTGTTCGTGTGGGCGATGATGATGGCCCATCGATTCGCCTCCGCATTCCCTATTTCACTTCTTCGCACAGCAGGAAACAGAAGTTTCCTTTTTGGCTTAGAATTACGGGCCAGAGTCGGTTTGAAAATCCATACCGTCCATTGCTTTTTCCTCGCAAAACCGATCGGATATGGATGGTTTTAAATTGCCGTTGATGCGGCCCATCTAACCTGGCTGTAAGTCTTCCCTCCGCAGCCCATCTGATTGGGTTCAAAACAGAGTGCACGTGATGCTTTAGAAACTCCTGAAGAGTCCTAGGGTACGGTCGAATCCAACCCCTTCTCATGATGGACGGATCAGATTGGTCATGTGGGCCATGATGGTGGCCCACCAGCTTCCGAAAACGGCCAGCGTCCGTCGCTACGTAGCAGCAAAAAAAACGGAAATTTCTGTTTTAAGAAAACGGTGCGGTCAAGAGTCGATTTGACTGACTCTTTGTTTCAGTGCACGGCTGGAGGAAATGTATTATGTACACGCATGTGTACATGTGGGGTCCACCGTGATATTTTTGAGAATCCTCCCCATCCATCAATTTTTCCATCTCATTTTAACCATGGGGACCGAATTTAAGGTATATCCAGACTGTAGATGGGCCCTGGTTTAACGATTTGTGGGCTGATCTGGATATTGGGCCTCTTCCACAGTGATCTAATGGCTGATTTCCAACTTGTACGGTTATTTTATGGTCCTCATACCATGTATGGAGTTTCGAGCCGATCAGATGGTGGGAACCCTGTGATCTTGCATTCTTGACGTTTTTCAGGCCTGTTTGAAGTGAGTGGCTGGAATTTCTCTGATCTCTGGTGTGTAAATCCTTGATCTTGGTCCCATGGAGTGCGTCCCTTGCTTTGGTTACTTCAGAGCGTCAAATCCACACTTTTAGTACTCTTTTCAGTCCACGCTCCTGATTGCATCCTATATCAAAAAACACGATTAAAATATCCCGTTAAGCGTTATCATGTTGGTAAAAGCAGGTAATAGTCGAGGTCTAATATGCAATATTCGGCCCTCATCAAATATCAAGAGATTATAGCTTCAATCTAAATTGCTTTACACATCTCAAATTCTATGCTCAATTATGTTGCTTCTATATTTTCATCCTTATGTTATATTTTTTGTTAGATGAATGCATGTGTTTAATACTCCCCATATTTAAGTATTCTACTTGATTATTTTCTTTGTGCTTTCGCTAATAGATGTAATTAGCTGATCTATCAACATGTATTTAGATGGTGATTCGATGGGTGTTTGAGTTTCTTGTTTAAAGTTTGTCAGATTAATTTTTTGATGCAAAAAAGCAAAATTTGTAGAAGATGCGGGGTGGAACAAGGAAAAATTGGGTTGGTTCTCTATCTGGTTTCTCTATAGTATGATTAGTGTTTTAAATAGCGGTAGCGTATTGCGTAGCGTTCAACCCTCCGTAGCGTGTAGCGAAATAGCGTAGCGTGTAGCGTAAGCTACACAATACTTCTATTTTTTAATTAAAAAAAATATTATATATATATATATACATACATACATACATACATATATATATATATATATATATATATATATATGATAAATATTAAATAGTAAGAAAAAACAAAATATTTTGGCATTTTGAGTTAGCAATTACAGTCCATAATTTAATTGGTAAATTTTAAGTTAATACATGTCTCGTGTACAATTTTTTAAGGCCCGAATTAGGTAGGACTCATATTGTGAAGTGTAGGCACACGAGTGTCAAAGTTTTTTAGACCCCACTCGTGATGAATGTGTTATATCCACACCGCCCATCCATTTTGCCAAATAATTTTAGGGCATGAGCCCAAAAATGAGGCAGATCCAAAGCTCAGGTGGACCGCACCATAGGAAACAATGATAATTAAACGACTATCATTAAAAAATTATCGGGGCTACACGAGTTTTAGATCAAGCTGACATGTGTGTTTTCCCTTCATCCACGTTAGTGTCACACTATTAACAGGTTAGATGGAAAATAAACATTATAGTGGACCCTAAGAAATTTTTGATGGTGAGCATTTTATAACCACTGTTTCTTATGTTGTGGTCCACCTGAGATTTGGATCTTACTAATTTTTTGAATCATAATCTAAAATGATGTGGCAAAATGGATGGACGGCGTGGATAAAATACATACAGTATGGTGGGGCCCATGTGGCACGTATACATTTTATTAAAATTTTGCAACGTTTGCGTAACGCCTACCAGTACATTCATTTGACGCACAAAAGTCATGTGGGTCTGATCATGAGGTATGTGTTATATCTAAACTGTCTATTCATTTGAAGAGCTCGTCTTAAGGCTTGACACGAAAAATAATACAGATCTAATTATCAAGTGGACCACACTGCAAAAAGCAGTGGGGGATTGAACGTCTACCATTGAAACCCTTTTTGGGATCACAGAACTTATGGATCAATATGAAATTTGTTTTGACTCTTCATTCGTGTCTTTTGACCTTTTGAGCAGATTGGATGGAAAATAAATGTTATGGTGGGCCTACAAATTGTTTAACGATGAAAATCATCATCTCCGCAGCTATTTTTGGTGTGGTCCAGACAATCTTTGGATACGATTCATTTTTTGGGCAATGCTCTAAAATGATATTTAAAAATAGATGAACGGTGTAGATATAATAAATACATCACCGTGGAGCCCATATAACTTTGATCTCCTTTGAACCGTTCGTACAACTCGGAGCTAGAGGAGTGTCAGCGCTTGTCTTAGTGTGACACGTACCTACACAGCAGCCTATACTACACCAGTCAAACCGCCCGATTTCAAAAAAAAAAACGGGAGAGGGAAACCGAAAAGAAAAAGAGGGAAAGAAGAGGGAGGGAGAGAGGGAGAGAGAGAGGGAGGGAGAGAGAAGAAGAAGAAGAAGGAGGAGGAGGCCCGGGCCTGCAGACGCACGCAAGAATCAAGAACCGCGAATTTGACAATACAGCAGGTGAGAAGAAGAAGAAGAGGGAGAAGAAGGAGAAGAAGAAGAAGAAGAAGAAGAAGAAGAAGAAAAGAAAAAAAAAAAAAAAAAAAGGTACGTTTTTTTCTTTTTCTTTTTACCAATTTTTTTTTCTTTTTTTTTTTTACGCTATTTTATACGCTACGTAGCGTTTTTTGTACGCTACGCTACGTAGCGTACGCTACACGCTACGCTACCACGCTATTTAATACACTGAGTATGATACACGGGCGTGTTTTGGGGGAGCACAAAGTTCACACCTCATTGTTTGGTTTTATGGAGCCCCTCCCAAGGTAGTGGCATTTGCATTGTTGGTGGGAAGAAACAAGGTATTACCTTCAAAAGAGGAAGATGGTGATCCCAAATAAATATGTGATGTGTGTGCAGAATTTAGAGTCAGTTGATCATTTCTTTATCCATTGCTTTTTCACTGGAGAGGTGTGGGAGCAATTCTTCAATACTTTCAATGTCTGGCGGGTGATGCCAGGAACCATTGAGAGCCTCTTCCTAGCCTGGCACAGGATTGGAGTTGGGCAGAGAGGGAGGACAATTTGGCAGCATTTATTCTGTCAGTTATTTAGGCTTTATGGGGGTAAAGGAATTATCAATGTTTCTGTAATTGGAGTGGGATGGCATCGGAGATCTAATAAGGGCACAATTGGATGTAATGGGTTGGGCCTCAAGTATAAAGGCTCTTGCTGAGTGCCCCATTTCTTCTTTGTCTTGGTCTTCTTTGTTGTAATCTTGCATAGATATCTCATCTCTTCCCCCTTTCTTTTTTAATGAAAATTTTGTAGCCTTTCAACAAAAAAAAAAAAGAAAAAAAGTAGAAGATTCGATGATTCTTTGAGCTGTAAGGGATGCAGATCCTATGGAGATTATTATCGATCTTTCAGAAAAAGGAGATTATTATCAATTGAGATTATAAATACATTGAATGTGAATAATAAAAGTTAGTATGTTCAATCAGACAATGATAGGCTTTTGAGGAAAACCACTCTTAAGTTGTTGACTTATTTGAATGAGCTCAGACTGGTCTGCACTAAACTTGGGGGAACTGAAAGACTCCAATGATTGTCTAACACCACTGTATACAACTTGTATATTTAGTGCTACTTCTAAACATGTGTTGCTTTTGACTCGGTGAATGGACAATAGAATTTTAGGCTAGTTTTATTTCTTATCATGATATGCCTTATTTTGATCGTGAAGAGTAATACACACACACTGACACACGCATGATATCTAGCTTTTGGCAATTTTATTATATGCATGAGTATTTGTGGTCAATATCGGTTTTACGAGGGCAAGGAAGCCAAACCATTTTTAAAAAAAAGTAATAAATAAATAAACACTCTTATTGGTGTCCTAATTCCTGTTCGCTGTTGCTATAGGTTTTCATTATGGTCCAACTTCATTAACCATGTTTTCCCAGTTGAAATGATCAGTTATTCAAGTTGTTTCTATATTTAGGACAGATAATATCGTCCTTGATATTGAAGTGCAATTTTGTCAGTCTTGTTATTAATCATAAGAAGAAGCATGGTCTTTATGCAAACATGTAGATGATGCACACCTATAGATATGCTATATAACTTATTGTTCCCTGATTTGTGTATGGCAGACTCTTGCAACAATTGTATTCAGATGCGATACCCTATTACTCTTGGGCCCTTTAGGCTTAGAACTTTTGCTGGTAAGGATCTTTATAATAATTGTCTGCACCTTTCATTTATAACATTTACAAGCATTCCATAAAGCTAAATTGCCACTGATCTTAGATGACCTTTCTTATGGTTTTATCCATCCTATCTTTTCCATGTTTGATTTAATACATCCTACATTCTTGAAAGTTTTGTCAGCTGCTCAAATGGCAAACTTAACTAAATGTTTGAGCTGAACATAAAGTTTCCCCATCCTATGCAAATGCATATTTACTTATATTCTTAGTTTCCTTCAATATATATATATATATATATATATATATATATATATATATATATATATATAAGCTTGTTTGTTTTGCTAAGTAAGAAGGAATTAGATTTTTTTGGATGGGGTAGTCACTAGGGCTACATGAGGATTTTCCAATGGCTGCCTATCTCTTCTGGTTGCGAACCTAAATTGAAATTATTTTTTCTTTCATAAACTTTGAATTCAAAAGGGAATTAATTCATTGTTGTACATGACATCAAGTACTATGGTGTTAAGTGTGTGGTCCTTCCTATGTTTAAACTGTAGATGAGGGGGCTGAATAGACTACATAACTTAAGCACATAATATTAATGAATGTCCTGTGGAAAGGGATGTTTTCTGTTACAGAGAGTGGCCCATTGTTTCCACCGTCCCGCCCGACCACAATGGATGATGGGTCTCCCATACAGACTTTACTAATGGAGAGATAAAGCAAAAGCTGTTACTGGCAGCACATAGGCTGAACCAAATATGCTAAAGGAGTAGAGTGATGGAGATAGATGAGTTGAATGAAGCCCTCTCTTCTCTCAAAAATCTCTAGTAATGTCCTCCTTGAATCTGCTAAATGCTCCTGTTTATACGGGTGTGGGGGAAGAGGTTGAGTTGAATAATCCGAACTGACTCTCCCTGACCAATTACATCATGCTACATTGGTCATTTTTTGCTGGCTTGGACAAATGAGAAGCTGACATGTTAGAGCCAAGATCCTTTGTGATTCTTCAAGGATAACAATTAAATTAGCCAACAATGATACTGATCAAGCTATGGAAAGTGCCTTTATAGGGAGGGAGACTGGGTAGATGAGATCTTCAAAGAATCCGTGAAATTGTCTCTTTTGGATTAGGAGCTTCTGGAAACTATGGAGACCTCGGATTACTAGACCTACTAAAAATGCTTGTTTGGAATTAACCGTATTGGAATCCGTACCTACAGAAATATCAGTGAAAGACCTTGGATTCAGCCACCTTGGAAGGTCTAGTCACTCCCTCGGTACTACAGACTTCTCAAGCTACTGCTCTTCTAGTAACCTGAACTGCCTAGCAAGGTATTCCGTAACGGTGGCCAAAATGGTCGCTATCATTACCTTTACGATATGAGCCATAACGGCTGTTACGGTCTCTTTTTTATTATTATTATTGAAAAAAAAAAATCTGAAAAACCTGTATCAACCTCGTAATGGACCGTTACAAGGACTTTACAGGGGGCGTAATGGGCCGTTGCGAGGGCTGTAATGGCCATTACGGGTCATTTTTTTCCGTAATGGCCGTTATGGCCATTACGACCTCATAATGTGTAACAGTTCCCACTTTACATTTACATAATGGTCTTTACGGCCCCGTAACAACTGTTACGACACACCATGTTGTCTTGGGGTGTACGTTCGATATCCGTAGTAAAGATTGAACATCAAACATACATTGGAGCTAGACTTGTTTTGTTTGAAGATAATTAACATTATACACAATCATATAACACTCTTGAATAGTTGAATTTCCAACTTTTGGTTGAAAAGCACAACAATTTTTTTTAAACGATGACAATTTTATTGAAAAAAAAAAGGCCGAAGCCAAAAGAATACAGATGGCCAAAAAGAAAAGAAAAGAAAATGCCCAATTACAACTCTACCCAAATATTAGAAAATTGGTCAACCCCAATAATCTCTACTTTAATCGTCCATTCCTTAACTAGCTCTTTTGCCACTTTGCAAATCTCCACGGAGAACTTTTCCGATTCCGAAAACACTGATTGTTTCTTTCAAGTCATAGCACCCACAATCCAGCAGAGAGACAGACGCCATATTTTCCTTCCTACCTCCCCTTTTCCTCCACCATGCCAAGATTCGAATAATGCTTCAATGGAATCTGGCATTACCTAATGAAAACCAAGATTTTTAATGAACTCCTCCCAAATCTTTTATGCAAATCCACAATGGATGAATAAATGATTCATTGATTCTTAGGTTTTATAGCACAACAAACATACATTAGGAAGGATCATCCCTCTTGATGAGGACATCCAAGCACCATTCAGAATATACCAGAGGAGGATGAGAGCTTTGGCCCAAGTTCCAACATCTCTATTGTTGGATGATCATTATATGAGGCCCGGATTGAGTACATGGTTGCATTGGAAAACCCCACATGCATGCTCATGCATATTTGAAGACCCCATACTAGGAAGATGCATGCGGGCTGCATATATGAGCTTATTGGACGCATCTACACCGTTGGATTGAGTGGACGCTTTCATCGATGTGTTGGATTTCGAGTGTTGGATCATCTAGACCGTTGATCACTGGGCCATCTTGGCCGTAGACATCATGGGACATTAGTTTGGTTATTTCCTTAGTTATTTTATTTATTTTGTGGGTTGTTTTCTGTTTTAGTTGATTCATGGGGTATTTTGGATATTTTAGAATCATAAGAGTTTTTTTTTTTTTTTTTGTAAAAACATCCAAATTAGTCTATAAAGGGGTGGGCGTGTGAACCTTGGAGCATTATTATGCATTGAATGAAATTTCTCTCTTTTGCTTTTGAGCAACAAGAAAACCTCATATGAATGGAGATGGTGAGAAGCCATCGAGTGATTCCACTTAGGGCCCGTTTGGACGGGTGGATTGGAAGGGATTGAATGGTATTAGGGTGGATGGCATGGATTTCAAGGCAATGATGTTGTTCTCAGTGGATTGTCTTAAGATCCATGGGATTGCTATATCGAGTCTGTTTGGCACACCCGACCAATCCCGGGATTAAACCTTCCCATCCCTTCCAATCCCTCGAACCAAACACGTCCCAGGCTAATTTGAACGGATTAGGGTGGATTGGATGGGATTTAAAGGTAATGATGGTGTTGTCAGTGGATTGTCTTAAGATCCATGGGATTGCTATATCCCGAGATCTGATCACCCAGTCTGTTTGGCACGCCCGACCAATCCCGGGATTTAACTTCCAATCCCTTCCAATACCATCCAATCCCTTCCAATCCGCCCAGCCAAATGGGCCCTTATCTTTCTCTTATTTTCTCCTTTTTAAGGTATTATCTCCATTTTCTTTTCTTCTCTCTCTCTCTCTCTCTCTCTCTCTCTCTCTCTCTCTCTCTCTCTCTCTCTCTACTTCCCTCAATCTCTCTTTATTTTTCTCTCCTTTTGCCTCCCTCAAAACCACACCCCAATCAAACCCTAATCCATACAAATCTCAACTCAAGCAATACATAATACACAATACAATACACTAGCATTCTCTATACTCCCCCTCAAGTTGGAGCATAGATGTTGATCATGCCCAACTTGTCACGAACACGATGAAGAGTATCTCGACTCAACGACTTTGTAAGAACATCAGCAAGTTGATCCCCAGATCGAACAAAAGGAGTGATGATTTCCTTAGAAGCGACTTTCTCCCGAATGAAGTGACAATCAACCTCAATATGCTTGGTTCGCTCATGGAAAACTGGGTTACGAGCAATATGGATGGCCGCTTGATTGTCACAGTGAAGAGGAAGAGGATCCGAAGGAGGATAGCCAAGTTCTTCAAGAAGATTGCGAAGCCACACGAGTTCACACGTCGCATGAGCCATAACACGATATTTTGCTTCAGCCGAGGACCGGGCAACAACTAGCTGCTTTTTGCTCTTCCAGGTTATAAGATTGCCACTTAGGAAGGTACAGAAGCCGGATGTAGAGTGGCGATCAAAAGTACTACATGCACAGTCAACATCGGAATAGCCAGAAAGATGAAGATGACCATGCAACTGAAAGCGGAGGCGAAGACCCGAGGCTGATTTTAAATACCGCAGTATACGGTAGACAGCCGGGAGATGAGAAGTACGGGGAGGTTGCATGAATTGGCTAACAACCCACACCGCAAATGAGAGATCTGGGCCAGTAATAGTCAGGTAAATAAGCCGGCCTATAAGTCGTCGATACATCTCGGGATCAGTAAGGAGAGCACCATCATCTGGTCGAAGCTTCTGTGAAATATCCATGGGAGTGATAGCAGGCTTGCACCTTCACATTCCGGTCTCCATGAGAAGATCAAGCGCATATTTTCGTTGTGACAAGACCAATTTGGATGATGAGTGAGCAACTTCAATTCCGAGGAAGTAGCGAAGAGGACCAAGATCCTTGATCTCAAACTTGGTCTTCAAAAAATCTTTAACCTCCCTCATTCCAGCAGAATCACTACCAGACAAAACTATATAATCCACATAGACAATGAGAACCATGATGCCCGTTGATTGACGACATATAAAGAGAGAATGATCGGCATGACTACGAACAAAGCCAAACTCCAAGAGAGCCTGACTAAATTTTTCGAACCATGCACGTGGAGATTGTTTGAGTCCATAAAGAGCCTTCTTCAACCGACATACACGTGCAGGGTTGTGAGAAGCAACGAACCCAGGAGGTTGATGCATGTAAACTTCCTCCGTAAGATCCCCATGGAGAAATGCATTCTTAACATCAAGCTGAAACAAGGGCCATGATAAATTAACGGCCAAGGAGAGCACAACACGAATGAAATTAAGCTTAGCCACCGGAGAGAATGTCTCGAAGTAATCCACACCATGAGCTTGTGTGTAACCTTTAGCAACAAGACGGGCTTTATAGCGATCAATTGAGCCATCTGGAAGAAATTTGATTGTATAAACCCATCGGCATCCAACAGGTTTATGGCCTACAGGAAGTGGCACAAGATCCCAAGTATGATCCTTCTCAAGGGCAGACATTTCTTCCATCATCGCCTTTTTCCAATCAGGACTCTGAAGAGCATATGAGAGAGATCTAAGAATAGTCTGTGATGACAGGGAGACTACAAATGATTGAAGAGACGGTGAAAGATGATCATATGAAACGAAATTACTAATGGAGTGTTGAGTACAAGATCGTGACCCTTTGCGCAAGGCAATGGAAAGATCTAAACTCGAGTTAGGAGAGTCACCTGAACCAACATCCAAAGTGAGCGGAAGGGTGGATGATTGAGCTTGTGAAGATTTATCTCGACGAGGATACACCCGTAAAGGCTTAGGCTCACCCATATCACCAATAGGATGCTGAATAGAGGGGAGGAGTAGTTTTCCCATGATCAGGAGTGGAAAGACGATAAGAGTCATACTCCTCCTAACTCGCAAGAGAATTACAAAGGGAACGGCCTGGAGAAGAGAAAAAGGAAAGATCCTCAAAGAAGGTGACATCGGCAGAGACATATTTCTTGCGAGTCAATAGGTCAAAGCATTTATACCCTTTCTGACTCCGAGTATACCCTATAATGATACATTTAACCGCCTTGGGGCTAAGTTTATCATTACTCCCATCCAAAATTTGAACAAAGCATGTACAACCAAAAACTTTAGGTGGTAGAGGAAATGGATTATCATGAGGATACAATATAGTAAATAAAGATTTGTAAGATAAAATACGTGAGGGTATACAATTAATAAGAAAAGTAGCAGTTAAAAGAGCATCACCCCAAAAATGTTTGGGTAGGTGCATGCCAAGCAGAAGGGTGCGAGCAACTTCAAGAAGATGACGATTCTTTCGTTCTGCAATACCATTTTGTTGAGGAGTGCAAGCACATGACGTTCTAGACAAAATACCACGTTCCTGCAAGAAGGATAGAAAGGTAGTAGACATGTATTCTCCCCCATTATCAGAATGGAGAGATTTGATGGAACAATGAAATTTAGTGCACACTTTATGATGAAACACTTTAAACACATCAAACACTTCACTTTTAGATTTCAAAAGGTAAATCCAAGTCATGTGAGAATAATCATCAATAAAGGTAACAAACTATTTAAATCCAAAAGTCAATGTAACCGGGGCTGGTCCCCAGACATCCGAGTGAACCAGAAGAAAAGGTTGAGATTTCCTCCCAGAAGAGCTAGGAGGAAACGTAGCATGATGATGTTTAGACAATTCACAGATATCACAGCATAATGGTTTAGTGACAGATAAAGAGGGAAACAAAAGTCTCAATCTAGCAATGGATGGGTGGCCTAAGCGGCAATGCCACCGAGTCATGGAATCTCGATCTAGAGAGAGTACTAGAAGCGGCAATATGTGTATTATCAAGAAGATAAACGCCTCCTTGCTCATGCCCCCCACCAATCACTCTCTTCGTCTGTAGGTCCTGAAACAAACAATAAGAAGGTGATGGAACAATTGAGGGATTTAGTAAGAGAGCTGACAGACAATAAGTTTAATGGAAAACGAGGCACATGCAATGTGGAGGACAAAGACAATGAAGAAGAGAGGGATGAAACCAATCCCAGAGATGGGAGATTGAGTTCCATCGGCGACTGTGACATACTGAGTGGGAGAAGAATGAGAATAAGAAGAAAAGAATTGCAATTTACCAGTCATATGGGAGGAAGCTCCAGAGTCGATAACCTAAGAGGTAGGAGAGGATGATGCAAGAAGGGCAGTACTTGACTGGGCTGAAGCTGCGTGAGAAGGCTCAGGAATATCCCGAATGTGAAGCCGCATAAGGGCATCATATGCTGCCTGAGAAATGATAAGAGACTCCCCTGAAGTAGCCTGCTCAGCTGTCGGGATGGAAGATTGTGTCTCAGAAGCAACAGTGGAAGCAACAGAAGTAGCGACATACGTAGGACGACCATGTAGTTGCCAGCAATAATCAATCGTGTGATTAGTTCCACCGCAATGTGAACAAATGCGGGAACCATCACAACCGCGTCCACTTCCACCACGACCACGAAGACTACGGCTACCATGACTGCGATCTCCCTCACGGCCTCTACGACGACCAGTAAAACCAGAAATGCGCCCTGAGCTCAAAGATGGTACCCGAAGACCAAGGGAGGACTGATCACTAGCAAGATGTGTCGAACGCTCGGGTGGCAGAAATGAATGAGAAGGAAGAGTAGAGGCCATAGCACGCTGACACATGGCATAGACTGTCGTCAATGGGGGAAGAGGATCCTGCATAACAACCTGATCGTGAACGTAAAAATAATCAGAACTCAACCCAGCGAGGAACTGCATAATACGAGTATCATCCCGTTGCTTATGAGCAGGGTCATGATCCGCTTTATATTGGGAAGGAAGAAGCTGATACATATCCAACTCATCCCACATACCCCGAAGCGTCGAATAGTAGTCTTTTAAGGATCTGGAGTTTTGTTGAAACTGACCAATTTCTTGAATAAGCTAGAATACCCGTGAAAAATTCTGAGATTCCGAGAACATATCATGAAGCGAATCCCAGATGCCTTTAGCCGAGGATAAAAACATCACTGAGTGGCTAATCGAGGAATCCATGCTATTCAACAACCATGCAATAACTTAATAATTCTCCTTTGTCCAAGACTTGTAGGTAGCATTTGTAGAGTTTGGGGGATCATCCAAAATATACGACAACTTGTCACGGGCTCCTAAAAATACTTTTACAGATTGTGCCCATTGAAGATAGTTGTCACCATTTAACTTAATGGAGGTAATTTGCAAGGGGATGGACTCAAGAGACCCTATGCCAAGAGATGAAGGTCCTTTGTCAGCCATAGTAGATTCCAAGAGAAATAAACCTACGCCAACAGACCCCTTATGCCAAGAAAGACTGATTCAAACAACTCTATCTTACTCAATCCTTCAAGATAACATGAGATAGACCTCAAACAAATATCAATAATCCAAAAACCATGAAACGTAGTCAGAAAGGGCTTGACCGAGTGAAAAACGGCCCAGTCGCATGTCCGTTTGGGATTCAAAACCTCTCAAACTGTGATCTTAAGTAAAAATTCCACCATGGGTAGCTTGGGAGGAAGATTTCGATCCATCTTGAGCAAAGAAACCAAAGAAAAGCTTATTGATTTGAGGTAGATCGAAGAAAAACGAGATCTGAGACCGATTTTTGAATTTCTTTATTTCACCCAAAAACCCATGAAATGAGGTCCAATAAATTCTGAAAAAATCATGACAAATCTTCTAAAATCGAGATCTATTAAACCCCTAAACTTTCAGCTCAAACGGAGTCCATACGTCCGTACAACGCTGACTTCAGCCGTACAGCTGCTGACGTCAGCAAGGTGACATGTTGCCTCTCAACCTGGTGGATGCGGAATGCTTGGATCTTTGCTCTGATACCAAGTAGAAAGAGATTTAATGAGGATAATGTGAAGAGGAGATGAGAACATTGAGAGAGGAGAAGAAGAAGAAGAGTTTGAAGAAAATGATGTGTTAAGCTTGCTTGCCCTAACACATAGTGTTTTATTATGATAAAGCATATAGTACACTGCAGGAAAAAGGGGAGGTGTGCACATGCACTTACATTAAAAGAGTCCACTAACCACACACAATACACAATACAATACACTAGAATTCTCTATAGCCCTAACCCATCCAACCCCAACCCAACCTACCCCGACCCAAGCCCATGTCCCTACGGCCATACGGACACACGTGTATGGCTGTCTGTACGAACGACCCCCTTGTTATGTGGTCCTCTTGCTTCATCCTTCTTATTCATCTCTATTCCTTGTCCTTCAACCCTAAACCTCAAAATCCTAATTCTCACAACCCTAGATCCCAAATTCCTAAACCTAAACTCCCAATTCCCAGAATCTAAAACCTTAAACCTAAACCTAGTTTAGCCAAAACCCTAAAACCAAGTGAATCCCTTTGAATTAGGAGTAATCCCTATGCTAGATGGAAGTTCTACCTTCCTTAGGTTCTAATCGGCTCGTATTTTGTTAGATTTGCATTGCGGGATTGTTTACGGCTTTGAATTGGAACATGTTTTGTTACTTGGATTCCTTTACTTTGTGATAGAGTAGTTTTATTTTGTGTTTTGATTACTTTAATTAATCCGTTATTTAGTTTCAGCACATCATTCTAGGTTAGACCATCCGTCTTGCATCACTTCTTTTGCGTAAGTTGTCCACGTAAGCACCTTATTACTTCCCACTAACATGCGGCCTTACATTTTCAAAACTCGATGCTAAACCAGAATGCATGTAAACTGTGTAATGAAAGGGCAAGTTTTTCAATCAAAACCTAAATTTGGAGTTTCCAGTAATGGTATTAAAAATTTATTGGAAAAAAATAAAATAAAATCAAAAGAGAGGCCCAAAGAACCATTTTTGAGTGACCCTCTCATTGACTCATTCTTTTGCAAGGGAATCAGCTACCCTCTCTCTCTCTCTAACTTTGGAAAACGACCCTCATAACAAGCTAAATGGGTTTAATTTTCAGAACACAAAACACAAGCTTCTAGGGATGCGTGTGTTGTCATTGACAAGGTTTGTACAAAATTGGCGTGAAAATGGCACAGTCTCTAAGTATCCACCTCATTAGAACCCACCTCGCTTCAAGAAGTTGATAATCCATTAATATCTTTTTTTTTAAAAAAAAATATTTTATTATTATTATTTTTTTTTTTTTTTAACACGCATGCACACCACCACACACTCACACCTTAGTGGGATTTCACCACTTATGGTGCTCGAACCCTTGACCAAGTGTTGAAACTCCTAAGAGTCTACCACTGTCTTCCCCTTTGTTTTTCCTCAAAACACCTTCCAAACTGGAAGGACCTGGATCCCTTAGAGAGCAACCATCAAAATTAAGCTTCAAATGTCTTATTGGAAACGACTTCCACATTGCATTCTATGTTGACCTTTGCTCACTGCCATATAGTGACACCTTCCAATCATAGATTAAATCTGCTCTAGGCCTCTAGTACTTCCCTCAACTCTGGCTTCCAACACGCATTGCAATTCTTTTGATGTTTGCCCTTATGAAACCATTTTCCACAAAACATTGCCCTGCAGATAAAAACGTCCAGCTTCCCAGCCATTAATCAGATCCCCTATGGAATCATGGAGTACCCATGCAACCCAAAAAAAGGTTGAAGAACTGACTCCACACAAATTGGGCTTTGGCACAATGGTTGAAAATATGATAAATTGTTGTGCTTGAGAAGAAACATCCTTGTTGTGCTTGTGAAGAAACCATCTTTATTGTGCTTGTGAATGAAATCCTTCATTGGCACAAAATATAAAATAAAAGAAAATTGTTGTCTCATTATTCTCCCCACCATCTAAGTCATGCACTCATACAAATGAAGCCTATCTTTATGATGGTGCATGTGCTGAAGCTTGTACTTTTTTTGTAGTCTTCCAAGCTAGGTATTCCATAATGTTAACAGAGACCGTAATGGACACCACTGTTACCATTATGATAGGGGCTGTAATGGCCATTACGGTCCTTTTTTTTTTTTTCCTTGAAAAAAAAAATAATAATAATAACTGTCTTGGCCCTGTGACATGTAACAGTTTCCACCATTATGGCACAGCATGCTTCCAAGTCAAGCAAGTCCTTTTAAGTTCCTTTGAATGTCTGTATTTATTTTTCAGCTGCATTGAATTGTTTTTTTCCTCAAGCAAGTCCTTTTAAGTTCCTTTGAATGTCTGTATTTATTTTTCAGCTGCATTGAATTGTTTTTTTCCTCTTGATGCCCTCATCAGGCACTTTTTAAGTACTGTATTTCTGATATTAAGGCAATGATATCTCTCCCATGGTTCATGTTAAATATCATATATTGTGATTTATCTGGACGATGTACCATGTTTTTCATGTTTTTGAGTCTCTGGATTAATTCATGGCAGACAAAGTCAGTTTCACTATGGGAAGCATTCAAGTGTTGCGTCGGCAGTGCTCTCATAGGTGTAGGTTAGTGTTGCTGACTTTTAGCCATGACATTTGTACAATCCTTTTGTTGTGGCCATGGCACTTTAATTGTTGAATGAGAAAATCAGGAATGCGTTTATTATTTCCTACTTTTGGTTTTACATCATCATTATCTAAGCTTGGCTACACAAATTTTGTGTTGTCATCAGTGTTCAAAATATCGATACTATCGGCCGATATTATCGGTATCGCACCCCTGCGAGACGAGACACTCGCGATAACCCCCGGAAGATACCAAAAAACCCAAAATCCAGATATCGGCCGATATATCGTCAATATCGCACGATATTTTGACGATATCACGCGATTTCCTCTCCACTATTGTCGATATCGACGTCATTATCCAAAAAATCGAGGAAAAAAAAAATAGAAGGTGGATTTCGGTACCTGTAGAAGAGATCGCCATGATCGGACGCTTCCATTTGGTGGGTGAAGCGTCATTCCCGGGTTGCCGCAAACAAAATCTCCGATTTTGGAGAGAAATCCAGAGACATCAGCGATCCGGCGACATCCGCGATGAGATTTGGGAGAATTTTAGGGTTCCGGCTTCCGGAACCCTCTCTGCTTAAAAAAAGGTCGTTCGAGCCTTTTATTCGGACACGGATTAGCTACTGACAAGTTTAGTAGCGAGATCGCTACTGAAGTGACATCACCAAGTTACGTGGGTCCCACCATGATGAATATGTTATATCCATACAGTCCATCCATTTGGAGATATCATCTTAGGACATGCGTCAAACAACGAGGCAGATAAAAATCTGTAATGGACCCCACTACAGAAAACAGTGGAGAAAGTGACATCCACCGTTGAAACCTTCCTAAGGTCCACCGTGATGTTTATTTGAGATCCAACCCGTTAATAAGTTAAAAAAGACATTATAAAAAGGAAATATATATATATCAGCTTAATCAAAAAATTTTGTGGCCCTCAGAAGTTTTTAATGGTGGGCGTCACTCTCAACTGCTTTCTGTGGTGGGGTCCACTGGAGCTTTGAATCTTGGCCATTCTTAGGCTAATAGTATAAAATGTTCTCTCCAAATGGATGGACGGTGTGGATATAAAACATAAATCACGGTGGGGCCCATGGAACTCGGCGACGTCAATTCAGTAGCGAGTCTCGCTACTCAACCTGTCAGTAGCTAATCCGCAGACGCGGATTGCGTCCTACCCCCTCCCGGACGGTAATCCGTCCGGGCAGGACTCTGTGGAGCCCACCGTGATGTAACTGTTTTATCCTGCCGTCCAACGATTTTTTCAGAAAATTTTAATACGTGAGCCAAAAAATGAGGTGGGTCCAAGGCTTGAATGGACCACAAAGTGGGGATTGAACTTCCACCATTAAAAGCTTCTTGGGAGCCAGCGAAGTTTCGGATCAAGCTGATATTTGTGTTTTCACTTCATCCACGTCTACGTGATCTTACGAATAGGTTTTATGGTAAAAAAAACATCACGTGGGCCCTTAGAAAGGTTTCAACGGTGGATGTCATATCAGTGCAGGTTCCTTTGGTGTGGTCCACTCAGTCCTTAGACCTGTCTCATTTTTTGGTTCATATATTAAAATTTTCTGAAAAAATCATTGGACGGCGGGATAAAACAGTTACATCACGGTGGGCTCTACAGAGCCCTGCCCGGACGGATTACCGTCCGGGCGGGGGTAGGATGCAATCCGCGTCCGCTAATCTGCGCCCCTTTTTTAATCGAAATCACGGTGTGTTGACGTCACCAAGTTCTGTGGGTCCCATCATGGGCGTGTGTTATATCAGACCATTCGTCCATTTGGCGAGCTCTTCATGGTCGAGTTCTGTGGGTCCCATCATGGGCGGTGTAGATATAATAAATACATTATTGTGGGGCCATATAACTTTGAAATGTTCCTGCCAAAGCCTTCCGCAGTAAGTTCCTGCGCTTGAGACCTTAGTGGGGCCTACCATGATGTTTCTAAGGAATCCACTCCGTTCATCCATTTTGTGACATCATTTTAGGACATGGAATAAAAAATGAGTAGCATCTAATACTCAAGTGTGCCAAAAAAACTATTATTAGCTTGATCCAAAACTTTTGTGGCCCACTAATGGTCAATCACCATTGTTTCCTATGGTATGGTCTACCTAATTATTGGATCTGTTTTATTTTTTAGATAATGTCCTGAAATGATATGGAAAAACGGATGGACGGGGTTGATACTGAATATAGTTATCTTAGTTCAATCTGACAGCGCATAACTTAAGACCCTATACAAAGGAAATCTATTATGTACATTTCTTTTTTGAAACTTTATGACTTAAAAGTGTGTATTAAGGGCCTTTTTAACAATCCCCAAAGTTTTATTAAAAAATTCAACCATTTTCCCAATGTTTCCCCATGTTTCCCAAAAAGTGCGATAAACTATGCGATACAAACGATATATCCCGTGCGATAACCGATACGTATCTATATCCCAAGGGTACGATACATTGTGCGATACCAATATTTCGAACACTGGTTGTCATTCTAATTTATCGAGGACCATATCTTCAATTAAACCATAGGTCATCGAATCTTTTCTTACTACATCTACCCATGTCCTTTTAGGCCTTTGCCTTGCCTATTTGTAGCTTCAACTCGAACCAACTCACTCCTTTACGGTGCAGTTCTTGGTCTTTGATGCACATGGCCAAACCACTTTACTCATCTTATTACCCAATGGCGCTACTCGTAAGTTCCCTCAAATGCATTTATTTCTAATTCTGTCCTTCCTGGCTTGCCGTTAATTCATCTCAACATCCTCATTTCATACACTCATTCAATGAATATGTTCATTGACCACCCAAAATTATGTCCCATAAAGGCTAAAGCATGGCTGGTCTTATAGCTGTCTTGTAAAATCTCCCCTTCAATTTGATTGGTATGCACGATCTTATAAAACTCCAGAGGCACATCTCCACTTCATCCACCCAACTCTAATTGTATGAGCAACATCCTTTTCAACCTCTCTGTTCTGATATCGACCCAAGGTATAAAAAATTGTCATTTTGTGGTTCTTGGCCATCAATCTTAACTACTTCCATTTTCAACTCCTGTTGTTACTAAAATTGCATTTCATATAGTGTTTTTGTCGGCTTCTAAAGTGTCTCCCCATGGTTCTATCTTTGCTAACTCCCTATCTTGCCAATCAAAACCATGTCATTTACAAACGACATGCACCACGGGTCCTCTTCTTGTAAATGCCTAGTTAACTCGTGCATAACCAATGCAAAAATATATGGATTGAATGCTGACCCTTGGTGTAGGCTTACTATAATTGGAAACTCACTTGTCTCTCTAGTGGTCCTCACAGTAGTTATCGCTCCTTCGTACAAGTCCTGACTTTTGGATTTACATCTACTAACAATATGTGGCTTCATGCAGGTTTTTCTGTACTGGTTGATACAATCATGTGGCGGAGGATATTGTGGCCTGAATTGGAGGTTTTCTGGTTTAACTCTGTTCTAAATAGGAGTTCTGAATGGGGTGTATCCTTTGTGGAACTAGAGAACTGCTACAGCTTGCAGTAGTGTGGTATAAAAGTCCCACAAAGTTCTTAATGTCCCATGCGAATGGAATGCTCACACAGCTCCCCTTAATCTTCCAACAAGTTTAACTGCATTTCCTATATTTACTGGATGACTTGGTCAATGGCCTTCCATAGAATTGATATTCTTTCTCCAAGCAAATATGTTGTTTAGATATTTCCATGTTGAAGACAATTTTATTTTCCCAAGGGAAATGAAATTTTTTCTGCGTATTGCATATGTGATGATTAAAAATGATTGTCATCATAGCCTTGTCCCAACTATTTGGATCGGCTTTTCTCATTACTTCTTGGCAATATGATAATCTGGTGCTCACCTGACATCAGCCCTCTACCCGGGCTCGGGACTGGCTGGCACATCTCGCTAATGTCTTCGAATGAAATCTTAGTAACCATAAATGGCAGGAAACAAAGGCAGGAGCAGCAACAATAGCAGGAAACAAGTATGACCAAAGTGTCTACAGGTTACATGAGATAAACAAGACCCAATTAAAAAGTGATTTAAAAATAAACACATTTGTTCCTGTCTCAACCCACCCACCCCTTTCCTAGATGCACTTATTTTGCAGGAAATCATAATATAATTGCGAGGTCTTCTTGACTCTCAATTTGATACACATTAACAGAAACTGTGGTTTTTCTGGATGTCCACTAGTGTTCCCTCATAGCATTCATATGCTTTAGTTTGTTTTATTTATTTATTTATTTTATTATTACTCATGGCTCAGTGGTAGGCACTTTGTATTTTCACTGTGAAGTCATGGGTTCAAGAGCCCATGTGGTGTGTACGTGGATGTAAGAGTGTGTGTATTCAACCTTTCAAAAAAAAATTATTAACACTATTTTTCACATTTTGCAATTAGATCATTTGATGTTTTGTTTGCTTCATTCAGGACTTTATCCTAAATCTTCACTCTAGAAGGGTTGCGCACTAACCAGCTCACCAAACGAGCCGGATGAAATTAGATTATGAGCATTGATAGATCTTATTTGTGTTTCTCTTTAACATTTGTGCTCAGACACATGCATTTCATTGGTACTTCACTTCAGCACTTCCCCGCTCATTGCTTTCAGCATATCCTCTCTGTGTGGTGAGTTTAAGAAGTGATGCAACTGCAGTGATTTTATAATCCTATTTTCTTTTTATGTCCTTGTTTTGAATTATTTCGTGCATCATATGCTTGCATGCAATGAACAGCCTCATGATTTCAATCATTGGTAATTGTTAGCTTTTCCAGATTGTTATGATTCATTTTTATAGTGTATTCAACAAGACCCCTTATTCTGTTGAAATGTTCATTTGTTATTCAGCCTAGCACTTTCCATTGGTATGTTTTGATGGATGCAATTCACGTGAGTCATTTTACAAGACCGTTTGTGATCGTTTGGTTGTATCACATTGCAAACCTCTCCCATATATGTTTGACCAGATAATTGCGGACATAAAGAGCTTTATATGCTTGGTTGTCTCACTGATCTTAGAATGTCAGGATGGGAACCATGTGCTATAGCATGTTAGTGAAAACATGATATCCTCAACATGATATGATGTGTGAAATTTGGACTGAGTGGAATTTTGTTCGTGGACCACTCAACTCTGGATCTGTGACTGTGCTTGCACTTGCAGTAATCAGATCCCAATCTGCTAATGATACCCCCTATGCCTCATTGTGGCAATGTTTTGTTGGAAGTTCGAGAATTCGTTTCTCTGACAGTCTTTCTCTAAAAAGATTGCTCATGATAGAATTCAGTATCTATCAAGTAATCAATACATCACTTATGCAAAATCCTCTTAGAGACAACAGCTGAGAGACATGGAGACATGGAGTGTTAACTGCATCAATGCATATCTTATGTGGAGAGTGACCCTCATGACAGATGAAAAAGTCTGGCAATGATCATTTATGGAGAGAACTATAGTTCAATTTGATTTTGTTATGAAGCATCTCTTGAGATCCAAGAAGCTCTTACATCTTATATCCTCATCTAATTTGCACTTACATGGGATCAGACACCATGGATTCTATCCTAGGGCCCTTGCATCCCTCAGTGGGTTTGTGTTTCTGTAGAAGCAAACAATGCCACATAATGGAGATAAACTAATTTTGGTGTTCCATAATAAAGTTCCTTCTAAGTTTTGGCTCAAAACCTTTAGCATTTCCATATGTCTAACTAATACCTGTCCACCATTGGATCTACAATTTTGTTTTCCTTCTTTCAGTTCTATTGACCATTTTTTTCCAATGTAAATAGGTGTGCTGTTAGCACAATCTTACTGCAATTTTAGCACACAGTTGTTTGTGAGATGGTTTAGCATGTTTTCATAGGCTACAACAACATTCTCAAAGGGTGCAGTGCCAAGTAGGTTTCCATTTGGGTGCTCGTCACGGTCCCTGAGGCAAGGACGAGGTCCCAGCCGCTTTGGCCAAGCTCAGCTGCTGGCAAGCTACTCAAGCCCTACAAATATTTAAGTCAGATTGGGTGGCCTGTTGGGCCCTTGGTCAGATATGGGCTCAGCCTGGCCCATGGAGTTCTTGGTGCAGCCCAGACCCAAACCAAATCAGGCTGGGCCTGAAAATTTGTTGGCTGCCCTGGCCCAAGTGCAGTTGTAATGCTTGGCTGGGTCTACATCTTTTCACCAAATTGTGTGCAAATTTTCAGATGTTCTTCAGAACTTCATACCAAATGAAGTTACCCACTACAATTACATACAACATCAAACACTCTAATAAAGCGTAAAAAGAGGGGAGGAAAAAAGAAGAAAAGACGTGTATTTGAAATCAGAACTTGCAATTGTGTTTTATTCATATGCCACTGTCAAACTTGCAATTTAAATTCATAGTTTGTCACTGTCATAAGTTAACATCCAACTGTATAAAAAAAAAACGATAGGTAATAAGACGAGACATTAGTTGACATTGTATTTTTCATTTTGCAGCTGGGAGTGTTTGTTGACAGGAGGAGCTTACTTTACATTCTGCCAGTTTTTTCATTTGTTTTACTTTACTCAAAGCTTCCACACAAGGTCTTGCAGTAGTGCAAAATTCAGTTCAGTTGGTTTACTAGTTGTTATGTTATTTATGCATACATGTGTACATGTTACCATCTGCTCTGATGTCACAGGAGCTCCGTTTTATAATTGGTTCAACTCCAATGTTCAACTTATCAGCAGCCATTGCAGCTAGCAGGATGTATACACCAAAGACGTTGCTATTTGATTTTTTAAGAAATCCTTTGTTGGGATTTAGAGGCCTTTTTTTTTATTTTTTTTATTTTTACGGTGCTTGTTGATCATCATACTTATGAGTTCTTCTTCTTTTCAGCTACAATAACAGGAAGAAGAAAGCATGGAAGTGGATTTATTTCATTATGATTGGGTCTTTTGTGGTCAGGTTGGGTGAATGATCATTATTTACATTAGAAATCTTTGTAATCTGTCCATATACTCATGTTGTGACCACTTTAGTCTAGGATGCACGGTGACAACTTTCATGGCATCGTATGAGAACTATCCGGGAGGTTATGCTCTTAAAGCTTTGCATCAGATAGGTGAGCTTATTATCTTTCAATTGCAATCTTTTCCTCCTATTGTATCCAGTGACACGAGCACCCTAGTGTATTTAAATAAACGAATGCATATTATCAAGTGGGATTTTTGGAAATTTCATCTAGTAGTGAATCACATTGAGTTCTCTTCTTAAAAAGGATCAGAGTAAAATTGCAGCTTATTTTCTTTAAAGGAGATCTTTTTAGTGAACATTGATATGAATCTCAAACTCCTTTTAACTTTCCTCAATGAAGCTTCTTTATGCAGGGTTAATTTTTGTTGTTTAATTGGAATAAGGGTAAAGGTTTATTTTGATATTATTGATTCCATCTTGATTTGACATGAGAAGTGTTTCTGTTGAATGCTCAATGTACATCGATGAGGACGAACTCCGGACGATATCCCACAAACACTTTGACAATCGTATTTTTACAATTTTAGGTCCCCATGGTGTTTGTGGAACTTTTCACTGTATTATCTCATGCACATGCTTGAATGATGAAATGTGGTGAACTGTTCATGTGGAATTTAATTCATGCTAGCCTCATGATGGGAGTTCTATTCACTCTCTAGGAGATAGCATACTTGTGATACTTCTATTACATGCGTCACATCCCACAAATTATGACTAGTTACTATTGACTATGATGGCTTCTTCCATTAGTTAAAATAATTTGATGACATTATCAGTTGTGCCTGGAAGTGTTCGACTTCCCAATATGGGTGGATTTAGAGGTGGCAATGGGCTGGGCAACCTTGCTTGTCCCTTCAAAGTCAGGGCTTTAGACCCAAAAAATGGCCCAAGGGCCAAGCCTGGGCTTGAAATCTAGGCCTGGTGCTTGGGCCAGATGATGTGGAGAGAGGGAGAAGAAGCTAAAGAAGAAAAAAATCACAAGAACTATGAGGGAAAAGAGAAAGATTGTACTTCATAGATAACTGCCGAATTCAAGGCCCAATTCAAGGAGCAATGCCCTATCAAAACACAAATTTACTAGATTAAAGTGAGGATTGGACCAATGAAATTCGTTTTTCCCCTTGCCCCTTATATAAAATTATCCAAAAACTCTCATTTACATCATTGTAGTCACCAAATTGGAATCAGAGCCCAGGCTTGCTAATGTCGACTTGCACAGGTAGATCCTACCATGGGAAATTTACGGATGAGCAATGGAATGACATGTTTGTACGCGTGGCGGATCAAATTGACTATTTGGTGCGTTGTGTGAATGCATTGGAGATGCAAGTGGCGCGATTGGAGTTAAGGAACGATGGAAATCATATACCCGCAAACCCTACACGTCACATGGGAGATGGTGAGACGTCCAGACAACATGTGGCAGAGAATAAAGGTGAGGCTCTTGTAGGAAGTGATTCGTGCAGGGATGTTAAAGACATGGACTGCTACAACTGCAGAAAAAAGGGGCATTATGTAGCATGTTGCCCCCGGAAAGTTAACATTGTTTGCACAGTGGAAGAGAATAATGAACTTGAGAGGGAACAAGATCCATGTAAGGATGATGTACGGCAAGAAGACACCTCTGAATGTCGCCCAAGAGACGAAATATTGGCCGTTGTTTGAAGAGTACTTGTACCTCCTAAGAAGGACGAGATCGAAGATTGGCGATGAAGTACTCTTTTCCAAACCTGAGATAGGTGTGGTGATAAGGTATGCAACCTGATTATTGATGGTTGTTCAAATGTGGTATCTCAAGAACTAATTGAGAAGCTACAATTTCCAGTGGATGCCCACCCACAACCTTATAAGATTACATGGGTCAATAGCATGACCATTCCAGTATCTAAGGGGTGCTTGGTGAATTTCAAGGTAGGCTACTACGAAGATTCCATCTGGTGCGATGTAGTTCCAATGAACATCTCTCATATACTTTTTGGACGGCCTTGGCTTTATAATCGAAAGGTGTCTAGTGATGAAGAGGCTAACACATGCACCTTCAAATTTAATGGCAAGAAGATTCTCCTTACACCTATGAAAGCAAGTGAGCCAATGGAGAAGAGAGTCAAGCCGAGCGAAGAGATTGAAAATGTGTACGACAATCAATTGGTGTCTGCTAATGATGGCGGGTATTACAAGTTCCTTGTCAGATGGAAGGGTAGACCAATTTCCAATGGCACATGGATCACGGCTTCCGATTTTCAGCGTCTTAATCCGAATTTGTACGAGAGGTACCAAGCTGCCAACTCGTCGGGGTCGAGTTTGTACAAATTGGGGAGAGATAATGGGGACCTTAAAGGTCTATGAGCGAAGAACCAAGGCTGGGTTGTGGCTCCACGGGCTAGCTGGTCAATTTTACGAGCCAACTAGGTGGTGCGGTTGGGGCCCCTTGAGCCCAACAAGTGCACGAGTGCTTTCTGTTAAGAGAAGTTATTGCAGGGGTATTTTTGTAAGGAAAGGTTGCTGCAAGGGGGTATTTTGTAATAAGTATTTTAGATAAGTCAGCCTGGTGTCCTTATATAAGGTTTTCCTGGGGAGAGAGAAACACATTGTAAGCTGATTTTCTTTTGAAGAAAGAACTTTTCCTTGGTAAAGGTGTTGACTCCTCTTCCTCGTCTTGGTGATGGTTCCAAGACCACCACCAGTGCTGATTCCAATGAGATCTATCCCTTCCTCTACTCTAATCTCCTATTCCAATCTCCCACATCCTTCTTCTTCTCTTCTAATCTTCACATCTTCTCTTAAAAGCCTTGAATCTCTGTTCTTCTCTTTATTTTCTTTATTCTTGTTGCCCATCATCTATCAGATGGCTTTGGTTGTGGAGTGCTAAGGTGTCCCCCTCGAGTTATTGCTTTCAGATGGCTGGCTGGCTGCAATGAGAAGTTTGCAATCGAAATTTTGAAATAGACATGAGGAAATTGTGAATTACAGTCATATGTATTTGAGCACAGAAAGATTGAATAACAGGTCCCTTCATTGTCCATTTGTCTCCAAACTTTATTGATGATGCTCTAATCAATTCGGCTTGAAGTGGTTGATGCTAAGAATCTCTAGGTGGTGTGTTTGGGTGGCATCAAAGGATGTGAAGACAATCTTTGACAATTTTGCTTCTTTTTGGTGCTTTGCTCCATTTGGAAGGAAGGAAACAATAGAACATTTAACAATAAATCTAGACACCCCATCCAAGCAATCAATAGAGTGAGGGCATAGTAGTTTTTGGGTACTTTATTTAAGAACCCTTTTGGTAGCAGCAAAAGTTGAAGCCCGGATAGCCTGTCTAGTTAGACTATCCTAGTCTTATTTGGCTAGGCCAATGTTGTCCTTATCAGGCTCATCTTTTTTCTATCTTTCTTTTTTTTTTTTTTCTTTCTTTTTTTTTTTTTTTTTTTTTTTTTTTTTTTCTTTTGTTATTTATTATTTTTTTTTTTTTTGGAGCCTATTTGGTGTGGTAAGAAAAAATCTGTTTGTTGTTTCTTAAATCCTATTTAGGCCTTATCTTCTCATTCTAAATACTCTAAGCTCCATGAGCTATGGGCTATGCAATGGGCTATCAGAGTGAAATCCACTCCATCCATCAGGCTTCTCCCCTCATTTCTACCTTACAAACAAAAAATCAACTCGGTAAAAAAGTCAGTAGGGCTTTGCAATACGAATATATATATATATATATATAGACTCCTTAAAATTTAGTGTTCTAGCCCACCTGAGCTCTGTGACCCACCTATGCTGTGAATTAGTCTGATTTCGATCCAATGTTACCTAAAACTCGAAATCCCCCTGCGTTTTATGTTCTGGATTATGGGTCATTGGAGATCCAGATTGCTATTTTATATTGATTGAGTTAATGCATAGTTATATTTACAATTAGAGATTTGTACCTTTATCTATTTAGTTATAATATAACACTAACCACACAGGGTCTATAACAATAACATTATCATTTCATATATAAATTGCAGTATGAGTTCATATATAAAACTATATTGCATACACAGTGTATTGGAGTGATGCACATGATCATACCCCTATTGTACAACGTATTGGAGGAAGTAGTGTACCACATACCCGTTCCCATACCACTTACTGAAGCAACCCACAATCTAGGTAAACTTGATTTGATCTGAGGGCCTAAAATCATGATTTGAATGTCATTGATTGATAGATGTCACCCCACATGGGCAGAAAGAGGGAGGGAAAGAGAGGGAGAAAATGGTGTCCAGGCGCTAGGAACCTACACCTTGTAAAGAGGAGGAGGACCTGGCTAAATGTCAAAAAGAGATATGAGTTCTGTGATCTTCTCAGGATCCTAGTCAGGATATCTCTCAAGAAATGCCCGACTTCTTCCCTAACCGTTGGAAGCCTGGACAATGCAGTTTTGGCTCCAACTTTTCTTGCTACCAAACAGCCCCTAAAAGAGTTTGTGGGGTTTGGGAGAGATGGCTGCTATAGTGGCAGCCGGGGAATTCTCATGTAAGCTCCTTAGGGGGTTGTATTCTTTGCCCTTTCTGGCATTCAGTTTCTAAAAGAATCCATTTATAGTTTAAAAGATGCATCCAATTTAGGCTTAGAAAAGCACTATCATCCCCTTACCAGACTTACCATTACATTTTCAAAAGGCTCAACCAAACTTTTCAGCATTTACAAGTCTTTGGGGCCTGATATTGAACTGTAAACGAATTCAAAATTCAGAATGATATGCATCCTGATATTTGACTCTTAAGAAGAAAAAAATGCATCCTGAGTCCCTGACATTGAACATTCCTTTGATTTTCCCTCCCCTTCATTAACATTTGTGTTGTGTGTATTTGGGATAACTGATTAATCCCTATTTTGGTAGGCCATTCTAACAATACAACTTATCAATGGGTTCACATTGACTCCTTTGCTGCAATGAATGGGATTTCTCGCTTCTGTGAAAATGATTTTCCTTGGAGGTATGCTTCTTTGCCACTTGTGATATACATATTAGAGTAAAACCAGTGCCTTCTGTAAAAATCCATTGACATGGTCCATCCTGCAAGAGCTTCTTTTTCTTTGTTATTATTGAAATATTAATGCTTGTGCCACTTTTTATCCTCTCTTTTTCCCTTCTTATCAAGAGGGTGCCACTTACTCTATTCCCTAATATCCATTTGTTTAAGTTTTTAAACTTGAAAGAGTAGTGTGTATGATAGTTGCAACTTGCAAGTAGGTCTTGGAGGATTGAGACTAAAGAGCAAAACCATTGATATTACGCTCCAAAAGGACATGGTTGGAGGTAATAAGAAAATATTTGAAGACCTATGGCTTACCTGAGGATATGGTCCTTGATAGAGTGGAATGGTGGAACTGGATTCATGTAGCTTGGTTGGGATAAGGCTTGGATGAGGATGAGGATGACGTTTAATATGTGTTCAGTTTGCTTATAATTCATGTTACATGTCCCGAAAACCCAAAAGACTGATTATTTCAGATACCTAAAATTTCCCAGAGAAGTATGCATACAAAATTATATAAATGTAAATAAGCTTTGACCATTTAATGAAATATCTGTTAGAAAAAAACCTCTTACTCAGGTTCTATTTACCAAACCTTTTGATGGTAATCTTCTGATGGTTTCAATGATTACCACCATGGAATAGAGTCTGAAACAATTGGTGAACGATGGCAAGCCATGCTCGTGTAACTACAAAGAGGTCAAGGGTAGCTTTATGCTGTAGAAACCTAAAACAAATTTTCTCCTCCTTTCTGGTGAAAATGCTACCTATGCTGGCTACCTTTAAAATATATACTCGAAAATCATCATGAAGTCAAAGAGCATTTAAGATGAAACCCACGGATATGAGAAAATATGTTGGGCTCAAGGTTATTCCATTCTTGGGTCCTTGCTCTTGCTCCGGTGGTAGACTCTCATGAGTTTCAACACCTGGCCAAGGGTTCGAGTACCCATAGGTGGTGAAATCCCACTACAGCATGAGTGTGTGTGCATGTGTTTAAAAAAAAAAAAAAAAAAGGTTATTCCATTCTCTATTGCATGATCCACAGTATGGGAATGCCCCATCATTTCACAACTGGAGCAGTTTTTCTGGAGATACGTTTGAATTAGGTTCAAAGACTACAGATTTGTTGAAGGGTATTTATGGAATAATGTGTAGTAGCTAGACCATTATTGTGATTGTAATGGAACATATGAAGGGAATTTAGGCTGAAGCAGATGACTAGGGGATGTAAGTCAACTTGTAGAGAAAAAAAAAAAGTTTAAGAGGATGAATAAAATGGGAAAAGACTAACTTATGCCTAATATATAAGATACAGATGGATCTGCTTTTAAGATTTATTGTACATTGTTCAGGCTAAAAGGTTGAACACGAGTATCTGGGTTTTCAATTTGTTAAGTGGGTCCTTGGTTGCGTGATCCAAGCAGTTGATATTATGGGCCCTCTGTTGATGACATTTGCACCAAAAGTCTGTAGATCAGAAGAATCCTAATCTTTCAGTAGGTGGCGAACAATAGATGGTTAAGAAAGAAAATACAGCAATGATTCACATATAAACTAAGAAAAAAGCCGAATATTATATAGCCGGGATCTTTCCATCTGGACCATTTTGGTGCATGAGGCATCCATGCCTCCACGGTGAGGCCTATCTTATTAACAGTTTTGATAACTTAACCTTGGGCCTCACTTTTACAAACTCAAAACTGGACCAGTACTATACCACTTGGGGCCCAAGCAGCTTATAATTCTCCTGTTTTAAGTACTTGTTTAGCAATTTAATTTCCCTGATGCAGAAAATCAAGTTAACACCCTTAAAATATCCATGCATGTTCCACCACGACAATATATGTTCCATTGCAAGCTATCGAGCAACTGCAAGCCAATTTATGGTTGGCCAGGTGCTTAGTGTTTATAATTAAAAAAAAAAAAAAAAGAAGAAGAAGAAGAAGAAGAAGAAAAACTTTTGGCAGCTTGATGTTCTATTTATGTGGAAAAATAAACAAGCAGTAAGACTGACCAAATGATAATACAGCCATGATCCCCTGTGCTTAAGATCTGGGCAAACCAGAAAAGCCATGTTCATACAATAAAATAAGCTAGGTAATGCACTTTTGCAGGTTTTGAAAATTTTGGACAACCCACTTTTGTTGAATATTGAAAAGATAATTCTCCTTGTTTAGTTTAAGGTGTATGAATTTTTAAGTCTGCTGTTATCGCAGTTATACCCTAACTTCCACAACCCTCTTGTATGAGTGCAGGTATTCTAAAGAAGAAGGGATTGCCATAGAAGAATTTCAGTACAGAAATTTCACTTACCTTCTAAAGTGAGTGGCCATACTCCCATGTAACAAGGACAGTCCATTTATATGAGAAAAATGACATACCAGACATTTGTCATAAATGTCTCAAGTTAGCTGTACTTCGATGGAGTTTGGGAAGAACACTGTCTAAATATATTTACTTGATGGTTTTTATGTATTCCTAATTTTCTAACATGTTTTCTACACTTTATGCTTTTATAAATTAATATTCATATAATAATATAACTTTCTATATTATCATGCGACCTTACTCATGTGATACCAGTAGTTGATGGTTTAATCAGAACCTACGATACTAGGTTTTTAAGTTCCTTGACATTTTTCTTGTGTCCTTCATCAAAGAAAAAAGAAAAAGCCAATTTTCTCATGTATCCCCAAAAAATGTCGTCATTTATCACCTTCAATTGATCCATACAAGCCAATTTTCTCATGTATTCCAAAAAACTGGCATCATTTTTCGGCTCCAATTTATTGATATCCATATCCATATTGCTGAGGCATGTGCAGGTCCAGCCTATATGACCTGAGGTCACATGAGGAAACCCACCAGCAAAATGCTCACCTCACCAATGTTAAATTAATTGGGCTGCCAGGCTTGCTTGTTGGACCTTTAGGGAGATACAAGCTTAGGTCTAAGCTTAATCACTTCTTGAGTCTAGAACTTAGGCCCAGGCCAAGTCCAACCGACAGCCTTGAGCTTAGCCCGAAACTGGCCCAAAGCAGGCTGGGCAGTGCTAGCCCAGCCTTAACCCTGGAAGTTAGTGAAAGTGGGAGTGGTAGCATATCTACAACCTTGGCTTTGCAAGAACTGATCACCAACAGGCAACAGTACCACATTTTGTGGTACTGTTCCATCTTTACCTTCAACATGCCACTTGTTTAGAACATCAGTACCATTAAAGCAGTAGGCCCAACCATGAAGATTCCTGCCACAATAATAAGGCTGTCTCTCGTCAGGTGGTTCACAGCGTGGAATCAATGGGCAACTGACAGATTGTCCCAACATACATCAGGCTCACCTGGTGAGTGGATCAGCCTGATTTTCTAGAATGGTGTTCTTCAATGTGGGGCCTATTCTTTTCACAGTTCTGATTTTTTAAACAAGTTGTGGTACTGTAGCCTGCGGGTGATCAGTTCTCAGTACGCAAGTGAACCTGCTTTGCCATGAGCTTATGCACAATAATCACAAATGTCCTGTTCATGTTTATGCTTCCTTTTGCATGGCTCTTTCACTATCCATTATCCTATTATGCTTATGCATAGAAACAAACAATCATAGTGGACCCACCTAAAATTTTCAGTTCCTAAAGAGTGTTCCAAATGCAAACGCAATGCCAAAACAACGGGTAGGCATGTGTGTTTAGATTCTCTATAGACTTGCATTCTTTAATACCTGCGTATGTAGATTGATCTGGTACATCCACATACATCCATTTTTTGCTTCATTGTTTTATCTTCCTTTTCTCATTCTTGTAACAGCGAACATTCTAGCATTGATGGGTTCAAGTGTTTATTTGCTGTCAATGGATTCTCGAAGATTCGTTTGCAAATGCGATTCCCACTAATTGTCCTTGTAAGTTTACCCATTCTCCTTCTTATGGTAATACTAAAAAGGCATCGATGCTAATTTGTGGCTTGGAGAACAAATCGACATTTCATTACAAATAAGATTCATGATCATTT
Organism: Magnolia changhungtana; assembly: GCA_030180095.1. Lineage (NCBI taxonomy): Eukaryota > Viridiplantae > Streptophyta > Magnoliopsida > Magnoliales > Magnoliaceae > Magnolia > Magnolia changhungtana. The sequence continues at coordinate 5,556,422 of JASAUF010000667.1, forward strand.
GACCATCTTTTTCATTATTTCATGGTAACAGCTGAAGGAGCCCAAGGTATTTGTCCATGGAAATTTGAGGAACCAAGATATTGCCAAATCAGAATGGGCAGGCTGTCCTTGAGCTGCTCGGGACCTGCACACTGTTCTCAGGGTGAGAAGATATTGGTGAATTCCCTGTGGTAGGCTTCATTTGTCTATTTTTGAGAGTGGAGGTTGTTCCAAATAACAGCACTTGTTTTTAAGTTAATGAAGCCATGGAAAAGGAGTGGGGTGTTGTTCTCAAAGGATGCCAATGGGCTGAGTTCCTTGATGAGCTGTTTTAAAGCCTAAATGGAGTCAGGTCTCATGATGTGCCTCAGCTACCAGTGTGTTGTATATGCCCACAAGGTTTGAGCTGGTTGGTCTTTTTTACATGTAAGCCTTCTTTAGCTGTCACTAACATACATTCAGGTATTAGACCAAAATTTATGTACAATAATTGAACTTAGAACTGTATGCTCAGTGGGCCCACTGATCAGCCTTTTTCATCATAGCCACACAATTTATTTATTTTTTTCAAAGTAGCCCTTCCATGATGGGCGCAGATTGGGTACCTACCCCCACCAGGACCCAGCTACAGACGGACGGTCCAGTCGGGGGCTCTGTGGGCCCAGCATGATTTATGTATTTTATCCACACCTTCCATCCATTTTGACAAATCATTTTAGGTGATAAGGCCAAAAATGAGGCAGATTGAATGCTCAAATGGACCACTCCACAGGAAACAGTGGGGATTGAATGCCTATAGCTGAAAACCTCGTTGGGGCCACAGAAGTTTTGGATCAAGCCAATATTTATGCTGTCCCTTCATCCACGTCTATATGACCTTATGAACAGGTTGAATGGCAAATAAACATCACGGTGGGCCCCAGGAAGGTTTCAATGGTGGGGCTTCATTGTCACTACTACTTCCTGTGGGGTGGTCCACTCGAGCATTCGATCTGCCTTCATTTTAGGGCTCATCTGTCAAAATGGATGAATGGCTTGGATAAAACACATCACAGTGGACCCCACGGGACCGTCCATCTCTAGCTAGGTACTGGTGGGGGTGGTACTCAATCCACATCCCTCCCCCATGGACCACATGGTGCATAGTTATGTTCATTACACGTAAGCTGGGGATTGGAGTGGAACTATTCAAGGTGTAGCCAGTTAACAAATCAATCTTTCCTATATACTAAAATAAAAAACGGCAAATGAATCTTTGCTAATTGATGAGTGCTAAGACCATACACTTGCGTGGGACAATGATGTTTTACTGACCAAATCAGAGCAAGAGCCGTGAGGATTATTTTGATCATTGCAGAATGTGTGATTGGTTGAGCGGACCAATGAACAGGTCTCCTGGTGGGGCTTTATGCTTAGAAGTGAGAACGGCTGTACGTGTGCATGTACTCATTTGGCAGGAGCCAAACCTTTGTTCCTGCAGAAAGGTGAAATGTGCTGAGGTTCCGTTTGGAATTTGTGAATCGGTCGATCGTAAGGCGGTTGCTTCAGGGAGCAGTGGTTCGTTGATTGGCCTTTTTCTTGGCTGACATCTTGTATTAGGCTAATTCAGGATTTCATCAATGCAAGGATCCAATCATGGTGTAAATATCTGAAAACAAAGCCCCAGTATGCAGATGCCATGAAAGCTGCTCTTGAGTCACCAAGTGTTCTCATACCGGGCAGTGGTTAATATGTTCCGTTCCCTCTCCATTTCCGGGTATGTCCTAACTGCTGCCTATCTGATGATACCAAAACCGAAAACATTAGTGGTTCTCTCAGTTGTAAGAACCTAACCAGCAAGTCAAATACCCCGTGTCAAGCTAACCCTATAAATCATCCACTTTGCCACTGATGACAATGGGGCCTGCTCTTTATGGCTCTCACTCTAGCATCTGTCTAGTTCATAGTTCTAAAATTCGCTGACTCGACTTGAAACTCAGTTATGAGAGTTTACATGACTCAGCAACATTTTGAGCATTATGAAATTCAGTTCTGAGAGTGACTCGGGAAGACTTGTTAACTGGCTTGCTTAGTTGACTTGTGGCGACTCGTGGTGAGTCAGGCTGATTCACTCTCCCTTGTCGTGTAACCTTTTTATAAAATAGAAAAGAGGGTGAGGAGTCAAAACCTGTGATCTCCATACAATGAACGGATACTCTTTAGCAGCCAGCTAACCATTACTTTGTTGTTTTATATTTCTTAGTACTTATCTAACTACATTAAATATATTTTTACTGTTCCTGATATTTTTTTAATATAATTATTAATTATTGAGTCCAGTTGGATCGAGTCTTGTAGTCGACCTGATACACCCAGATGAACATCTAGTGGAATTGAGATTTTTTCTTTCTTTCTTTCTTTCTTTTTCTTTTTTTTGACCAACCATAGTGCCCGTAAGCCCTTTCCACCTTGTGGCGGTTCTTACTCTGGTCTAGGTTAGCCTTTTCCACAGGTAGACCCCTCCAGCACTGATGGCATGGGCCCAAGGTAGACCCTCAAGCCACTGGGGATCATCATATAAAAAAATCTACAGCGATGCGATCGGAACCGTTGATCAGGTCAGAGCTAGCTTGCTGACCCGTTCAACTTGGGACCCCATGTGGGTGTAATCATGTAAGGTCCTTTTTGTGTCATGAAATTCCCTAAGCTTCTTGCCTGTTATCCACGCTACATTATCATTGTCCCGCTTCTTACCTTATTATTCTTTTCTTTCCTGACCGTGGAGGATTCTGTACATGGTGAATGAACGGTTGCCTCATGGGATGATCTTCTCGAGGTGGCCGTTCAAAGTAGGTTTTTGACCAAGTGAGATGATATGGTAGGGCTGGAAGAACCCGTATATGGTACATCCATCTTTCCACAGCACACGTGGCAGGATGATGCATTAATCCGTGACATCCATCCGTCCAAACGATACCAATCATTGATGGGCTGTCTCAAAAATCAAATATATTAGGTAATCCCATCCATCACTTTTCTTCGCTTTCTAGCAATGAAGCAGGACTATCAGGAATCTTATTTTTACAACCGTCATTCTGAAGGACACTGATCAGATGGCTGGGACCATCTGATGAATTTGTAGTTTAAACCATTTTTCATCCACAGTAGGGGTATCTGGATGAACGGTGCTGATTAATACATTATTCTGCCACCTAGATTCTCGCACTAATTCTTTTGCGGACCATAGAATCACCCCTATTAAAGTTCCTTCTTTTGTCATCACCGTGGGTCCCAAACTACGGCACTTTGTTCTAAATGGAAAATTGTAAATAGATACCTAATTTTTTTCTATAACAAAATCAAGGTGGGCCATCCATCAACCATCACCGGGGGATCGACATAGTCAAGCAAGCCTGTACCTGAATTGGACGGTGCTCAGTGTCGCTACCTTGAGAGCCGTAGATTTTTTTACCAAGTCCAGTTTGAGCCAGCACTCTAATCGCATGAGAGATTCAAACGTATGTGCCAACACGGCACACGTGTGTAATATCCAAGCCACTCCTCAAATAAGGCACGGCTAGAACATGTCCTGGCAGTGAAAGGATTGGCCCAATCATCTTGTGGGCCACACGCATGACACGATTTACCTCTTCAATCTTATGTTGTGCGTTTCGACTTGGCATTTCGTCAAAATCAGGATTACATAAGTCCAAACAATCGATGAAATTATTTATTTTTTATTTTTTATTTTTTTTAAAGGGATAAGCATGGGACAGCACGCATGGAAATGAGGTCATGAGAGGGAATGGTCAGCAAGGCGATAAAGGGGCCAGGACTTGAGAGTTTGGACGGTGGAATATTAAAGATAGGGAATTATTTGTTACTCTGGCTGCATATGATACTTGATACACAGGAACTTAGAAATAACTCAAACTAAACCAACTAAGTTGTGGAACCCACTGACACTGAGTTGCGGTTTAAAAATCAGATTCGTTGAACAATCCTAATCTCTGATTTGTGGACATTTGTTCATGAGAATAAGGCCATTGGATATTTCATTTTTAACCATCCCATAAATGTTCACCAATCTTGTAGTGAGATAATCAAATAAATGTAATTTCTGGTTCATGATACATATAAATGGTCACACTTAATTTGGACGGTTTAATTTGAATTGCTATATATGCCACGAGCTTACAATTTTTAAGTAATTTCCAAGCCTGTGTATCATCTATAACACTCTGCCATAGAATGAAAGCTTTTTTCTTAATGGAAAGGGAAGATTAGTTGGGAGCGCTGTATATTGCTTACCACATGGGCCCCAATCTGTCAATCTTTTAAGTATTTGAAGAGGTAGGAAACATTTCAAAATTAAATGCCACTGCTCTGCTAGATAGGTATGTTTTTCTTTTCACACCCGCCCCACTCCACACACCCACCCACACCACGTGGGCACTAGATCCCACGATCTCACAGTTGAAACAGAGTCTGTCTACCACTTAGCCATAGAGCCGGACCAAAGTACCACTGCTAACATGGAATGCAGTTTCCTTAATCGACAAATAGGATTGCTAGATAGATATATACCCTTTCCTTGTACTTTTGATAGTACAGAGTACTACGGTTAACATCGAGTATAGTTTCCATAATTGAACCTAACCGGGATTGAGAAATGACACGTATGAAAAACTGTCTAACAAAGGATATGTGAGACCGTTGTGATGATGATGTACCATCTACATATATACACATGTATAGTTATATATATTATAGATAGTTATATAGATGAATTTATGTAAAATCTTCTATAAATCTTTATGTTTGAATAGTTCCCAAAAATATATAGGCATTCTATTTATAAATTTTCATGCATTTTTTTATAAAAGACTACCTACTTAAGATGAAATTTGCATTCCAATACCTTTCTCAACAAGATTTTCAATAAGTTGCTTCATTAACAAATTAATTATCATTAAAATACCTTCTATCACATTTACTAATGGTAGTCCGGGTGAGGCAATGTGAGCAAAGGGGCCGATGGGTCAATTCAGTCCTCACATAATGTTTATGTGAAATTTAACTACTATATGAGTCGCCCTATGTTAGGCCCAAGCTTAAAGTCAACTCTATCCATTGTTTAGGTGAACCACATGATTGAAAACAATGTATAGTACAATGCTCATCTTCCAAACTATTTTCCTAGGTGTTGCCCAAATGAATCATGAATGGATCTAAATTTTAAACCTAAGCTCAAATTTTCTGTGGCATATAGCGGTTGGATTGGATTTTATATAATAATAATGGCGGGTCCTGTAAAAATTAACGGTGGACATTTCTCTCCTAACTATTTCCTCTGATATGGACACTCTTTCTTTTAATGATTGTTTAAGAGTTGTAAATGGAAATAAATGAAATCCATTTCATATTTACTCACATTTCAATTGTTAAAGATTTACTCAGTTGTATTTGGATGAGATTAAAAGAAAAGCATTGGAATCAAAATAGTCTATTTGCATGGTAGTAAATGGGAGGAATGAGAATGTATTATAAATTTTCAATATATTTATAAGAACACATGTCATATTCTAAATTAGTGTACATGTGTTAGATTTGACTAAATGATTGTAATAAGACTGTTGAAATTTATACTTCATCAAAAACTCAGAAAATTCCAAGCCTTGGGTCGGCAACAAATACAGGATCACAAACAAGCAGCTGGCAAATACTTTTTTAACTATCCATTTAGATGGCCAAGGTTTGGATAGTTTGGATCATTCTATTAGTGTTATTTTAGTGACTGCTAATAATTGAAATTATTTTGAAGTCTCATCAACATACCACGTGTACGGTAGACATGGGCACATTGATACTTTTGTTTACTTGTGTGACTCTCCAAGGATTAACAAAGTGTCATTTCACCCCATTTACTCTCAAATCTATTTTCCTAGGTATTTCAAATCAACTCCATTTACTCCTAATTCAATTTATTTTCATTTGTTTTATTCAAATGCACATCTTACCCCATTTACTCCCATTCAAATGGTCCCTTAGTCTCTCTTAATTTTTCTCTTTCTAGATGCATTGGACATGCCACACCCTTGTATAATGCCCTTAATCATACCTTAAATGGCTACCATTGAAAAGATGACTTAAGATCCCCTTTTTTTACAAGAGTCATCTTGTGGAATGTGGATGTACATCCTTTAGGGAACCACCAATCTTGGTAGATCCCTAACTATGTGGTCTATACTGACATATATGTTTTACAAATCAAATCATCCATCCATTTTTGTCAACTCATTTTAGGGCATGAGCCCAAAATATGAAGCATATAACCAGTGATGATTAAACACCCAACACTAAAAATATTTTGGGGACCACAAAAGTTTTGGATCAAGTTGACAGTTGTTTTTTTCTTTCATTTAGGTTTGTGTGACCTTATTAACAAGTTAGGTGACAAATAAACAATACAACAAGCAGTGGGAAGCTTTTAATGGTAGGCGTTTAATTACCATTGTTTCTTATAGTGTAGTCCACCTAAGATTTGGATTTGCTTCAATTTTGAGCTCATGACGGATGAATGGCATGGATATAAAACACGTACATCCCAATGAGGAACTCATGGGTTCTAAGTACCCACTGTGGTGTGTGTGTGAGTGAGTGGTGGTGATATATATATATATATATATATATATATATATATATATATATATATATATATATATATATATAGGGAAAATGTACTATGTGCTCAAGCTCATGATAAGCTCCCATGAGGTCGAGTTGTGTGGGCCCCACCGTGATGCGTGTTGACCATCAACACTGTGCATTTGATGGGTCCCCTTTAAATTATGAGATATCCCAAAAATAGTCATATACGAAACTCAGGTGGGCCATACCATCTAAAATCATGTGAAGACATGCCAAAAACATATAAAAGCACTTGGTGGGGCCCACCTGAGTTTTGAATGTTGCTGAAACATGGTCTGAACCCTCGTCCAAGTGGGACACACATAATGGATGGGCTAGATTTGCAAACCACATCTCGGTGGGCCCAAAAAATGATTATGAATGTTTTAATGGTGAACGGCCCCTCTCAACTTCTGTATGTGGTGTGGCTCACACAAGTCACGGATTGACTTAATTTTTGAGACCTGGGCCACAATGGAATGATGCATCTGACTGTGTAACGTCCTGAAAATCGGGGGTCGCGTATACACTCAACTCCCGAGTTTCCAGGGTCACTTATGATCGGTTTTCATTAATATGCGATTAATCCAGTCAATGCGTAGCCTAGAAATTCCTGGAACATGAAGCACCACCACACATGTCTACTGAAAAGAAAGAGATCGAATATATACATGTATACATGTCCAAAAGAATAAAGGGGTCGCACATGGCGTCACCCAACAAAATCATAAAAGAATAGCAAGTCTAAAAAGAATAGGACTGAGCTCGCTGCCGAACGATCCATCGGCTCATCTATGGGTCCGGTGAGGTCATGCGCATCAACTGGAAGTATGACAACTCCTCCTCCTCGTCGAGAGTAGCATCGCCATGCTCCACCTGCTCCGCCTCCCCTGCATCTATGAAAGAGTCTGGTTGGTGTTTTAAAACACCATCCCAGAGTAGGAGTGAGTGATCAACTCAGTATGTACTACTAGTCTTAAGTTATAACAGACATCAAATATAATATGAACTTAATAAAAAGCAGTTAATCATTAATACCTAACAACTCTTATTAATGCGGGATGATATGATGCATGCCCTTGCCACAACAATCCCTCAAGCGACTCCATCTAACGATCACATATGACAACACTCCCTCAGAGAAACCTCGACTTCCGAGTCACCACCCTAACTAATGCAATGCAATGCAATCATGTTAGCTGAGTTATTAGTTAAGTCTATTCATCCAATAGATTGGGGAATCTGATATACCCCACGTATCAATGCCCTAAACTGGTTGCAAAGCCAAGACCCTCCAACGTGTGAGGCCGAGACCCCGTTGTCCGTGACCCGTCGGGTTCCTCATCCCCGACTTCAAGCACATGAGGAGTACCGAGAGAAAGAGATCGCTCGCAGTCACTACGGGGAGGTGCGGCACCCCAGCGTAGGCCAACAGCTCGGACACAGTGTCCCATTCCATCATGCCCGGCTCACGAGACTGTGGACCAGTTGAAATCAGTTATTGGTGGGCTACTTACGGTTGTAGGGTGTTCCAAGTTCCATACATGTGTGAGCAAACAGGGTTAACAAACAAGATTGGTCAGTCAATAGGCTAGACCGCGTGAGTTCAGGCAAGCACATGGCGGAACAGCATCGGGTACAAGTGACCCATGTAGTCTAACTACTGTCGCCCACTCGCACTCGTCCCAAATCCATGGGTTTAGCCTCAAGACGGTCCTACCAATGGGACCGCCTTCACTCTCCTCGTATTCCTGACTAACCCAAGGGTTGGGTGGGTGGTGATTCATAGCATGTCAAGTATACAAGTTATCAACTAACATATCAATACCATGTTCTCATGCATCTCAATCATACAAAATGAATACACCTACCAAGCAAGCAAACATTATCAAGCAACAAGGTGCATGTGAGTGTATGGGTTTGTGAGGAAGTTAAGCACTTCCTCCATCTTAAGAAATCATGAGCACAAGGGTAATAAATCATACACACAATGAAGCACCACATATGAGGAAAAAGAGTTAAGCAAACATGAGCATGCTATCATTCATACATAATATCATGTGAGAGGCAAGATCAACACCAAATGTGAGAGCTAAGCAAGCACATGCATACAATTCCAACAAACATATAATTCCTAGGATTTCTCTAGTATTTCGAATATAACATCTAAGCAAACAAAATCATTAAGCTCGTACTAAAATTGGTGTTAGGCCACCTAAGAACAATAGTCTACACCTATGGGTCATTGGAGATTCAGAAAACGACCTAGGAATGAGGGCTTTGAGGTCAATCGGCCGGAATCCCTAGAGCAAGCACTTGCATGTTAGATATCTAAGTCAAACCCTTCTCAATACATGGATTTTAAGAGGAAGAGGTGAAGGATCTTACCTAGATGACCAACGGACGATTGTTGTAGTAGTGGTGAAGAGTTTCTTCTTGAGGAGAGATATAGAGTTGCAAGGGTTGAGCCACACCTTGATCTAGGGTCCACCTAAGCTCTTTCTTCACTCGCCCTTTCTTCTCTCTTTACTCTCTTGCTCTCTCTTTACTCTCCTGGCAATGGTAATTGTGGTGAGGGTTATGAGATAAAGGGTTAGGGCTTTATATCCTAGAGTTGGGCACTTTGGCCCCAAGTTTTCACAAATTCCCAAATTAGCCCTATAGGACTCCCTATTGGTGTTGGGGTGCCCTAGAACCCCTTTGGCCACCAAACTTGGTGTGTAGGTGTCTCATGGCCCGATGAGGGGTCATGCAAAGTTTGAGAACAAACGGATGAACGAGTATGGGGTTTGAGCATACGATTTCGATCTTTAAGTGGTCCTATAGGGCCCATTTCATTGATTGGGGTGGTTCTGGTGGCCCCCCGGCCATGAAACTTATAGGATAGGTGCTCCATGGCCCGATGAAGGGCCATGAAAAATTTGGAAGCGATCAGATATGGGGTTTGATCGTACGGGTTCGATTTGCAATCAACGGTCATCGTTCCACGATCGGGTCCCAGATTTGGTGGACGGGCGTAGACAAATACATTAAACCTTCACCGTAAATTTGAAAGAAATCCGACGGCTGGAAAGCCTGGTACCTCGATTTCATTTACAAGTGCCAGATTCCAATTCTGGCATTGGTGGGGTGCATTTGGCAAGTGCCAGATCCCAACTCTGGGTGTCCACTGGGTCCGCAGTCCGCAATGGACCACAAGATTTCCTAAATTTCTAGATTTTTCTGACCCTCCTCGGTCGCTAGGTGGCCCACACGGGCTGTTAATAAGTGTAAACAGGCCATTTGGCTCGGCGGGCTGCACTTGGTCCGGTCATGACCAGACTGGTCTACTCTAATGGGCTAAATCTAAGTTTAATTAACTCGTGGTACCCCACCACGAGTGGTTTAAACGAACGGTCCTGCGGCAAATCCTACGTGGACGCCCTAGGACACTATGCTGGTTGGACGGGAAGTTACAGACTGATGGGGTAGATATTCGACAAGCATCACAGTGGGGCCCACACAGCTCGACCTCATGGGACGTTCCCATCAGCTCGAGCGCATAGTACCTATATATATATATGATTCTATGCTTGTGTGGGCCCCCCCATGATGCATGTCAACACCTACCCCATCAGTCAGATGCACCATTCCATGGTGGGCTTCGGTCTTAAAAATCTAGTCAATCAATGACTTTTTGGGCCACATCACGTACAAAAGTTGAGAGGGATTACCCTCCCATTAAAACATTCATAATCATTTGTTGGGCCCACAGAGATGTGGTTCACAAATCTAGCCCATCCATTATATGTGTCCTACTTGGATGAGGGGTCAGACCAAGTTTTAGACTTATCCAAATTTCAAGTGGGCCCCACCAAGTGATTTTATATGTTTTAGGCATGTCTTCACATGATTTTAGATGGTGTGGCGCACCTTAGTTCCATATATGGCGTATTTTTAGCGTATCCCATAATTTAAAGGGGACCCATCAAATGCATGGTGTTGATGTTCGACACACATCACAATGGGCCCCACACAACTCGACCTCATGGGAAGTTCCCATGAGGTCGAGTTGTGTGGGCCCATCGTGATGCGTGTCTAACATCTACCCCATCGGTCTGATGCACCACACTACATGCAAAAGTTGAGAGGGGTTACCCTCCATTAAAACATTTGTGATCATTTTTTGGGCCCACCAAGATGTGGTTCACAAATCCAGCCAATCCATTATGTGTGTCCCACATGGATGAGGGGTCAGACCAAGTTTCAGACGCATATAAATTTTAGGTGGGCCCATAGTATGACCCACCTGAGTTCCGTATAGGCTGATTTTTGGGACATCCCATAATTTAAAGGAGACCCATCAAATGCACGATGTTGATGTTCTGCATACATCACAGTGGGGCCCACACAGGGTTCACTGTCAGGGATCGACCAAGCTCCGTGGTTTCCGGGTCCTACCGGATAAGCATATTGCTGTGATGCGCTGCGGATGCCTGTTGGCATGTAACATTTTCATGTCTTTGATGGTAGATAATAATAATAATAATAATAATAATAATAATAATAATGATGGAGAAAAGCTTTGATACTATGGTTGATATGAAGGTAATTAGAAATTACTAAAACATTATTTAAGTATCCCACCTATACATTTGATTACCTATGGAATTGGGGGACATTTATTCCACGGTTAATATTACAAAAGAAAAAACAAAAATAAATTAAAAAAATAATCCAACTGTCCTAATTTCGAAAACAAGTGTCCACCAATTCGAAATTAGAATTGTTTAACCAATCTGATTTTAGTGCTGTGACTTATTTTCAGGGTGTCCCACAGTTTATTCAGTTTAATTTGGGTTAAGGTATACTCCATACCTGCGTATCAAACCGCCAGAGTATCAAACAACTCCCTTACTTAAATACCCCTGAATCCTGATTGTTGCTTTTGTATCTAGGAACGCAAATTCTAGCTGCCCTCTCTTCTTTATATCCAATCGGTCAGAGTCTGTTGAGTTTTGTCTTTGGCACTTGAATGTGAGTTGTCTGGAATTAGCATTTATCTTCTCATTTTCTGCGTGTAGAAAGGTTACCGACGTGCGTGTAACTTATTCACCTCTGTGTTAAAACTTAAAAGTTATTCAACTGCGTGGAGTCCATTACGTTGTCCATATTCAATCCAACCCGCACATCAAGCGAGTCACATCATGATAATAAATGTCCTAAAATCATTTCTATACGTGGGCCACATTATCAAAAGGGACATCCACTCAATGGTTTATCTGCCTTATTTTGGGGGCGAGAGAATTCCTTGGATTATGGATGGTTCGGATTGCATACAAAAGCGATAGTAGCCCGTAAGAAGAGTTGTAGAATATAGAATGACGAATTTACCTTTCTAGAATGTTGTAGCTTTGTACTCTTTAAGATCAGGCGAGTATGATCATCAGGTGGGCACGCATGTACGGACAATCTCAACCTTTCATTCGATTTGTACTGGTGCGTTCCATCCTATGTTGAACATGATGTGTTATATCCAAACCGTCCATCCATTTGACGAGCTCGTCTTAAGGATTGAGAAGAAAAATAAGACAGATCTAACAATCAATTGGACCACACTGCAAAAAACAGTGGGGGATTAAACATCTACCGTTCGTACAACTTGGAGATTGAGGAGCGTCGGTGCTCGTCTTCGCACCACACGGGAAACGGATTGGCTACTCCCCCTGACACCATCCCCGGGGCTGGTGGTCGGTGCTCCGTGGGCCCCACCATGATGTATATGTTTCATCCATTCCGTTCATCCATTTTCAAAGATCATTTTATGGTTAATCTCAAAAACGAGAGGTATATAAATCTCAGGAAGACCACACCACATGAAAACAATTGTGATTGGATATCCACCATTAAAATCCTCCTAAGGTCTATTGTATTGTTTATTTGACATCCAATCTATTAATTAGGTCATACAGGCCCAGATGAATGGAAAAAACAAAAATCAGCTTGAGTCAAAACTTTTATGGCCCCCTAAATGTTTTTAATGGTCAACACTCATTCGACATTGTTTCCTGTAATGTGGTCCAATTGAGATTTGGACATACCTCATTTTTGGTCTCATACAGTAAAATGATCCGTAAAAATAAATGGACAGCATCGATGAAACACATACATCATGGTGGGCCCCACAGAACACCGACCACCAGCCACTGGCTGGTGTCAGGGGGAGTAGCTAATCCGTTTCCCACGACACGTACCTACAGCAGCAGCTATGGATCCGGTGTGAGGTACGCTAGCCAATCCGCTTCCGTCTAACAGGCCTGATATTTTTACGTGCGGTGCGGTCTGTATGTTGTTGGGAATTAGGATCGCTGGACGAGCGGTTCTGATCTCAGGTAGGGCAATGTGATGTTTTTGAGAAATCTACTCTGTCCATCCGTTTTGTGAGCTCATTTTATGACTTGAGAGGAAAAATGAGCAGGATCAAAGACTAAGTTCGAAGCACTGAAGTAAAAGGTGGGTAGGGAAATTCCCATCTCTGAAATCTCCCCCGGTCGACAGTGACTTTTTATGCCATCCATACCGTTCATAATGTCATTCCTACTGAGATGAACTGAAAACACAAATATTATCCTGATTCAAAACTTCTGTGGCCCCACGAATTTTTCAACTGTGGAAGTTAAATCGTCACGTTTTCGGCCCACTTGAGTATTGGATCCGGATCATTTTTGTTCTTATCTACTAAAATGATCTAAAAAAACGGATGTACGTGGTGGATTATCAGAAACATCACGGTCGATCCCACCTAGATTTCCAGCGCAGGAACATCTTGCGAAAGGCTTTCGCAAGAAATCCGCCGTCCCTGGTACTCGATCGAGAGCCAGTACCATGATGAAGGAGCCATATGATCTCGATGAAGGAGCCATATGATCTGGATGAAGGACATGCATAGCGTCCTCCGGCCTTCAGTTTGTACGATTAATCATATGGTCCGGTGATCCAAACCACTGATCTGGTGGGCCCGGCCATGTGTAACCAACAATGCCTTGGAAATCTCAAAATAATAGGATATCCTGTCCTATATATCCAATCATTTAGAACTACGGCTAGATTTTTGCCATTCTGCATTTATTTTCTGGCCAATGATTTGAAATTTTTGTGTTCTCCCATCATAGAGAATGTTGGGAGTAGTCTACACGCAAGGAGCCCATGAGATCCACAACTTCGGTCACCAAATAGTGGACGGCTGCTGCTACAAATCTCTCCAACAGTATCAGATCCTAACCATCCAATTTAGGGGATTAGTTCAGAATAGTTTTTGATGCTCCATCTAAAGTGAGTTCCACTATTTGGACGGTTTATTTGAGTTAATTATAGTTCACACGTACAAATTTCCGTTGCATGAGTATGAACGACCATGCAATGCTAGAGTATCAAACTTTTTGTTAATAAACGGCCAGGTCCCCACTTCCCAAGTACAAGCATACGTCCATTGACTGGATGTCTACATCATCCAACCGCACAAATCATTCAAGTTGTGATCTATTCGTATGGCCCACTGAATGAAATGTGAATATGTGATTCGGAACATGATAGAGTCTAACTTGCTCTGAGCGAAAATTTTGTGATGCATGGGCCATCAATAAAATAAAACAAAATGTAAGGCTAAGATCATCCTATAGTAATAAGGTTTTTTAGAGCATAGTGATTTGTGGACAGTTTTGGCATATGGGCGGTCAAGATTGAATTACGTGCACGGAAGAATGAGAAACCAATTTACAAAAACGGTGGCTGTGACTAAAACCAGTCCGCAGTGGGCCAATGATTTGGACAGATTGTTTCTATTCTCGTGCAAATGCATGTAGCTACTGTACATATGACGTACATGGAACTTGATGGAACGGACGCACCTTTCCTGCGCCCAGCTCTGTGGGGCCCACGAAGGTTTCAATTGTTGCCCTCCAATTCTCAATGTTTCCGGCGGCGTGCGGCACTTGAGTTTTGGACCTGCCTCATTTTTTGAGCCCTCTCCTAACATGGGCTGGTGAAACCGATGGACCGTGTGGATGACATAGAACATCTCGGTGGGTCCCACGTAGCCACTTCCAGTAGGCAGGGGCTCAGACAATTCGCATCCCAACCGCCAATTTTTGTCCATAAAAAGAACAGTTCATATTCAAGGAAGGTGAAGGCTGTTACTTACAGGGTTACGACAGTCCTAAAATAACTATGATTCTTACCCACGTTTCATCCACCATGGCGCACTTGAATTGGACAGCCAACCATGACTGTATAGCTTTTAGATGATTTATTTGAAAGCTCGTATATATAGGAGTACTAGGCACACATGATACATTGAGGTCAAATCAGTGGACCATCCACTCATTAGATATGCTGTACCATAGAAAACAATGTATAGACACTGATAAATAAAAAAATACAAGTGTGGCCCACCAACTCATGTGACCTAAAAACTCAGTCAACTCAACCTGGCAGATGGAATTTTTAAGCTTTCATGCAGTCTCATATAGGCTTTTTAGAACTTTGGATGGACGGTCCATCGGTGCACAAAAATAAATAGTTGGCAACAAGTGACCAAAACTCTAGATAGCATTTACAGAGAGCCATATGGATATCTTGACTTTGAGATTTTTTTATTTTTTTTTCTAACCACACATTTTTTTCTTGCAAGTTAATTGATTTGCCTGATCAAATGACTGACAATATCTTTGTTTTAGAAAATGTTAGTAGTGTGTCATACCTGATGAATGGCTCATGATCTATGTCATCCAGTGGTGGGAACTAAGCACCACCTTCTGTGAAAACTAGGCCTTAACCCAACCCCACATATCAACCAGATCTAAAAAAATCTGGCCAACAGCGGACCTATATTACAAAACCAAGCTTGAAATATGGGTGCAGGTCCACAATCCATCAGCTCAACTGGTCCTATTTTCAGTCATCCAAATTATACTGCTATTGTAAAGACAGGGTTCTATCATATTTTAGTTCTCTGTTACCTACTCAACCAATTTTCTAATTTTCATGTAATCAATCAAAGTGGAATATGATTGTTTGGATGGAAGAAACTGAAGTGCTGGTAAGCAAAAGTATCTTCCAGTCACTGGGAAATGAAAAACCATGGATTTTGATTTTTCTTTCATTACTTAAGTTTTACACCAACCTGGCACCTACTAGTCAACTCGGATTTTTCCAAGATCCATACAGGTAGGTACTACAAGTCACCTCCCATTCAAAACTGACTTGGGCAACTGAGCCCAATTTACCCATTTGACATGGTCAAGTCACGATTTGGCTCATACCCAAGCCAATCAAGATGAATCGGGGAGTGAAAAATATGCATGTGTGTCTCGGTAAAATCTTTTTTTAGTTGAAATGAATATTCACAGTTTCTGAAGAATATTTAATAGATGAAAATGAAAAATCAAGGGTAATTTCTATCAAACAAGGGAAAAAATGTGCTATACATTGAAACTTCTTTTCAGATTCTCCATTCTCAATAACTCCTCGGCATGTTTGGATTCTAGGAGAGTATAAATATCACCCGTTGATAATTTGTATGGTGGCTGTAAAAAAATTATGATTTTAAAAATGAGATGCATGTTTAAATAGCAAGTGAGAATATTCCAAATTCATTAGACAATAGTTAATTTATTTCTCATGTTATAAAGTTACTACTGTTGAAAAGAATAGTAATTACGACCCGGAATCCATATATCAAAACAGCTCAATTATCTTGTCAATGGAAAATAATTTTCGTTTTCATATAGATTTCATATCTCAAGTATGAGTGGAACCTTTTCTAGATGGGCCGCAGATTAGGTTAAGTGGGTGGAGCTTTGAGTACTGATGGTTGTGCGTTGAACCTTGACTGTCAGGCTCATTGTGATGTATGTGCCTTATATTCATGCTGTCCATTTTTATTTTATTTTTAAAGTCATTTTATAATTTTATGGCATGATCACAAAAATGAAGCAGATCCAAATCTTAGGTGAACAAGACCACATAAAACAATCAACCACTAAAAACTTCTTGTGGGCCGCAAAATTTTTAGATCAGGCTGATATTTTTGTGGTCCCTTCTTCTTGTATTTGTGACCTTATCAACAGGTTGGATGGCAAATAAACATTCCAGTGTTCCCCAGGAAGTTTTTAATGGTAGGTATTCAATTACCACGGACAGACAGCATGGATCTAAGGCACATACATCACGGTGAGCCCCACTGTGAGGGTTCCACCCTCGTCAATGGATCCAAGGATCCACCGTAGTTGCACCCCTCTAGTGGACCATATTGAAAAAATAAAAAATAAAAAATCTCGAATAGATGATTTTGACCGCCAACATATATGTTCTGAAGGCGACCGCATTCAAACTCCACCAGCAATTAGTCAGTGGTCAGGATCATTCTTCAGCGTGATTACTGGAAATAACAAAGTCGAATTCAAAGTAAGCTAACAAGGCTAGCTGCTACCTAAAGGCTTGCCCAATTTTCTGACCATTTTTACCCAAGGCTCGGAGCACTGTCCAAAACTACCAAGTATTGACTCTTGGTGCCAAATAATTCTTATTCACATACTAAAGGTCGTATTTGAGTAACATTAAGTTTTTAGAAATGTCTATTAATATGGTATTGCATTTTGTGGGTATTTTTTCGGATGGTTCTTACTTGTGTCCCACCATGCGGCGATCCATATATACCTCTCCGTAGGTGATACATTCGAAAGAAAAAAAAAGAAAAAAGAAAGAGAAATCCTATATGAGAGATCTCATTATCCACACAAAAGTGAAATGGTCTATAAAAGCTGATTGATCTCACTTTCCCATGATTGGTGTTGAATGCCTAGATACAGAATTCAGTTGTGTAATATTTATAAGCATGTTAGAATATCTGTGCAGCTCGATTTCAACTGAACAACTTTGACGTCGAGTACTAAGATTGGTAATTATGTCAAAATTGACAATATATGATCGAGATATGAGAAGATCAATCGCTTATCCAGTCACTCACAAAAAGTTGCTTAAAACAATTAGGTTATTATCGGAGGGTAAGGTCCAGCCTCTGTTAATAGATTGCACATTGCCTTCCGAACAAAATGACTTTCAAACACAAAAATAAATAAAAAGAAAATACTCATAGTCAATTACAAGAAATAACTGCAAAACACTTTTATGAGAGAAGAATTGTTTGTATTGCAATGGAAATTCGTTCGGCATATAAGCGTATACTTGAATTACAATAATTGATTACAAGTACTAAACTACTAAACTACTACTACTCTTAATGTACGATTAAGCTAATGGTTATGTTATATAATGTAAATGATCATTTATGCTAAAGAACATAAAATATAATTGAAAGATAGATTTGATTGGTTTAATCAGGTTAGTACGAGATGTTTTACTTCATTAAACTTTTTAGTTATTTATAAATCTCTTTGCAATAGTTATTTACATGCCTTTTTCTAATTGTTAAGATCGTAGCAATTGCTTTAGCACCATTCCAATTTTCTATACTCCTTTTCAATAAATGTTCTGATAATCGCTTCAGCACCGTCTTTTTCTTGATTAAGTCCTCCTTTCAAGCTTCTTGATCACACTTCGTTTATAGATACATATAACAACTTGATCAAGGTTATCTATAATTCTGTGAACAAATATCCAAATATCTTTATAACATTAATGCATGTCGTATATCTTGCGTGCAACAGCATGTGTCCATCTGTAATTAGTGGTTGGTAAAAAACATATATATATAGTACAACAAGGTGATGTTCTCCTATCAGTAAAATTCGACTGCTAACTCCAAGAATTTATCGGTGAACGGTCTGGATCATCTCATGGTAGGACAAGAGTGGCATTTCGGTAGTTTGCTTGAAACCGGGGCATCTAACAATATATGTTTTTTCTTTGTAGAAACTGGCCATTGGTTGTAACGGAAATGAAGTTTATCTGCCTGCCCGCAATAGGGGCGGCGATTATCTGATGTTCTGGCAAAGCAAGAATATCCAAAGGCATGCTGACGCTTCTGTTGTCTGGACACCTGTACAACATGTGGCTTGATCCAGTGGACCCTAGTACTCTAGATGGGCCATAGCCCCCAAATGTTATTGATTTGATGATTGTGACTTGTGATTAATGGGCCATTGTTTGCTTGGTTTGGACCGTTGATTATTTCTAATATAACCGTCCATCCCATCGACGTCAGTTGAACCACTATAATCCAGTTCAGGGTATATTTTGCATTGTGGCCCACCTAGTGAGGCCTATCATCTTAACGAATTTTACCGAGGTACGTCTATGCCAGGCGTAGAGCAACTGTGTGCGTGTGAATGGATCCTTATGCACTGCTAGAGTATTTATAGAATACGAAAGCCAAGCGCTTATGAATGCACGTGACCCGCTATCAGCGGGCGCGGATTAGGTGCTACCCTACCAGCTACAGACGGACGGTCCTGTGAGGGGATCTGTGGGGCCACCATGATGTATATGTTTTATCCATGCCGTCCATCCATTTTTACATATCACTTTGGGGGGATCAGCCCGAAAATGAATAGATTGAAGGCTCAAGTGGACCATACCACGAGAAGCAGTGGTGATTGAATTCTTACCGTCGAAAATTTCCTACCGGCCACTGTGATGTTTATTTCCAAGGTCACATAAACCTGTATGAAGGGAAAACATGAATATCATCTTGATCCAAAACTTCTGTCCCCCCTGAGAAATTTTCAACAATAAGATTTCAATCCCCACTTCTTCCTATGGCGTGGTCTACTTGAGTCTTCAAACTACCATATTTTTTGCATCACATCCTAAAATGATCTTTCAAAATGAATGAACGGCGTGGATAAATCATATACATTACAGTGGGCCCCACAGATCCCCTGACAGGACCGTCCGTCTCTAGCTAGGTCCTGGTGGGGGGCAGTACCCAATCCGCGCACGCTATAAGCCACCTTCGGAGAGAATTACTTTTCCAATTTCTACATAATGAAAGCAAAACAGTTATCTTGTAAATCAACAAACATTGGTGGACGATTAGGATTATCAAGCCAATCTGATTTTTGGTGACCCTCATCTAAAGTAGGATCCAAGATTTGGATGGTCTGGATTGAGGTACATGCAAATCTTGGCCACAGAAGGTAGGTTCATGCACATTGATCGGCATAGTCTGCAAGAGTATATATGTTTTATTTTTCGAGGCCGGATCCGGTGCAAGTTTTGTCGGTTAAGCTTAGCTAACAATGCGATGTATAGGAACTTGCATACGTTTCCATGCCATCTGATCCGTCCATCATGCGATCTCCTTCACGTTCTCTTTGGAACACAAAATAGATGCCGTTCAAATATTCAGGCCGGCTACAACGTGTAAAATCATGCCTAAAACATCTGAAATCACATGCTTGGGCTTACTTGAGTTTTGGATTGGGTTGATGTTGCCGGTGTCCACTAATCCCTCTGTCAACTATCTTCTTACTGGAGTAGATGGAACATTGGGCCCCACGAAATCTGGAAGGTTTTCATTGGTGGACGTCTACATCCCAACTATTCCATGCTCAACCTGAATTTTAGATCGCATTGGATTTTGGATGTTGATGAGAAAATTAGAGAATGGACATGATGGACGGACTTGATTTCTTTCATGCACAATGATCGGCCCCACACATTGCATTGTAGGTCAACCTTAGTAGACAAAGCTCAGCGCCGAATCCGCTCACCTTTCTTGTAACTAAATTCAAATGAAAAAGAACAAATGGTGAAGACCATATAGTAGTCCGCGGGACCTCTATTGTTCATGGAAGCCCATGATCTAGTGATCTAGACCGTTGGATTGATCATGACCAAAAAGGGGTCGATGGGACATCCCAGCTCTTCGGTGGGTGACCTTCAAGGAGATGCCATCCATATTGAACTATATATATATATATATATATATATATATATATATATATATGGGAAAAGGTACTATACGCTCGACCGTACCTTACCTTCCATAAGGGTGGTGGCATTATGCTATTCGTTGGATGGTGAAGAAATTTTAGAGGGATTGAATAAACAAATCCGCAATAAATTTTATGTGCGAAGCCTTTTGTTGTTGGAAGATTATGTGCTAAAATTCTGTGTGGGGCCCTTTATATGATGTTTGTGATAAATCAAACCCGTCCATACGTTTTTCAAAATCATCTTAGGATATGCGACCAAAAATGAGGAGGATTCAGAAATTAAATGGGACACATGAGAGGAAACAATGGGGATTTAGTGACCACCGTTGAAACATTCATATGGCTACAAAAATTTTGTATTGGTTTATGTTCGTGGTGTTTTCATTTCATATCAGTGAAAATGACCTTATAAACGGTTTGGATGGAATATAAACACTAAGGTGGAGCCTATGAAGGTTTCAACAGTAAGCATTCCTTTCTGTCGTGTTCCTCTCATACGGCGTACTTGAATTTTGGATCCTCCTCATTTTCGGAATAATGTCCTAAAATGATATTTAAAAATGAATGGACGGGTTAGATTTCACACAAAGATCACAATAGCCCCAGAATAAAATACTTTCGCGAATCTTTAGGGAAAGACTTTATTAGGAATTCCGCTTCCCTGGGTGGCGTCCTGGCTACTCCCCTGCCAACACCAATGGCGGGTGGTCAGTCCTATATGGGCACTGCTATGCTGTATGTGTTTCATCTATACTGTTTATATGTTTTTCTAGATTATTTTATGGTAATGAGACCAAAAATGGGGTATATCTCAATCTCAAGTGGACAACTTTACAGGAAACAGTGTTGAATGGGTGTCGACCATTAAATATTTTTGGGTGACCATAGAAGTTTTGGATCATCTTGATCTTTGTTTTTTTCCTTCACATGGGTCCGCATGACTTAAAAATAGTTTGGATGTCAAATAAATAGTACAGTGGGCCTTAGGATTATTTTAAGCATGAGAGTCACTCTCCACACTTTTTTCTGTGGTGGGGTCCACTAGAGCTTTTGATCTGCCTCATTTTTTGGATAATGCCATAATATGATATCTCAAAGCGGATGAACGATGTGGATATAATACATACATCATGCTGGGACCCACAGAACTTGTGATGTGACTTTAGCTACTCAACCTCCCATGGTGGACCAGTAATTGTATCAAGCATACTTTTGGTCTCAAGTCCTAGAATGAGCTAAAAAAAAAAGGATGAATGGGGTAGATTTTTCATAAACATTATGGTGGGACTCACCTTAGTTTCCAACGCGCTAACTTCCTACAAAAACTCACTGCAGATTGCGTCTCGAGCGTATTACAGCGGGTTTTCTGCGGACGCGAATTAGCCGCTGATGGGTTAAGTAGACAAACTCACCACAGTAGTCACGTCACCGAATTTTGTAGGCCCACCACAATATATGTGTTGTATCCACACCGTCCATCCATTTGGAGAGATCATTTTAGGGCATGATCCAAAGAATGAGGAAGATCCAAAGCTCGAGTGGACCCACCATAGAAAACCGTGGGGATAGTGACGACCACCGTTGAAACCTTCCTAAAGTCCATCATGATGTTTATTTGAGATCTAATCTGTTCATGTGTTAACGCAGAAATGAAATATAGAAAGTTCAAATATTAGCATGATCTAAAACTTTTGTAACACTTAGAAGTTTTTAACGGTGGGCGTCACTCTCTCCACTATTATCTGTGGTGGTCCACTTAGGCTTTTGATCTGACTCATTCTCTAGATCATACCATAATATGATCTCTCCAAGTGGATGGACGACGTGGATACATAATATACATCATGATGATGCCCACAAAACTTAGTTACATAACTTCAGTAGCAAGTCCCGTGACAGTAGCTAATCCGCGTCAGTTTCCTACCAAATTTCTCGCGGCATTGTTTATTTAGTTTTCTTGTAAAATTTCCTCACCATCCGACGAATAGCATGATACCACCACTTGACCTTAAGGAAGGTAAGGTACGGTCGAGCGTATAGTACCTTTTCCCTATATATATATATATATATATATATATATATATATATATATATATATATATATATATATATATATATATAAAATGTTCACACACAACTAGTTGGACTATGAGTTTTGGTCCAACTAGCAGGGCATTTAATGTTAATAAATGCCGTATTAGGAAAATTATTTTAAAAAAGAACATGACTTACCCACTTTGATCGGCCCCACCATGGCATTAATGGGAAATCCACCCAATCATCACATGATTCACCCCACACTGGACCCATGATCTAAAAATCAGCTCCATCCGTGGTTAAGGTGGACCACACGACTAAAAACAGAATACTGGGAAGAGCTTATCCTCCAAATCGTCTTCCTTGGCATGGCCCAGTTGAATCATGTATAGGCATGATTTCTTGGACGTCAAGCCTAACTTTTTGTATGGCATATAATGGTTGGAGTCAATTTCCAAGGCTCAACCGGGTGGGCCCTGTAAAAATCAACGTGGATGCCTTTCCCAATTGTTTCCATTTGGTATAGCCCACTTCATTTATGAATTAGCCTAGATTTTTTTCTGTGGGCCCAACATGGGATTTAACATATAATGATAGGAGTGGATTCCACACACATATCACAGTGGCCCCATCAAAAGATGAAAGGTTGAAGTCAGTGAAGCACTCGTTGGTTCCGAGAAAATTGATACGTTACCGATAATGGACGGGAGTAGATTATGTGTTACCAATAGGTGCTTCCTTAACCGTGGGACCCACTTTGATATATTTGTTGTATATCCACGCCGTCCATCAGTTTTTACAAATCATTTTAATGGATTGTCCCAAAAATTAAACAGATCCACCTATCAAGTGAGCCCCACCACATGAAATAGTGAACATTGAACGCCCATCATTAAAACCTTCCTATGGCCCACTGTAATGTTTATTTTCCATCCAACATCCAGATTATTCATAATCCAACTTATTCATAAGGTCTATATATATATATATATATATATATATATATATATATATATATATCAACGTGATCCAGAACTTCCGTCACCCTAACAAATTTTCAATGGTGGGGTTTAATCCTCACTGTTTTCTGTGGCGTGGTCTACTTATGCTTTGGATCTCCCTCATTTTGGCCCTATGCCCTAAAAATGTTATGATAAAATAGATGGATGGTATGGATATAACATATACATCATGGTGAGGACCATGTAGCTTTGCCACATCAACACATTCAACTGCGTGTTCCCCGCCTTGCCATCTGAGTCTTTCTTGGAACCAACGCACACCTTTCATCTTTTGATGTGGCCCACCATGATGTTTACATGAGATCCACTCCTTTCATTATATGTATAATTCCATATTACACATAGAGCCAAGAAATCACACAGATCTGTAATTCAAGTGGATCATAGGAAGGGAAACAATTTGGAGGATAGGCTTTTCCAGGGCGCTATTTTATACCATGTGGTCCACTTTATTTATGGATGCATCTAATGTTTTGCCCTTATGACCATTATGGGGTGACTCATCTGATGGTTGGTGTGGATTTCATCTTAACTCCACCGTGGGTCCCACCCAAGCTATCAAGTCCTTTTTCTATGGGAAACAACTTTCCCATAACAAATTTATTAGCATTAATTACGCGACTAGTTGGACAGTCCGACTAGTTGTGTGTGAGCATTACTCTCTCTCTCTCTCTCTCTCTCTCTCTCTCTCTCTCTCTCTCTCTCTCTCTCTCTATATATATATATATATATATATATATATATATATATATATATGGAAAAGGTACTATGCGCTCGAGCTCACGATAAGCTCCATGAGGTTGAGCTGTGTGGGCCCCACCGTGATGCGTGTCGACCATCAACACCGTGCATTTGATGGGTCCCCTTTAAATTATGGGATATCCCAAAAATCAGCCGTATACGGAACTCAGGTGGGTCATACCATCTAAAATCATGTGAAGACATGCCAAAAACACATAAAAGCACTTGGTGGGGCCCCCTTGAGTTTTGAATGCTACTGAAACTTGGTCTGAACCCTCATCCAAGTGGGACACACATAATGGATGGGCTGGATTTGCAAACCACATCTCGGTGGGCCTAAAAAATTATTATTAATGTTTTAATGGTGCACGACCCCTCTTAGCTTCTGTATGTGGTGTGGCCCACACAAGTCACGGATTGACTTGATTTTTGAGACCTAGATCCACGATGGAATGGTGCATCTGACTGATGGGGTAGATGTTCGAAACACATCACGGTGGGGCCACATAGCTTGACCTCGTGGGACGTTCCCATCACCTCAAGCGTATAGTACCTTTTCCCATATATATATATAGGAAAACGCTCACCTGCGAACCAGTTCGTTTCGTACTACGTACGAACTTTTTTGATGACCCATCATACGTGATGAATCTCGCAAATCTGAACGGTTCACATGAAGCAGAACCTCATGAAACCCCATAGCATGAACTTTTACTTTGATCCGAAACTTTGGTGGACCGTGAAAAATGTAAACAGCTTCTTTCCTTGATTTGAATTTCTCTTTGCTATGGACGGTATGGATAAAAGTTTTAGATAAAAGTAAAACTTGGTCCTGGGGGGTTTCACTAGGTGCTGCTTCACATGAACGGTTCAGATTTTGGATCAACATCACGTATGATGGGTTCTCAAAAAAGTTCGTACGTAGGATACGAACTGGTTCGCAGGTGAGCGCTTCTCTCTCTCTCTCTCTCTCTATATATATATATATATATATATATATATATATATATATATATATATATATATATATATATATGGTACTATAAGGTCGACCTCATGGGAACTTTTCATGAGGTCTAGCTATGTGGGCCCACCTTGATGTGTGTCGAACATCAACACCGTACATTTGATGGGGTTCCCTTTAGGTTATGAGATATCCCAAAACTCAGCTGTATAAGGAACTCAGGTGGGCCATATCATCTAAAATCACTTGAAGACATACCTAAAACATATAAAAGCACTTGGTGGGGCCCACTTGAGTTTTGGATGTGGCTGAAACTTGGTCTGACCCCTCATCCAAGTGGGACACACATAATGGATGGTCTGAATTTGTGAACCACATCTCAGTGGGCCCAATAAATGATTATATGATTATGAATGTTTTAATGGGAGGGTAACCCCTCTCAACTGTTGTATGTGATGTGGCCCACTCAATTCATGGTGTGGCCCACTCGATTCATGGATTGACTTGATTTATAAGCCAGTTGCCCACCATGGAATGGTGCACCTATCTAATGGGGTAGATGTTAGACACACATCTCGGTGGTGGGACCCACACAGCTCGACCTCATGGGAAGTTCCCATGAGATTAGCAAGGATCTTCAAATTCTGAGCGTGGTCCTTCTCTGGTGGGATACATAAATCAATAATGCAGATCACCAAGCAATGGACCAGGCTTTTTAAGCACACTGCCAGAGGAAATTATACACATACATGGGCAGCGGACAATATCATTCATCATGTTTTTTTCTCTCTCTCTCTTTTTTTTTTTTTTTTTTCATTTTCAATGGTCCAGTTCCTAGATACAATTGAATAATTGGACAATCACAACTGATCCATCTGAACCTTATATTACGTCCGGCACATATTTCATGTGCTACAAGGAAACAATAACATTGATCAATAATTCTAGCTGTCCCATCAAAATCCTGTGAAATGTACATACAAAATTGTTTGTATAAACATAGGTCCAACCAACAATTTATGCATTAGGTTTGTCATGGATTACTAATGGTCGGAAAGGATTACTTTTACAACGCAACACTAGTCATCTGATCGATCGCTTGGAAAATAGATGGTTATGACAAACAAGTCCAACCTAGGGGTGAATCCAACCAGCAATATTTTTTTGGTATTGCATGAAATGTGTGATGAACCTAATGGACGGTCCAGATCAATCTTTTGTGCTGTCCAATTGTCACTATAAAACTAATTGCTAGTCAGTGTCGGAAAGGCTGTGTGGAACTTACCTGATGTACATACGTTCCACCCAGCTCATTTTAGTCATGAGCACGAAAATGAGGCAGAACCATACCGCGCATGAGACATTGGTCGTTGAATGGCAACTGAGGACTACAAAAGTTTAGAATCAAGCTGATATTTATAATTTACAGTCAGGTTTCTGTCAGGTAAGCAACAGGTTGGATGGCAAATAAATATTACAATAAATCTTTAAAAGTTTTAAATCGTGGCTATTCAATTTCCTGTAAGTGTGGTCCACCTGATATTTCGATCTGACTTATTTTGTATCATGCCTTAAAATGAACTCATAAAATGGATAGACAATATAGATAAAACACATACATCATGGTGGAACCCATACTGCTTTTCTAGCCACCGAAGTTGGTAATGGAAAGATCGCTACGGAATTAAGTCCGGCAGCCGGAGGTATATAGGGTGATGACTTGATTTTGGGCTTTCTTGGAGCCGCCTCGATAAATTCCTTGTCTTGTTAAAGGATACCGAGAAAAAGAAAAAGGAAAAAATGATATCTTTTGTTTTTCCTTTCTTTTCTTTTTCACGTTCAGGCATTCTTTTGTCTTTTTACTACTTTTCTCAAAAGACCATTTACGATTTTTGGGTGCCGCTATTCACACCCACACTTACTGATAGATGCACCTAATATCTACTCATTTCCGTGTGGATACCAATTCCCAACCTTTTCTGATCAACTCACAGAGACAAAAACAAAAAGGGATAGAAAAACAAAAACTCTTTGTTTTTTTCTTTCTTTTCCTTAGCTTCTATTCTCTTTTTCTTTTATATTCTCCCCAAATGAATGTTGTAATGTTCTCATAGCACTATGAGTTATAGTGCTCCTAGTCACATCAATTCACTTGGACAGTTTAATTGATCAATCTGAACTACCTTTCAAGTCCACAACATATTTCATGAGCTACAATGCAAAAAAATCAATTAGTAAATGATCTAGTTAATCCTTGATTTGATGTTATTTACCAGAGCCATCCTTTTTCAACACCATGGGATGGTTACAATTACATAAAGAAAAGTGACTCTTTAGAATTATGAGCAAATCATGATGGGTCCGAAGAAATAGATGGATTAAATTACTGATTGAATCTATTTTTGTGCAAATGATCTTGATCATCCGTGTTAAAGTTTATTGATCAAATGGTTAATAATTATTTGATTGGTTTAGTGTTCCACGACCCATGAAATGTGGGATATAATGAACAGTCTAGTTCTGTAGAATGGACTAAATGTCCCAATGCAACCACGAGCAATATAACTTATGGTACTCTAGGGGGTATTAGATTTTTGGAATCTTTTCTAAATATAAGTGGATTGGTAATTATTACTTTTAACCCATGTTTGTAGACAATGAGAATTGGTGATGTTTTCTTCTTGAAAATCGGAAAAGACTCACTTAAATTTGTGGGCCTCAATAGTGATTTATGTGACTTATCCACATTGCGGTCCATCCATTTTACTGAATATTTTAGGACATGAGTCAAAAAATGTAATAAATCCAAAGCTCAAGTGGACCACATCACCATAGGTAATTTTATTTTATTTATTTATTTTTTATTTTTTTTTGTGGTTTGGTTGTTAGTACACCCCACTGTCAATTCACACTTCACCATTAGCTAACCCCACTGGGGATCGATACCAAGACCTCGATGTTGAAATGAGGTATCTTTCTAAAGACCTCACATTGAAAGTTGTTTCCTACCTAGGGTTTACATTGATGTTTGTTTGTGATCTAACCTGTTCAATAGGTCACACAAAAAAGGTTAAAAGGAAAACACAAGTATCTGCATCATCCAAAACTTTTGGGGCCTCTAAAACTTTTCAACAGTAGGTGTCCAATTCCCACTTTTTTCTATGAGGTGGTCCACTTGAGCTTTCAACTAGCCTCATGTTTTGGTCCGTGCCTTAAAATGAGCTGGCGAAAGGGATGGATGGCATGGATCAATCACATACATCACCATGGCTGGGCTTCATATTATTTTTGCCCTTTGCCTCAGGTTAGGTTGAGACAGAGAAAGTAACTACATTAAAAAAAAAAAAAAAAGAAAAAAAAGTGCCCGTCAACATCACATTGGAAACTTAGTAATACAAAAATAAATAATTATTATCCATTTACTTGAATTTACTTGGCTTTTTGAGAAATCAAACGCCCCTAAGGGTCCGCTTGGATTTGCCAAAAGAAAAGAGAAAAAATATTTTAAAGAAACTTTTTATTATTTGTTAAACCTTTCTTTTTTGGAAATTTGTGAAAACATCATTTTTTATTTTTTATTTTTTGTTAAAAATTATTCTTTTTTATTTTTATTTTTCACTTTCACCCCTAGAAAAAGGCACTTTTCCTTCTATGCAATGAAAATGAGCTTATTAAAGGGTCAGCTCCAAATGTATCATTATTCATCTTCAATTACCTTGCATGTTTTACTTATTTGATGCAGGACAATTAATCACTTGCTCTAAAAGCTCGAACTGTTACAGTATGGTGAATTAATCTCTTTATCTCATAGCCCAGGCCCCACATCTCATGGGTTAGGACCTCGGCCGAACCCCCTTCGTGGGCCCAAAATCACATGGCCGCCCACCCCGAGTGTGTCCCCGCATCCCACGGGCTACTCCACTCGAGCCCGGTATGAAATGCACATTACTCACCCCTGATAAGGAGTCTCAAACACGAGACCTCCCCCGTGGACCCCAAATCGCATGGGTCACCCACCTCGAGTGTGCGCCTGCATCTAATAGGCGACCCCACTCTAGCCCAGTGTGAAAATGCCCCTGCATTAATCACTCCCGATGAGGAGTCTCGAACATGAGACCTCCTGCTCTGATACCAATTTGACGCAAGACAATTAACCACTTGCTCTAAAAGCTCGAACTGTTAGAGTATGACGAATTAATCCCTTTATCTCATAGCCTAGGCCCCACATCTCATGGGCTAGGACCTCGGTCGAACCCCCTTCGTGGGCCTCAAATCACATGGCCGCCCCCCGAGTGTGTCCTCGCATCCCATGGGCTACTCCACTCGAGCCCGGTGTGAAATACGTATTACTCACCCCTGGTAAGGAGTCTTAAACACGAGACCTCCCCCGTAGACCCCAAATCGCATGGGTCACCTACCCTGATTGTGCCCCTGCATCCAACGGGCGACCCCACTCGAACCCAGTGTGAAAATGCCCCTGTATATATACCCTTTGATGCAAAAATCTAGTTAGCCTTTCTTGGACCTTTGAATACTTGCACAGTGAGTAGACAAAAGAGACCCTGGCTAGCATAGGAGACCCTCTGATGCCTAAGTCAAACAAGGAATCTGGGTCTGGTCATAAATGAGGTTTTAGGTTAGAGATTGTGTGTACCTTTCATCATTGAAGATGCTCTTATTTGTAGGTGAGGAGAGGCGATGGCGTAGAGGAGATCACCTTACTTAGTAGGGACGTATTTTAGTAGGATTCTGGTTCCGAACACATGGGTGAATATCCCAAGATCCTTGGCGAATATCTCGGGATCTCGAATGTGTTGCGGGCGTCCTTTGATATCTTTTGAGAAGATTTCGGGCGGATCTCTCTTAGATAGGATCTAAATGTTCAGAATCAGTAGGAGGCCGAGGTGGGGTTTTGCCAACCTGACCTGGTGATAGTATGTCGACTGTTGTTATGCCGACCTGCTCCTTCAACGAGCAGTTGAGCTTCTTTTGGCATCGGGCAGATCGGTGGATCTTCCGACTTGTTGACGAGAGATCGAGCTCGACCTCATTCCTTGCTCGATCTAAGGCTAGCAGGTCGGATTTTTAGTCTTCTATATCGTTGTTCGATCTGGTGAAGTGCCGCGCTAAGTTCCGACCTAGCCTTTTCTTATTGGTCGGTCCACTTTTCCCATAACATACCTGAAGAGCCATTGGCTCATCTTTGATTATCCACCACACATGCCACCACACCATGTGCCGCCATCCATCTTTTCTTGTGCCCCATATGTATAAAACGTCCTACATGTGCTAATGTGCCAGATGTGGGTTGACTCCAAATGCACCATCTTCCATCTTCCATCACGTTGCATGTGTCACTTGTGCTAATGTCCCAGATGTGACACTATCCATCTTCTCCGGCACTCTGCACGCACTCAGATGTGTTAGTGTGCCATATGTACCACCATTCATTCTCTTTTGCACTCACATGTACAAAGCACTTCTCATGTGTCATCATCAATCTTCAATTTCTCCAAACATGCCACACGTGCCAATAATGTAAATGTTCAAGCATGTCTTGTGCCACATGTGCTATCGTACAACTTCAAGCACCTCCCATATACCAAGTGTGCCACAATCAATTTCAAGTGCTGCACATATGTTGTATATATCACCTGTTATTATCCATCTTCATGCATCTCATAAATGTAAATCTGGAACATGTGACTGCCTATTAAAAATAAAAATAAAATTACCAAACAAATAATTTGAAATTAGATAAATTCTTAGGAAAATCTTGTAAGAATAAACAAAAATGGAAAAAGAATGTTTTTTTTTTTTTTTTTTCACAGTTCTAGAAATAAGGTTTTCCAAATTAAAAACACCATTTCATTTCCTATTAATGACAATTGCAAACACATTTCCTTCATCTGGAATCACTAAGCATACCTTCCCCTCATTTTAAAAATTCATGCCATATTCTCTCATGTATAAAGAAATAATATGATTATCTTTAAGCAAAATTGAATTTCATCCATCTACACATGTGTGAGCTCACCATAATGTGTGTGTCATCTAAGCTATTTAGCATGATCATTCTACCATGAGAACACTCCAAAAGTCAAGCTATTTCAACCATCAAGTGGCTTACAACGTGAATTTTGAGCTTTTGACTAGTTGTCAATTACTTTTGGCCGGTTGTCTATTATTTTCGGTAGCATGTCACCAGGTGATTGGACTAGCTTGATTTTTTGTCCATCCAATTTTTATGGTGGAATAACCCCTATTGGTACCTACTTATTAAGATATCGATTAACCATTTAAGACTTGAGATTAGATGAAAAAATATTTGACCCGCTTGATGAATAACTTGAATTTATCATATGTATGACTGTGAAATCAACATGTTAATATATTGCAAATGCTTTTATATATATATATATATATATATATATATATATATATATATATAAAACATGATTACATAAATATAACTTACACGCATACACCAATGTCAGGGACGTTGACATGCCAATGCGACTTGAAGATATGCTCCATCTATGATACAACCCACATAATAGGTGAGTGAAAACCATTTTTTGATGAGACTGAGCCAACGTGATAATTTACCTACTAAAAATTGCACATTGTAATTTAATACTAAATACATGTGGTTTCATAATCTACCTCAATAATATGTCTGGTATGGCTAGTAAATACTTGTGGCGTGGTATGTATGTGTATATACATACATGCATATAACATATAAATAAATGGTATGAATTGGATTATACTTATGGGCCATTAGGCACCTTGGATTTGGAGGTAAATGGGGTGTATTTCAAATTCAAGTATCTACTATTTATGTTTGGCAATCTAAATTTGGAGGTAAATGAAATTGGAAGTATTTCAAATACATACTTCTGACGTGTCTTGAAATCTCATCAAAATGTTGGGATTCCGGTGTAATTCAAATAAAATGCATTTTGACTCATATATATATATATATATATATATATATATATATATATATATATATATATATATATATATATATATATAAAATGAGAGTTACACTTGTAACAAAAGTGTTACTATACTACTAATCCATTGTACATGTAATACACTGATACCCATAACAATTAAGGGACAAGCTGCATTACTAAAATCACATAAGTAGAATGATCCAAAATGATCCAAACGTTATACATCTAAATGAACTTTTAGAAAAAATTGGTGAATTATTTATTTGTGATTCTTAGGTTTGTGGCCCACCTAAGGCTCAAAATTTTCTCATGTTTGGCTAAAGTATATATTTCAATGGACTTGCTACAACAAGTTTATCAAATATTATACACACACACACACACACACACACACAAATTCGGAATATAGAAGATGATTTAATTAATTAAATTCAAGTTCTCTAAATACTATTAAAGAATTCTAATGTCTTCCAAATACTAGCTCCCATATGGAAGATTTGGATTCCCACTTTGATTCTAATGTAGTTATGATTTGAATTCCATTGTATTTTAAATCCAAGCTCTAAAACGGTCCATTATGCTAAACCCAATTATTAAACTAAACTATATAAAAATCCAAACATACCCAAACTCATTTAAAAGCACACATATAAGCTAGTAGCAAGCTAGGTTCAGGTACCCACCAGTCTCAATTAGCCCATTTGTTGATACATAGTAATACAAAAATTATATTTTCTGTAAATGGATAAACCGAAAAATATCAGGATAGGTTGAAGCAAGTATGAGGACGCTATCCTTAAAGCGTTATTTGTCCCTTCTCAAATAGATTGAGTATGCTAAAAGGTTCCAGGCAAACAACTTCTAAGATACGACGTGCCTGGGTGTGGATCTGCGTTTAACAAATACGAAGATCCACTAATGGAACTCCGTACACAAATTTATGGCAGAAAATATAAAAAGAAAAATCCCATAATCAGAAAAAGAAAAGAAGTTTTAGACCACAACACTGGTCTGTTCTTTAGGCTAAGGTTCAGATGAACCGTTTTAGACCACAACACTGGTCTGTTCTTCTATTTAAGGTTCGGATGAACCTCGCTGACTTATTGGAGTACTCCGGTTGCTTTTCTTCTTGTGGTTCGTATGGGTATAATTCGAGTGTTTTAGTAATGGTTAGTTTGCAAACTCATCCAGGCACTGTTTATATAAGTTAGAATGACTGACAATTTTGGTCCAGGGCCATTAATTTCTAGCCGTTGGTAAGAAACTATCGTTATTGACAATTTCTAACCGTTGCACATGTGGTGTAACAGCTGCTACATGCTGACCGTTTAGGCTCATTGGCTAGCCGTTTATAGTTATTGGGCTAGCCACATGCAACAGTTTATGCATTGATCAGACTTAATGTGCATGAGGAATTACACTTTACTCCAACGACTAATTTTTCTAGCCTCTATATAAGTCACATGGGTCTCATTCATACCTCTATGCCATCTCAGCCATCTGCCCTATTTGCGAGACCGGTTCGCGTAAGGTCGCGAAGGAGCGACCCTTGCGAAGTGTGCCAAGTGTGCCACTAGCACCTCGACAGCCACGCTGCCTCACATGCCCACACCCCTTGCACTGAGCACCGAGCCCGTGTAGGTGCCCGAGCACGACAAGCAAATAAACATTAAGGTACTCCACATATCTCATATAAACCTATTTTTTCTTTTATCTCTTTTCCAATGTGGGGCTATTTCCAAAAACACCAAAAAATAGTTTTTCCGCAAAAACTTTTTATACTAATACATATATATATATATATATATATATATATATATATATATATAGGGGTGTACATGAACCAAGCTAGCTCGGTTAGCTTGCTCAACTCGACTCGAAAAATCTCGATTTGAAGCTGAGTTCGAGCCGAGTTGAGCTGATTTTTGAGCTCGAACAGGCCCTAGCTTGATTCGACTCGAATCGAACAAATTCAGTGACTCAATTCACCAGAGGATAGAGAGAGCTTAACGATGGGCCACAGATTCTTCAAAGCCTCAATGGAGAGCCCCTGCCATGTATCTGGACACTCGCCAAAGCAGATGTAGCCCACCATACCAACGATCGGTATGCAATCCGACAGGAAGATCGAGACCATGATGCCCACAATGCCCCACCTGAGCTTGAGTACCATGTGCCATAACAGGAGGATGTGGATAGCTAGTCTGGATTAATACGAGATAAGCGATGATGATGTTCTTGCTCTGGGCTTGGAGGTACATCTGGAGCGTGAATGAGAAGATGAAGGTGAACATAATTAGGATTAACAAAAGGGTGATGGTCCCTGTCATGGCTGAGATATTGTCAATTGATGAGTGGAAGTGGCTTACCAGGTGTTTGTGGAAATGTCTCATTGGCGAACTCGACTCGAGCTGGCTCGAGCTGTTGACTGAGCCGAGCCGAGCTGGCCAGTCAGGCTTGAGGACCGAGCCGAGCCGAGTTCGAGCTGAGGTCAGCCGGTGGCCGAGCCAAGTCAAGCTGAGGCCAGCTCGACTCAGTTTAACTCGATGTACACCCCTATATATATTATATTAAAATATATTTAAAATCAATATTTTTACAACACCATTAACACCCTTACTACATCTTCGAGAGAGGGGGGTAGTTGTAATAATCCAAAACAAAGGGGAGATGTTTACCATTGTCCTGGAAGATAATGGAGGTGCTTGCCATTGTCCCTTTCTTTTTGGTTTTTGAATTTTTAAATTTGTTGGGTTCTGATATTTGTACAATCCACCGCGGTCAACAACATGCAAATTATGAATGGGAGTTATTAGATACTCTGGCAGCCCATGATGCTTGATGCGCAGGTATAATTTTTTTTACAAGTGGCATATATTAACTTAAAACAAACCATATAAACTGTGGAACCCACTGTAAATAACTAACAACCCCGAAGTTAGATCGGTCGAAGAAAACTTACCTCTGAATCTTGGGCACTTGTTTGTTGAAATGAGATCGTTGGATTTTTGTATTTTTATTTTTTCCATTTTGACCGTTGAGTAAATGTCCACAAATCCGCTAATTGGCTTCTTAGACATCTAAATTGATAACTATAATTTAGCCAGTTTAACATAAATTATTTATGTGCCACATGTATGATTTCTCACCCCATGTGTATCACACATCGCACTATACCCGAGTATCAAAGTTCTCCTTATGAAAGGCCATCTCTCTAACTTTCCCTTATCAGCGTTACATGCGCGTTTGAGATCCAATGCGTTTTTTACGCCTGGGTAAATGGTATAAACCCTTGAAACCCTCGATTGGTTCACTATGATATAGTTCTAACCGTCCAGTTAGTGGACTGCCTCTTCGCTGTTTGGAACCGTTTCATTGGTTAAGATAGCTAATGGCTGCTATTTTTATTTTTATTTTTACCATTGGACCGTCCATTCGGTGGCCTATTTGTTCTATTCAGATCGAGCAAGTGAGGCACAGATCAGGCGATCTCACCCATCAATATGATTTGGACTTTGGACCAAACCCCACAATCTACCACATTGTGGCCACTCATTCTTGCAGTGTGTATGTTTGTCGATCCAAGCCATCCATGACGTGGCCCGCCATGGATGGAGCATATATTTAAAATACCATGGAGTGGATGATCCTAACCAATAAATAGTCGACACCCATCAAATGGATGGTTAAAAAAAAGATGATCGGCCTGAATTCTTTGGCAAAATCAGACCGTTAATTTAGCCAACAAGTGCGATTTTAGGCTATGCTCCATCTAGATCTGGAGCCACGATCTTACCGGTTTGGATTGACTTACACGTGCGCACTCATGCATTCTTTCACATCAATCAAACCAAACAAAGGAGGGAGCCCTAAGGCTGATCAAAAAATTCTAACCACCCTATTTTGCCAGATTAAGTTACACCGTGGATGATTTTTTCATTTACCTATCCGTCAGATGGGCATTGATGGGAGGCTTAGAATCATCTAATCCGTTCGATTCATTGGTCTAGACCCTCCCTAATTGGGCGAATAATTGGACGTCCCAGATTAAACGCTTTCCAACTGTAAATCTTATGTGAGTGAGTACATTCTACCACTCTCTACCAGAGTACCATAATATTCCTCTTATAAAAATAATATAAAACCACCTGCTCTGTCTCCTTTTGGTATATATAAAAAAAAAGAAGCATTTTAAAGAAATTATATTTGAAAGCTAAGAACAATAACTCCATACAGCAGAAGTCATGCAAGCACCCGTTCTTTTCACCATCATTTCGCTACCGTTAATTTGATTTCTTTATGGATTTTCTCCCCTCCGCTGGATTGTACATATTCTCATCTAAAAACCCATTTCAATCTTGAAAATTTGGTCATTTTTCTGTGATTTTTCTCATACTAGGATATAAGCCTCTTTTTTTATTTTTTTCTTTTTCTTTTTTCTCTCTTTTTTCTATTTTGGTTCTTGGGCTTTGGTATCTGCAACTCTTATTTGGGTTTTTGCAGGAACCTTCCATAAGCGGTAATAATTGGTTAAAAGGGCTTGTGAGAAATAATATATTTTTGCAGTTTTTGAATTTTGTAAATTTTTCAAAAGAATCACTTTTTCTATATTTTCTTTTTTCTCTTTTTAAAATTTTGTTGGAGATTAAGGAGGGAAGAGAGAGCCATGGGCAAGCAAGGGCCTTGCTATCATTGTGGAGTTACAAGTGAGTTTTTTTTTTTTTTTTTTTTTTTTCAGGGTTTTTGATATCTTGAATATTCACGAAATCATTTTTAATTGCTATGAGAGTAGTTTATTTGTTAAAATTGATAATTACTAAGTGTATTAAGATACCCAATTCTCTAATCTTTTTGAATGATACAAGATATAAACTTAAAGATGAAATACAGAAAAAAAAAAAAAGTGTTTTTCTATTCTTTTATTTATTTATTTATTATTTGTACCTGTGAATTTATTTGTGGATTAACGAAGACCTGAAAAGATTATAAGGGATGTTTATTTTATCCATGGTTTCCTTGGGTTATTTTATTTTTATTTATTTGTTGATCATATGGTCAGCGTATATGGGTTTTTGTATCTGGTACTGATTGATTAGTAGACCTGTGGGAGGATGTTTTTCTTCTAGAGTCTATCATGTTTTGATTTTCAATTCTGCAAAATATATCTTTTTCCCCCATTTTCCTTTTCTTTCTGTCTCTCTTTTTGTCCTGATTGTGCTTCCCTATGTGCGAAAATCGTAGTTCAGTTCTAATTAATGTGCTTATGATAAAACCCACATAGAAAATTATTGAAATTACAATTGCTTGTAACAAATTCTTGTTGGGTTGGAAGGAACTGATTGTCCTTGCATTATGTTTCTCCGGACGTTGTACATAATCTGTTGTGGGTTGATAGTACAATTGCTTGCAAATTTTCTAGTATCAGCTTCTAGTTGTTAGTACTAAATCATGTTCTCGAGATCTTTTCTGAGTGAGGTTAATCCTGGTTTGAATTGTTCCATCTTTTATTGAGAAAAAGAGAATTCTTCGGTTCCTCTCATGTTAGTTGTCATTATCCACTCTCTTGTCACAATTCATCCAATTCTAGATGGTCTTTGGTTATCTCCTCCCAGATTCTGCTGTAGAATGAATTATGGAAGTTCATATAAACCTTCTCTGTGGTGGCTAAAACAAGATTCCATATGAGTAGAGATGGTAAGATGATAATTCCCAGGTTTGTGATTCAACTGCATTTTGCAATTTTTCGGGGAGCCTAATATATCCAATTCCTCAAGTTCAGTATGCCATTAGTTCTTTCAATTTCTACCATTGATTCACTAAGCTCTCGTACTTGGTTCCTTCCATAAATGGCTCTAATTTGTTTAGTTCGCAAACCTGCTTAAAACTTCACTACACATGTTCAAATCTTTGAGAACCAATCTGTCGGCCCATGTTATGAATTTTTAGGTCTTTCATGAAAGCTCCAAATTCATCAATTCAAACCACAAGCAAGCCTCGATGAGTTTAGTTTTAGAAATTCACCAATTCAATCGGCTCAATTCATAGAAAATGAGAAACTGATTTGTGGTCATTTGCTAATCACTACAGGTCTCTCAACTTGGAGCAGGTAGAGTAATTTAGTGAATTGGGAAACTATGGACGTCTCCAAACGTTCAGTAGTAGTAATGGAATTTGGAAATCCTATATGTGGAAGATACTCTCTTCTTAGAAAAAGAACTGTAAAAGTTATTTGGTAAAAGCTTCACCACTATACATGTCAAGAGAGGTAGATGGGACTGTTTTTGTAGATTTCATTTTGTTCATTATTTCTCGAGGACACTTTGGCCTGAATCATCAAATAGTTCAGAGTAGGGGGGCGTCGAAAATTCAATACGATTTGGAAGTGTATGGCACATCCCAAAATGTCTTGCTTGTGTATTGTGATTGGGACTACAGAGCTAGATGTTCATAGCATAGAGAAATACCTGTTGCACTGCCAAGGTCCATGGGTTCATCATAGCTCGGATTTTGCTATAGGTTACTGCCTTATTGTCTTCCACCCCATTTGCTATGGATCCACCTGTCTGTTCAAGAACCGTTGTTGACTTAATGATGAATTGCATTTAGTGCCACTCCCTTTTGCGCAAGGAATTAATTGGCTGAAATTAAAAAAAGGATTTGTTTTGACAAACAAATGCTAACAGGCATGAATGTAGCCAAAGGATACCTTTGAGAGTCTGGTATAATCTATCGTTGTACGAAGTGTGAAGCTAAGTGGCAACGAGTTCGGGTGCGGAAGTGGGAAGTGTCCATTTCAAAATGTTAGCAAGTATAAAAGACTAGAGAGCAGGAGCGGAAGTGTGTGTGCAAAGTGCGATTCAAAGTGGGAGCGGAACCTACTTAGAAGGATCTTGCAACTATAAATTCAACAAATGAATTTGGTGCCATGGCAAGGATGACATTGTTGAGAACTTCATTGTTCTTATCATTGTCTAGAGGTGGCCTCTTTAGCAAGTAAAACACAAACACTGCCCTTGGTGTATGTTGCATGAAGTTGTCATCTTTCTAGTCTTCGACACAAGGATCTCCAATTTCCCCAACTGGCTCCATTTGCATGGTTTGTGAAGTACTCTCGAATCTTGACCAACCCTAAACCTTTCATTTTCTCCACTCATTGTTGGAACTCACTACCTATTCTGATGTTGACAGGGTTGGTTGCCTTGATGATCATCACCTCACCAGTGGGCTTTTTTAAAAAAAAAAATCTCTTTCTTGACTCCTCTTATCGCATGAATGAGCATGAAGTAATGTATAGCCAAATGCAATACCGAGGCCGAATATGAAGCAATGTCCTCTACTTTCCATGACCTAATGTGGATGTATTCCCTTCCTTGACCTTTTTATTTTCTGGACATTCCACAGCCTTATGACCTGGCACATTTATGAAATCTGTCAAAGAGTTTTACTGAAGTTGCTTCCTATTGGACTTCGCATGAGTTATATGAATCATGTGGAACCTTCCTGTTTGATTAAAGAGAAATATCATAGAGGATTTACAGGTCTCCATCTCTAAGAAAACCAGTAATCATGAAAGATCACTTACTATTCTATGTTGGTTTATTCTTTTCTTGATGCCCTATATTGTCTAAGATTTGTTTGACATGTTGCATTCTTCCTATTTTTTTGTATCCCCAAAATGTTTCTCAATAGTTATGGCTTGGAAATTCCAGTCTGGAAGAACTTCTAGTCGTCCCCATCGACTTGATCATTTCATGTAGTAGATATGCTCGAGTTAATTTTATATATATATATATATATATATATATATATATATATATATATATATAAAATAAAAATAAATAAATAAATAAAATCTTTCTCATCCATCTCAGCTGCTTTTTTACATCTTAAGTTATGTGCTCAAGGATTTCTAGAAATATGTTGATCTCTGAAGGGAAATTAATGCAACAGATACCCCTCTTTGGCGGAATGGGCCACCAGAAAAGCCAGTTTTATGCAATGCATGCGGATCCAGATGGAGAACAAAGGGCACACTTACAAACTATACCCCACTTCATGCACGTGGGGATATTGTTGATTCTAGGGATTACAAAATTACTAAAGTAAAAAGTATATCCATCAAGATCAAAGAGCCGAAACCACACAAAAGAAAGCACTTCGATGATAATGCTGATGTTGAAGGTGAAGCACCGAATTCTGGCCAGAACTTCCGAAGAGCTTTGGAGGAGGACACAAGCAATAGATCTAGTTCTGGATCGGCAATATCGTACTCTGAGAGCTGTGGGCATTTTGGCAGCACGGATGCAAGTGACATCACAGGTTCTTAGTACAAACAAAATTTTTATTTTACTTCACTTGATGGGCTTAGTTCACATGCACTGTACCCTGGCGGTGCATCAGGCGGGCCCTTCCATGTGGATGACCAATCCCAAAAATCAGCCACTGTTCTCACCAGGTGGACCATACATGTGCAAATCAATGGATGGTCTAAAAGAAATTTCCAATGGTCTGAATTCATCAATGCATGTGGCCCACCTGATGAATGGATTGGCCTGGTTTTTGTACCGGGTCATCTAAATGGTGGGCCCTACTATGGCTACCACATGGACAAATTTAGAGTTGCAGGTGGGCTTGGTAAATTTCTTGCTTGAAATATCAATTCGGGGCTTGATGACTTTTCAGTCTTTCTTTGGTAATTAGGTTCAGCGCAGTCCATTGTCTGGGATTCTCTTGTGCCTTCAAGGAAGAGGACATGCATCGGTAGGCCGAAGCCGTCTCGTGTTGAAAAGCTCACAAAAGATCTTTATTGCATTTTACATGAGCAACAAGCATCATACCTCTCAGGATCTTCCGAAGAGGATCTGCTTTTTGAAACCGATACTCCTGCCGAGATAGGACATGGAGGCATTCTCATCAAGCATCCATACTCTGTAGCCCGGGAGGAGGAATCGGAGGCAAGCTCACTTCCAATAGATAACAAAACATACACTGCAAACGATGCTTATTCAGGGTCGACATCCCTTCCTGTACATATTGAAAGCAAAGGGATGGGAACCCCAAATGTCGGCAATGGAAAAGTTAAGAAGATCATAGGTCTAGGGGCTCAAGAAAATACAAAAAGGTGCTTTGCTTCTTCTTCTTCTTCTTCTTCTTCTTCTTTTTTTCATCATTTGGAGTTTTGTGTGAAGCATTTGCACCTTGATTTCGTGGCTTATGTTTTCTCTTTATGGCCTTGCAGGGATAAGCCTTCCCACGACAAGTTACATTTTCTGTTAAATAGCAACTCACCCCTAAAATCCATAGATCTAAGAGTAAGATTTCACTTGTATCATTATTTCTGTCATCATCATCGTCGCCGTTGTCGTCATCATCATCATCATCATCATCATCAACTTTGTTATTGTTATTGAGGTCGAGTTCTCTAGTGTACGCTACCAGGAAAGTTCTCTTCCATGCAGTGTCCGTAAAAGTGGGGTCGATGGTTTGGTCATGACAACAGCTGCTATGATGCAGCCACTTTGGGAGTTCGGGTAGTGTTATGGAAGAATCATGACAATCGGTTGTTGGCCTGGAAATAGATGGCTGAGAGAAACACACATCAATGATCTATATTCAACAGGATAAACAGCCATCAAATGGTTTAGGATCTCTCTCTTCATATTTTTTTTTTCTTTCTTTTTTGATGGTTAAGCTTTGCTTGAACCCAAGATGTCATTGTTGAAACACACCTGTCTACCATTGAGCTAGTAGAGGCTTGAATCCAATGGGTAGGATCTTGAAACAGTGAAACTTTTGGGGCATGGTCCATACACAATTGGATCCAGCAGGGAGTGTCTGGATGACCAAAATGTGGCTCCACTTGCTTGGGTTCTGTGCACAATAGGAAACTTCCCTATTATCCTATCAGTTCACAATCGGGAA
This sequence comes from Magnolia changhungtana, assembly GCA_030180095.1. Taxonomy (NCBI): domain Eukaryota; kingdom Viridiplantae; phylum Streptophyta; class Magnoliopsida; order Magnoliales; family Magnoliaceae; genus Magnolia; species Magnolia changhungtana. The sequence continues at coordinate 5,598,657 of JASAUF010000667.1, forward strand.
CTCAACTGAAGATCGTGTTTATTTCAGCAAGTCTCTGCATCCGAATAAGTGCATTCACAAGGTTATGGGCTGGCTTGATTCTCATGACATGCATGTTCATTTGAATTTTATTCTTGTGGAGTTACAAGGTGGCTCACATGATTGCAGTCCATGTTGGTTTAGGATGTCATTAGCTTTGAGGAGCTCTCAAGAAATTTCACACATGAAGAACAAGAGCAGTTGATGATATATTTGCCTTCTGTAGATACTGCCAAAATGCCCGACAGGTCAGCATCCATGTTTGTCATGTCTAATTTTGCAATTGCTGTCGTGAAAGAACAAGTGTGTTTGGATGCACTATCAAATTGAATTTCAATAATTAGTCTAATGAAGTGGAAAGAACCAAATTGAAGTTTCCTTAGCATTCATGTCACTATGATTGAAGGCTACCTTCTCATGATGAATACCACTTCATTAGCTTTTGTCATCTCCTGTCATCTGTCTAGAAATTGATAATCTCAGTTTGATTGCTTTTGTCTTTTCCTATCATCTGTATCGAATTGATCTCCTCTTGTTACATGTGCAGCCTTAAAAGCATGTTCGATGCTCCTCAGTTTGTGGAGACATTAACTTCCTTTCAGCAGCTGCTTTTGGAGGGAGCCTTCGATCTTTCTTTTCCAGGAGTAAATGCAGAAGAGTGTAGGGTTTTGAAGAGGCTTGCATTAGCCAATTCGACAAAATCCAAGTGGGTTGAACAATATAAACTTCTCAAGGTCTGAACTGATTGACTATTCAGTGCTTCAACATTACAAAAGTTTAAATCGTATATCGTGGATAAGATCTGTTTTTTAATTTTATTTTCTTCACATGTGATCTTCATTCACTAACGTTTTGCTTGCATTTCTCAGAAATGACTTATCAATTGGCTCGAACTGACTTTTGTTTCATGTCTGTTAGGATGCAAAACTCAAACAAATGATGGAAGGAAAGGGAGTGGGAGCCAGCTCCCATGGGTGTGGTGATTCAGCATCAATCAAGAGACCCCGTGATGGCCAAAATCAGAATTTTCCAGGTTAGTTGCATACCAGCTTTCTGCTATGCATGTAGAAATGCAGAAAGTTGTCCTGCTGTCTGAATTATTCCTTATAACACTATTTTTGTTGTCAACAAGGTAATGGAGCATTCTTGAGTTTGTTTACCTGAATTACGTTCACCACTACCACCACCCCACCATTGTTGTCATTGTCATCATTATCATCCTCGTAGCATTGTCACCACCTACTGGGATTCAGCTTCGCGAATCCTGCTTCGCCAGCCATTCCTATCTAAGGTCCTATCATCAGTAAGAGAACAAGCCTTAGAATAGCCTTCGAATAGGACCATAAATGGGTTGGGTACTGTAGTATCCTTATCCAAGCTAACTGGGTATGGATCTTGCTAGGTCCAGATCCCGTTCTTGAAGACCCTGACCTAGATCTGATCAGATTCCGTTGCCCACACACACTTACATGTGTGTGGCTTGGGAAACCTCACTTTGTTGCTAGAATAATAATAATTATTACTATCATTATCTATATATATATATATATATATATATAGAGAGAGAGAGAGAGAGAGAGAGAGAGAGAGAGAGAGAGAGAGAGAGAGAGAGAGAGAGAGAGAGAGAGAGATGCTCTCCTAGGAACTGGTTCTCATGCGAACTTCATGAGAACTTTTGACACGTGATGTGGGCACAAAATCCGGATGGTCCACTAGATGAGTCGCCTCATGAAACCTCCTAGGCTAACATTTTGGCCTGATCCAAAAATCTGGTGGACCATAGTAAATTTGAAACCCCCAGGCCCTTGATTTGCCTCTTACTTTACTATGGCCCACCATATTTTTGGATCAGGCCAAAAAGTTAAGCCTGGGTTTCATGAGGTGACTCATTTAGTGGACCATCCAGATTTTATGCCCATATCACGTGTGTGTGTGTGTGTGTGTGTGTGTGAAACTAACAGGACCCAGCAAAGACTCGACCTGATTTTAACCGGGTCCAAGTTGATGGATGCGAACTGGACCCAGTGAGACCTGATTTTAAACCGGGCCCAAATGTGTGAGACCCGAACCGAACCCAATTTGTTAACGGGTCAAAAATGGGACCCAGACTCATTAAGATTGGCCCGTGACCATCGGGTACCCCCGAGAGTCCAGGCACTCACTGACAGCCCTACATTTGAACCAGGAATTCTCATGATTGCTTGGCAACAGTTCAGCAACTGGCTGCCTACCTGAAATCAATCTTTACTCAAGCTTAGGACTTCTGCACATTGCTACCAGGAAAAGTTGTAACCTTACCATCTAGTCTGATAAAATATTAACAATAACTAAAATACACCTATATTTTGTCATAATGATACGGCTGTGTCACTAAATCAGTCATAACCCATGAATGATATTGGGCTCATTTGGAAGGTAACTCAATAGGTATTCAAACAGGTGCATTATAATCTCATTTGAGGTATGCTCACTATACATTTGCCAATTAATGCATGGATATGTCTAGGCGGCAGTCTGTGAACACTAGGTGAAATAAAGAACGACCTTGAAAAACTGGCATTGTATTTGGCTATTGTTTATATTTTCTCTGCTTGGGCTATTTTCTTCATTGAATGCGTTGTGGTGAGCCAATTCTGTGTTTATCTGATAAATTTCAGAGCCAAAAGGCATTTTGAAAAGCCCCAAAAGAGTAAATAAGTACGCGAGCATCAGTCTTCCATCTACTAAGCCAAGTTCTAGCAGTGTTGGCACAAACACAAGCTACGACACTAAAGATATAGACAATGATGGATCTTATTTTAGCCCAAGAAGCCTGTTTGCTTTCCCACCAGACCAGAGTTCTGTCATGCTGGATTCTTTGAAGTTCTCCGACAACAGCTCTGATCAAGATCTGCTGCTCGACGTGCCTTCCTACACATCCTTCCCTCAGGCAGAGCTTCTAAACTGCCATCTCTTGAAATGGTCTCCCCCAAACAGTTCCCAGGCAGAGAATCAAGACCTCAGGAAAGAAGAGGTGCTATCCAACCGCTCATCTTTGAGTTTCACCAGCCAACAGCCAAGTAACAGTAGTGTAGTGTACCCGCGCCTCATCCTCCATTGACATGGTCATCGATGATGCTACTACCGGCCACATCGGTCCCATTTATATGCATGCCAAAAGACACTATTTTGTAAATGGGTGTTTTGAGACAATGCGAGCCCTTGCATGCTCATGCAATTGCTTCTGTCTTCTATGGTGGAATTATGTGATCCTCTAGCCGATGATATACCTAGTTTACTTGAGTTCTCAGTTTATACAAGTGGGGCAAATGGTTGATGATCTGGACCATTGGTCTTCTGGGCCCCATTAGGATGGACCATGCCCCAGGAGCCTCCCAAATTGGAAAATCCTAGTCACTCATGTCGCACAATTTTTCTAGTGAATGTGGTTTGTCACTTCATGTTGCTTCACCACATATTGCAAGGTAAGGATTTCCTGGTCAAGAAGATCTACCTGGCATGGTACATCTATGCTGGGTTCTGAAAGACCCATGCTCCAGATCAGTGAGCCATGGGCCCCACTGGTACAGACTGAAAAGTCGAGCATTCTATACATGTTCTTGGCTTGGGCATCTTAAACAGGTATGGTGTTTTTTTTTTTTTTCTTTTTCTTTTTTTCTTTGATATTGCTGAGTATGCTGACCTGTTATGAACTGACATATTAAGGGTTGAAAGTGGCTGGTTTTTGTATAGGCGGACACAAGTTTGTATTATATTGTTCAAAGTGCCCAAGAGCGAGCTCATGCCTTTAGTATGAGGGATGGAGTTTAAAATAACATGTCATTTCCTGCAATGCATGTAAACGTGTACACAAGAAGCTATTCATGTGAGGGATCTGAGCCGTTCATCAGCAGGTAGGCGATTTACCAAGTGGGCGACATGTGTCATGTGTATGGAGTGTTTGCCAACATCTTTCTTCTCACCAGCCAATTTTCTCATACTCGCACAACCCACTTGCTAAACGGGCAAGAATTCCATTTGAACCGGACCCACGACCCATCAGTACCCTGTAGTCCCACCCAACGCATTTAATTGTAATTGATATGGGCTTGACTGACCAATGGCTAGGGTTTAAGAATTGCATGTGTAGTTGTCCCTGCGTAATTAATGCCCATTTGGATACCATTCAGTCAGAAACTTTTTTACTTAAATGAGTTATTGTTGGGATTTGTGCTGCGGAATTACACATTTTTGGATCTAGTATAGCAATCCAATCACGCCAAGCAAACACAAGAGAACACAAAGATTTAACGTGGAAAACCTTTGCGGGAAAAAACTACAGCACAAAGTGACAGAATTCCACTATGAAAATAGAAATTACAAGAGAAAATACTTACCCGATTCGAACAACCTCGAATCTCACCTTTGCTACATCCTTTAGAAACCCTAAAACCCTTTTAGGAACTCTTGGAACCCCTTTAGAAAGCCTTAACATGCCTGAGAATGGCCCTAGGGACTCTTATTTATAGATGGAGAAATTTCACTTACGCACCTCTCTATAAACTGCCTCAAATATATGCAGTCTGCACACAAACCACACCGTCTGCGTAACCCTCGACTACTCGAGCCTGGGTTTCAACTGGTCGAAGGACCCATTCGACTGGTCGAGCCTGTCCTTCGATTGGTCGAGCGTCCCGGAATTCCCAAATACATCGTTGCTGAATTTCGAGTTGAACAGGCTTTGACCAGTCGAAGTAACCTTCGACTAGTCGAGCCAGTCCCACGACTAGTTGAGCAGCGCAGTAAACAAGATTTAAGACAACTGTTTTTACAACAATCTTCACCATGTCTTCAATCTTTATCCATATAGCTTCTTAACCTCTTCTCTTATCTCTGCATCACATTATAGATTCAATCAATGCTTTTCGTGCACACTTCGTCCTTTTTTTACGCCATCACCAAGCCCAGAGAAATTGCATAGAACTTGAACTTCTCTGCAGGAACGACCTTTGTGATTATGTCTTCCGGATTCACGCTGGTGTGAATATTCTCCAGAGTTATGCCTCCTTCCTTAAACATCTGTCGGATAACATGGACATCCAATTAATTGCTCTACCCGCTAGTACAAACGAGTAACCTGAAGTCGACCTTCTAAAATTCACTCCCTGCGTAATCTGAATTCACATACCATACCAACTTTGTCTTTGTCTTCCCAAAAGTAAAGACGTAATCTTCTTACTATCTCACCACTACCCAATATTGCTTGCCGGAGTATTTGCTCACAACACCGATAGCCTGTGAAATAACTGGTCTAATACAGACCATGACATACACTGCCAACTATATTCGAATAAGGCTCACAAGCCATATCCTGCTTTTCCTCATCTGTTTTGAGACATGTCCTGAGGAAAACTTGATGAGAGATCCAGCAAGTTCTATCTGAGCATATCCCTTCGCTACCAATCTCGTTCTGTATCTATGCTGTATCCTTCTGAAGATCCACCTGCATCAAACCGCTTCTCAGCCCACTGGAAGCTCCACCAGCTCCCATATGTCGATCTGGTACAATGAGTCCATCACATCGCCCATAGTCACCTTCTACTTCTCAGCATCAGGCTCACCTAGAGCCATCTGAATAGAAGACGGATCCCCTGTGCAATTGGAGTCGTCCATGTACCTCGCCGATAACCTGCACTTATGCCGTGTGATTCTTCTCACAGGTGGCTGCTTCGCCTGCTCTGTATCTCTATCCGCGTGTCTCAGCCTTCCTGCCCTACCGCTCATGTGGTCATGCCCAGCATACCACACACGTGCAAAGGTGAAATCCGCTACAGCCACTGCAGCTTCACCTGTTGAAGTACTCCCAATCAACCTGTAAACATTATCGAGTCATTGGGCTTTCATGATTACCCATGCCCCCTTAGATATTTTAGGACTGCCATCAATACTTGTGAACTTACAGCCCATTGCCTCAAGTACACCAAGAGAAATTGATTCTTCATGTCAGAAACGTGACTTACATCAGTCGGGGTACACTCTGTCCCATCAAACATCTTGATGTGCACCGTACCAACAGCAACAACATTACAGGCAATGTCATTGCCCATAAACACCTGTCCACCATCGTACTCCTTATAACTGGCGAACCAACTCCGATGATGAGTCATATGAAAAGATGCCCCCGTGTCTAGAATTCACTCGTCCTTACGATCATCGTAAAAGTTCTAATCGTATACACAAACAAAACATCACCATCATATCCACTTGTTCCATCTGACGTGGCAGCGTTGGCCTCTCTGTACGAAGCCTTAGATTCTTTTCTCTTAGATTTAAGATTTATACAATCCTTCTTCACATGTCCTTCCATCGCACAGTTCTAGCACTTTATCTTATCTTTGCCTTTGCCCTTGGATTTGGATCTAGAACTTGAAGATCATGTATCTTGTTCAGAGTTTCTGCCCCTCGTAAACAGTACATCAGAAGATGTCCTGATATCGCCGTTTAGGTTTCTCATGGCCTTTCCTTGAAGGGTTGAGATAACGGTGTCGACACTCAGGTTTTTATTCGTGGTACACATTGTGTCCTTGAATGACTCATACGATGCTGAAAGAGAATTCAGCAATATAAATGTTTGTTCTTCATCTTTCATCACTTCCTCCATATCCAGCAATTTGCAAACCAATTTATTAAAGTTATTGATGTGAGCCTCCAAATCTCCACCATCTGCCATCTTGAAGTTATACCACTGCCGCTTCAACTGTAGGCGATTTTCAAAGAAATTTTTCGTATAAACATCCTCTAACTTCACCCATAACTTAGCCGCAGTTTTCTCCCTTATGACATTGTAGAGAACCTCATCCGTGAGACATAAACAGATCGATGATAAGGCTTTCTTATCAAAAGTATTCTAATCATCATCAGTCATAGTAGACTTTCGCTTCTCAAGAACACCATCCTCATCTTGTTTGATTAAGAAAGTAATCATCTTGATCTTCCATAATTCAAAATTATTTTTCCTTGAGTACTTCTCAATATCATACATAGTGCTTACCATTATTGTTTATTCCTCAGATTCAGATCTGTGCCTCAACGATTGTTCTGATACCACTTGTTGGGATTTATCTTTAACGGAATCACACACACTGCGTAGGCTGGTGAAATCGCATTCTGCCCCACCGTGCGACTTCACCTGTTGTGATTTGGATCTAGGATAACAATCCAATGACGCCAAGTAAATATAAGAGAACACAAAGATTTAACATGAAAAACCTTTGGGGGAAAAAACCATGGCACACAACGACAGAATTCCACTATGAAAATAGAAATTACAAAGAGAAATGACTTATCCCATTCGAACAACTTCGAATCTTACCCTTATTACACCCTTTAGAAACCTTAAAACCCTTTTAGGAACCCTTGGAATCTCTTTAGAAAGCCTTAGCATGCCTAAAAATAGCCCTAGGGACTCCTATTTATAGATGGAAAAATCTCACTTACGCACCTCCCTAAAAACTGCCTCAAATTTATACAGTTCGCGCACAAACCGCGCACTATTTGCATAACCCTTGACTAGTTAAGTCTGGGCTTCGACTGGTCGAAGAACCCATTCAACTGGTCGAGCGTCCCAGAATTTCTAAATACATCGTTGTTGGACTTCGAGTCGAACGAGCTTTGACTAGTCAAAGTGACCTTCGACTAGTCGAGCCAGTCCCTCAACTAGTCAAGTAGCGTGGTAAACAAGATTTAAGACATCTATATTTACAACAGTTATTTAGTTTGATAAGCACCATGATAAATTATATGATGAAAGTTACTTATCCTCGTAAGTTTTTATTTTTTGCTTTTCAAGATTTAGCATTTCTACTCCCCTATTTCTCTCCATATGATGGATGGTTGATATCAAAGGAGGTCCCACATGATGCGCAGTCCATATGTGGAGGACTGACTGAACAAATTGGAGAGATAAATACTTATGTGTTGATAGAAACCAAACATTACTTTCTTTGATTTAAGTATGTTGTTTACCAAATATACTTATCTGCTTAATAAGTAGAAGGTAAGATAAGTTACTTGTGGTATAAGTAACTTATGTAAAGTAACTTACTATCCAAATGCGGCCTTAATAATATATAGGACATGTGTACCTACGTATCTATATTTATCATCCATTAGTTTATTTTGGATTTTCGGCCCACTTGGATTAGGTTGCATGGCCCAGCCCATTGATGAGATGTATGGTCGGGTCAAGTTGTGTGGGCAAGGTTCAACTTGAGACCGAGACCGAGCCATTGGTGACCCAGTAGCCATTTAGCCAACTCGACCGTTGCCACCTCCATCTCTACATTAACATGGGATATATTGGGATTAAAGCCGCTGGAATGGGGTCATGTCCAGCGATCCAAACCATTGATTTGAGGACACGTGCATTGGTTGCTTCTAAAATCATGGAGATCCTGTACTATTGATAAATGGGTCACAAGATGGCAGTTAAAGAGACGGTCTATGTTCCAAGGAAAAAAGAATTAAATGATAAAGGGTTGAAATTGAACAATCTGAAAGTTTTTTTTTTTTTTTCGAGTGTCCCATATCCTTAGTCAATCTCATTAGATAAATGGTTTGGATCATTACAAAAACCGACCGAAATCCAATGGCTACTGCTCAAATATCACATCACAATAGCTAAGGGTCTATTATAGAAAACTAACAAAAAAAAGAAATATACTATTTTAACCACATCCTCTCCCTCAACTTGCTAACCACTCTCTCTACATGTGCATAGCACGTGATGTATTGTATTTAGCATTGACAATCTTCAAATACTGACTTACCAGATGCAAAATCTACTTCTGCCAGACCATCTGAACCGTTCCTACCGTCCCAAGAAACCTCAAAGTCCAAGAACAAGCTTGAAAGTCCAGCCCAAGTACCCAACCGTACCCAACACTCCAAGGATATGAGGTCCACCGCTCAATCAATACAGCGCAATCAAGATTATTATTTGATGTGGTCCACTTGAGAGCTGGATCTGCCTAGTTTTTGTGTATATACCTTAAAATGATGTGAGAAAATGGATGGATGGTGTGGATATACGGATACATCACGGTGGGCCCACCCACAGAACTGCCCTTCGTGCCTAGAGACGGGCAGGGGCGTCCCGTCGACGGAGTACTTTCTACATGACTTGTTGACCTTGACCCCCAGTCAACGCTACTCGCAAGAGTATGATCTCAAAATCTCCATATGTGAACATCGGTGAGATCCAGACCGACCGTATTGGTGTCCATGGGCCCACCATGTATGTGCTGTTGCCTGAAACCGGCTAGTTCGGTCATCAGGTCAGGCACACATTAGGGCTATCAACGGGCCAGGCATTGGGCTGGGGTCAATCATAGCTTTTGAATTTGTTAATAAGCTAGGCTTATCAGGCTAGCCCGGGCAGGTCTGACCTTATTAGTGCATTTCGATACGTGGAATCTAAAGGAAAAAAGAAATAAGATTTCCTCAACAAGACAGTTGTGGCTGTTTGGATGGATGAATTCCACCAAAGAATTATTATCTTTATCCATTGTTAAGATCTTTCACATAAGATTCAAAGTAACCATTGTCTATTAAATTTAAAAATATCACTTACCATATAAATAGATCCCAAAAAATAAGTCTTAATTTCCACCACTTGAAATTGGTTGGCAATTAATCAGTACAATTGGGTTGAGACTCAGTAACAGTGCTTTCTATGTATTATCAACTCTAGTTGCATTTCCAGGTTAGGTCAAAGAAGCCTAAATATCTTAAGAAATGAGAAGAAAAAAAGAGCATAGGTTCGCTAACAGAGCTCTTCCATGAAGGCTTAATCCAATCTACTGCCGCTTCGGCCCATCTGATGATCCATATCATTAAAAAGGAGGACGAAGAATCATAGAATGCTCTACATGTGAACCAAATGTCTAATGATTTGGATATGCTGAACTATGCTGGAGATTTAGATTCAATAAAAGAAGTTTGGGATGACTTGACCAATATATACAAGAAAGCGAGCAGCTCTAGGAAAGTGTTTTTGAAAGTGAAATTAAGGGTGATCAAGCAAGGCAATGACTCATAGCATCAAACTCTGAAAAATGATGAATCTATACGATTAGATGGAGACAATTAACATTAAAATGGTAAACAACACTTGACTAATTATTATTTCAAAAAAATCTATAAACTGAGTTTGATGCTATCAAAATGTAAATTCAACGAAATAAGCCATCTATGAGCACGGCAACAAATATGTTACTCTAAGAAGAAATTGTTTTAGAAAGACAGATTAGAAGCTCGAAGTGGTTCTAAAAGGATAGAGATAAGAATTTCTTCTTTTTTTTTTCATAAAAACATAGCCAACTTTGTGGTAGGGAAAGAGGTTGTGACTCGATAAAGGAGTTCTCAATTTTTTTGTCAAAATCACTAAAATTAAAAAAAACGTTTTCGACCACCAACAAAGCTATAAGATTATATTTGCTATGGATGATGCAAAATTCTAAAAAAATAAATTATAATAAGATTATTATTTATAAAATGAAGTAGGTTGATTATTTGCTCTCATGATGAAATTGTCTTTTAAAATTTTTCTATTTGTAATTGTCACTTTATGACTTATAAGATTGGGTCATTGCAACTTTTAGTTAATCAAAAACATGTTAAGAAAAAGACTCATCATTGAAATATTAGCTGTAAAATATGTTGAGAATCACATATGTAAGTCATGTGAATTTGCAATAATGTATCATCTTTGGACTAGCTTACCACCATAACCCGTTATCCACTTTAAGTAATTAATAATATTGTTTGGAGGCTAAGCCCAATGAAATTACATAGCACTTAAGGTTTTAAAATCTCTCATTAGTGAATTTTCACATTATACTTGGATCTATTTCATAAGTCAAAATTGAATTAATTAAATTCTCTCTCTCTCTCTCTCTCTCTCTCTCTCTCTCTCTCTCTCTCTCTCTCTCTCTCTCTCTCTCTCTCTCTCTATATATATATATATATATATATATTCATGAAAATTTAGTTCAATAAAAAAAAAAATTCTACATATTAATAATAGTGGAAATTATATGTCTAATAATTTTAATATTTTTCTAAAAGCAAATGAAATAAAAAAGAAACTCACTAGTTCAAAAACATCTTAGCAAAATAAAATTATCGAGGAAGAACCATCACATAGTTTAGGATGTTCATGAATAAATACTTTGCCCGGAGTGTATTGGTCCAATTAGACCTACGTTTCATTACCCTAATGTCTTGCCGCGAGTTTGATTGCACTTGGTATGCCCTCAAGGGACCAAACACAAGGACAATCGTGTTCTCAGTTAGCTAATATATAATACATACAACCTACATAGATTCATACATTGTGTGTGTATATGTATATATATTTATTGTCGCTTAATTTATAATGAATTTTGGGCCATGTCTATTTAGGTTATGTGGCCCAGCCGGGCAGGTCAATTTGAACGGGTAGGGTTCAACCCAAGCCCGACCCATTTGCGACCCAGTAGCCGTTTAGCCAACCTGCCAACCCTTTTTCTGTATTCACACAGGATATGCTGGGATTAATTAAAACCGCTTGAAGAGAGTCATGCCTGGCGATCTACCAATCCGAAAGTATTTTTTAGAGTCCCATATCCTCAGTCAATCTCATCATGTAAATGGTTGGGATCATTCAAAACGACCGAAATCCAATGGTGAGTCTGTGAATATATATCACATTACAATAGGTAAGGGTCTGTTATAGTGGATGCCTCTTAGCTGCGACCCAGATCCACGATGTAGGTGGGACCCTGACCGTGGGGCCTACCTTTGATGTTTGCCTTGTATATCTATGCAGCCTATACATTTGGCAATATCATTTTATAGCATGGGCCCAAAAATGAAACAGATGCATATTTCAGGTGGATCATATCACAAGGATTAGTGTTGAATGATTATTAAAAACTTTATTTGGCCACAAAAGTTTTGGATCAAGCTGATATTTGTGTAAAGAAAGTTACTCTTTTTAACCGCTTCTTCTTCGGACCCTTAACTAATGTGGTGGTAGACTCATAAAAGTTTTAACATGAGATCATGGGTGGGTGGTAGACTCACAAAGTTTTAACACGAGATTATGGGATCTAATAGCATTGGTGAAATCCTATTGTGGTGTGCGTGCTTGGGCGTGTAAATAAATAAACTTTTTCCGTCCTGTCCCCATCACTTGCAAACCACTCTCCCAGCACTTGCATTGAACGTGATGACTTTAGCATTGACCATCTTCAAATCCAAGTTACCGGATACAAAATCTACATGTCAGATCAACTGAACCGTTCCTTACGGCTCAAGAAGTCTTAAAATCCAAGAACGAACTTGAAAGTCCTGCCAAAGTAATAAACCGCGTCCGACGCTCCCAAGGATTTAATGTCCAACGCTCAATCTCTGTTTGCCAAAACCACGACTTTCCTGCTTTTTTCCTCCTTCGCTGTATAGTGATTGGTCAGTCTCGGTCAGCAATGCAAATTCAAGGCATTCTACAATCACACGGTTCAATTATATTCCAACAATCACAATTTTCCTGCTTGACGTAAACAGAGGATCTGTATTCATTTTAAATACTTTCTAAATGATTTCATTGACCTTGACCCCAGCTAATTCTACTCGCAGGAGTATGATCTCAAAATCTCCCTCTATGAACATTGGTGAGATCCAGACCATTAGTAAGGTTGGCCGTGGTCCCATCATGGGACCATCAAAGATTCTTGTGGTCTACAAACAGATGGTTAGTTAAGAAGAGAAATACAATAACGATCTTATTTTGGGACACAACAGATCAATGGTCGGGATTATATAACCATTGGCCCAATGTATACTGTTAAAGACGCGGGTAGCTAATATCATTTAATTCATCACTACACGCTAGTTACCGTAGGACACCCTCAGTAGCTTATATAATGAGGGTCGAAGCCAATAGAAAGACATAAGCTCCCTCCCTTACCTCTCTCCATTGAGCAATCGCTAGCTGTGGGACACTCAAAGGCCCATCCTCCCTAGCCATGGGGCTCGCCCGGCTCCACCCCAGCTCGTCCTGCATGGCCTGGTGTGTCTCACGTAACCTGGGCCACTTCCAAGTGTACTACGCTCTCGTGTCATTGTCCACACTCTTCATGAGCGTTGTCTTGCAAAATCACGTCTCATGGATCTTCTTGAAGGGGACACTGATGGTAACATGCGTCTACTTCAAGCAATTCCAAGCTGGATCAGAATGGATGGTCATGCGCAGGATCTCTGGCCCACTTCAAATCCTGTCCTTGCTAGTGATCATGACCGTCATTGAGGTGGTCTACACACATGGAATCGTTCATTTCCTTGTATCATTTGTGTTGGAGTACAGATCATATTTGTTCATGCAATTTTACAAACATCCCATCTTCTTTTAGAAGCACAAAATTGCATTCCTAGTTTGTACCCCACCTTAAAATTAATGGTTTGGTTTTCATGTAACAATAAATAGAAATAGTTTGTATTTTATTTTTTTATGTATCTTTCTCCTCCCTGATCGGTCTACATCTAATAAATGGCTGAGATTGACAAATACAATTTTCTTTTAACACACACCTTACCTGGTGACTTAGAACTCATGACCTCAATGTTGAAACACACACTAACTCTCTAATCTCTACCACTGAGATTGACCAAATGATGAATGGACAGAATTCAATAAAACAAATGTCTCCATTAACACAAGGTTAGGATTAGTTATCCTGAGATATTGATTAGAGCGATACTTTAGTGTAGTTTGGACCGTTGAGCATACTGTCGTTTGTTTTTAAACTCCAGTGCATTCCACTGGAGTTTAGAGATACTACCTAAAAACCAAGTTATAACGCTCCTAGTGCGTTTGTTCACTTTGACTGTCCAATCGATGGATCTGAACCGTCTGTTAAGTCCATAACACATTCTATGGGTGGCATTAAAAAATAGTAATGATCTGATGGTTCAATCATCCTTAATTTCATCTTATTATCTATAGCCATCCCTTTTTCAAGCCATGGATAGGATATTTATGATTGCCTAACAAAAGTAAATCTTTGGAATCATCAGCAATCCAAGATCGGCTTAACAAAATAGATGCATCAATTCGTTGATTGGACCTATGTTTGTGTAAACCATCTTGACCGTCTATATTGAAGACCATTGATCAAACGGTTAATATTTTTCAGAATAGTGTGATTTTTTAGATGGTAACCTGGCAGAGTATTGAACCTAATGAACAGCCTGGATCAATTGAATCGACTATCTAAGTGTCCCAATGTAAAAGCGGTATAATAAATTTAATAAAGCTATTGAAAAATTAGTGGTTTTAACAAATAAAAAAACAAAATTCGAATTTTCAAAATTTCGGGATTTTAAGCAACAAAAGAAATTTTTTAATAAAAACCACAACTAAAACTTTGTCCCACTTCTAAATGTAAAAGAAACTTACTGGTTTATATGAGATGTTGTGAAATATTCTTACTTGGAGTTTTTGGAGGAGATAAAACTTAGGTTGCGTGTTCCAGTGCGAGCATAGAACACACGCACCTGCTTACTCCTTTTCGGGCTCGGGCGTGGGCGGTGTCGTAGTTAGATGGTGCATTCAAGCACGTCCGCTCTTCGCGACGTTACGCGAACCGGCGCGAGCGATAAGCGATGGGTCCAAGCCCGATGGGTGAAGAGTTAGGGCGTGCGGAACTAAAATTTATTATTTATAATAAAATGAAATTGATCTTGAAGAAACGACCGTTTACAATCGGCTCTCGGTTTTCGAAAGCCAAAGCGGTCCGAAACGGACGGGCCAGGATGATCTAAAGTCGATCTTGATCTAATGACCAAAATCATATATTTTAATGGACTAACTCGAAACGTTTTCAAACCGGACCATTGATATCACACGATTGAAGGTCTAAAATAAGGCCTATATAAACTAGACCAACCGGTCCGATTTCATCATCTCAACATACCATCTCTCCCATCGATAAAAATCATTGGACCTATAGTCCTAAAGTAAACCATCATCTGACCGTCTAAATTGAAGAAATTGATCAAACGGTTAATGTTTTTGGAATAGTGTGATTTTTAGATGGGATCCAGATAAGGCTTGTATTATTGGACCTAATGAACAGCCTGGATCAATTGAATCGACTATCTAAGTGTCCCAATGTTAACTATGAAATTGCTATTTTTTCTATTATTATTTTTTTTATTTTCGGTGTATCCAACCAGATTTTCTAACAGGAGCAGCTCCCATTATCCATAGCAAACATTTTTCATTATTATTATAATGGAAATAATCGTTGTGGGCCATGTATTGTGGACCGTCCAATCTGACCATCATGTACGCCCCGTTCGTTTAGCCATGGATTGGCCTGATTTTATAGCCCCATGCCAACTTCTCCTGGATGGTGTATAAGATCGTCCGAGCAGATGTCATTAACACATGATAGTGGGGCCCACAGCAATCTTTTTGCACTGGATCACACACACGTATCATAATCCATCCACCTGATGTTCCACTACTCGGGCGATTTTAGATTTTAGAAACGTGCCATCTGTAGAGTGGAAAGGCTCACATGGATCCTAGCTAAGAAAATACAATGATATGTCCTCGTACTGATGGACGGCTATCTACTCATGACTTTGTTCTGCCTATATCAGAATCATCGAAATGTATCACGCCACGGAGTCAACATGAAAAGATGGTCCGATAATCAGAACCGTCTGTATTTTATGATGCAGTAAATTTTAAAAAGCTAAATGGATATTCCTTATTATTGCAGTGTAGCTGAACGTGGACAACTGAAAAGAAACTCCTATCAAGGTCAGAATCACACATTAATATCCAACCATTTTTGCGTGTGGCCCCCCATAGATGGGGCAACACGTGCTGATGACCGGTTTCTAAACCGTCGACAAGTCAAAAGGTAGAAAGAGGAGTGGAAAGAGGTGCGGCCACTTTTCCAAAAAAACGCGCTATTGTAGGTCATTAAAAACTCGTGAGCGAGTGGAATAAGTCCCACTCGTGAGTTGACTGCAGTTGAATCTGACGAGTCACTTGAGACTCAAGCGAGTCAGCCTTAGTTTTGTCTAAATGTGACTCGGCTGGACTTAGAATCCTAATCCTACCTCTCCATACCTTTTTTTTTTTTTTTTTTTAATGGTTTCCATTTTCACTTCCAAACACTAGATTTACAATTCATTTGCCAGCAGCAAAAGGTTACTCAAGACAACCTGTCCAGCTCATTATGGTCTTACTTGACCTTGTGATAGTTATTCTCATGATTTTTGCCAAGAACTTAAGATAAAAATGAATTAAGCATGGTGCATATGATTATTAAAAATTTAGCACATACATGTGAGGCTACGTTTGGCATCTCTACTCTAATCTAATGAGAGTTGCCCATTATCTCTGCTCTAATTTAATGAGAGCTTTTTAAATAACAGTTATTCTACTTACTTCTTTTTTTTTTTTTTTAGCTCTTGTTTACAATAAACTTATTTGGGAAAATCACTTTTTTAAATATGTCTTATTTTGAAATAAGCACAAACATGTGGGGCTCGTTTGGCATCTATGCTCTAATCTAATAGGAGCTTTTCAAATAAGAGCTATTTTATTAACCTCCTTTTATTCTATCTCTAATTTACAATAAACTTGTTTGGTAAAATTACTTTTTTAAATTTTAAAGAAGAAAAAAACACTTATTTGAAATAAGTATGTTCGGCAAAACGTTCAAATAAGAGTTTTTTTTTTAAAATTTCTTTTTTTAATAGTTGATGTCATTTTTAAAAATTACAACACCATAAGAGCAATTTTGATAGTATTTTTGGTGGATCCCACCAAAGACCATCCGTGCCCCCAAATGGCAAAAGAATTGATGGCTATAATCTTCATGTTTTAAGACATTTGGGTCATCTATCATGTCGGGTACTGGATGTGAATTGTCCATCATATGGAGCCCACCTTTAATGCAAAGTGCCCATCATGTGGGCCAAACCTTCAAAGTGGATTGCCCATCATGTGAGATCCATCTTGAATGTGAACCATTCATCGTTAGGCGCTAACCAGCTTTGACGTGAACTATCATTATGTGGAGCCCACCTTGCTCTAGGTCATGCATCATGTGGGGTCCACCTTTGAAGTGGGTTGTCCATCATGTGGGGTCCACTTTTGATGTCCACCCTTCATAGCGTGGGGCACACCTTCTACATAGATCATCCATCATGTTGGGCCACTTTTGATATGGGTCATCCATCATGCAAGAACTTAGATATGGGTTGTCGATTAGGTGAGGCCCACTTAATGTGGATTGTCCATCACAAGGGACCACACATTGATGTAACCGTCCATTATGTGAGGCCGACTCCATCCATTATGCCGGCCGACCTTGATGAAGACCATTCATTATATGGGGGCCCAACTCAATATTGGTCGCATCATGTGGGCCCACCTTCAATGTCCATCATCGATCATGTGGATCCCACCTTTGATGTGGACCATCCATAGGGTGGGGCCTGCTTGATGTGGATGGTCCATCATGCTGGGACACACTTTGATGTAGGCCCACCTTGATGTGCACCATTCATCATGTGGGGCCCACATACCATATTGATTATTCATCATGCAGGCCCACCTTTGATGTCCACCATCCATCATGTAAGTCCCACCTTAGTTGTGGACCATCCATCATGTGAGCCCCACTTGATTTGGACCATCCATCATTTTGATGAGCCCCACTCATGTGGAACACACCTTTGATAGTCCATGCATTATGTGGGAGACCATTATCATCAACCTTCAATATGAGTAGTTCATCATATGAGCCCATCTTTGATGTCAACCTTCTATCATGTGGTCTCACCTTCAATGTTCACCACCCATCATGTGGGTCTCACCTTTGATGTGGACCATCCATCAGGTGGGCCTGCTTGATGTGGATCGTCCATCATGTGGGGCCCACCTTTGATGCGAATTGTGCATTATGTGGGCCCACCTTAATTTGGACCATTCATCATGTGGGGCCGTATCTTCAATATGAGACATTCATCATGTGGGCCCACTTTAGAAAATTGTAAAGAGGAGAAGAGAGCAGGATGAGAATTACTTAAAAAGTTTAATATCAAATTTACTCCAAATTAGCAAAAAATACCTACTCAAATAAGTCAAATAAACTCTTTTTTTTTTTTTTTAAGTGATTTCTCCGTGACTTATTTTTTAAGAGCTTTTTCTTGGTTTTAAAAAATTAAAGCTTTATCAAACAAACTATTTTCAAAATAAGAACTCATATATATTTTTTTGAATAAGCAAATAAGCTCTTATTAGTTGAGCTGTTAATCAGCCCTAGGGTGTTTGATAGTTACGAAGACGTGGTGCATACAAGGTACTTGAATATGCATAATGGTAAATGTGACATGTCAGAGGCGCTTGATGATGAATAATGTAAATGCAACACATGCATCGCATGTACAACACATATATTACGTGTACATGAAAAGTGCCAGGTTGAATGTAGCATATTTACAACAGTTCAAGATAAGTGATTTTACTTTTATCACACTAGTCACAAGACAATGATTTGTTGTGCATCATAGTAGGAATAGCATGTTTACGCTTAAAGTACGAAGAAGGAACTCTTGAAATGGGCAAAAACTTGTTTTTGTTTTCATGGTGTTTCATGCAAAAAAAAAAAGCGCTAGAATTTTTGCTACTATTATTGAAGCCACTGGAGATTTATTTAGAGCTCCCACGGATATATGAATTTAATAGTATTTATTATTTTCTTAAAAACAGATACTTGTCCAATATTTCAGCACATTTCTTGGGTCCAAACTCATGGCTTAATGGCAAATAGGGCTCATTTCAACATTTAGGTCTCCCATTCAAGGCCAACTTGTAAAAACTTATTTACTGCATTTTAAGGTTGCATGTTAACTATTTTATAGCTGATACTTTTTTCTTTAAATTTTCTTCTTTTTATTTTTCCTTATGTTTTGAGTAGGGGAGTCGATCTAGCCTCAGCTCAATTTGGCCAACCTCAGCTCAAACTCGGCTCAGCTCAGTTCGGTCAGTAGCTTAGGCCAGTTCGAGCTAAGATCGAGCTGAGTTCACCTGTGCAGCATTTTCACAAATACCTAGACTGCACCTTCAAACTCGTTAGTGACTTTCACAGTGGGGCTTACAAAAGTAGCACATCAGCATGAAAGATATTACAGCACTCCAAGTGGTGCTGGCCGTTGCCTGTAATTAATCAATTCTCATATAAAAATGGAGTTGCCGTCCGCTACTAAGTTGATAGCTATATTGCTAAAAGTATTGAAAATTAGATTATTGAAGATCTGACTGTCCAAAGCACACAACCGGAGGACCTTTGTACTTTAAGAGTGAGACATTTTCCAACAAGGTGATTGGCCGATTCGCAACTGGGTCAGGACTGAGTCATTTCATACCTTCCTTAAGAGTGAGACATACCTTTTTTTCTTTTTTCTTTTGTTAGCTTGTTAGTACACCCACTGTCAGATCACACTTCACTGTTAGCCACCCCCTCTAGGGAAACGATGCCAAGACCTCAATGTTGAAACAAGGTATCTTTCACTCAGTCTACCACTTGAGCTATGGACCTGGGTGTGAGTGAGACATACCTTCCTTGCCACCAGCCACACTTCATTAAGTCATTTCATCAGACACTTGGTGAGCAACATCAATATCAAAGTGACTGAGTCACCGAATTGGTTCGATCCGAGTTCGATTCGAGCTGGGTTTGATCCGAGTCAAGTCGAGCCGGGGGAGTTCAAACTCATTTTCAAAAATAGCTCGTCTCGGCTCGAACTCATCTTCGAACCGAGTCTAATCGAACTTTCTCGAGTCGAGTCAAACGAGCTAACCGAGCTAGCTCGGTTGGTGTACACCCCTAGCTTTGAGATAAAATGGGGGCGATTCAGCCGCAGTAAGTCAAAGTCACCGGCATGACTTGACTCACGGCCCAAGGTCATCCATCCGCGTTCCCGAGTCTTAAAAACGTGGTGGCATCACCTTGATGTAATAAGTAAATTAATTAATATTACTAAGAAGGTTCTAAAAAAAAAAAAAAAAAAAAAAAAAAAAAGGGTAAAGCCTGTTGATTGCAGACAAAACCGCAAGTGTAGATCACAGTTGGAACAGACGGCCTGTGTGAGCCAGGTGGTCCAAACCCGTCCAATCGGTAAGTCTGGTTGGGGCTTTTAAACATTGTTATCTACCACTAGCTTTCAGTAACTTTTACCCTGTTCAAGTCATGCAAGACTACACGGCTTTGATTTTTTTTTACTTTGATTGGAGCTAGTGGGTCCCACTTTCTATGTTCGGCCAATCATCTGGACTGAGCCAGAGATTTTAAAAAAGAAAAATCAAAATTCAACAACACCATCGAAGACCAGTCCATTTAATATGAGATGCTATTAGTGCATGTTTTAGTTCCACAGAAAGAGAAGAGTGCATTTTCAGGCCATCCATTTGAAAATGGCTAGCTATGGGACTGTTCAGCGACCATCTACCCTAGCAAGCTCTGCCTTCACCGAGCCAGCCCGACCACGCCCCGGCTCTGACCGTCGTGTGCCAAGTGGGTTCAGTCTCCTACGATCCTTCAACATCCCGTCAAGCGCAGAGGCAGCAGCTGTGCGCATCATCAGAAACTTGGGCTACTTTCGGGTTCTCTACATACTCCTGCTGTGGTCAATACTATTCATCAGCCTTGTGCCGCGGCGCCGAGTCTCCCTCATCTTCTTGGTGGCAACCACAGCAGTGTCATGCCTCTACCTATTATTGTTGCAGGCAGTACCTGATTCAGTGGTCCTGCACAAGATCATTGACAGACGTCTAGTCCTGGCCTTGCTAATGATCGTCACCATCGTCGAGCTTGTACTCACCTGTGCAACGATTCACCTCCTTGTGTCGCTTGCCATAGGGGTGCCAATCATCCTTGTACATGCAGTTTTACGATCGCAGGACGATCTCTTTGTGAATGAACAAGCTTCTGCTGCTGGTGAGTTAGTTCCCTTGGTAGATAAGAAAGACAGTTACCTGGAGTCACTGGCCTAATTCATACCGCTATTTAAAACAAAAACAAAAGGGTGTCCACTCAATGGTATTGTGAAATAGGTAGCATGATGACCGCATCTTTTTCATGTGTAGAGGCTTAGGGGATGATATTAAATTCAAGATACGCTTACAGTTATGAAGTTTGATCAAAACAGATGGTGGACATGTCTCCAATGCTAATGGATAGAATGGCCGAGGATGAAAAGGTTGTCGGGGCAGGTCTGTTGCAAAGCATTAGATATGTTGAGTTTCTGGTGGTGTCCAATTTCACTGTAATTCCATTTCCAAACGGTTTCTGATGTATTGTGTACTCATGGTGAAGATAAATAACAAGTGTAAAAGATGTTGGATGAAATTCATAAGAGACCCCATATGCCATGATGTTATCTGTTAAAGTAAAATTCTTTTCGCAAATGATCATCATCATCATCATCATCAAAGCCTTATCCCAATTGATTGGGGTGGGCTGCATGCATACTACTCCACTGTTTCATTCTACCATGGACCATACCTTCAATTAGACCTCATGTCATTAATTCTTTTTTTTTTTTTTTCTACTTCCATCAATGTTCTTTAGGGCCTTTTTCTTGCTATTCTAGAGCTTTCAAAATGGACCAACTCACTTCTAACTAATGCAGTTCTTGATCTTCGTTACACAAGACCAAACCATTTAAGTCTACTTTCTCTCGTCTTCTTAACTCCTGAGTTTCCTGGAATGCATTCATTTCTAATCATGTCCTTCCTCATCTTACCACTCATTCATCTCAGTATTCTCATTTCAGCTACACTCATCCTAAAAATATGTTGTTCTTGAACTGCCAACATTCTGTCCCACAAAGCATCGGGGGACATATAGCACGTGGGTAACCAACTACTGAAATTATAATTTGGATAACATGAAGGTATTTGCCAGTGTTGGACTAGTCATTGCTGCTATCTGAGACGAAATTCCCTCTGAATTTTCGCGATGGTGATGTGGTCCATCTCTTCTTTTTCTTAAAAAAAAATTTCAAGACTGCCAAAATCTGGATGCCCTTAACATTCTGTTATTCCCTTCTTTCCAAATCTCTCAGCAGACAGCAAAAGGAACGATATTTCCACAGGTTCCTGCCCTTGACATGGGCCAGGCTGCCGCTGCATTCAATGATTGCTGCTTTCGGAGCATAGCTCTTGATCCACAGAGTCAGGAACTTGTTAGAAAAGCTATTCCAAACTGAAGTTATTGTTGGGCATTGCATAAGCAAATGAGGGCCATTTTCTGCCCGATTTACACATTACACCCCTGTTGGGAAGGGCGATGCTGCAGCATTGCAGGTTGTCAACCGTTGGGATATTTTTTTTCTTTGATGGCGAGTTGAATGCTGAAAGCCTAAGAGGGGGCTCACATTCAAAACAAAAGTGGCAGTAAACCGGGCTACGACTTCAGATGTCAAGTGGTAGAAGAAGATATAGCCATGAACTTACCTCAAGAGTCCCTTTTCCAAAAAATTCCGTCCCCTGGAAGTTCACCACCCCTTCATCCTTGAGATTTCTTCTAGGTTTGTTGTGGATGAATCTTGTCTTAAAATCCATTGGGTTTGGCTTGGGCCAGAAATGATCATTCCTGATTTGTGGGCAGTAGAATTTCCAAAACTCGTGATTTGGATATAACCCAAACGAACCCCATTTGGAAACTCTACTAAGATTAGGGATTTGAAAATCACAAAATAATTCTCTACTCCTAAAATGGCCATGAGGCAAACCACCACAAAAAAAAAAATAATAATAATAATAATAAAAATATTACAATCAAACCCTTTAAAATATTTTGATTTTTTATATCAACCTTTGCAAATACCCACACGTCTTTCTAATATCTAGTCCTTCCCTCCAAAAACTCTCTTGAACAACCAAGTCTTATTTACAAATTCAGATTGAAGATATGGTGATTCCTGACATTCTAAAAGAACTTCAACCCAAATTCAGGAAAAATACTGTAGCTTCATGTCTTTGAGTAACCCTCAGGTCGCCACCACCGTGGCCGGGGAAATACATACCCAGCTTGTTGCGCTAGTTCAAGAATATTCTCATTTCCAATACTTTGGTCAGATTCCTTCGATAGCACCTTCATCATATCTAGAAGATCCTTGACATTTGAACTCTGAGGTCTTTTCTGTGTGGCGATCAGCTTCCCGCCTCTATCTGAACCTGCTGCCTTTTCCTCCATCGGACCTTGAATCGAAGGTGGCAGTTTCCGTGGCTGAGGGACATTGGTGGAACCTTTCTTAGTAATTCCCATAGCTTCTTTGAATAGCTTCAGTGGTGGATGTTGTAGAGGGTTGTTGGATTTGCTGCATCTATAATTTGGAAACATGTGGACGGGTGCATCTTTAATGGATGGATCTCTCTCCAGATCATGATGCATATCAGATGGCGAATTCTCCAATCCAGGATCTTTGTTAGCTTGTTTCGATGGTGGATCTTTCGATGCATTTGGGATTCCATCAGTAGGCATAGATGGCTGATCTTTGGCAGAGGATTTGGTTGGGAGTTTTTCTAGAGATTTTGGAAACACTAGATTTTTTGCAGCTGGAGATTCACCATCAGGAGGGATGGCATTTCGCTTGCTAGAAGGCCTTTTACCATCGCCTAGAGGCACTTCGGGCAACGCTAGAGCTGTAGATTTTTTAATACTTACCCAATCTTTTGCTGCAACTTCAATTGAAGAATCTCCTGACGGTTTTGAGAATTCTGGATTCCTTTCTGCCAGCGATTTCCCCTTTGAAACTTCCAGTGAGGCTGCAGCTGTGGATTTTTTAAAATTTCCCCAATCTTTTGCAGCAACTTCAATGGAAGAATCTCCCATCGATTTTGACAACACTAGATTACTCTTTGCCAGAGATTTTCCCTTTGAAATGGCGGCACCTGCATCCCCAACATTGTTTATTCTCTCCGGCAACTCTGAAGCAGTAGATTGTCCGAAAGAATCTGCCTTTGACATCGAAAACCCTAGATCCTCCTTTGCAGGAGATTTTCCCTTCGAAACAGTGGCATCAGCATCACCAATATTATCAATTCCCTGCAGCAGCTCCGCAGCCATGGATTTTCCAGAAGAATTCCCCTTCGATTTTGAAAACCCTAGATCCTTCTCAGCAGCAGGAGATTTTTCTTCCGAGGCATGGGATCTCTTCGTGCTCCTCTCTGCAAACCCTAGATTCGCACCATCCCTTTGACAAACTTCTCCGACAACACCTGGAGGATCATTGACAACATCTGCTAGATTATCTCCACTGATGATCGTCAGCGGCGCCGAAGAATAACCCTTTGGCTCCGGAGACCCTAAATCCGGAGATTTTCCGGTAAAAAATCGAGACTTGATCCTCTCAAAGAACCCTAGATCCTTCTCCACCAACGATTTTCCCTTCGAATCGATCCTCGAAAGTCCTAGATCAACAGAAGCATTGACATTCTCGACGCAAAGCGACTCTGAGAAGCAGATTTTCTTTGTTTTACTCCCTGAAGAAGACCCTAATTCCATCCCAACCGTTGATTTTCTCTTGGACGGTGGAGATCTCGCGGAAACTGCACCGTCATCACGGCCCTCAGTAGCATCAGCGTCGGCATCTTTGTTGCGATTACCTAGGGTTTCTACGGACATTTCTCGAATACCGGTTGGGGTTTTTCCGTGCACAGAAGTTTTTCCTTCCTCTTTTTCCTCCTCCTCGTCCGAGGAGTCGTGAGGGGGAGAGCAGATGACGATTCCGGTGGAATATTCCGGGATCTGGCCGGAATATGCTTCGTCTTCTCCAGCGGAGGAGTTGGCGAGGCCTTCTACAGATTGACCGGGGAAGAGAGAGCGGTCGAGATCGACATCTTGAGAGTTGGAGACGTCACAATCCCCGGCGAAGTAACCGAACGGATCCATCGATCACTTGATTATGTGAAAATAACGACTTTATGCCACTGCGCTGAAGGGGACCTCTTCTGCGAACAGGTGTTATGGGTCCTCATTCATCACAACCGTCGAAAATGATGGTCCCTATCATCGGTAGTCTATACTCGTAGATTATTCCAACTCACAAGATCCCCGTCGTAGAAACTGTGGCTTTCTTTTAAGATCACTAAACCGAAGGGTACCACGAATTG
This sequence comes from Magnolia changhungtana, assembly GCA_030180095.1. Taxonomy (NCBI): domain Eukaryota; kingdom Viridiplantae; phylum Streptophyta; class Magnoliopsida; order Magnoliales; family Magnoliaceae; genus Magnolia; species Magnolia changhungtana. The sequence continues at coordinate 5,623,900 of JASAUF010000667.1, forward strand.
ATGTACCGTACTGGAAATCAATACCATACAAACGATACGCCCCACCACAAAGATCGCCTTTCGCTAAAATCAGGTTGATCCGATCAGTATGTGGGCCATACCTGTATCTTGACCCAGACGGTCAGTTGTCCAATGCTTCAAACGGTGTGGCCGACCTGATGATCGCACTGGCCTGATGTTCGTGGTAGGTGATCTCATCACGGTGCCGACCGGTTTCAGTGGTAGTGATTTCTTACACGACTGGCGCGTTGGCGGGAAAGGTGGTAGTTTGTCCGGTACCACAAGTTGTGGTGCCTTGCGTGCAGGTGAAATTTCTCTATCGAATCGTGGTCACACGCCACATGCCAAACGGCAAGAGCCGCTCACATGTGAGATCCACGGTCACTGGGTCATAGACTCGGACGGTTCTGCTCATCTAATTGGCGGAACGTGTGCAAAAGAGACGGTAGATAATAGCCCCCATGGGGGGTCGTGACGGAAGCGGATTGCGTACTGAGTTACTGAGTGAACTCTGTGGGGTCCACCGTAATTTATATATTTAATCCACGCCTTCCATCTATTTTAAAAGATAATTTTATGACTTAATCCCAAAAATGAAGCATATCCAAAGCTTAAATGGACCACATCGGGAAACATTGTGAATTGAACTTCTACCGTAGACAAATTCTCGAGACCACGGAAGTTTTGGATCAAGCTTATATTTCTGTTTTACCCTCATCTATGTTTTTTTAATCTTATTAACAGATTGGATGACAAATAAATATGACTGTGGGGCCTAGCAAGGTTTCAACGTAAAAATCATTATCCCTACTGTTTCATGTGGTATAGGCCACTTGGGCGTTGGATATACTTTAATTTTGATCTCAACCCATTAAATGAGTTGAAAAAAGCAATGAACGGTGTGATAAACCACATACATTCACAATTGGCCTAACTGCGTTTACTCAGTACAATAAGAGTGTGCGGAATAACTCAATTTCTGAGCGGCTGTAACTGATTTTTGGCACAAGGAATCGAAATCGGTTTACGTACTGAATTACTCAAACTTAGTTGGGCCTACCTTGAATATACTTGGTCTATCCACGCCCTCCATCTATTTTTTTCATCTTAAATAAGGGGTTGAAATCAAAATTAAAGCATATCCAAAAATCAAGTGGATCATACGACCACCTGGGATAATGATTTCCACAATTGAAGCCTTTCTAGGCCCTACGTGACGTTTATTTGTCATCCAACCAATTCATAAGATCATATAGACATGGATGAAGGACAAACATCTAAACAGTTCATAAGATCATATAGACATGGATGAAGGGAAAACACAACTATAAACTTGACCCAAAAAATTTGTGGCCCCCGAGAAATTTTCAATGGTGGAAGTTCAATTCAACTGTTTCCTATGGTATGGTCCATTTAAACATTGGATATGCTTCATTTTTCGCCTCAAACCATAAAATTATTTAGTAAAATTAAGGACGAATGAGCTAGCTTGGTTAGCTCGCTTGACTCGACTTGAAAAAGCTTGATTCAACTCAATTTGAAGCTGAGTTCAAGCCAAGTCAAGCTAATTTTTGGAGCTCGAAAATGAGTTTGAGCCGAGTTTGAGAAGCCCCAACTTGACTCAACTCAAATCGAATCCAACTCGAATCGAACTCAAATCGAACCAGTTTGGTGACTCGATTACTTTGCCATTAATGTTACTCACCAACTGCTTGACAAAATGACTCAACGAAATGTGGCTGGTGGCAAAGAAGGTTTGGCTGCTAGCAAGGAAGGTTTGGCAGATGGCAAGCAAGGTATGTACATTAAATAAATACCTTTTTTCTCTTTCTTTTTTTTAAAAAAAATAATAAGTTTTTATGTTACTGAGAAGTTGTTTGATAAAACACCTGTAAAACCATTGCCTAAACACTGGGTTTTTTAAGTTGCAGTTCAGGTGTTTGCGGAAATGCCTCAATGGCGAACTCGGCTCGATTTTGGCTCGAACTCGGCCCAAGCTGGCCCGAGTTGTTGACCAAACCGAGCCGAGCTAGCCAGTCAAGCTCGAGGACCGAGTTGAGCCGAGTTTGAGCTGAGGTTAGCCAGTGTTCGAGCTGAGGCCAGCTCGACTCGGTTCAACTCGATGTACACCCCTAGGTAAAATGGATGGACAGAGCGGATAAAATACATAAATCACGGTAGACCTCACAGAGTTTAGTTAGTACACTAAACATAGTGAGTTACTCTTACGCAGTACAGAGCTACTCACTCTACGAAATGGAAGCGGATTACTTAACAAAGCAAGCTAAAGCGTTCTGAGTAAACTCTGTGGGGCCCACCAATGATGGATGTGTCTCTCCATACCGTCCCTAAATTTTCTCTTATAATTTTATAGGCTGAAAGTAAAATTTAACTATATCCAAATCTCAAGTAGACCACACCACAAGAAATCGTGATAATGACATCCATTGTTGAAATATTTATAACGCCTACATTGATATTTATTTGTCATCCAACTTGCTCATAAGTTCGTACAGACATGGATGAAGGGATAATAAAAGTATTGACTTGGATTTAAAATTTCTGTGTCAGCCAAGAAGTTTTCAATAGTTACCGTTTAATTCAAACTGTTTCCTACAGTGTGGTCTACTTGAGATTTTTATATACTTAAATTTTTGGATCATTCTTTAAAATGGGCTACTAAAACGGATGGACAGCGTGGATAATACATGTAGACCACTGCGGGTCCTACATAGTTTGCTTAAAGCGTACTGAGTTACTCAGTACGTAATCTGCTTCCAATCGAAGAAATCGGATTGCGTACTGAGTTACTCAGTGAGCTCTCATGTATTGTGTAAACTCTGTTAGGCGGACCGTGAATATATCTGGTCTATCCACGCCATCCATTCATTTTTTTCATCTAATTTTAAGGGTTGAGACCAAAATTAAAGGATACCCAAAGACCAAACGGACTATACCATGGGAAATAGTTGGAATAATGACTTCCACCGTTGAAACCTTTCTAAGGCTCACGGTGATGTTTTTCTCTCATCCAACCTGTTCATAAGATCACACAGACATAGATGAAGGGGAAAAAAGATACAAACTTGATCCAAAACTTCTGTGGCCCCCTAGAAATTTTCAACCGCAGATGTTCAATTCACTGTTTCCTATGGTGTGATCCACTTAAGGTTTGGATATACTTCATTTTTAGGCTCTAGCCCTAAAATTATCTGGTAAAATGGATGGACGGAGTGGATAAGATACATAAATCACGGTGGACCCCATAGAGTTTACTCAATAGGCTTCCCCAGTCGATATCTAGACTGTAGGCCCCTTCTTACCAGAGGGTTACATCTCTGGAATGGGAGACGAGAGTGCAGTTTGCATTTGGTAACATAGCTAGGAGTTTGGCCTGAGTCCAGTCGTGCTATGTACTGGGGTCTATAGCCCATGTAGCTAGCTAAGCATCTGGATCCTGGTCCGGTCCATCCCACCATTCAAGAATCCAGCCCAATGTGTCATTTAAGTATAGCTGGACCAGGCGGAACTAAACGGCTGTCCATTTGGGCCTCAAAACTTATTTATGAGCCCAGCTCATGGGTCTTCGGCAGTTCAACCCTCTACTTCAGACCGTCGATGTGGGCTACCTCAATTATCCCAAAAAAAAAAAAAATGTTACGGCTACAAGGTAGGGCTGCAATTCAATCAGGATAGATCCTGTTATGAGTGCTATAAGCTCTAACACGACTTGTTGGATGCGGAAGCAGTTCCAAGTAATAGAATCAAATAATATAATAGGAAATAATAATAATAATAATAATAATAATAATAATAATAATAATAATAATAATAATAATAAAAAGAACATAATTTTTATATGAAAAAACTTGTCCAAGAAATAACAACAATACAATGCGACAAACGATCCATTTAATAAAAAATTACAAGAATGGAACAACTTACATGTTTGAAAACCTTAACTTTCTCCATCTCAAAATCATTGGCTTTCAAGCTCTCATGTTGTGCTTCATCCTAATCGTGTAATTAACATAGTATTTATACACCCCATATACAATTAAAAATAAAATCCGCACTTACTTAGAAATTGCATAAATTGTCAATCAAGCTGTTAATTGAATCAATTGTAACTGATAGATTGTTGAACGAATCAACATTTGACGCAGAGGAGGACGTGAGGTCGAGCACCATCTTCCTCAAGAGGATAAGTATTCAGAATCCACGGAACTTCTCTGGACTCCTCATAGAGACTTCTCGAATCCACGAGAAAAAAAAGCATAAAATAGAAATAAATTCTAATAAATTCGAAATTGATTAATGAATGAATAAAAACGAGTTCACAACCCTTTAAATAGGGTACCAAGCAATGGGAAAGAAATCGAATCAAACTACAACTAAAACTCCTATGGATAAATAGTAAACTTACATCGTGATGTCTACTAGTGCGGAAGGTTTTCGCCAAAAATAGTAAGTGTCCTATTTGGCTTCACCAAACTGTTCTCCTAATTATTCTTTTTTTTCATAGGCAACTCCTAAAGCCCAACGGATGAAGAATTATAATCAAACTAAAACTTACTATTTATAGTAAAAACGAAATTAAAGCAGGGAAACGATTGTCGATCCAGGGGTTTTTCACAATTCTGGGCGTCGCAACCCTACATAGCTGGGTTGGTTGGCTGAAGTAGCTTTTTTACCCCAAAATCATATATTTTACGTCGGCTAACTCATTCCGGATTGCGAGATACGCCCGATTTAAGGTCCGATGTTACGGATAGTGGCCTTTTTCTGATCCATCTTGGCCATGAAACTGTCCGCGACTCACTTTACATCAGTCCCCTCCACTTCGAAAGAACTCGTCCTCGAATTCTCATCCTTTGCTGGTTCATGATACTCGGTCAGGTCCGTGACGTTGAAAGTCCATGAGATCACCATGTCATCTGGAAGATTAACAACATAAGCATTGTCATTGATCTTTCGGATGATTGGTACCGGTCCAATCTTTTTATTCTTCAACTTGTTGTACGTTCTGGTTGAAAATCGTTCTTTACGCAGATGGACCATTACTTGATTGTCTACCTCGAACACTTTTTGTCACCGATGCTTGTCCACTCACTCCTTGTACTTTTCGTTCGAGGCATGTAGCTTAGTTTGTACCTCCGCATGAATACCCATGATCTTGTCAGTCATATGTTCTACTGCAACGCTCATGCCTGGGAGCTTTGACAGAGGCACCGAATCTAGTGTGTGGCGAGGTACTCGTCCGTAAATAACCTGAAATGGAGATTTTCCTGTCGATCGGTTCACCATGTTGTTGAATGCAAACTCCACTTGAGACAAAGCCAAATCCAACTGCTTTGATTTTTCTCCTGAAATACATCGAAGGAGGTTTCCCAACGTGCGATTCACAACCTCAGTTTGACCGTCATCACCGGTGGTGGTGGTAGGCCTTGCTAAAACCGAAGTCGTATCGAATAAAAGTGACTTATGAACTTCGTGTCACGATCAGAAGTAATAGTCTTAGAAACCCCGTGTAGCCGCACAATTTTTCTGAAGAATAGATTCACCACGTGTGTTGTATCGAGAGTTTTCTTGATGGAATAAAGTGCATCATCTTGGAGAAACGATCTACTACCACGAACACCAAATCCATTCCGTGTTGTGTTCGTGGGAGACCAAGCACAAAGTCCATAGATAAATCCTCCCAAGGGCCGTCAGGCACGGGTAACGGGGTGTAGAGGCCCGTATTATGAGATTGCCCCTTGGCGGTCTGACAAATATAACAACGTTGGATTGCCTTTCCCACATCACGTACCAATTGCGGCCAGTAATACCGTTCTTCCACAAGAGCTCGCGTCTTGTCTCGCTCAAGGTGTCCATTAAGGCCACCTCCATGTAGCTCTTGGATTATCTATTCTCTTAGCGAACTGTTCGGGATGCATAGTCGATTTCCCTTGAAAAGGAACCCGTCTTGCATATGTAAGTCGTCAGGATGACCTTCTTAGCATCTAACTCATGCGTCCTTAAAGTCGTCGTCATCGGCATATATGTCTTTGAGGCGCTCGAACCCGACAACCTCATTGCTCATAGTGACTAACAAAGTTGCACGGCGACTCAGTGCATTAGCTACTTTGTTCTGTTGCCCTGACTTGTATTTTAGTACAAACGTGAATTCCTGCAAAAATGAGATCCATCTACCATGCACACGGTTAATGTTAGCTTGACTATTAATGAATTTGAGAGCTTAATGTTCCGTGTAAAGTATGAATTCCTTTTGAATCAAATAATGTCGCTAGTGTCGCAGTGCCTAAACCATCACGTATAACTCGATCTCATATGTAGACCACTTCTTGCGTGCATCGCTAAGAGAACAAGGCTACTACCTTCTTAAGACAAAACTTCGATATATAAGGATCACATTCAACTTCAAACAGTTTGTCGAAGTTGGGAAGTACAAGAATCGGGGTCGTGGATAATCTGTGCTTGATTTCGGCAAAGCTCCTATCGGCTTCGTTAGTCCACTGAAACTATCATTTCTTCATGCAATCTGTGATTGGAGACACAATGGTACTAAAATTTTTCACGAACCGACAATAGAATGTTGCTAGTCTATGAAAACTTCGCACTTCGTGAATATTTGTGGAACCAGCCATTCTCTGATTGCCTTCACCCTTTCCTCATCCACCCGAATGCCCGTGGATGTTACGACAAAACCCATAAACAATAGGCTATCAGTCATGAATCGCACTTTTTAAATTGAGATACAATTTATTTTAGTGAGCATGAAGGACCTTCTTGAGGGTCTTGATCGTATATCAAAATATCATCGAAATAAACCACAACGAACCGCCCAATGAAAGATTTCAGAACTTGGTTCATCAATCTCATAAATGTGCTAGGCGCATTCGAAAGACCGAAGGGTATAACCATTCATTCGTATAATCCTTCCTTGATCTTAAAGGCCATTTTCCACTCATCACCCTAGAAGTATTTTCGATGATAGCCGCTCCTTAGGTCCAATTTAGAGAATATTTTTGCACCCTCTAACATGTCCAGCATATCGTCCAACCGTGGTATAGGAAACCTATATTTTATGGTGATTTTGTTGATGGCTCGGCTATCGACACACATGCGTCAACTCCCATCTTTCTTTGGAGTTAATAGAGCTGGTACAACACATGGACTCATGCTTTCTCGAATAAAACCCTTACGGATCAACTCCTCTACTCGTCCTTGTAGAATCTCGCACTCATTCAGACTCATTTGATAATGAGGACGATTAGATAAACTGGACCCAGGGACAAAGTCGATATGGTGTTGGATATCCCGCATGGGGGGTAACCCATCAGGAAGGTCATCGGGCCATATTTCTTTGAATTCATGCAGCAGGGGCCTTAGTCTTTCAGGGATGATGGTAGGCTCGAGTTCTTCCCCTTTTACAATTAACGCATAAGTCTGTCCTGTTTCTTTAGATTCTTTCACAAAGTCCCATATGATTAAGAGAAAACGGCCCTCCACTTTAGAAGTTTCAGGTGGTCTCTCTGGATCCATAAGGGCCAATATGGAGACGAAGATATATATGTTATCTCACACTTTATGAGTGGCGTCATGGTCATATTGTCAGGGCCAACCGAGTTGTATGTTACATGCTTCCATGTCAACCACATCGCATACTACTTCATCCTTATAATGTTTGCCAATTGAAAAGGATATAGTGCATCGTTTAGTTACCTTTGTTTCACTGACCTTCTTGATCTAACCGATTGTATATGGAGAGGGAAGACACTCCGTTTTCAACTATAATTTTTCCACTATGACCTTGGATACGATGTTCTCGTTGCTTTCACTGTCAATGATCATGTCACAAACCTTTCGATTCACCGTATACCTAGTGCGGAAGATGTTATGCCGCTGTGGATGCACTTCTTTTCTTGGTATATATAATAGTCCATCCCACCTTTGTGATTCTTGAACCTAAGAATCAATCATCCCGGTGGTATGCCTGTTCTTCAATATCTAGATCTTCATAAGCATTATCGACATTACCATCATTGAAGGTTTACCACTTTTAGGGGCATATTTGGAGGTGGCGGTTAGCCAACGATAACGGTTGTCGGGCCTTGGCCAGAGCATAGGGGTTCAGGATTCTACTTAGACCAAGAGGTCGATAAAGCACGATCTTACGTAGGAGGCCGAGTACGTGCTCATGGGCTCCTTCTTCGGGCGGTTCAGGATCCTTGCAGTAGGATAGGTCCATGTGTTAGGACGTTCAAATTGTGCTTCTGCCCGAGTAGCCAACTTGATCGCATCATTCATCATCCAGATGGACTGCATCTGGACCCGATCCTGGATAGTCATACGCAACCCACCATTAAAAGGCGATGCTGCGTTCGGTCTCGACTACGGTAGCAGAAAATTCTTCTCGCGTATTCTCTCACCGACCGAACCTTGTCTACAATTTTGGTATTGTTGGAATAATGATCGTAATCGCTAGGGAGGAATCGAGCACGTAGTAGCCGCTTCATGCCGGTGCGGATTGGTGCTTTCGTCCGCACTGGTTAGCGCGATAAGCTTGTTCCACCAAGTGAAGCTCCTCCGACTTGACCTTCTTTGAGGGATGTCCATATAGTCGAAAAAGAATCGAGAAAATCCTTAATGTGTAGTTGACCATTGAAGCTAGGAATATCAACCCACATCTTGAATTCTCTATCCGTTCGATCTACTCGATCGCCACCATGTTTGGGGTGTTGAAAAATTATGTCGTTGATTTCCTCCTCACTGGAGCCCCCTTCCTCAAGAATGACCCTTGGATGCACTGCCGGTACTATCCTCGCGAACGAGTTTCGGCAATTGGCGGTGGAGGATTACCACCAGAACACGAAGTAAGGTTTTTCGCCAAGAGATCCGCTATACGGTCGATGAAGCCTGACCCTTGCATGGCTTCGTCGCCGCCGTTAAAGGTAAATTTCCTGGAGCACCGCCCATGGGATTGTTGCCCGACCCATCGTTAGAAGCCATCGATCCGAGGAGAAACCTCGCTTTAATACCAAACTGACGCAGGGGAAGACATGAGGTCGAGCACCGTCTTTCTCAAGAGGATAAGTATTCGAATCCACTAACTTCCTCGACTTACAAGACTTCTAAATAAAATAGAAATAAATTCTAATAAATTCAAAATTGATTAATGTTTGAATAAAAACGAGTTCACAACCCTTTAAATAGGGGTACCAAGCAATGGGAAAGAAATCGAATCAAACTACAACTAAAACTCTTAGAAATCGTGACTTACTATAAATAGTAAACTTACACGGGTGATGTCTACTAGTTTGAGGTTTTCGGCCAAAAATAGTAAGTGTCCTATTTGGCTTCACCAAACTATTCTCCTAATTATCTAAGTACGTTGGGCGCAACTCCTAAAGCCCAACGGATGATGATTATATAAACTAAAACCCTATTTATACAACGAAATTAAATAAAATCCAGGGCACTCCGGGCGTCGCAACCTCGCGTAGGTTGGTTGGCTAAAGTAGCTCGTTCTACCCCAAAATCATATAATCGCCTAACCCATTCCGGTTAATTGAATCTGGATCATTGTCGCTGATAGATCTATTGAACGCTCTACATCAACATTCAACATCTATGTCAATTACATCGAAAAGGTCCAGAAGTATTTAGAGGGTAAACTTGTATTTTCAAAATTTTCTCAATCAAATGAATAAATCGAAAGGCACTCGGTCAACAAGTCCCTGGTAGGGTTTGCCTCACTCAGTTCCAATCCACCAACTCTAGCTCTAGTAGGGCTAAAAAGGTCATGGGCTTAGTCCTGACTCTAACCCCACAAGTAAAATACCAAAAGGGTCCAAGGTTTAAAACCAGTCAATCTTTCTTTCTTTCTTTTATTTATTATTATTATTTTTTAAATGTTTATGTTATCCTCTATCTGCAACGACTCTCTATGTATAAATGATTTGGATCACTGAAACTTGACCCAGATCCCGGTGAAAAGGAGCTGGGCTACGTTTCCCAAGCTGCTCTACAAGACCGGGCCAGGCCCGTTCTCTAGCAGATTGACACCCTTCCCACAGGGTGCAATAGGCGGCAGCTATCACTGGATAGGAGCTTCATTTGATAAGTGTGGCTTGTGATTTAAGACCCGAGCCCAAAGGCCATTAGTCTCCAGCATGGATGGGCGACTGTTGTGACGCATACCATTTTCTGGTTGTGCCATCCCAGCTTCTTTGGCCTTTACATTCATCAGGCCCGAACAGGAAGGTGGGCCTAGCCTATATTAATTAGTCCAAAACAGGTGGGCCCGTCCCATCAGTCACAGGATCAAGAACGCAGATCTGTTGATCTACATTTACGGACGTGGCCTGTGTTTCTAGGAGCTCTGTGTGGACCACGCTGAAGTGGAGAGCATGAAGTTGTTTGTGGAGATCCTGAGAATAGTTGTCTTGATACAGTGACAGGGAAGTGGGGCCCATTCATGATGTACATGGAATCCAAACCGTTCATCTGGTGAGTCTCCTCACACTCACCGGACATTCCAATGATCATCCTGATCTGAAACTCATGTAAGAGACATCCCACGGAACAATGTCATGATCTAAAAGCCCCCACCACAACCCAAAAAGCATGGTAATTACCATACGTTTATAAAGATATGTGATCGTTCCCCGTCCTATTGTGTCCCACCGTGGATGGACCATGCTCCAAAGTTCACCTCGATATGACAATCGTGACCTTGTGACTTGTGGCTAGGATCTTTCAATCAGGGAGATGTTTGGGGTTCGGTACATCAATGGTGGGACGGCAACAGTCCAGTGGTCTTAATTACTGAGCCATGGGTCTCACATATCTGAATAAAAAACTGCATGCACTGAAGATGCGGGTCACGTGTTTTCCTTTTCCGCGGCTCATGCCTGCTGTCTCATATCAGCCACTTCCAGTCTGGCCAATCCGAAATTTGTATTATCTTGTGATTTTGCAGGTCGAAGGGTATATCCTAAGAAGAGTGGGGGCGTTTAATGATCTGAACCGTTGACGTAATGATCTCACCATCAATGGGCACTTAAATTATTTTTTTTTAATCCCTAAATGATAAAAATCCTAACCCCTAAGTATCTGGCTCAATAAATACAGCAATGATTCAGATTCCTGTAAGTATGCACCACCATTTCCTGTAGTGTGGTCCACTGATCTACTTCATTGTTGGGCTCATGCCCTACAATGACTTTTCAAAACGCGTGGATGAGGCGTATATCCACCTACCTCCGTGTTTCTTGTATCCACCGAGTACAGATCTTCTGCATTCATCTATGGAGGACCAAAATAACATTTTCGAAACTGTACTCATTACGTCCAGAAGGAATGCTCCACTGGCCTATAGCACTAGCACTATAAGTTATAAGTGCTCCTAGGTGCATTGGCACATTTAGGCACTACAGTCCATTAAGTTAGATGCATTGCGACATTTTGACGTTACAATTCATTGATGTAGACTCTTTTGTAGGTCCAAGTATATATTATTATTTTCACCAGAATGACTCAAATGAGATCACGTGATAATGAGATCTCAATAAGAGACTAATAGAATATCTTTTTTGCTATTGATGGCCTAAGTTTAATTAGAATTCAAAAAGTTACGAGTGACCTAAAAAGGATAAGTTCACATGGCTATCATCACAGAACCATGTCTCATGTCCCACTCATATATCATAGTCAACTATTTACCGTAGTGGTCTCGTAACCGACAATGAATATCAACCGAAATACACTTGTAATATTGCATAAAAAATCTTTATGGCTTAAACCATTCAAGGAGCTATGAAGCAATGTAGCCGCAATGCATGTAGCCGCAACACTAAGTTGGACGATTTTCATGACACTCAACATACATTTGAGTGTAGAAAAGGATAACGATTATCAACACATGACATCATGAGAACTTTCATCCACATCATAAGTATAACTGTCTTGGTTTGTCAATAATGTGTGTCATAGAGTCTTAAGTCGGTTGAACCCTCATTGAAAGACATTGAAGACCGAAGATTTAAAGACTTGAAGCATCAAAGCTTGAAGACAACGGATAAATTGAGGTGTCTTGATAATCCTAACCCTAGATCCCTTTAAATTGCAAAACTACCTACCTATATATGAAAAGGATAACGATTATCAACACATGACATCATGAGAACTTTCATCCACATCATAAGTATAACTGTCTTGGTTTGTCAATAATGTGTGTCATAGAGTCTTAAGTCGGTTGAACCCTCATTGAAAAACATTGAAGACCGAAGATTTAAAGACTTGAAGCATCAAAGCTTGAAGACAACGGATAAATTGAGGTGTCTTGATAATCATAACCCTAGATCCCTTTAAATTGCAAAACTACCTACCTATATATGATCCTTCACCCATAGGTAAATCCTTATTTGATTATCTCAAGCCCTAACATTAAAATGAACATTATTAGCTATGCTAATAAAAATTTAAAACTGTTGGAAATCAGAAAATACGAATCTGGAGACTATCGATAGAATCAACGGTCCATTAATTTGATTCAACTGATCGAAGGTTCCGATCAAAGATGGTCGAAACTCTTCCGTAAATAATTTGGTCATTTCTATGAAACTTCGATCGAATCAAAGAATCATTCGATAGATCGAAGTTGCCGTTTTCTATATATTTTATACCTATTGTAAATCTTTTTTTAATATATAAAAGGGGCATCCGGATCTCGTGGTAAAGAATTGGTTTTTGGTAGAAATAGAACCTAGGTGATTCCACTCTTCATTCCTCTCCTAAACTCTAAATCAAAAAGTTTTATATCCTCATTCTTGTGATTAATTATTCTAATGAACATTTCAAGCTCAATTATAAAGTAATCTTGAACTCTTCTATTTCCTAAAAATTAAAATCCTATACACAAGATAGACGGCTTAATGCGATGTTAGGGTCCCATTTTCAATGACCTAATTAATAAGAAAGAGGCTTACTAGCCCCACAATGGTGCGGGTCTGGCCAGTGCATAGTACATCTGAACAGTTCAAAAAGTGGTGCCCACGGTTTAGATCATCAAGCTGGTCTACTCATCATGTGAGCTATCCCTACACTAATCAATTGATCCCTTCCAAAATAATCAGAGACTGTAATCATTATAACTTTAGTCAATTTGCCAGATTTAACAGCTTCACCAACCTCAATGCATTTCAAGATCCAGACTGTCATACATAGTGATGCGTGCGATGGCCCGAAAATAAACCCGATCCGGTTACCAAGTGGGCCACACGTACTTAAAGATGGCGCGTGGACCACTTTTCAGAGAAGACTGGCTTTTCTTTTATTTATTTATTTTATTTTATTTTAACCAAGCTATAGACAGAGAGGCCCGTTTGATGAACAGCTGGAATCCTTGTCGTGTGCCCCAGTGCAGCAAAAGGAGAGGTGTTGTAGGTAAGCCAACAGATTATTTATTAAAACTTGTAATCTTGGGATTGCTCCATATCATCAACATATAAACCATTCCAATTCCCGAGAGGCGGTCCACGAATTGGACGGATCGGATCCATTGCCTAGGTGCATTAATAAAGGAAAAGAAAATTCAAATCATACAGGTAATTGCGTTACGGTAATTATAGATGTTACTGGAAGGCAATCTGGGACATTCGACGTAGGACACTGGCAATGACAGTACGGAGCATATCTGTAGCCTGTACCTTGCTGGCATTGACCAGATTGACTGTAAAGACTCGTCCCTTACAGTTGTCATTTTCCACGTTATACCATATTATGAAATTCCGAAAATACCCCTCAACAAGTCTTTTCTTGTGCCGGAATAGTCCACAACACGTGTTTTAAGCATCACGTATAACACCCCAGCCTGTGGACCCTACCGTGTTGTACGTGTGAAATCCACTCTGTTCATAAGGTTAAAAACCTCATTTTTACGAAAAATATAAACCTGATAAAAATCTTAGATGGGCCACACAAAATGTGAGCAATGGAAAACTGTACTTAAAACTTAAGGGACCCATACAAGCTTTGTGTCAGGCTGATTTTTTTTTTTTTGTATATTCCCTTCGTCCTTGCGAGTGTTTAATGAAAGATACAGATCATGGTGGCCCACAGACAAAGCTATGGTTGGCGTCCCATCCCATTCTTCCCTCTGAGGCGGCCCAACCGAGTTATCTGTCTGGCAGATTTTTGGCACTAAGACCTACCTTCGAGGAGCACACCTGATGGACGGACTGGATGTCACAAAGGTTACATGGGTGGGCCCGCATAGGTTGGGTATCTTAAACTCTGAGTAAAACAGGTTTGCAGAGGATTCCAGTCCCTCGTCGAGATTTGCTCAGCCCAAACGCGTGTAAAAAACAACTCCTTGTCCCCACCTACCCGACATCTAATTATCCATCAGGTGGGTCCCACTGTCTAGATGCCGTATCCTGTGGCTCCCTCCAGTCCGCTCATCAGGTGGATCCCACTGTTTAGATGCCGTATCCTGTGGCTCCCTTCAGTCCGTTCATCAGGTGGACTGAAGTGTTCGAAACAAATGGATGGCTAGAAGGTCCAAAAGTCCAATCGCTTGGTCCGCAAGGCAGATTGCACCCAGCTGATAACTTCCATCCTTTTAATTTTTGAGTGAATATGAAATCCAACCCTACCACTAGGTTGAAACCTTAAAGAGCATTCCGTAGTTTAAAAATCAGCCCTATCCAATAATCAGATGGACCACACCTTGATAGCAATGTGTAGCCATTCATAAGTAGCAAAATACGAGTGATTCTAATGACAGTGGATGTAGATCCGATAGATCTTTGCACAAAGGTGACTCTAACGATAGGGCAACGTATCGGATGGTTAGATGTCCCACACACATCAAGGGCTGGAAGCTATCTAATGGGTGGACCCTAACTTACAGTCAAACCGATTGGACTACAGACTTCATTAAGCCTACCTGGTTAGTGGGCCAGCGGATATTTAGACACACCATCTACGGATTCAACAGATGGACGGATTGGACATTTCGTACGTGTACCATGTCGTCATATGTTGTAGTGAGTAGATTGGTTGCCTTTTACACGTGTGTGGTACTGTGTGGAGTAGCAAATAAGCAAACCCCTCTTTCTTAATCTGTAAGTTAGTATTAAGTATTAACACTAAACAAGTTGGTAATCCGATCGGCCAAACGCAACCACCTGTCAAAATAACTTGTAAATAAGAAATTAGACTGAATTTTATTTTTTTTTTCCTTTTTGGGGGAAAACCCCAAAATAGGCAGTGTTTCTAGAGGCTACAAAACGAGTTAAACGTGTCACACGCTTGCGTCATCCAAGCCGTTCGTCAGGTAGGGCTTACAGGTGGTTAAAAGAATCGACCCACGATTTTCAACAAGGTGCCCAATGGTCATCCATTGACTCGGGCGAGTCGCGACTCAACTCGAACACGAACGAGTCGGGACGAGTCTCCGAGTCAAAAACCATGGGTCAAACTAAGTGGTCCCGGGTCATTGCAGTGCTAACCAAACAGCACCCTCTATCACAAGCTTTGCTCATTCCACACGCCTCTATAAGGCAGCTCATCTGGACGCCACCGCAGTCGACTTATACGAAGCTGCGTAAAACACCCAAGCTGTGCCGCCCACCATTTTTATGTGTAAATCCAGTCCATCCAACAGGTGGAAACACTTATTTTAACCGTACATTTAAAATACCATCCTGGAAAATAAAAGCTCATATCGGCCACACCAATTGGAACGATGTCCACTGCATTGGGTGTGGACCGCATGAGTTTTTGACAGAGGTGTACACCAACCGAGCTAGCTCGGTTAGATCGCTCGACTCGACTCAAAAAAGCTCAATTTGACATGGTTCGAAGCCGAGTTCAAGCCAAGTCGAGCTAAATTTTTGAGCTTGAAAATGAGTTCGAGGCGCCCAGCTCAATTCGACTCGAATCGAACTCAACTTGAATCGAACTCAGATAGAAACAGTTCCATGACTCGGTTACTTTGATATTGATGTTGCTCACCAGGTGTTTGATGAAATGACTCAAAAAATATGAACGGCAGCAACGAAGGTATGTATACAAAATCAACACCCTGTTTTTCTTGATTTTTATGTTGTTTAGAAAGTGTTTGATAAAATATCTATAAAATTATTATTATTGCCTTAAATATAGTGAGATTTTAAAGGTACGGTCTAGGTGTATGTGAAAATGCTGCAATGATGAACTCAGCTCGATTTTAGCTTGAACTCAACTTGAATTGACTTGGGTTGCTGATCAAACGGGGCCAAGCTGACGCGTTAGGCTCGAGGACCAAGTTGAGTTGAATTTGAGCTGAGGTTAGCTAGTGGCCGTGCCGAGCCAAGTTGAGGCCAGCTCAACTCGATGTACACCCGTAGTTTGATGGAAGATACAAACCATGGTGACCCCAAACACAAAATACAAACCTATGGTTGGCACCGTATCCCCATTGTTACTCTTGGTGTGGCCACCTGAGATGTGCATTTGGCTGATATATATCGTCAGAGACTTAGAATCTAGAATAGAAATTGATGGACGGAGTGGATTTTACATACACAATGGGGGTCAGAAAGGGTGAGTAAAACAGGTGTTGAAGAGGATTCCGATCCACCACATGTGAAGTAAGGAGCATGGGTACGATATCCAATCCCTCCATCAGGAGGGGGACCCACCGGATCGATGTTCCAAAAATCAGATCGCTCTTGATTTGTTTATTAGAACATCTACAGTGTTAGTATGTTAGACTACCCGATGGATGGCTTGAATATTGAGCCTGTCTGTCGTACTGGCACGTACTGCCGTGAAGACGAGCACGTTGTGAGCGCTTGAAAAAATTTGGCCAATTCCACATGCGTGTTCGAGCCGTACGCATCCACACGCGGGTGCATGTCTCATATTATGACATGTGTACGCGATCTGAGCTTTCCATCACGTGAGATACAATTCTTAGATCTTCTGGAATAAAAAAACAAGTAATTTCATACCTACAGTAGGCCACATCATATCAATAGAAATGAGCCGCTAGAAAAGGATTTTTTCACCGTTAATTAAATTGTACATTGTGGCCCACCTGAAGAGTAAAATTATGGTCTTTTTTTATCAAAATATCTAACAATTATTTCCGACGTTGTGAAAAGCTTAGATCTTACTCTCGCTTTCGATATTTGTACGTGTTCCTACGTGTTGATCTATAAGGCTACGTTTGTGTGAAATTACCGAACCTAGTAATGATAATAATAACTTCAAAAAAACGATCCCACGCTATTGACAATAATAACAAAACTAAAGTCTCCCAAATTAAAAATTAAAAAAACTAACCAAAATGATGCAGTGCTCCCATTGGGACACCTGGACCGTCCAATACATCGATCTGAACTGTCCATTTGCTGTAGCATACATTTTTTGGCTACCAAGGAAAGATCACACAAATCGTATTATTCTAAGCAAGTGATGAATGGCCTATAAAATGGACGGTCCAGATCACTTACAAAAAGCATTTCCGACCAATAATTTGAACCATCCATTTGTTGGGGCTTATTATGGATTTGCTCCCGGATCTAAAGAATACCTCCGTCCGGTCATCGTAAACATCCCATCCATTGCTTGTAAAATGAACGACAGTAAAAAAAATTTATTTTAAAAAAAAAAAAATTTTAAAAAGTCAATTTACTTATAGATGGAATATAGTTTCTTGGTAGCTCATGAAACGTGTCATTCTCCAGATGGACAGCCTGGATCAATCCATTGGACTAAGTGATACAACTACGATAATTAATTCTAACTTTTAGCGCTGTAAGAGAGTTGGATCATTTCTCAAAATGGCAATATAAAGGGGATTTATTTGATACTCTGGTAGAGCAGCAGGACTGATACGCAGGCCTTCAGAAACAGTACACGTGGGTCACTTACAATGTTGCTAAGTCACTCTCCCAAAATCAGATTGGCTGAAACTATCGTAGATCATTGGATGCATTTCATTTTTAATCTTTTAATAAATGTCCACCAGTCCTGTAATTAGATAATTGAATAATCGTAATTGTCGGTACACGATACTGGACTGATAATTTGGACGGATTAATTTGAATAGCTTATATAGTAATGTCCAATCGCCTGCATATCATCTATCACACCCTGCCAGAGTATCAAAGTTTTTCTAATAAAAAAAGAAACAGGCCCACATGCAACCACTGCATGCTGTCTTTGCCATACTACCCCTTTCCTGCCAACCTGTTACATGTGCAGGATATGAGATCTGTAAAAGGTGGAAACGATCCTTGATTATCTGGTGGGAAAATCGGCTTATCCACTAATCACGTGGGTCACACTCATATAATAAGTCAGATTGTCAGCTGTCTATTGATTTGGATCGAGTGATGGACGCCTGATAAATTCGCCATGTGATCATGTGGCCCTCCTTTTCCTTGGCTTTGAAAAACTCTGCAGCAGCGTGAATTTAAGATGCTATGGATACATGAGATTATCCCTTAGTTGGAAAAATAAAAAAAAAACAGAAAGACCATGAACTGGAAGCCTATTGCCTGCAACCCGCGATCGCGATCGGGAGATAGGTGGGGTCACCTGACTCAGGGATTTTCTGTTGACATAAACGGATGGACGGCATGGATTTTCTGTTGACACAAGGGATTTTTGCATAGCTGAGTGTTAGCCTTACCGTGGGGCCCACCTTGATGAAGTGCTATAAATTCATACCGTCCATCCGTTTCTCCAGACAACTTGGGATGCAGGCCCAAAAATTAAATAGAACTAAATTTCAGTGGACCAGACCACAGGAAAAGGTGGTGATTGAGTGTCTCACCATTAAATTTTCAAAGGGCCCACCATGAGGTTTTTGTAATGTTTATTTTCCATCAAGCCTGTTGATAACTTTAAGAAGACTGGATGAAGGGAAAATATAAAGATGCTATGATCCCAAACTTTTGTGGGCCATAAAAATATTTCAATGGTTATTCACTACTTATTTTTCAGTGGTGTGTTTCACTTGAGATTTGGATCTTCTTAAGATTTTGGATCACGCCTTAAAATGAGATGAAAAAACAGATGGACAGCATGGATATATAAAAAATACATCAATGTGAGCCCACACGGTTAGGATAACACCCACTAATGTGTGGGTGGCCAACAGCTAATCCGCTCCCTCTTCGTACCCGGATAACACCTTTGTCGGTGTTACCCTTACTGCGGGCCCACCTTGATGATGTGTTGTATATCCGCACCGTCCATCTGTTTCCCAGACAATAGATCCAACTCTCAGGTGGACCACACCATGGCAAGCAGTGGTGATTGAGTGTCTCACCCTTAAAAATTCCAAAAGAGCCCAAGGTAACGTTTTTATAATGTTTATATGCCATTGTAAGGTTTTCATGATGTTTATTTGCCATCAACCTATTGATAACATCAGCAAGACTTGAATGAAAGAAAAATATAATGATCACTTTGATCCATAACTTTTGTGGCCAACAAAATTTTTTAATGATTTCATAACTATAGTTATTGGCGTGGCCCACCTGAGATTTGGATCTTCTTAATATTTTTTATTGCTCCTAAAATGAGATGGAAAAATAGATGGACAGCATGGATATAAAAATAACACATCAATGCGGGCTTCACATGGTTAGTGGTTGTTACCCTTACGTTGGGCCCACCTTGATGATGTGTTATATGTCCACCCCATTCATATGTTTCTCTATACCATTTTCGGATGTCGGCCAAAGAATTAAGAAAATCCAAATCTCAGGCCACTCCACAGGAAATTATGGTGATTGAGTGTCTCACCATTAAAATTTTCAAAGGTCATCGTAAAGTTTCTGTTTATTTTTCACCCAATCTCTGTGATGAGTACAAGAAGATATGGATGAAGGGAAAATATAAAGATGAGCTTGATCCAAAACTTTTATAGCCTAATTTTTATTTATAGTTATTCATCACTGTTTTAAGTGGTGTGGTCCACCTGAGATTTGGATTTTCGGAAGATTTCGGATCTCATCCTACAATGAGATGAAAAAACAGATGAACGACGTAGATATATAAAAATACACCAATGTAGGTCTCACACGGTTAGGCTAACACCCGCTAAGGTGTTAGTGGGAGCGGATTAGGACACCTACCGTGGGGCCCACCTTGATAATGCGTTGTATATCATGACATCCATCCGTTTCTCTAGACCATTTTAAAAAGTAGTACCAAAAAATAAGCACATCCAAATCTCAGGTGGACCACACCACAGGAAACAGCGGTAATTTAACGTCATACCGTTGAAAATTCCAAAGGCCAATGGTAATGTTTAATTGCATGTGTGGCGAGATAATATCCCACGTCTCTCTCCACCCAATAGGGTACAAATGCTGGATGCTACGGTGATTTTAACTGTTCATATTCTCGTTGATACCATAAATAAGATATTTTCCCATGATCAAGTTTGGTTGATGATCCTAGTCGTTTATTTTTTGAGTTGAATAATGGCCATTGAAAATTTTCTTTTTATTATTAAATTCATTTAATGATGGCAATGATCACAATCATTTGTTGAGAGTAAGCTTCTTAGGATCCAACGAATAGCATAGATTATACATCATTGACGGTCCATATCATAGGACCACTCTTCATGTGGGTCCCAGCGGGTGGCAATACATAACTGTCTCGTCAGTCGCAGGAGAGACGAAAGGAACTCAAAAAGATACCAAGATATTCTGAGGCCGCCTGCTAATTGCGGAATCGACTGCGTAGCACCGACGTCGGTAATGGTCGGTGCTCGAAAATCTCTCTGAGCCATTATGATGTGCGTATTATATCCACGCCGTTCATCCATTTTTCCAGCTCATTCTAGAGTATCCCAAAATCAGACAGATCCAAATCCGAGGTGGATCAACTATAGGAAAGAGTGGTGATCGAACGCATATCATTTAAAAAACTTAGTGAGAGTTACAAAAGTTTTGGACCAATCTTATATTTGTGTTTTTCCTTCATCTAGGTTTGTGTGACCAAGTAAAAAGGTTGGATTGCAAATAAACATTACAGTGGACCTTAGGAAGTTTTTAATGATGGGAGATCAATCACAACTGTTTCCTGTTGTGTGGTACACATGAGATTTGCATCTCCATGCCCTGAAATGAGTACGAAAAATGAATGGACAGCGTGGATAAAACTCAGACATCATGGTGAGGCCCGACGTCGGTGTAATCAGAGTCCGTTAATTGCACTCCTCTCATGAAAACGAGCCACACGTGTATGAATTCAAAGCCGCACGTCTGGCTATCAAAACACTGCATGCACTCCAACTGAAAAAGACTGATCCAATATGAACCTAGGCGTCCCACCACTTCAGGAAACAAATGAACGGTGAAGATACGGATCCTGGGTCCTGGCTGTATTGGAATTAAAAAGTTGGTCGTAACCATGATTAGATGGAACTGCAGTTGTGATATTCATCTATTATGCAAGAGGGTCATAAAAAGAGTTTTCGTGTACTCTTTGTAATATGAAGTAAATGTCCTGTCCAACATTTCCTGGATGTTTGCATTTACGTGTGGCCCACCTGCATTGAATCAACACGACGAGCCAAATCCATCTCACACACGTGTGATCCATTTCCGCGTGCAAGGCAATTGCTCCCAGGCGAATTCACATGGCATTTTCTCCATGTGAGGGATACGAGGTATCTAATTATAAGGAAATATAATGAGGATAGGAAAATACCGAGGTTAATTATTTCGGTAAATTGATTTATCTTTTAGGATTTTTTACCGTTAAATTCTTCGGAATTTACCACGCGGTGAAATTACCGTAATAGTCCCTGAGCACTTTTTTCTCCCAAGAACAGTGAGGTGGATATATATATATATATATATATATATATATATATATATATATATATATATATATGGAAAAGGTACCGTGTGATTGAGCTCACGTTAAGCTCCCATGAGGTTGAGTTGTGTGGGCCCTATTGTGATGCATGTCGACCATCAACACTGTACATTTGATGAGTCCCCTTTAAATTATGGGATATCCCAAAAATCAGCCGTACATAGAACTCAGGTGGGCCATACCATCTAAAATCATGTGAACCCTCATCCAAGTGGGACACACATAATGAATGGGCTGGATTTGCAAACCACATCTCGGTGGGCCCATGGTACACGGCCCCTCTCGACTTCCGTATAAGGTGTGGCCCAAACAAGTAACGTATTGACTTGATTTTTGAGACCTAAGCCCACGATGGAATGGTGCATCTGACTAATGGGGTGGATGTTCGAAACGCATCACGGTGGGGCCCACACAACTCAACCGCATGGGACGTTCCCATCAGCTGGAGCGCATAGTACATGGAAAAGGTTATGTGCGGTCGATCTCATGGGAACTTCCCATGAGGTCGAGCTGTGTGGGCCCACCATGATGCGTGTCGAAAATCTACCCCATCAATCAGATGCACCATTCCATGGTGGGCCCAGGGCTTAAAAGTCAAGTCAATCTGTGACTTATATGGGCCACACCAAATACAAAAATTGAGAGGGGTTACCCTCCATTAAAACATTCATAATCATTTGTTGGGCCCACCGAGATGTGGTTCACAAATCCAGCCCATCCATTATGTGTGTCCCACTTGGATGAGGGACTAGATCAAGTTTTGGACTCATCCAAATTTCATGTGGGCCCCACCAAGTGCTTTTATATGTTTTAGGCATATCTTCACATGATTTTAGATGGTATAGCCCACCTTAGTTCCACATACCGATGATTTTTGGAATATCCCATAATTTAAAGGGGACCATCACATGCACGGTGTTGATGTTTGACATATATCATGGTGAGGCCCACACAGCTCGACCTCATGGAAAGTTCCCATGCCCCCAGGGCATGGAACATTTTTATATATATATATATATACTCACACCTTTTTTTTTTACACACCCCACACACTCATGCATTAGTGGGATTTCACCACCTATTGACACTCGAACCCTTGATGCACCAGTGTTGAAACTCCTAGGAGTCTGCCACCGGAGCAAGAGTCTACCCGCCGTGAGCACTTTGCACACATGTCATGGGCACATGATTAGAGCGGTCCATGTGATGCGACACCCTTAAAACCTCACCGCCCAACTTTCAGCCGGATACAACTCTAGTAGGCCATGACAAAATGAAACAGTTTCCTCCATTAGTTTGCATTTCTCTTTGCTATGGCTCAATAGAATTTTGGATCAAGCTAATATATATATATATATATATATATATATATATATATATATATATATATATATATATATATATATTGACCCGGTTGAGTTTCATATTCTATTGATTTTTTTATTTCATGTCTAAAAATTACCCGCCAAGCGTATGGAGCACTCAGAGACTGAAAATTCTCTCACGTCACATCAGCCAGCCCGACGCACCCAATACAGCGCGACCTTTACTGGAGGGCCTACCTTGATGCATGTATTCTATATGCACGCCATTCATCCGTTTTCCAAAATCATTTCAAGGCATTATCCAAAAAATAAAGCACATCTAATTACCATGTGGACCGCATCAGAAAAGATGGTGATGATCAGGTGGACCGTACCATAAAAACAGTGGTGATCGACCATTAACAATAGGCCATAAAAGTTTGGATTAAGCTGATATTTGTTATTTCCCTTCATCTCGGCTTATATGACCTTATCAATAGATTGGATGGCAAATAAACACTATGAAAACATTAATATGCTTCCTAATAAGTTTTTAATGGTTGAAAGTTCAATCACCACTCTTACCTATGATATGGTATGCCAGATAATTGGACCTGCTTCATTTTTGAGATCTTGCCCTAAAAGTAGCGGTCAAAATGGATGGATTGTGTGGATGTAAGTTACATACTGTATGCCCACAGTTAGAGATGTATATATACATCATGTGGAGCCCATGAAGGTTTGAATGGTAGCAAGTCTCTTTTCCACTATTTCCCGTTATGTGGCCCATTTGAGCATCATATCCCCCTTATTATTTGTCTCATGCCTTAAAATGATCTGCCAAAGCTTATAGATGGAGTGGATTTCTCACAAAATCATGATGGTGACTTCGTTTCAAGGCATCCCGCTATGTTAGCTAGCCTGTAATAGAAGTTGGCAGTAAGCAACAGGCACAGCTTCGGTAAATCCCGTATCCACGGAAATGGGTGGTATTTCTGACAATGAGGCCCACCTTGATGTATTTGACTTGTATCCACGCCATAATCCATTTTAAAAAACTCATTTTAAGGCAAAGTCTATAAAATAAAGTGGATCTAAATCTAAGGCCGACCATATTACAGAAAATAGTGGTAATCGACTATTAAAAACTTTTCATGGGCGACAAAAGTTTTGGATCAATATGATATTTGTGTAGTCGCGTCGTATACGTTTTGGTAACCTTATCAATATGTTAGATGGCAAATAAACATTCCAATGGCCCCTGTGAAGTTTTTAATGGTAGGGATGCAATCACGACTGAAACTCATATTATGGCTTCATGCAAAAAATTAGTCATATTTGATCTAGATGTGATCCACAACAATAAAATCAAATTTGGGTGATGAACACTATTGAAATCTTACTAAGACAGGTGACCAGTCCATGAAAAGCCTTAACAAAACAAATGCACCGCATGCATCACTTTGTATGCTAAAGGTGATCCCCAAACATGCTAATGAAAGTAACCATAAAAAATTGAGATCCAATTGTGAATATGACTGCCAGCAGGGGAAAAAGGTCTTTTAAAGACCTTAATAGTGCGTTTATGTCAAGAATTAGGGTTGTACATAGGGGTGTACACAAACCAGGTTAGCCCGGTTAGCTTGCTCAACTCGGCCCAAAAAAGCCCGACTCGGCTTGACTTGGAACTGAGTTCGGGTCAGGGCGGGCCAATTTTCAAAACCTGAAACTGAGTTCAGGCCGAGTTCAGACAGGCCCCAGTTCGGCCCGACTCGGTCCGAAACCCGACCCGCCCCGGCCCGACCCGACCCGCTAAGTGTGTGTGTGTGTGTGTGTGTGTATATATATATATATATATTCTTAAATAACCTAACCCTACCCGTCCGGCCGTCCCTTTCCACTTTTCCCTTTTGAAATCGCCCGACCCCAGCAACAGCGCCCGACCCCACCAAACCCTACTCCTCTCTCCCTGCCCGACAGCCCGACCCCACCACCAAATCTTTGTAATCTCTGTCTCTCGTCTCTAATCTCTCTCTCTCTCTCTCTCTCTCTCTCTCTCTCTCTCTCTCTCCATCCGACCGGACGGCGAACGCCTGCTCGACCACGATCGACGCGCCCCCCTCACGCTCTCTCTCTCTCTCTCTCTCTCTCTCTCTCTCTCTCTCTCTCTCTCTCTCTCTCTCTCATCCGACCACAGTCTGGTGCCTATCTTCACTGGTTCTGGGAAGACAAACATTTTCCACGGTATGTAACTGCATTCCAGCACATATTTTTCTATTTTTCTAACTGTCCATTTTCTCACTCGAGTAGTGTCTGCATCTGCAATTTGATCCAAACTGTAGTAGACCTCAAGGGCCTGTTTGGACGCACCCACCAAATAATGCTTTTGGAGCCTTGAGAGGTTCGTTTGGATGCTCTTTGCAAACCCTACCTCCTCTCTGGCTCTATAAAATAGGTGTTAAAATAACCAAAAAAGCAGGCTTGAAATCCTCTCTTTTGGGAAGTGCGTCCAAAAGGGCTATTGAGTGGGTTCCACTCCGGGGAGAATGAAAAAGAAAAAAGAAAAACCATTCTCGCTCGTTCACTTTACCCACGGTTGAAAAAAGAAGTAATGGGCTATGTGAGGGTGTGTTGTGTAATGCATTGTTCGCCACCACTGATACCAGTATCGCCCTGTTTTGGTTTATATTAGTTGGTGCAAATACACCCATTACGCATTCTTGGACGAGTTTCAGACTTACTTTAAACCATGATTTGGATTGCCCTGTATGTAAACTGCTAATACCAGTATCGCCCTATATGTAAATGTATGTAAATGTCCTGACTAGTTAGATTTTTTGTGGAGTCTATAGTTCAACTATCTAAACCGTTGATCGAGGGCCTTGTAATGGGACGCAGATTACCTGTCAAAGCCCTTCCCATGAACTTGCTGTAAGGTTCGAAACTGGCCTGAACTCAGGTTCGAAACTGACCCGAACTCGAAGGTTCGAAACTGGCCCGAAGGTTCGAAACTGGCCCGAACTCACGTCAAGCCCGGTTCGGGCTGGAAATGTTGGCCCGGTGACCAGGCCCGGTTGGGTTTGGGCCTTGTGTGGCTGTTGAACGGGCCTGGACGGGCTGATGCCAGTTCGACTCGGCCCGACCCATGTACACACCTAGTTGTACATGAATTGAGTTAGCTCTCTCAACCTGACTTAACTCAGATCGAAACTGAGTTTGAGCCGAGTCGAGTTGTTTTTTTTAGCTCAAAAAAGCTTCAAACTGAATTTGAGCTCGCCCAAGCTCGACTCAACTCGGATCGAACCCCAACTCGGATTGAACCAGTTGGGTGACTCAGTTACTTTGATATTGATGTTGCTCACCAAGTATTTGATGAAGTGACTCAACGAAGTGTGTCAGCTGATGGCAATGAAGCTTATGTACATGAAACAAATACCATTTTTTTTCTTGATTTTGATGTTACCTATAAGGTGTTTGATGCATTACCTGTAAATTACCGGTACTATTTTACATAGGGTAAGAAATTGAAAGTGCACTTCATGTGTTCGTGAAAATGCCGCATCGGCTCGATCTTGGCTCGAATCGGCCCGAGCTGCTGACCAAACCGAGCCAAGCTGGCCAATCAAGCTTGAAGACTGAGTCAAGCCAAGTTCAAGTTGGGGTCAACTAGTGGCTAAACCGAGTCGAGTTGTGCCAAGCTTGACTCGTATACACCTCTATCAAGAATCATTAGTCAAAGTCAAATAGGCAAGGCGTGAATTCATATGTATTTCTAAATGAAGCGTGTATTAAAAAAATAAACTAAAAACTAATCAAATTTTTGTAATTAACTCATACACTGCTTTAAAATATCAAAATGTACATCAAGTCATCTAGTGGTTCAAACAAAAATAACTTAACACGTTTTGGCTGGTGGCCCAGCAACCAACTGGCTAGTGGGTGTCAAATCTTTGTGAGCCCTATCATGATGTATGTGTTTTATCCATACTCTTGGTCCATTTTGCCGGCTCATTTTAAGGCATGGGCTTAAAAAAGAAGTAGAACCAAAGCTCAAGTGGATTACTCCACGGAACTGTAGGGATTGAATGCTTACCATTAAAAAATTTCGAGATCTACAGAAGTTTTAGACCAAGCTAATATTTTTGTTTTTCCTTCATTAAAGTTTATGTGACCTCATGAATAGGTTGGATGAACATTAGGAAGGTTTCAATTAACGACATCATTGTTTCTACTATTTTCTTTGGCGTGGTCCACGTAAGCTTTGCATTTGTCATATTTTTGGGTACATGTCCTTAAATGAACGGGAAAAATGGATAGATGGCGTGGATGAAACACATACATCATGATGGGGTGAATGTATCTTGCACACGTACTAGTGCCAAGTCACTAACCAAACCACCTCCCCTATCACGTGGCCCCAAAAATTTTGGACGTGGTTTAGCTAATGAACCCAACACCAGCTAGCTCGCCAGTGTCGAAAGCTCTGTGAGCCCCACCATGATGTATGTGTTTTATCTATGTGGTCAATTCATTTTTTTTTTTCCTACCATTTTATGGCTGAGTCCAAAAATAAAGTAGATTCACATCTCATATGGGCCTCAGCATGTTTTTAATTATAGGCATTCAATCAACATTGTTTTCATGAGGTGTAATCCACCTTTGATTTGAATATGCTTCATTTTGTAGTTAATGCCCTAAAATAAGATGATAAAACGGATGGACAGCATGGCACAGATAAAACACATAAACCATGGTGGGTCTAAAGAGCTTTGATATCTGCTAGCTGGCTCATGTTAGGGTCACTGGCCAAACCGCATCCAAAAAATTTCTACAAAAGATACTTTCCGCAATTTCCTTTACGAAAAGCACAACTGTTATTTAGATTTGAGAAAGAATCATTTGGTAAAGAAATTTTCTGTAAACTTCTTATCTTTTAACAACCACCCTTTACGTAATTAGCTGTTTCTATATAGGGAAGCCTAGTGCATAACCTTACCATGCACATAGCTACAGTTTTGAGTCGTTGAAGTCCAAATCACCTATCTAGACCGTCCATTGGATCCATCCCTCTCTTCTTGAGAAGCCTTGAAAAGATCATAATCTAAACCTTCTATTCAGTGGGTTAAATAATTGATGGACAAGATTTTTTATTGCAGACAGGTCAAGTCATGGCCGCTTAGGACCGATAGTTGCTAGTTTCTCTACAGTAATGAAAAAAGAGTAAAATAGATCTGATGGACGGACCAGATAGGTGACCCGAATGAAGATAGGTTCAAATACAACTTTGTGCATGTCACGGTTTCCATACACTCGCTCCACCTCATCATTTCTCTTGGGTATAGGTAGATATATATAAACAGATGCGGCTTCTTTCGGCAACCCGTACGCGGTACGTGTAAGGGGAAACGATACAATACATCATGGCGTATTGTAGCAAGGTAAACCAGCAATTCCTGCATCGTGACATTCCCATGTATTTAGAAAGCTCGAGTAAGGAGAGCTCTCGCACCCAATCAATGGCAGATCCCCAAATTCCCTATCACATGCCGAAGGTCATCACCTTCCTCTCATCTATACTGCAAAGGGAAGCCGAATCCAACGATCTGGACCGTCCGTTCCGACCGCAGAGGATCTCTGTTTTCCATGGCCTGACGCAGCCCAGCATCTCCATACACAGCTACATGGAGAGGATCTTTAAGTACGCAAACTGCAGTCCGTCGTGCTTCATCGTTGCATACGTTTATCTCAGTCGCTTCGCACACCGGCAACCGTCGTTGCCCGTCGATTCTTTCAACGTTCATCGGCTCCTGATCACCAGCGTCATGGTTGCTGCGAAATTCATGGATGACATGTAAGTTTCATGAATCTTTGATTGGTAAAATATCGAAATTCTGCCACTTCTTTTAAAATTCTTCTGGTGAATTTTCGTGCGTTTTTTGAAATTCGGTGATTGAATTGAATTATGTTGTTGTTTACAGTAATTTGTGAAAACCCAAATCAAGGAATTTTGACCTTCTTCTTTTTTTTTTCGTTTTTTTAGTTCCCGGTGGATTTATTCAAAAAACAAAAAAAAAAAAAGTTTCTTCTCAGTTTCTTGAATTGAATTTTGGTGGTGGGGAATTATATTAACCTGAACTCAAATTGTGCATGTTGGGCCCATGCTTCAGTGATCCAGACCATTGATCAGTTGGGCCCAGCAGTGGATGTACCCTGTTCCAAAGATCTCCTTCACACGATAATCTTAACCTTGTTAATAATAGGAGAACCGCAACGGTCCAAGTTAACCCATGGATCGAGATTGATGGCTAGGATTTTCCAATCTGCGAGTTGTTTTAGGGAGAGGGAAGATATTAATGGTCTTTGAATACTGAACCGTGGGCCCTACCTGAATTCTCTTTTTTCTTTTTAGAATCCAAGATGCTGATTTTTCGTTTGCCTGTTTTCTTTCAAGAACTTCAACAGAATTTACGGATGATACTCAGTCACTTAGGAATCAATATAAATTAGTACAAGTTAGCTAAATTAATCTGTTCATCCTAATTTAGATGTGTCACTAATTAAAAAATTACGCTTATTTGATTTTCTGACTATCAGGTCCACAGATAATTATTGGACGGTTATAAGTGAAAATCTCGAATCAGTGGTTAGGATTGCTCTAGCTATCTAATTTTGTACTGTGACTCAGTAACAGTAGGTTCAGTAATCTATTCGGTCTAAATTCAGTTAATTGCGTGACACGTGTACAATTTCTGAGTATTGCGTACAAAGCATCGTATGCTGTCAGCGATCATATCTCTCCCTTCATTTGGACGGCTAGATATTCGTAATACAATTTCGTATCAGTGTTCTGAACAAAAGTAGAAAGGATGTGTGTGTTTAGCAGCAGAGTGGGTGTAAATGATGATTACTTTCTTTTTTTTATTTCTTCTATTTTGTTAAGCTCTTATCTGTTTGTAGCTTTCACCTTTTATCAAGTTACGTGTTTGAGATCTAAACCAGTCATCTGTAAGGCCGTAGCTTGGATGGATAATAGCACAAAAATAAAACTTATTGGACGATCTTAACCATTCAATCGGATGAAGTCTAGGGGATGTAAATTGATGGTTGAAATAGATAAACAAAGTTTCACTGACCGTTCATTTTTACAACATGATTCCTTCTGAAGCGATAGGATTGTCGGATTAGTGTAACTTTTTCGGGTGTGGCCCATCCAATGTAGGGCCGACCTTGCGAACTGTTTGGATCATGTACAAATGTGCCACGTGTACGAGAACAGAGCCAGTGATGATTTTCTCATTCTAAAACCGTTTTCTTCCGGCTCCGAACATGGTTTTTCATTCATCCAAGCGGTTCTTGTGAAATTTTCGAAGTCATATAAAGTTACAAATGAGTGGCTGGTTCGGTACCTGAGATTTGCTAGCCTCAATGGCACCTTTAGATTAACGTACGTGCCAACGTGGAACACGTATGACATCTGATCGAAGCATAACGTGGGTCGCACAAATAAGGTGATCTCATGCGAAAATTGGATGGTCCATTTCTCAAGTGGGCCATGTGTGTCCATCAAATGGATTGAACTGTCCATTGTTATCGCCTAGAGATAGCCTACTGATGTAAAGCACGTCGCGGACATTTTCATGGCTAAGATGGACTAGGAAAGGCCTAATTAGAGACGGAGGTGATCCGGACCGTCAGAACTTAAAATGGACGTATGGGTTGCCTACGCCAAATTTGTGAAATACCATGGTAGAATCCTTATTTTAATTTCATTTTTATTATTTATAGTAAGTTTTGGTTTGAATATAACACTTCTTTTTTGGCCAAAAACCATGCACAAGAGTAATAATTAGAGCATCCATAAGGAGTAAGTTTACTATTTATAGTAAGCCGTGATTTATAGGAGTTTTAGTTATAATTTAATTTCAAATTTTCGCTTTTTGAATATTTTTCTATTTTTTTGCTTTATTTTTTCTCATGGATCCGAGATGTATATCTGAAAAGTTCAGAGAAGCTTTGTGGATTTGAAATAGTTATCCTTGGGGAAGACGTGAACGACCTGATCAACACGTTCATCCTGCGTCACCTACTTGATGAATGGTCCACGTTGGTCTTTGCAATAGCTCATCTTCAGGGTGGGGCCACCTTATGCAACCACTCAGATGTCCGACAAACCTGCCGGGTTAGCACATATGCAGCAATGAATTAAGGTGCGTGTAGAGGAAGCAAATTGGAAGATTAGTGGTGGCACTATTCTTTTAGGTGGAGCCTTCTCGTGTAAGTTTCGAGTCTGTCAGCCAACTCTAGAGAATTTTCAAAACCATGAGGAGTTCTGGTCTATGAACGTCTAAGATTCCCCACACCTGTGCCAACATGGCACATGTAGATGAGCACCTGAAATTGCATTACTTTTTACGCAAAAGAAGAGTGATAACATACTCGATCCGAGCCAATGGTTGGTAGTTCAACCACTGATGTATTGCATTCAGGAGCGGAGTGGAGGGACCATGCCCAAAAATCTTCCACCATCAATACATTTCCAGCTGTGGCCAACAAATAAAACGTTAAGAAGAGAAATACAAGGGGCGGCCCACATTGTGGTGAAAAAGAGAAACTTTAGTTCTCTTGGTATGGTGTGACGGATGATACACAGTCACTTAGATATTACTTTCAAATTGCATATGTGGCATGTAATTATTTCAAATTAAACTGCCAAATCATGGCTCTTAGTTTAGATGTACCATTATCCAAAATTGCACATTTTATTATATGATTCTTAGATTATTTATTAGACGGGTTAAAAATTAAAAATATCCAATGGTCATATTCTCTCACACACGTGTCCACGATTAAGATGATAGGATTGTCCAACCATTCTAATCTTAGGAATGTGATTATTATTATTATTATTATTATTATTATTATTATTTGGGCATGACCCATCAACGGTGGGTAGTCATAATGACAAACTGATGCCATCATACCTAACCCACCTGGGGATTTTACTCCATTTAAAACACTAACTTGCACTTTTCATTAACCTCCAATATTTTCAAATATCTCACCACCATTTCCTTATTTTCGTGTGTGTAGATGCTACAACAACGCCTACTATGCAAAAGTGGGAGGAATCAGCACGAGGGAGATGAACTTTCTTGAAATGGATTTCCTTTTTGGCGTGGGATTTCACTTAAACGTCACACCATCCACCTTCCTTTCCTACTCATCTTATCTTCACCGTCAGATGCTACTGTTGGAACCTCCTCTAATTACCACCCCTGCCACTCCCGCTTTAAAGGCCCAGTACTACTTTTCCGAGGACGACGCTCCCCCTCATAAACAACAGCTAGCTGTTTGAACTGTGGCTACATTGTCATTCTGAGAGTTATTTAATGTACTCTGGCAAAGTATCATGGTTCATGCGCACGCACCCCAAAGATGTTCACTCGCATGTAACTCAAGCTAAAGCGTCTACATAGTGGGTCCCCTTTTAGATAGGTCATAAACCCATAATCGGATTGATAGAATTATTTTAGTGCCTGGAATTCAACTGTCCATCTTCTTTGCATTTAACCATCCCTAGGGAATCCACCAACCGCCCAGAATGCTGAAACCTGTATAATTTTGGGACCATGACCCACTCTAAGTGGAGCCATAGATTTGGATGGTTTTGATTTTATATATATATATATATATATATATATATATATATATATATATATATATATATATATATATATATAGGATTATTGAATGCATGCTTGACCTTGGTTTATTTACCCATTTGGCTTTCCTGTTTGGCATTTTTGGATGGTTTGGATTGTGATAAAGAGTATGTACATAACTAGTAATGTTCTCTTTTGTGTCCTATAATGATCTTCTTGACGTTTGTTTGGGGCATGTTTAGGTTAAAAAAGAAAGAAGAGGAACTCATGATGTATTGGAAGGAAAGGTTGAAATATTGATAACTAAGAGTAATTTTAAGTATCCTAGGTCTAACGTAAGGCCTATTAGATAAATGATCTGGCTATTTAGAAAAAAAAAAAAAAAAAACTCTAGATATATGTTATTGTAAGAGGAAGCAACTTCCAGGAAATCTCTAAAATGTGTAATAGAGGATTAATGGTCTAACCGGTAGCAATGGGTAATGGTTTAGATAAGCAGAATTCTGCGAACAAGTCATGTACATATGGGTCCTTGCTCTTTTCAGCCCATATCAGCCCAAGGGTTACTTACAGCCATTGTACCATGAATATACTGTATTTCGATCACTCATCATATGGCTTTCATTACAAATCATCAAGCTAAAATCATATTGATGAGATGAGATGATGATTACAATTTTATCTATGGCCTGCAACGCAGGTCATCGCTTATTTTATCTATTTGTGGTGTACCAATAGGGTGACAACGGGCTGGGTTTGGACTGGTCTGGGCTAGGCAGTGCTTGCCCAACGCGTGACACAGGCCCAAGGAGAGCATAGACCCGGCATTACAGGACCAAACGCAAGCCGAAAAAATTGTATTGGGCCTGGCTTGGGAACTTGCCCAGCTCGGGCCAAAAATTGATAATTATCCGTATATCCCATTTAAATCTTCCTTATGTATCCGTTGATCAAGTGAACTACAAATTCAAAAAGAAATAAACACAGAGGAACAAAATCAACGATCTATGTGCAAGATGCATGGGTTGCCTTTTTAGGATTAAAATGACACATATGCATGATATAAGACAGGTTAGTCCATGCTGCACGGGTCTGGGCCCATTCAGGTTTTAATGACTAGAGGCAAAGCCCAGTAAAAATTGATTGGGCCATTCAAGTCAGGCCCATTCCAACTCATTGGCCAAGCTGTTGCTCCAAGCCCGGTCCAAAACTGGATCGGGCTTTTGGGGCAAACCTTAGGGGGGCTGTAAAAATGCCTGTAAATGAGTAAATGATTAATTATAATGTAATTCTAAGCTCTTTTTAGTAGGCTTACAGTGACTGCTTACTTTTTGTACACTGAAACTGAGAAGGGTGTGAATTTCATGTAGGGCCCATTGTGATACAGGTAGTTTATCCATGACGTCCATCCATTTTGTGGGGTGATTTTATGGTATTAATCGAAAACCGAGGCAAATCCAAAGCTCAAGTGAACGATGCCACACTAAGCAGTGGGTTGAATGCTTACTGCTAAAAACCTTTTACCAAAATAATTTCCTATGGTATGAGATACTCGAGGTTTAAATTTATCTCTATTTTTGGCTCACACCCTAAAATATTTAGATAAAATGGATGGACGGGGTGGATATGTCACAGACATCATGATAGACCTCACAGATTTAAAATGAGCTTTTTAGATAGAGTTTCAAGCAATCTTTCTGTAGGCTATCAAACATACATCACATAGATAACAATAATAAAATATTCACGGCTATTTACTATACTTACCTCCATTCACCTGATATTTTGATTTTCTTACGATTTTGCATATCGTTCTAAAATTAGATGAAAAAACATATGGACGGCGTGGATACAGAAAATAATACATCAAAATGGGACCGCACGGTTAGGGTAACACCCACTAATCTGTTATCCGGGTAACAGCTAATCAGCTCCCGTGGCTGTGACCCTCTGCCAACAGAGGTTCTATAAGCGGAAGCTACGTGCGGTTCATGACGATATCTCCGTGATCGATCTACTCCGTTCATCAGTTTTGAAATCCAAGTATTGGGCAATATCTCTAAAATTAGCTACATCCAAAATTCATATTAGCTAAACGAAAGGAAACAGTGATAATGGAAACTCTCACCGTTGAAACCTTCCCGGAGCTCACCGTGATGTTTATATGCTATCCAAACCGTTCATAAGGCTATTATTACTAGGATGAACTGCAAACACAAATATTAGCTATCCTGTCCCAGTGTTTGTTTGGATGGAGTGGATTTCTCACAGACATCACAGTGGACCCACATAGCTCCGGCTACACGAACTTCCAGTTAGCCGGGGTCACGCGTCGCCCTTTTTTATTTTTGTTAATATACGATCTAAAAATTTTTTTAAAAAAAATCTTTCGAAAGAAATCTTCCTTTAAAAAATCCTTAAAAAGAAAATCTCAATAATCTCGTTAGATCGTTTACCTGAATAGGATGATTTTGAATACTTGGAATACAATTAATTCCTATTAAACTGTCCAAATTATGAGTTCCAGTTTAAATGTACCATGACTCAAAAAACCACGCTTATTTGATTATCTGATTATTGGATGGGTGGACAGTTATTGGACGGTCAAGAATGGATAATATCCAATGGTCCTATTTCAACAAACAAGTGTCCACGAATCAGAGCTCAGGTTTCTTCAAAGAATCTGATTTTGAGAGTTTGACTTGGAGGCTGTGGTTACACAATTTGAGTTAGTTTGAGCCACGTTTACACTTTCTGAGTGCCTGCCTATCAAGTGTACAAGCAGTTTGGAGTATCAAATCTCCCCATACCAAAGAGAAATTTCCTACTGTACCACCCATTTATGGCCCACCAGCCATTTTAAGCCCACTTCTTTTTAAGCTTCCAACAATACTCCCCTGTGTACGGGAGACTTTTCGCACGACGAAAATGCCCCTGCTTTTCAAAGCTGGGTAGTTCCTACAGCTACGAATTATAATCGTAGCCATGGCCGTAGCCATTATAAAAAAAAATTAAAAATGCTTCAACAGTGCTCACTAGAGGGACCCAACCCAGTCAACCCCGAATCCCTGTCCCACTACCCGTTCGACCCCGACTGGCTGTCCAGCCTTTCATTAATGACATGGGTCTTACTTGATTTTTCTTCCTCGATCATTCCACCATTCAGCCAAAATGCAACATGGGTCTTGATTTTTCTTTCTTTTTTCATACAGGAATTATAGGAATTCTTACTTTGCTAAGGCGGGCGGATTATCGACGGCTGAGATGAATAAATTGGAAGTGGATTTTCTTTTCTTGATGGTTTTAAGTTACATGTAAATGTGAGTGTTTTCAAGAGCTACATTTCACATCTAGAGAGAGAAGTGAGCATTGGAGGAGGGTACCATATAGAAAGGACTTTGAGATCCATGTGCAGAGGAGAAATCAGTTCCAAGGAAAAGGAGACCAGGGAATTCAATAGACCATCACGAGTTATCGGTGCGGTCCACATTGACTTGTTTTTCAGGCACTTATGGGATGAAGGATTGAATTTTCTTGTAAATAGTTGTAATTGTATATCTGATATGGAAGTCTCACTGAAAATGCTAATTGAGTATGTTACCTCATCAACAATGAAAAGTTAAGGTGTAAACCTGTCTTTTTTAGAAGAATTAAGGAGTTTGTTATATATATATATATATATATATATATATATATATATATATATATATATATATATATATACATACCAATTTTTTTGTGGTTATATATCTGGCAGGCAGCGGGGTTGGACCCAGCAATAACCATATGAAGTAATTTGTATAAGAAAACAACATTTTCATTGATGTTCTTACATCGTTTCTTGTTTGTACATTGATAAAGAGGCCCTCATCATGTGTGCTAACACTAGCCATCATGAGCCATCGTGTACGAGTTATAGAGGATGGGGTATGGGCAGTCTAGCTCATCCTGAGCTTAGCTAGGCCCATGCCAAACTGTTAAGTAAGATCAGATAGCGGTCTTCGTACTTGGTTCTGGTCTCATGGAATTGACCGTGAAGTGAAGGAGAATCGCCGAAACTGACCGTGAAATGCATGGAATTGACCGTGAAGTGAAGCGAATTGACCGTGAAATGAATGGAAATGACCGTGAAGTGAATGGAAATGACCATGAAATGAATAGAATTGACCGTGAAGTGAAGGGGAATTGCTGGAATTAACCGTGAAATGAATGAAAATGACTGTGAAGTGAAGGGAATTGACCATGAAATGCATATAATTGATCGTGAAGTGAAGGGAATTAACCGTGAAATGCATTGAATTGACCGTGAAATGCATGAAATTAACCGTGAAGTGAAGGGGAATCGCCGGAATTGACCGTAAAATATATGGAAATGACCGTGAAGTGAAGGGAATTGACTGTGAAATGTATAGAATTGATCGTGAAGTGAAGGAGAATCGCCGGGATTGATCGTGAAATGCATGGAATTGACCGTGAGAAGTGAAGGAAATTGACCGTGAAATGAATGGAAATGACCGTGAAGTAAAGGGAAGTGATCGTGAAATGCACGGAATTTACCCTGAAGTGAAGGAGAATCGCTAGGATTGACCATGAAATGCATGGAATTGATCGTGAAGTGAAGGGGAATCGCCGGGATTGACCGTGAAATTCCACTTCACGGTCAACTCAATTCAATCATTTCACGATCAACTCAATTCATTTCACTTCACAATCAACTCATTTCATTTCACGGTCAATTCCATGCATTTCATGGTCAATTCTGTGAAGTGAAGGGGAATCTACTTCACTTCATGGTCAACTCAATTCATTTCATGGTTAATTTCCTTTATTTCGTGGTCAATTCCATGTAGTGAAGGGGAATCTCCTTGACTTCACGATTAACTCAATTCATTTCACGGTTAATTCCCTTCATTACACTGTCAATTCCATGCATTTTATTGTCAATTCCATGCATTTCACTATCAATTCCGGCGATTCCCCTTCACTTCACAGTCAATTCCATGCATTTCACGATCAATTCCCTTCACTTCACGGTCAATTCTATGCATTTGACGGTCAATTCCGGCAATTCCCCTTCACTTCACGGTCAACTCAATTTATTTTACGGTCAATTCTGGCAATTCCCCTTCACTTCACGATCAACCCAATACATTTCATGGTCAATTCCATTTATTTCGTGGTCAGTTTTCTTCACTTCACGATCAATTCCATGCATTTCGAGGTCAATTCCCTTCACTTCACGGTCAATCCATGCATTTCATTGTCAATCTCGGCGATTCCCCTTCACTTCACAGTCAATTTCATGTATTTCACAGTCAATTCCCTTCACTTCACGATCAATTCCATGCATTTCGAGGTCAATTCCCTTCACTTCACGGTCAATCCATGCATTTCATTGTCAATCTCGGCGATTCCCCTTCATTTCACGGTCAATTTCATGTATTTCACAGTCAATTCCCTTCACTTCACATTCAATTCCCTTCACTTCTCACGGTCAATTTTGTCGTTTCCCCTTCACTTCATAGTTAATTCAGTTCCCTTAAGTTCACTCACTTTGCGGTCATTTTCAATCACTTCAGGACTGAGAAGTCAGTGAAATTCATCGCAAAATGAGTAAACTTACCCTAGAAGTAAGTGAACCAGAAAATGGCTTCGATAATGATCCTATGCTCATATGGCGGGGAGTTAGAAAGTGAAAACAATCGATACACGTATAAGGGTGGAGATTCGAGCTGAAGAAAGTCTTAGGACCAATGTTCGAAGTATCGATATCACTACAAGTGATATGGTCGATAATATCGCTAATAACCGGAAATGCAAGCAATACAAGCGACGCCTAGAATTTACATAGTTGAAAATATTGGTGATTACATTAGTGATATTAATACCTGCAACGCCTATAATTTACTTAGCAATGCATTGCTAATACGTGGGTGTATGGGGAGTTTATATACATTTGTTATGTGGGACCCACAATAAGACCCACCTAAATTGAAAAAAAAAAAATCCTGGGCTGCACATCTGCAAATCATGAGTTGGACTGTCTAGCAACAATCTGTAGATGTTTATATATATATATATATATATATATATATATATATATATATATATATATATATATATATATATATATATATATATATATATATATATCTAAACTTTTAGATATTGCTTAATGTCAATGTATCAAGGGCAATTATTCCTTGGACAGTCTACTTGCTCAATTTGGACTTTCAATTTGATCCAGCATTCATGGGACACTATTGAATTAATATCAAACGGACAGTCTGATACATACATAGGTTGACTGTGAAATGAATGGAATTGACTGTGAAGTGAAGGGGAATCGCCGGAATTGACCGTAAAATAAATGGAAATGACCGTGAAGTGAAGGGAATTGACCGTGAAATGCATTGAATTTACCGTGAAGTAAAGGAAATTGACCGTGAAATGCATAGAATTGACCCTGAAGTAAAGGGAATTGACCATGAAATGCATAAAATTGACCGTGAAGTGAAGGGGAATCACCGGAATTGACCGTAAAATGCATGGAATTGACCGTGAAGTGAAGGGAATTTACCATGAAATGCATTGAATTGACCGTGAAGTAAAGGGAATTGACCATGAAATGCATTGAATTGACCATGAAGTAAAGGGAATTGACCGTAAAATGCATTGAATTGACCATGAAATAAAGGGAATTGACCGTGAAACACATAGAATTGACTGTGAAGTGCAGGGGAATCGTCGAAATTGACTGTAAAATGAATGGAATTGACCATGGAGCGAAGGGAATTGACCATGAAATGCATGGAATTAACTGTGAGGTGAAGGGAATTGACCGTGAAATGCATTAAATTGACCGTGAAGTAAAGGAAATTGACTGTGAAATGTATGGAATTGACCGTGAAGTGAAGAGGAATCGTCGAAATTGACAGTGAAGTGAAGCGAATTGACCGTGAAATGCATGGAATTGACTGTGAAGTGAAGCGAATTGACCGTAAAATGCATGGAATTGACTATGAAATGAAATGAATGAAATTCACTGCGAACTGATTGAAATTGACCGCGGAGTGAATGAAATAGATTTTCGACCATCAACCTGATGGAATCTTGGAAAATAAGTAGGTTGGTTAGTTAAAATAGCATCTCCTACTCCAAAATCGTATATGGTAGGATTCAAATAACTCATTCTGGTTTAAGAGATATGTTTAGTAAATGAATAAAAGAAAAAAATGAATAAAAAAAGAGAAAAAAAAAAATTTTATGTGCTTATGTATACATATTTAAATAAATATATATTAAAGAAAAAATGTGCAGGAGAAAAAGTTCTCCTTCTAAAAAAAATAAAAAATACACAGGTGGGACGGCAAGTCAGGCCGGTCCACCAAGTCAGGCTATTTTTTTTTTTTTTTCCATTTGTAATCCCTACCGCTTTTTGTGGGTCCCATTATGATGTATGTGTTATATCCAAACCATTCATCTATTTGGCGAACTCATATTAAGGCTTGATACAAAAAATAAGACAGATCTAGCTATCAAGTGGACCACACTGTAAAAGGCAGTGGAGGATTGAACATCTACCATTGAAACCGGGGTCACGGAAGTTTTAGATCAATATGAAATTTGTTTTTCCTCTTCATCCAAGTCTTTGTAACCTTATGAATATATTGGATGGAAAATATATGTTATGGTGGGCCCTACGAAAATTTTAACGGTGAAAATCAAGTTTCCCGCTGCTATTTGTGGTGTGGTCCAGTTGATCTTTGGATATGATTCTTTTTTTCCGATATTGCTCTGAAATGATCTCGAAATATGGATGAACGGTGTGGATATAATAAATACATCATTGTGGGGCCATGTCGAGGAGCGTCAGCACTAGTCTTCGCACAGCAGCCAATCGGCTTCCGGAGGGAAGGAATGACGGGGTATTTTGGTCCCGTGAAAAGTCCCCCGTACACAGGGGAGTATTCTTGGAAGTTTAAAAAGAAGTGGGCTTAAAATGGCTGGTGGGCCATTAATGGGTCGTACAGTAGGAAATTTCTCCTTACCAAACCAAATAAAATCTAGTTTGAGGAAAGAGACCGGATCCTCTTCTACGTTTGTTAAATAAAGTTTACAACTTTTCTCCTGGGGCCCACTGAAGTCTGTCCACAGAATCCGACTCGTTCTGAAGGGTCGCTGTCCGAAGAAAGTGGGATGGCCCAAAAATAAAGCTGGTCCGACCACTACAATAGCAAAATTTCGATTATGGTCCATCTATATTTGGATGAGAGATTTCAACGGTCTATATTTGCACAAAACCATGTCATGTGAAACATCATGCGAATGCGTTCGGAAGCTCAACATGTGGAAGAAAACGATGCCGTGGGTGAACGTGCATGGAAACCTTCCCATACACCTATTGGCATTCACGTCACATATCTGGACCATCCATTACATCTAGTCCACTATTCTATTGCTACTGCACTGGAAATACAACTCATCCTAAGCATCCGCAACTTGACCTTCTTACAAAAACGATCTTTTCCATCCATTTTTTCATGCTACGTACTGGATGGTTTAGATCATCCAATCTGTATAAGCTTTTCAACATAGCCTATGAAGATTTGTTCAGGACAAATGAACGGTCAGATTGGTGATATGGTTTGTTCATACTTCCAAATATCAACTAGTTGTATGGAAAGACTTCCATTGAGTTAGTGCACTGAATCATCTCCACGTGATGTCGAATGAAAAAAATCCGCATAGAGCGTAAAAACTAAAAAGTCTTTCGGAAGTATACTCGAGTTTGCAGTTATGAAAAGTGGGGACAACTATTCGGTAATCCAGACCATTCATCTGTCAACTCTCACTGTACATGAGCCACGTGAAAATAAATATTTGATTTGAAGATTTTCACTATTAATATTCGGACAAAAATCGAAAGGTTTGGATCTTTATATTAATAGGATCCTTACTCTTGATCAGGTGGTAGACTCTGGGGAGTTTCGACAAAGGGTCGAGGGTTCGAGTATCCATAGGTGGTGAAATTCCACTAGTGTGGGTGTGTGGGATGTGTGTGCGTGTGTTATATATATATGGGAAAAGGTACAGTGCGCTCGAGCTCACTATAAGCTCCCGTGAGATTGAGCTGTGTGGACGCCACCGTGATGTGTTTCGACCATCAACACCATGCATTTGATGGGTATCCTTTAAATTATGGGATATTCCAAAAATCATCCGTATATGGAACTCAGGTGGGCCATACCATCTAAAATTATATGAAGACACCGTTAAAACATATAAAATCACTTTGTGGGCCCACCTGAGTTTTGCATGCTCCTTAAACTTGGTCTGAACCCTCAGTCAAGTGGGACACACATAATGGATGGTCTGGATTTGAAAACTACATCTTGGTGGGCCCTCAAAAATGGTTATGAATATTTTAATGGTGCACGGCCCATCCCCACTTCTGTATGTGGTGTGGCCCACACAAGTCACGGATTGACTTGAATTTTGAGACCTAGGCTCAAGATGGAATGGTGCATCTGACTAACGGGGTAGATGTTCAAAACGCATCACGGTGGGGTCCACACAACTCGACCTCATGGGCAGCTAAAATCAGTTCGAGCGCATTGTACCTTTTCCGTGTATATATATATATATATATATATATATATATATATATATATATATATATATATATATATATAACACATCATTTTTTTTTTTTTTTTTTTTTTTTTTTTTTTACAGAGTCTCCACCCGGGTAAGAGCAAGGACCCAATATATAAAACACATCTTATACACAGTCATTCCCGACAGACCAACGCTCTGGATTTCCCAACCTTGATCTACACTTGTTTGAAATGAGGCTAAGGTATACCATCAAAATCCTGGGGTGAAAGATCCTACCAATGGAGGAGATCAGGTGAGACCTCGGATCCACGGAGGTGCATGGGAGGGACCCTTGACTGAGGAGATCTGTACACAAGTTGAATCGAGCTGTGCACGAGTTGAATGGTCGAGCTTGGCACAACTTTGCTCGTATCGGATCAATCAACAGTCAATCTCAACTCTAACTCAGCTTGGTTTAATCCTCGAGTTTGACTGGCAAGCTCAACTCAATCTTATCATGGTTCAAGATAACTTGAGTAGAGTTTGCGCATATTCCATATTTTCTCCAATATATAGATTACATCTTCAGTATCTTTCATTTCAAATGTAAATTAGTATATAAAAAAAAAAAAGGCGTTTTGTTGGCACTTCTTCGAGCATTTGACTAGCATCATTAAGATAGAGATACGAAAACGGTCTTAATGACTAGCATCATTAATATAAAATTGTTTTTTTATTTCTTTAATCTTCCCTTGGAATGTTTTCAAGTTCTAAAAACTAGCTCGACTTTGTTCAAATCTAATTTCGAGCCAAGCATTTTTTTTCTTTTTTTTTGTCAAGGGCTAACCAAGTTAACTTGACTCGTTTACAGCTCTAATATCAGGGCCTACCTTGATTTATGTGACTACATCCATGCCGTCCATCTGCATTGAAAACTCATTTTAGACCATGATGCAAAAAATGAAGTATTTCAAAATCTAAGATAAACCACAATACATGAAATAGTAACAAGGCCATGATTAAAAAACGAAGGTATCCAAATTTAACATTGATCATAGCATAGTAAATAGTAATAATTGACCATTAAAAACTTGTAGGCAGGCATTGGGTACTACCCTCACCAAAACCTTGCTAGAGACGAGTTGTCCTATCAGGGGGATTTGTGGGGCCCACCATGATGTATGTCTTATCCATACCATATATTCATTTTGACATATCATTTCAGGGTAAAAGCTCGAAAAGAAGTAGATTGGAGACTTAAGTAGACCCAGTGTTCGAAGTATCGGTACCGCTACAAGTTTCACTGGACAGGGATATGGAAACAATATCGATATCGCCGGTAATATCGCTGATAACTGGAAATGCAGGGAATTATAGAAAAAACAGTGAGATTTTCAGCGAAACCTCAGGAGATGTTAAAATGGGCATATTTGTATATTTAGAAATTAAAAAATTACAAAAAGAATACATTCATAACAAGTTTTACATTTAATGGGGCCTTGAAAGCATGTGTTGTTGTAAGAAATCAGTCCAACCATCCCATCCGACCTATTTAACCATCCAACCTTTCATCCAAAATCCATCTATATTGCAAAATATCAACAACACATAATATTTTACCAAAAAATCATTAAAAATTGGAAGGGAAACAAAAGATTGTGGTCTCA
Organism: Magnolia changhungtana; assembly: GCA_030180095.1. Lineage (NCBI taxonomy): Eukaryota > Viridiplantae > Streptophyta > Magnoliopsida > Magnoliales > Magnoliaceae > Magnolia > Magnolia changhungtana. The sequence continues at coordinate 5,668,039 of JASAUF010000667.1, forward strand.
ATAACGCGTATGTTGTGATATTGATAATATCGAGATATTATCAATGATAAATTAAACACTACATATTACCATGTGCCCATGAAATAAAAATTGAAATAAAAATTTACTATTAAAATATCGTCGATACACTTATGATACAAGTATTACCTAGAATTTATATAGTTGAAAATATTGGCGATACATTGGCAATATTGATACATTGGCAATACAAGTGAAACCTTGAATTCACATAGTTGAAAATATTGGCGATTACATTAGCCATATTGATATGCTGGCAATACTTTACGATACATTGCTAATACTTGGAATTTCTAATACTTCCAGCGTTATCAGTATCACTATCAGTGTTATCAGTATTGATGAGCTGGAGATAAAATAATATTGGAAATAATTCGAACATTGAGTAGACCACACCATGGAAAGCAATAGGGATTGAATTCCTACCATTGAAAATTTCCTATGTTATTTGTTTACCATTTGACTTGTTTGTTTGCCATCTAACTTATTCATAAGATCAGGTAAACATGTATGAAGGGAGAAGGGAAAATGTAAATATTCACTTAATCTGAGGCTTCTACCCCCATAATAGGTCTTTAATGATAAGCTATCAATCCCGACTGGTATAGTTCACTTATGGCATGTTTGGTCCGTGTAATAAAATGGTATTAAATTGTATTAGATGAGATTAACATCATTATTGCACAATGATTGCCTATTTGAAAATACCACGGTATTTTAGCCATCAATCCCAGGTTTGGGATAAAATTTTTGCTACTGGATTAAGCAAAATCTTGTTTGGTGGACCATGGAATTGTAGTGAACTGACCAAATTCACAGTGGATGTAGTTCACTTGTACACATATATAATCAAAATGTCACATGTAAATGGTGTATATGGATGGACGACATGGATAAATGCATGCATCAATGTAGGGCCCACATGTGTTGGATTTCAAAATACCGCTGAAAATACGGCTGAAAATACTGCATGGGACCAAATGCAATTCCATCCCACCTAATTCCAACCTTTCTCATCCTCTCCAAATGCTAGATGAAATTTGAATGGGAAGAATTGTAACACCCCGTACTTTTCTGTACTCGGGTGTTACCATGGTAACCTGACTTAGTGTAAATGCAATCCCAATTTAAGCATTCACGCACTCTAGCCTAAACTTGACCATTAGGGGTAATCTGCATCCATAAATCGGGTCGGATCTTCTAATCATAGGATCAATGGTTAGTTTTCCACTTATACAGTCTTAGGGATATCTAAAGCTAGTGAAAAGTAAATCTGGAATGTCTGTGTTGTCGGATCTCAAGAAATTGAGGATCAATGGTTAGATATAAGATCGATCTTTAGATTGGAACCTCTCATCATCTGTCTAGGGTTCTGATCATCTAAAGTGACCATTGGACTTCACCTAGATGCTTCACTTGACTCTTAGGACCATTGATAATCGATTTGGAATGAGGCTAACTATCGGATTTATAATAAACAAGTATAAAACCCAATTATCACTAAGTGTGGCCCACCTAAGCTATACTCAAGGTCAGATGGGTGGCCCATCTTAAGTTAATCCATAATAACTCACTCTAAATATATAAATATATTATAATACAGAAAAAAATTAATCATTTGTAATAATACACATGTAACGCCCTGAAATTCGGGGGTCGAGCAGGGGCCGAACTCCCGAGTCCCAGCACATCACTTATGCAACAAAGATAACGATGATTAAATGTTGTCTGTATTAGCACCTTAAACATGAGTGAGATTATAGCAAACAGCATATCATACTCCGGAGACAGTTAAATTTTGCAAGCGGAAGACTGTGATAGATATATAAAATACATAGATGTGTTTCCCAACCTCCCGAGTATGATGACATTACTGAGCTGAATAAATACATATCTGTTCCAAAAAAATACAAAATGACAAAATGTGAATGTCCAACTAATCATATATCCCTGTAATCCCGTCGATCAGAACGGTCTACGTAAACCCGCCTGATAACTGCATGTATGAGAAGTCCTCCTCATCATCGTAGAAGTCTGGCTCGGCCTCATACGTAACGTCAAAATCTGCATCTAAGATAGAGTGTGGTTGGTGTTTAAAACACCGTCCCAGAATGTGTGAGTGAGTGATCAACTCAGTGGAGCTATAAGGTAAAGGTCAACATGTTATCAATTCAATTCAGCAGTAATGACAAAGTAATACAATTAAACATCCCTAAGTACTCTGGTTAATGCAAACATGATATGTATTAATAATGCATGCCCTCGCTTACACTCCCTCTACGATCTTCCTCTTACAGTCGCGGCATGTACCCCTTCCTCTATGCTCAACACCAACACCAAAGGCACATGCAATGCGGTGCATGAGCGTGATTACCGAACTCTTATTAGACCTTTTCATACAGCAGGATTGGGAAGCTAAGGTACCTCCCTTATATCATTTCCCAAACAATGATCTATTCTAGGGTCACTAGTCCTAGCTAGTCTCAAACGATGCTGCGGTTCTAGGTCGCTACAAAGGGCTCCTCACCTCAATGCAGGCCTAGCTTATACTTTAATTGCTACGAAAAGGCTCGTCGCCTCAACACAGTTTCAGAGTATGGTCGAGGTCACTACGAATGGCTCGTCACCTAATCGTAGGCCGACAACTCGAATATAGTATCCCATACCACCGTATTCGGCTTACGAGTTTAGGTTGCTCAATGGTCACTACGGGTGGGCTATTCACCCCGGCGTAGGCCGACAGCTTGACCATAGTGTCCCATTTCACCATATCCGGCTCATGAGTTTTAGCGGATCAAGGTACCAAGGTTAACGGGTTTTGCACTGGTAAGTTGGTACCTTAGATTCAAACAGTAGCGTCCATACATGGTGAGCATACATCGGGTCAACCGGGTTACTCGACAAGCTCGACTGGTACGAGCATACGTCGAGCCGATCGACATGGAGCGCATAAGCACTCCGTGTGGCCTAACCACTGCCGACAAGCAGCGTATGACTCGGATTCATTTGGCGTGTCTGGCGTGGTTAAGCAGTTCAACCACCGTTCACAGACATTTACCGATTGCCTAGACTACATAGTAGTCCCAATCACATTCCAAACAATAACATTCACATCAAGTAATCCAAAACAGCATGTGACAACTAAAATCAGATATAAATCTTACTTGAGCAATTTAACAAACACATACTACACATATTATCATATATGACATTTCATTCATATAGCACATAGTAGTAGGATAGGTTATTTATATGATACTATAACCATAGTTAAGGGAATTGAGAATCCTATCTCAACACCCTTATTTCATGCATTTAAACAAGCATTTTCACATTCAAGCATTTTATCAAATACTTAGGCTATACATATCATATACATGTAGTAAGGTAGTTATAACAGGTATTATAGCAAATTCCTTTACAAGGATTTACCATACGTGCAACAATCATGAATTCTCAGTCAATAAACATGGCAAGCATAAATCACAATTTCATACTTATTCACACATTTCAACAAACACATGGAATGCATTATAAATCAACATAGTTTATATATGTATATAATACACGGAAACCCTCGTATCTAAGCACATGTGATAACAATCAAGCCAGTCATAAATCATTATTGACATTGAAAGCCTTGAAAACCATAACGTAAACGTTTATAGTCCGCACATTTCACCGATAAACAAGTATCGAACTCAGTTTGTATGTCAACTCTTCGTTTATGGCACGACGGCCACTTATAGCATGAAATAGGTTAACTATTTCATCACTTACACTATTTGAAACCCTAAAACAAATTAGGGTTAGGTTTTCTTACCTAAGAACGGAATCGGAAACGCCCTTATAGCGATACAGGAATGGTGATAAACCACGTGGAATGGCATGAATAAATCCCTGCGACTATCGCTCACTCTCTCTCACTTCTCTTCATTTTCTTCTTCTCTTCATTTTCTTCTTCTCTTTTCTCTCTTCATTCTCTTAGGGTTTCCCAAATTCGTATGGAATGAGAGAGAGGGGGGGTTTAAGGCCCTTATATAAGCCCAAAACTAATGAAAATAGCCCTAGGGCCAAGGTATAGTTAGGTTATAGCCAAATAGTGGTTGTTTCGATCCAACGGAGCACATCTGGAGGCCCTTTTTCTGCATGCGGTCGGACTTAAGATCCCTGGCATTGGATCTAGATCGAGTTAAGTTTTCAGTCCGATTGAATTTACAGATCGACAGCGGAAGACCAGTTTCAATTCGACGGTCACCGGTGTTCGATCAGGGCCACAAGTACACTAACATGTGTTAAAAATTTTCCCTGATCCGAGGGTGTAATTGGGTAAGATTCCAACGGTTCAAAAACTTAGATTTGGCCCACAAGCGAATGACTCAAATTACTTAAATCCAAGTTCATTTTCTGAAGATATTTGTGTTTCTCACACACTTCACTCTGGGCTCAAGTTGTGCGTTTTTGGATACTATCTGGGTTTGATTTCCAAGATGGTAGACAAGCCCAATAAGATGGTCATTAGTGTATAGATTCGCGGTAATCGGACTTTCGATGCCCGGTCCAGGTCCGATACGAAGTTTCAAGGTGCTCCCGAGATCAACCGGGTTTAGAGATTGGTCCTAAGTTTCAAGGTAATGTAGTGTTAATGATTCTGCAAGTTTTGGGTCTTGCAGTTTGTATTTAAAGTGGTTCAAGCTAATTTCACAACTAATCTAGTTTAACACTTAGTTAATTTTGTATAATTTCTAAAGGATTCGGTCCTGATTGATTTCTGCATGAGGTGGTACTCGGGTCTTTATACAGATTTTTTTCAAGACGTTACAATCTACCCCCCTTAAAGAAAAATTTCGTCCTCGAAATTAGTACCTTTTCGTACTCCTCGAGAATCTGATAGTAGTTCTTGTGAACCTCGGCTTCTGTTTCCCAGATAGCCTCCTCCTCAGTGTGGTGTGTCCATAGAACCTTCACAAGTGGAATCACCTTACTGCGCAGCACCTACTCCTTCCTATATAGAATACGCGTCGGTCACAGTACATAAGTAGCATCTTCACTCAACTGCACCTGCTCTCATCTGATAATGTGGGAAGAGTCAGGAACATATTTCTTCAACATCGATACAGGAAACACGTTATGCACGCTGACGAGTAGTGTGGGCAAAGCAAGGCGGTATGCTAACGCACCCACACGATCTAGTATCTGGAATAGGCCAATGAATCTCGGCGTGAGTTTTTCCTTCTTTCCAAACCGAATAAATCCCTTCATGGGGAAAACTTTCAGAAACACATAGTCCCCAACCTCGAACTCTAACTGTCGCTACCTCGTATCAACGTAACTCTTCTGTCTGCTCTATGCTACCAAAAGTCGACGCCTGATAATGTAACATCCCGACTTTTCAGGACCCGAGTACACAACCCATTTTCCAAAAACCCAAGCGTTAACCTTAAAGGATGGTCAAATTCAAAATTTTCTTTTATCAGAGTTAACAGATGAGCGTAGGATGGACAAATCAACATAAAGGAAAGTCTTCATTTACATTTAGGATATACAATTAGCTGCCCATAATGACTTATACAAACCAATGTCTCGATCAAACGACTACAAGAATTACAAAATTTAATACATGAGAAGTATATAAAAAAAAAATGCATTTAAACATAAGCCGCAAGATCGCGCAGCTCCACTTGACGATACAGTCATGCATCTCTGACACTTGTACCCAGCTAATCGTCAGTCTGAACCTGTAAATCACTTAAGTCACCTGCGCTACTTGTACGGTTATATTTATTTGATGGATGAGTAGCCAACTCAGTGTGAACTCCCCTCAAGATTATACACCATCGCATTAGGTAAGCATAGTAATAAAAACATGGCAAGGCATACAAAACAATACATGATGCAGTCTTATCAAATGCATGAAGAGTGAATGCTTCATCGATCTAGGGATATACATCCCACTGTCGAAATAAAGGGTCGCCCTAAGAGAACTAGTCACTTGGAAAAATAAACAAAGGTACGCCCGAGGAGAAATAGCTATCTGGAAAAGACTATAATATATAAATCGCCTAAGGAGAATCTAATCGCCTGGAAAAGACCATAAAACATAAATCACCCAAGGGGAATTTAATCACCCGAAAAAGACGATAAAATAAGGGTCGCCCAAGGGGAATTTAATCACCCGGAAAAGACCATAAAATAAGGGTCGCCCAAGGGAAATTTAATCACCCGGAAAAGACCATATGCTATGAAAATGCATGATTAGCCCAATCTTATTAGTCAATTTACAACCAGCAAATTTAATAAGCTCAAAGGTCATTACGGGGAGCTCAAAGCCCAGCGTAGGTAGACAGTTCAGGCATAGTGTCTCATTCCACCATCCCTGGCTCATGAGACTACCACCTTAGGATGTTTAATGAATTCCAATCGACTAGTGGCCAATCATACTCAGTATATGGGGCTTACCATCGCATGGTTGCACAAAATAAAATATCGAACCCATATAGGGCAAATACCAAACTAAAGCCACATAGGGCGATATCGAAACAAGCCACCTAGGGCAAATATTAAAATAAGTCACATAGGGCAAGTATCAAAACCATACGGTAAAGACCATCCTTAAAAATACTTGATCACAACCCCTGGATGGTAGGCCCACATTGACATTCAAATCACCATTTAATAACCACTAAGTCGAAGGTCCATTATAGTCACGATTAATCAGGTTACATCCTAAGTATGGGTGTACATTTATAAGTGGGAGTTTTCCACTGATGCACCAGTTTAAGTTCCATAAGCAATCCATAAGTAATTCATGAACAAAAATATAGGATAAACATTAAGCAGGCAATATAGCAATTCAATTTCCACAAGCTAACACATGTGATTATAAGAGAGAGATATCAATTATAAATTCAAATAAAACTATAACTTAAGCTAATGAGAAGATGGAAAGCTCAAGGGGAAGAATCATCACCTTATACTTTGGATTGCCTTCTAGTGTCGCTAAGTACTGACGCCCTTAGAGTTTGTATCCTACCACAAATTACGAACTTGTACAATTAGATCCAAGTTCTAATCACTATGTAGAGTTTAAGATCATAGCATAGGGTCATCTTTTAGGGTTGTATGTAGAATTAGGATTTTATCCTAGAGTTTAATTCTAGGAGTTGTACTATGACCTATGTGTAGTTTAAACACAATGTAATAATATTGTTAATCAAAATTTAACGTTAATGATATGGCTAATATTTACGACCCTGGTATCAAAAAGTATTATAATGGGAACAAAATAGTATAATCTATTATTAAGATAATCTTCTCAGGTGATGGATACCATGTTAATATCATTAGTGTTAGTTTAATAATTATAAAGTAATTATTAACATGAGTGTTATAATTATCATTAGCTAACGTGGCAATAATAATAATTATTTTGATATCCTTTAGTGAAATCCACTATCAATAGTAAACATTTAATAATGATAAATAAAATACCACTACTTAATAATTGAAATTTTGATTATAATAAGCAATTTCTGTATAAAAATCTACTAATGTCTATTCCTGTATAATATCAACATTCCTAATGCTGAGAGTAGTTTAATCATGAGGGGAGGCTCACCTGAAGGTGTAAATCTGCTAGGACTGAGAAACCAGGTGTTCACTGTTTGGGGTGACACCAACCCAGTTTGGACCGAGTTGACTCAGCTGGACTGCTTGGATCCAACCTAACTCTCTATCCTTCTTCTTCCTCCTTTCTCTATCTTTTCCTTTCCTTCCTTTCCCCCCCCCCCCCCCCCCCCCGTAGTTGGAAGCATCCAGCAATGGCCGAACCAGGCCCAACTCTAGCCGTGACTCATCAGTGAGTCGGGTGCAGCACAGGCGCACCCCTCACTCTCATTTTCTCCCTTTTCCTTTCACTCTCTCTGTCTCTCTCTCATTCCTTTTCTTTTCTCCTCTTCTTTTCTCATTCTCTGCTGAACCCAACATCATTCGAACCAGGCCCAACTCTAACTGGGACAGGCCCAACTTAAACCTGACTCGGCCCAGCGAGTGCAAGGGCTGCTCTCAGCCCCACCCTCTTTTTCTCTCACCTTTTTCTTTCCTTAGATGCTTCTCCTTTCTCTTCTCCTTCCTGATTTCTCTTGCTCTCTATCCTGGTTGAACCGGACCCAACCATCAACGAGTCGAGCAGCCTGCTCAGACTCGGCCCGAGTCGCAGGTGGAGCAGCAGCTGCGTCTTCTTCCTCTTATTCCCCTTTTCTATTCTTTCCTTCTCCTCCTTCCTCATCATTTCACTCTGTTTTTCCCCGTTGCAGAGTCCAGCCATCTCTGGACTCATCAAACAGGCCGAATGTGCCCAGAAACGCAATAGCAGCGGTGGAGACGAGGGCCACTGTTAATGGCAGAGTGCCAACGGTCGATGCTTGCTTCGAAACGAAGCTTCTAAATGGTTCGAATGGGTCTGTGGGAGCTTGGAGGACATGGATTTCGAAGGTTGAAAGGAGCTAGGTTGGTGGGTTCAGGTAGAGGAGAGAAACGACTGGCACTCTCTCTCCTTTCCTTTATAAATAGAAAACCTAGCATGAAGGGCTAGGATTTCAAGGAAATGGAGGGCTAAGATGATAAGGGAGGGGTTTCACGTGGATTGCCCTCGTGGCAAGGAGGACAGTTGCGAATTTTGGAAATAAGGTTTTATAGGTCCTGTTTTCGACGAGGACCGTGTGCACGTAGGTGCATTTCAACATGCGAGTCAAGCTGGGTTTTGGTGGTACCCAAATCTCAGACACGATGGACGGATCAAATCTCCCATCCGATTTGAGATGGTGGGCCCTAACGCGTCCCAAACGGACGTTGTCCGTCAGCTGGTGCAACGAGAGAGATTCCTCTCTTTTTTAGTAAAACACGGTCAGCCCGTTGCTGACCGAGCTAGCACACCCAGTGCACCTCGAGTGCACCACCTACCGTGCACACACGAAACACCTATGGGCCCACCGAGATGTCTTTGAGAAATCCACTCCGTTCATTAGCTTTGGAGGTCTCATTTGATGTCTCAGACCAACAATCAAACGGATCTAAGATTTAGGTGGGGCCCACAACTCAATTTAGGTCAGATAGGTGGGTTCCCGCCAATCTAATGGTCAGATCAACCCAAGATTGAACGTCAACGGTCGAAAAGGTCCAAGGGGCCATTTATAACACTTTCCTCATTTATTACTAACCAATACATATAGATTTCATTAATAGACTTCATTACTTTGTAAACTACTTGTAATTAAAATAATTAAAATCTCCTACATATACATAAATAAAATTTTAATATTAACTTACTACTAATTACATGTTGTTGTTCACTCATTCATTAATGTATATAGTTCATAATATAAAATATCATATTTAGTTAAAATTATATGTGTATTTAATAATATTGTTAAATAATATACAATTCCATTAAAGTATCTATGAACTCTTATATACATACTTATAAAGATATTCAATGCTACATTATTATTTATAATTTGATTTTATGTTGTGAATTTATTATTCATTATGTTTATTTAATATACATTATTTTCATAATATCTTATATACATCAAATACATACATATCATTTTATTACAATGCATTTTCATACATTATTTATTTGATAAATAAATTATCAAAATACATCTATAAACTTTTGATCCATGTTTGTGTAAAATTTATAATATAATAAATAGGTAAGATAATATACTTAGTATATTTCATTTGACTACTGGGTGGTTGGATATGTGGATAGGGATCACCTTCGATGGTCAGATTTAAACTAGGATGTATGCGAATGTTCACTAAGCTAGGTTTATATTTATTTCTAAATTTGGTTACATGGTAACACCTGAGTACTAAGAGTACGGGGTGTTACAGATAATGTCGATCTTCTCTGAGGTCGCCGGTACTAACTCTTGGCTTATCAAGCTTTTCTCACCAACCTTTGCCCAGTAATGCGGTGCTCTACACGGACGCCCATACAGTGCCTCGTAAGGAGCCATACCAATACTCGCCTGAAAACTGTTGTTTTAAGCGAACTCTGCATAAGGAAGGCAATCATCCCAACTGTCCTTGAAATCAAGTACGCAAGCTCGCAGCATATCTTCCAACGTGTGGTTTACCCGTTCCGTCTGCCCATTAGTATGTGGGTGGAACGCAGTACTGAACTTCAATTTCACTCTCATTGCTTCCTGGATACGAGTCCAGAAGATAGATGTGAATCGCGTGTCTCGGTCTGACATGATCTCCATAGGAACTCCATGTAGACGCACAATCCTTACTCAGTAACCGAACCAGGCTACTCCCAGTCCTTAACTGTGGCTACCTTAACAAGGTTCATAGCTATCCCTTCCTTAGACACCACATGTCCTAGGAACTTGACTTCTTCTTTCCAGAAATCGCACTTCTTGTACTGTGAAAATAACTGGTTCATCCTGAGAGTATCAAAGACTGCTCGCAGGTGCTCCCGTGATCTTCCCGACTCTTGGAGTATATCAGGATGTTATCTATAAATACAATGACGAATCAGAATAGAAATGGCTGAAACACCCTGTTCATCAAGTCTATGAACACGGCCGATGCGTTTGTAAGTCCAAACGACATAACAAGGAACTCATAGTGCCCAAAAATGGTTCTGAAAGCTATCTTCTACACGTCCTCATCTCTGAGACGCAACTAGTGATACCCTGACTATAAGTCAATCTTCGTGAAATACTGCGCCCCCTTCAACTGATTGAATAGATCATCTATCCTGGGCAAATGATACTTGTTCTTCATCGTCACTTGGTTCAACCTGCGACAATCAATACACAATCGCAGTGACCCGTCCTTCTTCTTCACGAACAACACAGGTGCTCCCCAAGAAGACACACTTGGTCGTATAAAGCTTGCATCTAATAAGCTATCAATCTGTTTCCTCAATTCCTCCATCTCACATGGAGGTGTACGATACGTGGGTAACGAGATGGTGTCGCACCAGGCACAAGATCGATGGTAAAATTGATCTCGCGCTGAAGAGGTAATCCAGGAATCGTCCCGAACACGTCCGTGAACTCTCGGACTACTGGCGTGCCCTCAAGTGTCAGACCATCAACATTCTCTAACAAGGTAGTATAACAACTAACACGGCAGGGCCAACTGACCTACACTGAAAAAGTAAAGACCGTACTCTCAGGTCCGTAGGCTGTCACTACCCGGGTATCGCAATCAATCTCCGCCTTCATCTCGGTGAGCCAATCCATACCGGAGATAACATTATAGTGGTATAGTGGGGCAACGATCAGATTCACAAGTACTGTCCTGCTTCCTAAGTCTATCGAGCAACCCTCACAAGTTTTGTTAACGTCTGAAAAAGTTCCTTTGCTATAAGGATCCTCATTCCCTTCGTGGGAGCAGTACCCAACCCCAATCACTTGACTGCTGCGCATGATATGATCGAGATATTGGACCCGGTGTCCACCAATAAGAAGACGGGTGTACCATGAACGTGAGTCGTGACTTCAAAAGCTATCGAGGCTGTAACTGATGTCTCAGGCGCTCCAGCTGCAAGGGCGTGTACTAGAGCTTATTGGGGACGGTTCAGCTGCGGTACTAGAGGCGGGGCTGTAATAGCCCAAGGAAGATGGCGGTTGATCCTCTGAGGCGGTGAGAAGCCGTTGTCCCTCATCTTGGTGAAATAGTAGGTATTTGTGTGGCCCACCCTCCTACAGTAAGTGCACCACAAGTCTGGTCGCCTCATAGGGGTTGATGGAGCCGCGAGCCTGGGAGACGAGTCTGCACGAGGCCTCTTGCCGAGGAATGGCTTGCTTGACAGCTCGAGTTGTGGCCTAGGACCATAGGTCCACGAGTGCGGGATAACCTATCCCTATCCTGCTCAGCTCGTAGAGACATGTCCACTAGCTCAGCATAAGAGAATATGTTAGCGCAACACATCTTTGAGCGTATCTCGAGTCGTAGGCCCTCAGAAAACCACCACATCCGCATCGGCTGATCGGCGAGAATCAAAGGAGCATACCTAGCCAACTTCGTGAACCTATTCTGGTATTCTGCCACTGTCATCCATCCCTGACGGAGGCGGAGATACTCACTCTCCTTCTCATGTCAATACGTGAGGAAAAAGTACTTCTCATGGAAGCGGGTCTCAAAAGCCGCCCACGTCCATACATATCCGACAACAATAGTCCAAAGGACGCTGTCCCACCAGATGCTGACCTCTTTCTCGAACATAAAGGTGACCAACTCCACCTGCTCTGCCTTAGTGAGTGCAACGGCTTTTGCATCTTAGAGATGTGGTCAAGCCAATATTCGGCCTCCTCGGGTCTATGAGTACCCCAAAAAGTAGGAGGCCGCAAGTGCTGGAAAAGGCTGCTAGCACCCGCGTTCCCCGCAGGGTGCACAGGTGGTGCAGGTGGAGCCACACCCATACTCTGGGCAATAGTAGTCAAAAACTGTTGTTGCTTCTATTGTTGCTGTATCTGTTGCTGCTGCATCAACAACATCATTTGCTTCAGCCTATCAAGAGGCGGAGCGGGCTATGGTATGTGAGGCGTCGAGGTAGACGCACGGTTTTGCTTAGGAACCGATGGTGTAACAGGTGATACCACAAGTGGTATCATAGGTGGTGTCATAGGCATTAGCCCAATAGTGGGGCCAGTGGCTGGCTGAAAATCTGGCATAGTCTCGTGAATCAGACCTAAGCTGGGGTCCGTGTGGCTATCGCTTAGGGGAGGTGCCCCGTCAAATGATTCGTCCAGTGAGAGATGTGTCGAGGTCCACATGGCCTTAGGTGGCATTCCCTATATACAACATAGGGTGCAACCCGTGAGATTTAGCATATAACAATCAATTCTTCAAGCATTCTACACAGTTCATAACAAAAGGAGTCGCATGCATTTCATTAAACAAAATTTGTTACCATACATGAGATATAGTTTTACAAGAGTCATGACAGAAAACGCATGTGAGTTAATCTAATAAAGCCTGAAACACAACACACTACCAACTTACCTTACTGCTAAGCCCGTCAAGATTAAAACATAGAAATTAGGAAACAAGCAACAAAGCAAACTAAGAGACGACTGCGAGCATGACTAGTCGTCAGAATCAGGCGATGGTGGAGGTGCACCCTTGTCCTGCAGACAACATAGGATGACCCTCAAGGAGCGAGACATCTTCTTGAATTTCTGTTTCACAAAGGCCTCAGTCTCTTCAAGCTTTCTATCCAAGTTCGGCCCGGACCTGTCCGACCTCCTGTCATAGGCCGGCTTGGCTCTCCTCGATTTGAGTCTAGTGGGCTTCTGAAGCAGCCCGATCCGTATCAGGCACCTGTGTGGCAGGAGGAGGTGCCTCGTCCGGCTCTTGTGCCTCCTCTACTTCTTCCTGGTCTCCCTCTTCGCCATGCTCTCATCTCTACTGCCTTCCTGACCACTTCCTTCTTCTTCATCGCCACTGTGTTCCTCACCTTCGCTCTCCTCGATCTCGTCACTTTCTTCTTTAACATCAATACTCTCCTTTTCTATATCATCACTCTGGTCCCCAAGGCGGGCTTGGCGTTGCCTTTTGCCAATCCCCATATAGTCAAGCGTGCTTGCATTGATAACATGGATTGGGGCGACGGCATCTATATGGAGTTGGAAGCTGTAGCGGCGGGCGATCTTGCAAATCAGTCGGCCGAATGGCAGTGCGGTGCTTTCCCTATCGGACTTCGCAGCCTTGATTATCTGCGTCAGGACGATAGTGGGCAAACATACTTTGTCTCCTTTCCCAACTCGAAATAAGAAGTCTGCCATGAACCTCAAGCACTTGGTGTGGTTACTCGAACGGGGATACACGTTATACGTGCATATGTTGTGGAGCAGACGTAAGTCATTTGTCATTCTGGTTGAAGCGAGGCCAGTCCCCCGCCTCCACTGCTCGGGCTAGCTACAGAGGAATTGCATGCAGAGTCTCTTCTCCAGCTTACTAGCGCAATTCTTCTCGCTAGCATGCACCAATCCCCTCTCAACATCCATGACACGAGCGATCTCATCCACACCAATCGTAATCTCCTACCTACCCAGAGGAATGGTAAACTGGAGGGGCTCATATATCAGATTCCAAATGTGGGTATAAAAAGCGACACAGTGTTTTCACTTGTAGGCTCCTTTCTCTCAAATATGGGCCCCCACCCATTGTCCAAAAGGAAGTCAATCACTGGATTCGTCCCAAACATCTTCTCATCGACGTGTGCTTCAAACACGACCTTGCGGTTGCGGAACTTACCGAGACTAATGTTCTGTAGTAGGGATCTCTCCAACGGAATCCAAGGATCGAGGTCCCGCTTGGACTTCCGTTCTTGCCTGACACTAGTACTTGCTTCAGCGTCCATCCTTCTCGTAGGACAACGTGGTCGGCTTGGCCCGGCTTCATCCGGGGCTGCTCTTTTCCTCGTCATAAGAGACAAGAGCGTAAAGATGGAGAAGATGGCGGTGACCACTTCAAAGAAAGCCATTTGAAGTGTAAGAAACTTAGAAAATAAGATGGGTTTGTAGGTTTTTAAGATTTTAAGACACAAAGATGGATTTATGTACTTAAATGGGAAGAAACAAGAGAGATGGAAGGTGGTAATGGATAGGTTTTTGAGAGGAATGATAGGGGTGGTGTTAAATGGGAAAGAAGATGGAAGATCTTTATGAAAATGGAAAAAAGGGGGATCTTGAATATATGGAAGAGGGTTTGAGAGGGAAATTGGGGTTTTTGGAGGGTTTAGAGGGCTAGGGATTGTGTGAAATGGAAAAAGGGGAGGTGAGGGGGGTAAAATAGGGGCCCTACATGTGTGAAAAGGGCCCCACGGTCGGCTAGTTGACAGGGCCCCACCGGGCTGGCGGAGGCTCCGCCCGGGCGCTATCTAGCCAGGCGGGGCCCGCCGATCTGGCTGAGGCTCCGCCCGAGCTTTGTCTCACCGGCGGTGTCCACCCCCCCCCCCGGTGCCAAAAATTTGTGGGGTCCACTTTGCCCCCCTCCCCTCGTATTGTGTAGGCCCCCAACTTCGTTTGAGTCGTTTCAGGTCTCATCTCGCGTACATTCACATTTTTTGAGTTGTTTAAGGTTGGAATGGTTTAAATCTTTGTCTAAACCCATCGATTGACGGTCTAAAAGTGATCCGGGATCGCCTCAAGTGATCACAGGTGTGTACGGGCCTGATCTTGGCGGTCGATTTCAATTAATTTCACCGATTGGCGAAACTGGGAATCCTATGCTAGTTTCTACATTTCAACCCTCCCTCCTTAGTCAAAGTGCGTTAGTGTACGTCGTGTGACTATAACCCAGGTCCAGTTTAATCCAAATCATGCTCTAATACTAACTTGTAACGCCCTGAAATTCGGAGGGTCGAGCAGGAGCCCAACTCCTGAGTCCCAGCACATCACTTATGCAACATAGATAATGATGATTAAATGTTGTCTGTATTAGCACCTTAAACATGAGTGAGATTATACCAAACAACATATCATACTCCAAAGACAGTTAAATTTTGCAAGCAGAAGACTGGGATAGATATATAAAGTACATAAATGTGTTTCCCAACCTCCCGAGTATGATGACATTACTGAGCTGAATAAATACATATCTGTTCCAAAAAAAATACAAAATGACAAAATGTAAATGTCCAACTAATCATATATCCCTGTAATCCCGTCGATCAAAGCGGTCTACGTAAACCCGCTTGATAACTGCATGTATGAGAACTCCTCCTCATCGTCATAGAAGTCTGGCTCAGATTCATACGTCACGCCAGAATCTGCATCTAAGACAGAGTGTAGTTGGTGTTTAAAACATCGTCCCATAACGTGGGAGTGGGTGATTAACTCAGTGGAGCTATAAGGCAAAGGTTAACATATTATCAATTTAATCAAGTAGTAATGACAAAGTAATACAATCAAACATCCCTAAGTATTCTGGTTAATGTAAACATGATATGTATTAATGATGCATGCCCTCGCTTGCACTCCCTCTGCATCTTCCTCTTACGGCATGCACCTCTTCCTCTTACGGCATATACCTCTTCCTCTGTACTCAACACCAACGCCAAAGGCACATGCAATGCGGTGCATGAGCATGATTACCGAGTTCTTATTAGATCTTTTCATACAGCAGGATTGGGAAGCTAAGGTACCTCCCTTATATCATTTCTCAAACAATGATCTATTCTAAGGTCGTCAGTCCTAGCTAGTCTCATACGATGTTGTGGTTCTAAGTCGCTACAAAGGGCTCGTCACCTCAATGCAGGCCTAGCTTATACTCTAGTTGCTACGGAAAGGCTCGTCACCTCAGCGTAGTTTCAGAGTATGCTTGAGGTCACTACGAATGGCTCGTCACCTAATCGTAGGCTGACAGCTTGAATACAGTGTCCCATACCACCGTATTCGGCTCACGAGCTTAGGTTGCTCACTGGTCACTACGAGTGGGCTCGTCACCTCGGCGTAAGCCGACAACTCGACCATGGTGTCCCATTTCACCATGTCCGGCTCATGAGTCTTAGCGGATCGAGGTACCAAGGTTAATGGGTTTTGCACTAGTAAGTTGGTACCTTAGATTCAAACAGTAGCGTTCATACATGATGAACATATATTGGGTCAACCAGGTAGCTTGACAAGCTCGACTGGTACGAGCATACGTCAAGCCGATCGACATGGAGCGCGTAAGCACTCTGCGTGGCCTAACCACTGCCGACAAGTAGCGTACAACTTGGATTCATCAGGCGTGTCTGTCGTGGTTAAGCAGTTCAACCACCGTTCACAGACATTTACCGATTGCCTGGACTACATAGTAGCCCCAATCACATTCCAAATAACAACATTCACATCAAGTAATCTAAAACAACATATGCAACTGAAATCAAATATAAATCTTGCTTGAGCAATTTAACAAACACATACTACACATATTATCATATATAGACATTTCATCCATACAACACATAGTAGTAGGATAGGTTATTTATAGGATACTATAACCATAGTTAAGGGAATTGAGAATCCTATCTCAACACCCTCATTTCATGCATTTAAACAAGCATTTTCACATTCAGGCATTTTATCAAACACTTAGGCTACACATATCGTATACATGTAGTAAGGTAGTTATAACAGGTATTATAGCAAATCCCTTTACAAGGGTTCACCATACGTGTAACAATCACGAATTCTCAGTCAATAAACATGGCAAGCATAAATCACAATTTCATACTCATTCACACATTTCAACAAATACATGGAATGCATTATAAATCAACATAGTTTATATATGTACATAATACACGGAAACAATCGTATCTAAGCACATGTGATAGCAATCAAGCTAGTCATAAATCATTACTGACATTGAAAGCCTTAAAAACCATAACCTAAACGTTTATAGTCCGCACCTTTCGCCGATAAACAAGTATCGAACTCAGTTTGTATGTTAAGTCTTTGTCTACGGCACAATAGCCACTTGTAGCATGAAATAGGTTAGCTATTTCATCACTTACACTATTTGAATAAAACAGATTAGGGTTAGGTTTTCTTACCTAAGAACGGAATCGAAAACTCCCGTATAGGGATACAGGAATGGTGATAAACCACGTGGAATGACAGGAATAAATCCCTGCGACCATCGCTCACTCTCTCTCATTCTCCTCATTTTCTTCTTCTCTTTTCTATTTTCTCTCTCTTAGGGTTTTTCAAATTCGTATGGAATGGGAAAGAGAGGGTTTAAGGCCCTTATATAAGCCCAGAACTTATGGAATGGCCTTGGGGCCAAGGTATACTTAGGTTATAGCCAAATAGTGGATGTTTTGATCCAACAGAGCACATCTGGAGGCCCCTTTTCTGCATGTGGTCAGACTTAAGCTCTCTGGCATTGGACTTAGGTCGAGTTAAGTTTTCAGTCGGATTGGATTTACAGATAGACCACGGAGGACCAGTTTCAGTTCAACGGTCACTGGTGTTCGATCAGGGCGACGAGTACACTAACATGTGTTGGAAATTTTCCCTGATCTGAGGGTGTAATTGGGTCAGATTCCGACGGTCCGAAAGCTTAGATTTGGCCCACAAGAAAACGGCCCAAATCACTTAAATCTGAGTTCATTTTTCGAAGATATTCGTGTTTCTCATACACTTCACTCCGAGCTCAAGTTGTGCGTTTCTGGATACTATCTGGGCTTGATTTCTGAGATGGTAGACAAGCCCAATAAGGTGGTCATTAGTGTATAGATTTGCGGTAATCGGACTTTCGTCGTGCGGTCCAGGTCTGATACGAAGTTTCAAGGTGCTCCTGAGAGTAACCAGGTTTAGAGATTAGTCCTAGGTTTCAGGATAATGTGGCGTTAATGATTATGTAAGTTTTGGGTCTTGCAGTTCGTATTTAAAGTCGTTCAAGCTAATTTCACAGCTAATCTAATTTAACACTTAGTTAATTTCATCTAATTTTTAAAGGATTTGGTCCTGAGTGATTTCTGCCTGAGGTGGTACTCGGGTCTTTGTACGGATTTTTTTTGAGACGTTACAACACATGCTACTTAAATTATATAAATTATGTATACCATTTATTTTACATTATTTAAACTATATATAAAATAAATTGTATGTCAATACATTATCGTATAATTGATGTATATCAACTAATAATTACATTTTGTAATTTAAACTACATATTATTGTACCATATATATAAAATACATATATCACTTAGAATAATTAATATTTATATATATATATATATAAAAGAAAAATATATAAATACACATATATATAATATTTCAAATTAAATACATTATTAATTGATAAATAATTATTAATATAAAATGTAAAATAAATACAATGTATCATACGTGTATATATGTTTATAATATATACTGTATTATATAATTTTTTTTACTTAATATATATTATTTTTGAAACTAATGGACGGGCCGGATTCCACTTAAGATTTCCATGGGCCGCACAGACCACCAATCGCACACGACATTGGCGTGTATAGCCCACCTAAGCTGTGAATCTACCCCGTTCTTTAGGCCAGACCTTAAGTTCGACTGAAGAAACTAATGAATGGTGTGGATCTGTTAAAAGCATCACGGTGGACCCCACCCCTGAGTGGTGAGTGTACACAGCGGGTGTACACCCACGCTGCACTAGTCCAAGAGACCCAGTCAAATCGAGTCTAACCTCAATACACGAACGAAGAATGAAATTCGAATTCCTCTCCCGCCGAAACAGACGGACGAACAGGGTCCATTCTCGACAAGTCTTGGCCCACCATCGAGGGTCCTTTGGATGATCCAAACCGTTCATAATATCTAGGACGTCGGTCTAACCAATAATGCCAAGTTTCAACCATTGGATTGCACACACGTGCACACAATATCAGCCACAAATCTAGCTACAAAGCACACTCGTTTCCGAAAACGGAAACTGTTTCCGTGCTACCAGGTTGGCGATCCATGTGAGGATCTCTCCTCCAATCAGAGCCTCTGTTTCAGACAAATCTAGACCGTCCAAGCACTGTTCATGCGAAATGGGGTTTTCCACTGGAAAACCGACGCCCAAAACCGTGTTCCGTTAGCAATTTTTAGAAACCAAGGACCTAGGACGAATCCTAACGGTCCATTGTCCATCCAACGGTGCTGGATAGGTAGTTCTAAACATAAAAAAACCACGCAGCCGTGCCTTCCTTTCTTCTCCTTGCACCAACATGAGAAAATCAAGCTTGATGCTCTTTCCTTCCAACCCATTGAGAAAGATTCACTGGGGCTTTGGTTCAAAGCTTTCCTAAGCTCCTATGGACCAAGCTAAAGTGCCCAAAATAAACAAAACGGAGAAAAACCACCTGTAGTAAGACCTGCCATTAACGCCTGGTCTTCTTCCTCGTTGGAGAACGGTCAGGCGAACCACGGGTTCTAGCTTCGTCTAGTCCACCATGCAAGCCATCTGGTGACAAGAAGAAAGAGAAGGAAAAGAAGAAGAAAATAGAGAAAGAAAAGGAAAGAGAAAGAAAGAAAGAGGGGAGAAGACGCTACACTCCCGCCCGCTGCCGTACCAGCTCGAGTCAGGCAGACTCATTCTAGAAGCCGTCTGGACCAGCAGAGGAAGAGGAAGAAAGAGAAGAAGGAAAAGAGAAAGGAAGAAAGAGAGGAAGAAAAGAAAGAAGGGAGAAAGAAAGAGAGACAGGGAAGAAAGGGCAGAGAGAGAGAGAGGTTGTTGCTGCCTGGTCGAAACCGAGTCGACTCGGCTGGATTCGAGTCCAGCGAGTCGAGTTGGGTTTGGGCCTTGGTCCAACGTTGTTGTACATTCCAGCATAAAAAAAAAAAAAAAAAAGAAGAGAGAGTGAGAGAAAGGAAGTAAAGGAAGAAAAACAAGTGAGAAAATGAGAGTGAGAGATTAAGCCAGGTCATTGCCGAGTCGACTCGACTGTCTTGCGGGTTTAATCCAAATGGGGGCCAGGTGGAGGATGAGTCGACGACTAGAAATTCTTTAAGGACTACTTTAAACGCCTATTATTGAGTCCAAGTTGAGTGGTGTGGACTCTGAGATTGGATTTATGCAAATTGAAGCGATCCGAGCTAATTTCAATTTTTATTAAGGTGCGTTGATTCCCTAACCACCTTATATTAGCTAAAAACATATTTTACATGTATATAGTAATAATAACAAGATAGATTATATTAATCTGCTTGTGTTGGTGGAGTATAGGTATTCAGTAGAGACTACTTTAGATCCCTCTTGTTAAAGCCAAGTCGGTGTGGACATTGCGATTGAATTCAAGTTGAACTCGTCTAAGGTGAGGACTCACCCTTTGAGCTTCTCACTTAATTTCATCAATCTGGATATAGATGATGACATGATTCATCTAATCGAGTTACTCACCTTGCTATTAAATATGCTAATTTGTAGTGAAATAAATTCATGTGTTGGATGACAGTCATCTCTCTTTGGTTATAACATGTACAAATGGTTTGATGATAACATGTTATTTTCTTTCGTTGTACATGCATTGATTAACTACATGTTATCATTTGCACTTAAGTAATGGAACGAATGGAACCTATCTTGGACTTATTATCATGCGGTCCCTATTTGCCTTATATGGCTTGGATCACACCTTACCTTACACAGCCTGGACCGCATGTTGCCTATGTGGCTTAGATCGTTTAGTTGCCTTTATGGCATTGATGGATTATTGGTGCCCTCTTGTAGCTTGATGGTTACATCCATATATCTCATTGCTTCCTAGCCATCTTGCGGTGTTCAGTCGTACCATGATTTTCAGGTGGAGCTGAAGTTTGTTTATCGATTTTCTAGCCATCTTGCGGTGTTCACGTACGACATGATTTTCGGGTGGTCTAGGGTTTGTATGTTGTTTGTCTCTTCATCTGCGTTGTTCAGTTGTACCATGATTTTCGGGTGGAGCTAAAGTTCGCTTATCGATTTTTTAGCCATCTTGCGGAGTTCACGTACGACATGATCTCCGGATAAGAAGAGGTTTGAAGGTTGACTTTCTATTCACCTAATGGATTTCACTTGTACCATGATTTTCGGGTGGAGCTGAAGTTTGCTTATCGATTTTCTAGCCATCTTGCGGAGTTCATGTACAAATGAGATTTTTCGGTGTAATAAAAAGTCGTATGGTTGGTTGTTAGTTATCCAGACATGTTCCTTGCATTGCGACTGCCATTACATTTTGCTTATGATGAAATTCTGTTGATTGGTTTGATTTTCTTAATATGAGTATGACTATGAAATGCCCTGTTTAGTGTATCTAATTTCATTACTTGTAATCTATATTGGATTGTGAATAATGAGTGTGTAATCTTAGAGGGTGCTCCTCGCTGCGATAGCCATTGACGCTATCAAACCGTAACAGTTGATGCAGGTATAAGGCGAGCCAATGCTGTTCACTAGGTTGCTAGAGCAGATCGAGTAACTAGGGAGCTAGGCGGGGTCCCTGCGGCCCATATTGAGCTCCACCACTAGTTGATAGATTTCTGTTTCTGCTTATATGAACTTTGTTATTTGGGATTGTATAAGTCCTGTATGGGCTCTAAATGTGAAATTTTGTAATGATCAGAATATTTTTATTCATTGCATGGTTTACTGTAGCTTCGTTGCTGTCAACTCCGATTAATGCTAAGTGGTTTAAATTTACACTAAAATTTTGAGGTTAACACTCGGGTTTTTGGGAAACAAGTCATATACTCGGGTCCTAAAAACACGGGGCGTTACAAGAATTGCAATTCTATCCCACCTAATCCCATCTAATACCTTGCGAAACTCCCCCTTAAGATCATGCCTTGAAATGATCAGTCAGATGGACAAGGTGGATAAGTGGATAAATCGTATACATCAAAGTGGGACAGAGCACAGAACATCCGTATGTAGCTAGGTCGGGGTAGTAGCGGATGTCCTGTGAAGCCTTTAGCATGAAGTTCCTACGCTTGGTAGGACTGTAACGCCCTGGAAATTGGGGGCCGAGTAATTACTCAACACCCGAGTTCCCGGGGTCACTTATCACACATTTTATGGTTTATGATTAATCAAGTCAAAATTTGCGCAAGTTGAAATAACCTGGGACATGAATCTCAACCACACATCCACTGAAATGAAAGGAAACAACATACATCACTATATACATGTCCAAAAGAATGATGGGGCGCCCATGGCGCCATACCAACCAAAATCGCAAAAGAATATAACAAGTCCCAAAAGAATAGAATAGGATCGAGCACCCCGCCCAAATTTGACGACCTCTCAACTCATCTACGGGTCCGATGCAGCCTCCGCCCATCGGTGAAAGTAGGAGTACTCCTCCTCCTCCTCCGGACTCCAGCCGCCAGCTCCTCCCGATCGTCGCCACCGCATCTATGGAAGCGCCGGTTGGTGTTTTAAAACACCGTCCCCAGAATGGGAGTGAGTGATCAACTCGGTGTGAACTATTAATCTTAAGTTATAACGAGTGCATCAATTATAACATAGATTAAATGAAAAGCAATAACCAAAGAATACCTAAAACTCTTATTAAATGCGTATGCAATGCAATGATATGATGCATGCCCTCGCCGCAACGCTCCTCGAGCGACTCCATCTAACGATCGCATATGGCAACACTCCTCGAGCGACCTCGACCGCCGAGTCGCCACCCTAACTAATGCGATGCAATGCGATCGTGTTAGCCAAGTTTTTACTTAAGTCCATTCATCCATCAGGTTGGGGATTCGATTCACCCTAACGGTCACTGCCCTAATCGGGTTGCGAGGCCACGGCCCCATCAATGCGTGAGGCCGAGTCCCCGCGGTCCGTGATCTGTCGGGGTCCTCATTCCCGACTCCAAGCACATGAGGCGTGCCGATAGGGAAAGGATCGCTCGCGGTCACTACGGGAGGCGCGGTACCCCGGCGTAGGGGCCGCTCTGGTCACAGTGTCCCATTCCACCATGGCCGGCTCACGAGACTGTGGACCAATTATTAGTCTTGTTATCAATGGGCCACCAAGGGTCGTAGGGTGCATCAGGTTCCATACATATGTGTGCAAACATGGTTAACAACGGGGATGATCAGGTAGTAGGCTAGTCTGCACGACTAGGCGGGCATGAAACGAATGACCTCGGGAACAAGGGTCCCATGTAGTCGAACTACAGCCACCCGAACACTTCCTCCCAGTCTGCCAGACTAGCCTTAGAGTAGCCCTACCAATGGGGCTACCCTCTCTCGTCCATTTCTAACCATCCCAAGAGAGTAAAGGAGATCTACCGCATGCCACGATTCATGTTATCATTCATCACATCCATATCACATTCTCATGCATTCCAATCATACAAATCAAATACCTTTAACAAGCTAGCAATTATCATTTAGAATTAAAGTGCATGTGAGTGTGTGAGTGGGGTGAGAAAGTTTTCACTTTCTCCATCTTGAAAATCATGAGTGTCCCAGCAATTATTTACACATACAATGAAGCATCACACATGAAAGCAATGAATCACATCTACAAGCATGTTATCATCCAACCTCATAATATGAGAAGGCACAATGCATATCACATTTGGAAATTAAACATGCATAATCTAACAAATCCAACCAATCATGAAAACCCCTAAAGTTCTCTCTAGAATTTCAAACAAGGCATCCAAGCACTCAAAATCATTACATCCATGCTAAAATTGGTGCTAGGCCACCTAAGAGCAATAGTCCGCACCTTAAAGTCGGCGGAGGCTCGGAAACGACCTAAAGGCGAGGGTTTAGAAGGTTGGCCGGCCGGAGTCCCTAAAACGATTCAAGCATGAGAGGAATCTACCCCATTTCTCCTTCAAGACAAGGATTCTAAGGAAAATAGTGAGGGATCTTACCAAGGTGACCCACAAACGAACCCGGAGTGGCGGTGGAGAGTTTCCCTTTTCGGAAGGGATAGAGTGTTGAGAGATCGGTTCTCTTGAGCCCCCAACTCGGTTTAGGGTCCACCACAACCTTCTTGCCTTCTCTTCCTTCCTTCTACACTTTCCTTGGTCGTTGGAGTAGGGTGGAAGCTACAAGGGAGGACCTTGTTGTAGTAAGGTGGTGAGGATGGTGGAGGAGAGGTTGATTGTTGGAGATTGGGGAAATCAAGAAGGAAAAGGGATGGGTTGTTGAGAGTTGAAGGGAGAGATAGGAGGGAGAGAGAGAGTTGTTGTTGAGAGAGTGAGGGGTTTATGAGAAAAGGGTTAGGGCTTATTTCCCTAGAGTTGGGCCCTTTGGCCCCAAGCTCCCAAGTCTTCCTAAAATAGACTTATGAGACACCTATTGGTGTTGAGGTGGCCCCAACACTCCACAGGCCACCAAATTCGGCGTGGAGGTGTCTTATGACCCAACTAGGGTCCATGCAAAAATTGAGGGTGAACGGATGAACGGATATATGATCTGAGTATGTACTTTGTCCCAAAAATGGCCCCGTGGGGGCTGATCTGGTGATTGGGGCAGTTCTAGCGGCCCTCCGGCCATGAAATTTGTAGGGTAAGTGCTCCATGGCCCGATGAAGGACCCCTGCAAAATTTGGAGGCAAACGGATGCGCGGTTTGGTCGTACGGGTCCAATTTGCGATCAACGGTCACCGTTCCACGATCAGGTCCCAGATTTGGTGGACGGGCGTAGAAAAATATTTTAAACCACCACCACAAATTTGGAGAAAATCCGACGGCTGGATCGCCCGGAATCCCGGTTTCATTGTATGTGCTGAGCTCCATTTCGTTTGGCATTGGTGGGATGCATTCGGCTAGTGCCAGATCCTAGTTCGGGGTGTCCACTGGGTCCACCGTCCGCGATGGCCCACAAGCCCAGTGTGATATATGATTTCCGAAAATTTTAGATTTTTCTGACCATCCTTGATCACTGGGTGGCCCACACGGGCTGTTGACGAATGCACACGGCCATCAGGCTTGGCGGGCCACGCCAGGTTCCATCATGGTCAGCCTAGACTGTTCTAACGGGTTGATCCTAGCCTAATCCTTTAATTACTGGTGGTACCTCACCCAGAGCAGCTTAAACGGACGGTCCTGCGGCAATTCCGACGTGGACGCCCCAGGATACAGTGCTGGTTGGACGGGACGTTACAAGGACCCACCACCGTGATGTTTGTGAGAAATCCACACTGTCCATACACTTCGAGAGATCATTTTTAAGATACGTGACCAAAATTTAAATGGATCTAAAACTCAAGTGGACCGCACGAGAAGAAATAGTGGGGATTGAGTGACCACAGTTTGAGACATTAGTATGACCACAAAGTTTCATATCAGGTAATTTTCTAGTGTTTTCACTTCATCCTAATGTGAATGACCTTATAAACAGTTTGGAACGTAGATCCAGGAAGGTTTCAACGGTAGAAAACTCTTTCTTCAATTTCCCTCTCATATGGCCACCTTAAGTCTTGGATCCACTTTGATTTTTGGTTTCACATCCTAAAATGATCCAAAAAAACATATGGACGGTTCCGATTTCTCACAAACATCACGGTGGGCCCCACGTAGGAACTTCCTGGGAAAGGCGAGGAAATCCGCGCCCATCACTCTAAACGAGAGCTTTTTCCCTATGACCCACCTATGGTCCACCAACCTTTTTAAGACCACTTATTTTTACCTTCCAAGAATAAGCCCCTGCTGTACGAAGAGCCTTTCATCGGACCAAAATACCCCACCTTTCCTTCCGGAAGCGGATTAGCTGGTATGCGAAGACGAGCGCCGACGCTCTTCGAACTTCGGGTTGTACGAACAGTTTTAAAAAGATCAAGGTTACATGGGCCGTTATGTATTTATTATATCCACAACGTTCATCCATATTTCGAGATCATTTCAGAGCATTATATATATATATATATATATATATATATATATATATATATATATATATATATATATATATCCATAGATCAACTGGACCACACCACAGAGCAGTGGGAAAATTGATTTTCACCGTTAAAAATTTTATAGAGCCCACCATAACATTTATTTTCCATCCAATCTATTCGTAAGGTCACAAAGACATGGATGAAGAGGAAAAACAAATTTCATAATGATCCAAAACTTCTGTGACCCTTAAAAGGGTTCAATGGTAGATGTTCAATCCCCCACTGCCGTTTACAGTGTGGTCCACTTGATAGCTAGATTTGTCTTATTTTTTGTGTCAAGCCTTAATACGAGTTAGCCAAATAGATGAACGGTTTGGATATAACACATACCTCATGATGGGACCCACAAAAGCGCTGGAGGATTACACCGGGAAAAAAAAAAAGTGTTATACCTCATGATATGACACTTTCTTTTCTTTTTTTTCATGGAGAACTTTTTCCCCCCTACATTTTTCTTTAATACACAGCAGCCTACAACTTCTTTTTTTTTTTTTCTTTTTTTTTCTTTTCATGGAGAACTTTTTTACCCTACACTTTTCTTTAATACATATTTATATAAATATGTATATATAATTATATAAAAAAAAATTCTCTCTTTTTATTCATTTATTTCTTTATTCATTTAACGAGTATATCTTCTAAACCAAAATGAGTTACTTGACATACCATATATGATTTTGAGGTATGAGAAGCTACTTTAGTCAACCTACTTAGTTATTTTCGAAGATTCCATCGGGTTGATGGTTGAAAATCCATTTCATTCACTTCGCAGTCAATTTCATTCATTTCACGATCAATTTCATTCATTTCACGGTCAATTCCATTCACTTAACTGTCAATTCCATGCATTTCATGATCAATTCTCTTCACTTCACGATCAATTCCAGGCATTTCACGGTCATTCTAGGCGATTTCTCTTCACTTCATGGTCAATTCCATGCATTTCACGGTCAATTCCCTTCACTTCAGGGTTAATTCCATGCATTTCACGGTCAATCTCGGCGATTCCCCTTCACTTCACGGTCATTTCCATTCATTTCACGGTCAATTCCCTTCACTTCACGGTCAATTCCCTGCATTTCACGGTCAATCCCGACGATTCCCCTTCACTTCACGGTCAATTCCATGCATTTCACAGTCAATCCCCTTTACTTCATGGTCAATTCCATGCATTTCATGGTCAATCCCCTTCACTTCATGGTCATTTCCAGTCATTTCACGGTCAATTCCCTTCACGATCAATTCCATGCATTATACGGTCATTTCCCTTCACTTCAAGGTCAATTCCATGCATTTCACGGTCATTTCTGGCGATTCCCCTTCACTTCATGGTCAATTTCATGCATTTCACGGTCAATCCCCTTTACTTCACGGTCAATTCCATGCATTTCACTGTCAATTCCCTTCACTTCACGGTCAATTCCATGCATTTCACGGTCAATTCTCTTCACTTCATGGTCAATTCCATACATTTCACGGTCAATTCTCTTCACTTCATGGTCAATTCAATGCATTTCACGGTCAATTCCCTTCACTTCACAGTCATTTCCATTCATTTCACGGTCAATTCCTTTCACTTTATGGTCAATTCCGTGCATTTCATGGTCAATCCCCTTCACTTCACGGTCATTTCCATTCATTTCACGGTCAATTCCCTTCATTTCACAGTCAATTCCAAACATTTCACGGTCAATCCCCTTCACTTCACGATCATTTCCATGCATTTCATAGTCAATTCCCTTCACTTCACGGTCAAATCAATGCAATTCACGGTCAATTCACCGAGCCTAAATTGAAATTGAACGATCTTAATATGAAACTGAACAAGCTTAACATGAATTTAAACAAGTTGAACTTAAAATTGATCGAGCTTAACGTGAAATTCACCAAGCCGAACTTGAAATTGATCGAGCCTAACATGAAATTGACAAGGGATGGTGATACTTCACCTCTTTTTTAGGCTACGGTGTCTCATCCAACCTACATAGATTCGATCCACACTAGATAAGTCATATGGTCCATTGTGAATGGAAAAAGTCAACATAAATATCCAACCGTTGGTTATAAGACTTAAATGGTAGTGAATTACATCATCCAACTATAGCTTAATATTTATACTAAAAATGAAAATAAAATGGACTTTCAACCATTGATACGATGGAATCTCACAAATCTAATCTGTTAGGTTGGTTCGTTCAATCAACTTCTCTTACCCAGAGTTATATACCATTGTCAAAAAACTCATTCCTATTTACAACATAAGACCATTTTAAGGTCAGGTAGACGGACACCAAATCAGGTTAACCCCGACGGAACTCGGTCGACCCCATTACTCTAGATGATACATCCTGCGAGTGCAACCATGATTTATACACGTGTCATGCATGAAAAATTAAATTAAATAGTCTTACTCGTAGACCCTACTTTAGATGGGCCATCAAGAACCAAATGCCACACCGCACGATGCCTAGCTGGTGATCTGGTAAAGTGGGCCGTCGAAATTGGTATTCAATGGTTGGAATTCAACAAACCAACGGTTCATTAAACAGAGACTACAATTTCCAATGAATGCAACTTCAGTCTTATGTCCCGTCTATTATTTGTCCCATCATTTGGACGGTTTGATGTATTTCATGTATTTGTGTAATCATTAGTAGTAAATACATATAAATGGTGGTAAATTAGACATTTCGGCAAGTGTGGCTGTTTGGTTTAAATCGTGTACTTCGCTTTAAAAAACGATAGAACTCAACCCTCTGGCAGGTGGTCTCCACTATGTGTATATGTTATATGCATACCGTCTGTTGGGACCAAAAATACCAAGTCCTGAGACTCGGACTTAGCGCCTCGGGTCGCCGCCTCGGGTCGTCGAAGGATACGTCGGATCCGAGGCGAAGTTATAAACTCTATAAACCGAGACAAAAGATGAGTCGGTCCGGACGACAAACCAGCAGTCCGAGCATGCATCGGGCCGACCTTCTTATCGGATCGGCCAACAAAGGAGGGACAGCGCGAAACAAGGTCTCATCCCAAATATCTCGGGATAAGATCCCCGATCCCGAAGCTCACGGGATCAGATGAGGACTAGAGACGGGCACAATCCTAACTCCGCGATACGAGGAGGAGAATCCTCTTACGATTGCACAATATTAGGAGGAGAATCCTCCTACGATTAAACGCTCCAGCAGCTATAAAGGGAGAACCTCCATCATCTTATGAGGTACGCAAAAATTCTTTCTCAAAACCCCTCGATACATTTAGACCCAGAATCCAAGCCTGACTTTGGCATCGGAGGGTCCCCTGCTGCAGCCAGGGTGTCCTTTGTTATTCTTTTTGTGCAGGTACACGAAGGTCTAAGGGATCAAACCGGATTTTTGCTTCTTGGGCCAGCGCCCGTCTGTGGGAACGTACAAAAAGCCATCCCTTATTTCTATATTGAATTCCATGGTGATGACTAGAAGAACGGTCCCAGAAGAAGATCTGAATGAGATCGCGGTTACAGGGCCAGCAGGTCCGGTCGCGGTCCCTGCAGTCCAGAACCCACCTAACAACCGCCAACGATGAGCGACCAGAACAAGCAACAATCAGCGGGGTCGGAACGATGGGCGGTTGGATCAGGAAGTTCAAGAAATCCGATCTGATATGAATGTGATGAAGCAGATGCTGGAACGAATGTATCAGCAGCAAATGCAGCTACTCCCGCCTCCCCAAGGGGAGACAGCGCATGTACCGACTGCAGCGGTTGATCCTCAACCTTCCGCGCCGCAGTCTTTCCGGCCGAGCCAACCCCAAGGCATCTCTGAACCATCTCCAGCTCAGTCGGCCAACGCATCTTTGCCCCCAACCGATCTTCGACACGAGATAGAGCGAAGGAGGCGCATCCGACCTTCCATAGAAGGCACGGCAAAGAGTAGTGAACCTTGGAAAGTCGATATTCAAAATTTTAAAAGAGAAGTACGGGAGGAAATGGCGAAAGAAATGGCGGACACGAGGCATAGCCGAAATATGCATCCAACCAGATCCGAAGCAAAGGCGTCCCCCTTTGTGGACTCGGTAATGGAGGCTCGGTTGCCCGAGAGGTTTCGCTTACCTCAAATCACTCCTTTCACCGGCAAGACCGACCCGACGGAGCATATCGAATGCTTCAAAACATATATGGAGCTCCACGATGCCTCGGATGCAGTAATGTGTCGGGCCTTTTCTCTTACATTGACCGATGTAGCTCGACTGTGGTTCAAACAGTTGAAACCAAAGTCCATCAGTTCATTCGTTGAGCTGAGCGACGCCTTCCTCACCAACTTCATCGGCGGAAAAAAGAAATTGAAGCCCCCTGCACATCTGAACAACATAGTTCAGAAGCAGGGAGAGCTATTAAAAGATTATATCAAGCGTTTCAATTTCGAATCCCTTCAAGTTCGAAAACATTCAGAAGAAACGGCTCTCAATGCGCTCATGCAAGGAGTTAGAGATAAGTCATTCCTGGCGTCTCTAGACAAAACTCCGCCCGATACTCTGGCAGAGTTTATGGCACGGTCGGATAAGTATGCAAACGCCGAAGAAACGCGAATTCTGCGTGAAACTAAAACTTTGGTCAAAGAGTCGGCCAAAAAGGAAGCCGACTCGACCGGAGGAAGGAAACGCAAGGATGATCAGGCGCATGATGAGCGAAGGTCAGGCAAACGCCCGGATCGATGATTTTTCACGTATACCCCCCTAAACAAAACTCAGGAACAGGTATTGATGGAAATCAAGAGTGAAGGCTTTGTCAACTGGCCCAATAAGCTCAAAAGTAATCCTAATCGGCGGGACAAGGATAAATACTGCCATTATCACCGTGATCACGGGCATAACACAAGTGATTGCCGTCACCTAAAGGAAGAGATCGAACGACTCATAAAGGACGGCCGACTCAAAGAACATGTAGTCAAAGCTGAAGTAACTGAGAGACGTCCGACCGAGAGTCAGCCGATGGAAGAAATCCGGACAATTATCGGCGGTCCGCGAGGTGGAGGCGACTCAAACAATGCTCGAAGGAATCATGCGAGAAAACTTAGTCAGCCTGAGTCCGAGCTTATGATTATAGATCGGCCACCAAAGGAGAAGAAAAGGGAAAGATATTGCATTTCGTTCACAGAGGAAGACGCCCGAGGTATCTATCACCCCCACGATGACGCATTGATTGTCACCCTGACTATCGCTAACCGGAAAGTGTTCCGGATACTCGTCGATACGGGATCATCTGCAGACGTATTATTTACTCAGGCGTTCGATAAAATGGGAATCGAACGATCCATGCTACGTCCAGTTCGGACCCCGTTAATCGGGTTTTCCGGGACAAGTACTTGCCCGAAGGAATTGTCTCGTTGCCACTCACTGCCGGCAATGCCCCACATCAGACGACGATGATGGTGGAATTCTTGGTCGTCGATCAACCCTCAGTATACAACGCAATACTCGACCGACCTTCTTTAAGTCTCCTCCAGGCCATGGTATCCACATACCATCTTTCATTGAAATTTCCACCGAGTCGGGAGTAGGAATTGTCAAAGGAGACCAGCAAGATGCGAGGCGCTGTTACATGATAGCTGTAAAAGGGACCGCCGACAAAAGTCCGATCAACATATCAACGATCGAATCATTGGACCCTCGGGGCGAGAGTCATGAACGAGGGCAGCCGGTTGAAGATCTTATCTCAGTCCCCCTGGTCGAAACAGATGGATCCAAGACGGTACGAATTGGCTCGTCTTTACAGTCCTCCTTGAAAGAAAACCTGATAGCCCTGCTCCGAAGGTACGCCGACGTATTTGCCTGGTGCCATGACGATATGCCCGGGATCGACCCATCTGTGATGACTCACCGACTCAACATCGATCCGTCATACCGACCGATCCGACAGAAGCGACGACCGCTCGGCCCTGAACGATACGCCATCATTGAAGAAGAAGTCAGCAAACTTCTCCAGGCTAATTTCATAGAAGAAATACACTATCCGAATGGGTCGCAAATGTCGTGCTCGTAAAGAAATCCAACGGGAAGTGGCGAGTCTGTATTGACTATACTGACTTAAATAAAGCCTCGCCCGAAGGATAGCTTTCCGCTTCCGAGGATAGACCACTAGTAGATAGATCTGCATGGGACATGAGCTCCTTAGCTTCATGGATGCATATTCGTGGTATAATCAAATTGTAATGCATCAAAAAGATAAATCAAAAACTACCTTTGTCACCGACAAAGGCCTTTATTGTTACCGAGTGATGCCATTTGGTTTAAAGAATGCCGGCGCAACTTACCAAAGATTAGTTAACAAAATCTTTGCTCGGCTTATAGGCCGAACCATGGAAGTATACATTGACGACATGCTCGTCAAAAGCATACACGCGGCAGATCATGTGAATGATTTAGAAGAAATGTTCCTCATCCTACGGAAGTTTCGGATGAAGCTAAATCCGAGTAAATGTGCTTTTAGGGTGGGCTCTGGAAAGTTCCTCGGTTTCCTGGTTAGTCAGCGAGGAATAGAGGCAAACCCTGAGAAGATAAAGGCCTTGATTGATATGGAATCCCCTAAAACCATTAGGGACATCCAAAGGTTGACTGGACGAGTCGCTGCACTTAACCGGTTCTTGTCCAGAGCCACGGATAAATGTCTCCCTTTCTTCAAACAGTTGAAAGGACGACAAACAATGGATTGGACGGAAGAATGTGAAGCGGCATTCCAACAATTAAAATCATATCTCGGATCTCCACCTCTCTTATCAAAGCCCGAATCAGGCGAATCCCTGCTGCTTTACCTACCAGTATCCGAGGCAGCGGTCAGCTCAGCTTTGATACGAGAATCCGAAGGAAAGCAGCTGCCGGTATATTACGTCAGCAAAGCATTATTGCCAGCAGAAACGAGATACCCAAGCTTAGAAAAAGTAGCCTTGGCACTAATAATTTCTTCTCGCCGACTCAGGCCGTATTTCCATGCCCATACCATCATCGTGATGACCGATCTCCCGCTTCGCCAGATATTGCAGAAACCAGAAGCTTCCGGCCGACTCACGAAATGGGCTATCGAACTGAGTGAGTTTGACATTCAATACAAACCGAAGGTAGCAATCAAAGGGCAAGCCGTAGCTGATTTTATTGCCGAGGGAACACCACCAACCGAACTCCCGTCAACGATATGCCAAAGGATGTTGCAGTTCCAACAACAGCCGCTACACCAACCCTACCCTGCCCCATTCCCTGGAAACTATTTGTCGACGGCTCTTCCAACTCGAAGGCAAGTGGGGCTGAGATTATGCTGGAAACCCCCGATCATACCTATATACAGTATGCCTTACGACTTGGATTCCAAGCGTCGAATAATACAGCGGAATATGAAGCATTGTTACTTGGCCTACGACTCGCCGTTAGCATGGGAGTCACGCACCTAAGTGTTTTCAGCGATTCTCAGTTGGTTGTTAATCAAGTTACCGGTGTATACCAGACACGGAAAGACCAATTAAGAGCATACATGGAGAAAGCGAAAGAACTTATCAATGGATTTTAACTCTGTCATGTTACTCGGATCCCTCGTACGGAAAACGACAAAGCCGACTTATTAGCAAAGCTCGCCTCTGCCGATGAAGATGATATACCCAGGTCCGTCCCTGTCGAATACGTCGATAAGCCGAGCATAAATGAACCAGTTAGCAAGGCCGTGAATACAATCGACTCGGAACCATCCTGGGTCGATCCAATCCGCCAATACCTTGACAAGGGGAAACTGCCTGAAGATCGTGCCGAGGCTCGATGAGTGAGATTCCGAGCCTTCCGTTACACCATATTCAACGGTACTCTCTATAAGAAAGGCTACTACACTCCGTTGCTGCGGTGCCTCAAACCCGATGAGGCGAACTATGTATTACGTGAAATTCACGAAGGAATCTGTGGAAACCACTCTGGAGGGCGGCCTCTCGCCCACAAGGTCCTACGACAGGGATATTACTGGCCCACTATCCAACACGACGCTCGCAAGCTCGTCCAAAAATGCGACAAATGTCAAAGGTTCGCAGCAATTCCAAGGCAAGCTCCCGAGGCATTAACGCCAATGACTGGTCCTTGGCCCTTCGCACAGTGGGGTGTCGACATTATTGGTCCACTCCCTATGGAAAAAGGTCAGACCAAGTTTGCTGTGGTAGCAGTAGATTATTTCACAAAGTGGGCCGAGGCAGAGCCATTAGCTAAGATAACCGAACAGAAGATCACCGATTTCGTATGGAAGAATATTATCTGCCGATTCGGAGTACCCCGTACCATTATTACGGACAATGGAAGGCAATTCGATAACAGAAGCTTTCGCGAGATGTGCGGCAACCTCGGAATCAGAAACGTTTATTCTTCGCCCCATCATCCTCAAACTAATGGACAAGTTGAGGCGGTTAACAAGATTATCAAGCAACATCTCCGAACCAAGCTTGACCGAGCCAAAGGAGCATGGGCCGAAGAACTCCCGAAAATTCTTTGGGCTTACCGAACCACAGCCCGAACCGCCACAGGAGAAACTCCCTTTTCACTCGCTTACGGCTCGGAAGCCGTCACTCCCGTTGAAATCGGCTTACCTTCGGCTCGAATCACTTCGTTCAATGCGGAAGAAAATGAAGAACTCCTTACACTCGGACTCGATCTCCTGGACGAACAAAGGGAAGTGGCACGACTACGTACAGAAGCCCGGCAACGACAAGTGACTCGGTTCTATAATGCCCGAATTAAGATCAGACGGTTTCGGATGGGAGATATGGTTCTCCGAAAAGTATTTCCCAATACTAAGGAGATTGGATCGGGTACATTAGGACCAAACTGGGAAGGACCTTACATTGTCTCGGGAACTATCCGGCCAGGAACATACCAATTAGAAGATCTAAACGGACAATCGCTGCCTCATCCGTGGAACGCTGAGCACCTCAAGATTTACTATCCTTAGCTCGGTACTCAATGTTTAAAGACTCTGAACTTAAGAAAGATTATCGCCAAGTCAAATGAATAAAACTAAAGCGTTTTTCTTTCATTCATCAAACACATGCAAATACAACACATGAATACATAAAAAAAAAAAGCCCTGGTTACTGTCCTCCGGTAGGAACGGAACCCGAAACATCCCCAGCAATGACTTCAGCAGCGGCATCCGGATTCTCGGATTCCGAGGCTCCTCCACCCTCGATTTCTGAGAGATCAAGGTCAGGAAAAGATTTCTTTATGTCTTTGACACATTCCAGAAATCCGCTTTGGAACAAGCGATCCCTCTCATCCTCGAACTCCGCTGACTCAAGGAATGCTTGAACGGCTTGGTCCCTAGCCTTCTCAGCCTCCCGAGTTTTCTCGTTGGCCTGCTGAATAAGCTCCGCCGCCTTAAGCTTAGCCCGAGCCAAGTCATCTGCACAGGAAGCATGGGCTGTAAGGATTCGACGGTTCTCTTCTTCAGCTCGGGAGAGGAGAGCCAACACTCGAGTAACCTCGGCTTGCGCTTCATCAAGGGCTCTCCTGGAAAAAGTCGCCTCTGCTTTTGCGTCTTCGGCAGCTTTCCGGGCAAGGGCCGCCTCGCCCATCAGAACGCCGACCCGTATCTCAGCATTCTCACGTCGCCCTTCTGCTTCCGACAGAAGGGTCTGCAGCCGATGGGCCGAGGATAACTCTTTGCAGGCCTTAACCAAGCAAGGAGCAAGTTCAAAAAGTACCCTCGCTGCATAGCCGATGGTTTGCGACGAAGGAGCATTGTAGAGACTGATGAACTCCTTTTCGCTCCCATGGGCTAAGGCCCAGGGAACCATCCCCGACACCATCTTCTGCAAGATGGACGGCCCTTCCTGGTTCGTTTCCTCCCCTCTGGAGGATGCAGTCCTCGTCTCTTCTGCCCCTCTGGAAGACGCAGCTCTTGTCTCTTCCTCCTGTCTCGGAACATCCGTCGCAACATGTCCCGAGTCAGGTGCCGCCTGAGGTTCCGAGGCAGTGGCCACCGTCACTTCCACCCTTTCTTCCGGATCAGGATCCGGAATTACGACGACAGCAGGGGTAGAAGAACTCGCAGGCTCCTTCTCCTTCTGCACTACTCTTTGTCTCTTCGGCGGCCGAGGCTCTGACAAAAGAACTGCTCGCGGAGGGGCCTTTAACTTCGAAACCGCCCTAAGAGGAGGACGAGCTCCAGTCATCTCCGAGGGGGCCGATTCGGGAACAATCTTTAGATGGGGACGAGCTTCAGGCAAATCTAAAAATAAAAGAAAAGAGAGAACTTCAAGTCACGAAAAATTCGGATAATACATGAAGATACATTTTCAATTACCTGTGACGGCCGAGTCTAGACCTGCGAGATGAAGACGCTCCGGCTGTAAAAGAACCTTCCAGGACCTACCTGCCGGATCCAACGTCCTCAACTCTTTGATCCGAGCTGAAGCACTGGAGCCGAGCTTTTGTCGCTTCTTCGGAATATCTGCCAAACACAAGCCTGTCAGACTCAGAATATTACAAAAAGAAAGAGGGGCAAGAGAGAAGAGCCAAGTCACCTGCCCTCTGGAACGCCCGAGGAACACGAGCCTCGCAGGACCCGGACTCAGCCGTCTCCCAGCGACCACAGGCCCAAAACCAACGTTCTCTCCAATGTTTGTTGGAAGTGGGAGGGTCAGTTATTAGGGAGCCGCCTCCGCCCCGCCAAGCAGCGAAAACATAAAAGCCGGGGTAGTTCGGGTTCACGCGCACTTGGTATAAGTGGAGAAATTCGTCGACTGTTAGCAGTGGCTGTTCCATCTCAGCCCACAACACCGCACACCCGAGTAAGTTCCTCCACCCATTCGGAACTATTTGCCCCGGTGCAATCCGAATACGAGACAAAACTCCCCGAACAATGGGCTGAAGGGACAGACGCAAGCCGCATTGCATCGAGACCTGATAGATCGCGACCGCCCCAGCAGGTGGATGATCCGGCAAGTCATTCGGACGGGGGAGATAAG
Source organism: Magnolia changhungtana (assembly GCA_030180095.1). Classification (NCBI taxonomy): domain Eukaryota; kingdom Viridiplantae; phylum Streptophyta; class Magnoliopsida; order Magnoliales; family Magnoliaceae; genus Magnolia; species Magnolia changhungtana. The sequence continues at coordinate 5,705,429 of JASAUF010000667.1, forward strand.
TGATGACTGATTCGGGGATATGATACCCGATTAGGATTCTGTCTAAATCCGCCTCAGTTAAAACTGAAGGAACCGGGCCGCTTAGATCATCCCCCGATCCTTCTCCTTCAGACTCGGCGTGTGCCGACTTATCTACAGGAACCTACTCAGAGGTTCTCTCGGCAATCAAAACTTCCTCTTCCTCCTCCATGCCCCTTGGGAAATTAGGTCTTCCCGGGCGGGTTATTAGGGATGACCCACCACGAGAAGGATTAACGGAAGTAGGGCGCTCCGCCGGAGCTTCGGTGATCCTCTCAGAAAGAAAAGCAGCATTCGCATCAACTGCTATCTCTGCCAGTAAGGAAGGCGATTCCGCAACGTTCCAAAAACGTTGCGCTTCGCCTTCATCTCCGGAAACTCCCTCCCGGGGACTTTGAGAACCTCTAGCCGCCATTATCACTAAACAAAGAGGAAGGAGAGACTCACCGGAGAAAGGAAGGACAGCAGAAATGGCGAAAAGAGCCGCTGACAGTCAAGAAAGAGGAAAGGAAGAAGAGGAAAGATCAAAAAGCTCCAAAGGAAAGGCAAAGCGGGAATGACAGTAGAAGTTCGAAATGCGGGACCCCCACCCTTTTATAAGATTGCCATGTGGCGGAAGCAATTAATGGGGAAATGATTCGACGCCTGCGTCGATTCCCCCACTCGACACGTGGCGCACGTCGACTGACGACAATAATGCCCTTGCTACGCGTCCAAACCTCATTGGCGGGGTGAGCGATTTGACAGTTGCCAGCGCATGCGACGTCAGAAGCTGAACCGTCTCCCATCAAAGGCGACACAGAGTGCATTAAATGCCCATTTATTGCCTCAGACCAAGTTATGAACCGACTCAAAACTCGCTACTCCTAAGTGTCATAAGAGACACACGGAGTAAGGGGGCTTACTGTTGGGACCAAAAATACCAAGTCCTGAGACTCGGACTTAGCGCCTCGGGTCGCCGAAGGATACGTCGGATCCGAGGCGAAGTTATAAACTCTATAAACCGAGACAAAAGATGAGTCGGTCCGGACGACGAACCAGCAGTCCGAGCATGCATCGGGCCGACCTTCTTATCGGATCGGCCAACAAAGGAGGGACAGCGCGAAACAAGGCCTCATCCCAAATATCTCGGGATAAGATCCCCGATCCCGAAGCTCACGGGATCAGATGAGGACTAGAGACGGGCACAATCCTAACTCCGCGATACGAGGAGGAGAATCCTCTTACGATTGCACAATATTAGGAGGAGAATCCTCCTACGATTAAACGCTCCAGCAGCTATAAAGGGAGAACCTCCATCATCTTGTGAGGTACGCAAAAATTCTTTCTCAAAACCCCTCGATACATTTAGACCCGGAATCCAAGCCTGACTTTGGCATCGGAGGGTCCCCTGCTGCAGCCAGGGTGTCCTTTGTTATTCTTTTTGTGCAGGTACACGAAGGTCTAAGGGATCAAACCGGATTTTTGCTTCAACACCGTCCATTTATTTATTTTCTATCAATTTAGGGCAAGATCCTAGAGAAGAGGCAGATCCAAAGCTCAGGTGGACCACACCACGAAAACAGTGGCGATTGAATGCCTACTATTTAAAACTTCTTAGGGGCTACCGAAGCATTGGATCTTCCTCATTTTTTAGGTCGTGCCCAAAAATGATCCGACCAAGTGAATGGAAGGTGTGGATGAAGCACATACATCATGGTGGGGCCCACAAATGTTACCGACTTAATAACTCTCCTTTAAAGGGACGCGGATTGCGTCCTACCCCCGTCCGGACGGTAATCCGTCCGTGCAGGGCTCTCTTGGTCCCACTTTGATGTAAGTTTTTTATCCACGCTGTTGAGATTTTCTCTCAAATCATTTTAAGTTATGAGATAAAAAATGAAGTAAGTTCACAGCTCTAGTGGACCACACCAAAGGAAGCTGCAGTGATATGACACTCACCGTTGAAACATTTCTAAGGGCCACCGTGATGTTTTTTTACCATACAACCTATTCATAAGGTCACGTAGACGTGGATGAAACGAAAATATAAATATCAGCTTGATCCGAAGCTTCTCCTGCTCCTAAGAAGTTTTAATGGTGAACTTTAATCCCCAATTTATGGTCCATTTAAGACTTCTGCGCGACTATTTTTTTCATCGTAGCTTAAAATGATCCGAGAGAAAATCTAAACGGCGTCGATAAAATTATTACATCACGGTGGGTCCCAAAGAGCCCTGCCCGGACGAATTACCGTCCGGGCGGGGTAGGACGCAATCCGCGTCCCATCAGAAAGTACCATACAAATCATCATCCTTATATACCACTAATTTACATGCATTGAATGGAAACCAACAGGCCAGTGCACGCGTATGAACTGTCACGCTCTACCAGAGTATTAAATATACACTATTTAATCCAAGCACTGGCCGCTCTCTCTCTGCGTGCTTCGCAGAACAAAGATGCCTTCGCAGCTCCCGCACCACCGAAGAGGAAATTCGAACAGATTTCTCCATCTGACGCGACGATGATGCAAGTCAGCTGCCTCCATTCCTCTACGGTTTTCCTCTTTCTCGTCCTTCCTTTCATTCAAACCTTAATCTTCGTAATATTTACATCTTAGACCCTCTGCCTGCAACGACAGTGCTTGAAAATCTAGGGTTTCTTTCTTTTGTTTATTTCTTATATTTTTATTTTTGTATTTGCGTGTTCCGTGAAACCCTAAATATCAATATCTTTTCTTTTTTCTTTTTGCTGTTGTCATTTTATTTTTTATTTAGATTTTATTCGATCTCTATATCGACCTTGATTGGAGAAATGGCAGACTCAGTAAAAATAGGTCGGAATCAAGGGGCAAAAAGATGTAAATTTAAATAGATGGCCATGACTGAAAACTAGGGCTTTCTTCTTTCTGCTTGCAGGTCCATTGAAACCCTAGACCGCCTTACGTGCCTTCATCTGAGTTGAATTCCGAAGCTGTTTTTCGTTTTTATTTTTATTTCTTGTTTGATCAATTCGAATATTGATCTTGATCTGGAAAATGGCGGAATCAGTAAATAATTCGAATCAGGTGAAACCGGAGTTGCTGTCAAACGGTCATGCGGCGGAGCATCCACTGAAGTACAAGCGGCGGAAAGTCTCTGCTGTCCGAGACTTCCCATTTGGGTGCGGGCGGTTCGCCCCAAAAATAAACCAAGCGCAGAAAGAATCCTCTGTTGCGGCTGTTGAGGTGGAGAGCAGTGGAGGTTTTGTGGGAGCTGTCGATTCTGAATCCCTTGAACCTTTGAAATGTTTGGATCAGAATGGCTTGCCCAAAACGGCTGAGTCGGAATTGCTCGAATCAGCGAAAGCTTTGGAACCCGAAATTATGGAATTGCAAAAGACTTCAGATCAGGCTGAGTTGGTCAAATTGGCAGAAGCTTCAATACCCAAAACTGTGGAAGTTTTGAACAATCCAAATGAGAGGAAATTGGTTGGCACATTAGAGAATTTGAAACCGGAAACTTCAGAATCGTTGAAATCTTTGGCACCAGAAACCGTGGAGTTGCCAAAAAGTTTGGGTCAGCTTGAATTGTTGGACGTGGTGGGAAGCAGCTGTCAGCCTGAACAGATGAAAACTCCGAGTATTTCTGGTCAAATAGAACCTTTGCGGTCACCAAAGGGTTCTGTTCATCCTGGCCCGAAAATTGCAGATCAAATTCAGTCGTCTACTTCTGTCGCTGAAGCTGTGGAAGAGCGCCAATATAAGAAATACCCTCCTCGGAGGAGAATCTCTGCTGTCCGAGATTTTCCTCCCGGGTGTGGGAGAAATGCTCCACGCATGAGTAGGGAAGAATGCATGAAACTTATTGCTCGTTCTGGGAGCGAGAGCATGGATAATGAGAAGTTGGTTGAAAGTCCATCGAACGGAATGGTGGGGACAGTCAAGACTGAAGACATTGATGGTAAATTGAAGGGTAATGACACCAAGCAAATTGGTGAGAAAATCCAAGTTGGGGATGTTATTGAGAGTAAGTCGAAGGGGAGTGTTAGCAATGAGATTGATGGCATAGTTCAAGATCAGTCTGTCTTGAAGAGTAACACTTTTGAGGATGGAGCCCAAGATATTATTGACAATATTCAAGTTAAAGCAGCTTCTGGGAGTAAATTGGAAGGGAAGGATACAAAAGAAATTACTGAAAAAGTTAATATTATAGCTGCCCATGAGACAGCTTCCAGGGGTAAGTTGAAGGTGGAGGATGCAAAAGAAATTACTGAAGAAGTTCATATTAGAGCTGTTGCCCGTGAGGCAGCTTCCAGGGGTAAGTTGAAGGTGGAGGATGCAAAAGAAATTACTGAAGAAGTTCGTATTAGAGCTGTTGCCCGTGAGGCAGCTTCCAGGGGTAAGTTGAAGGTGGAGGATGCAAAAGAAATTACTGAAGAAGTTCGTATTAGAGCTGTTGCCCGTGAGGCAGCTTCCAGGGGTAAATCAAAGGTGGAGAATACAAAAGAAATTGCTGAAGAAGTTGATATTAAAGCTGTTGCCCATGAGGCAGCTTCCAAGAGTAAATTAAATGAAGAGCATGCAAAAGAAATTACCAAAAATGTTCAGATTAGAGCTGCCCCTGAGACATCTTCTGGGAGTAAATTGAAAGGAAAGCATGCAAAAGAAATTACTGAAAAAGTCGAGATTAGAGCTGCACATGAGACAGCTTCTGGTAGGAAATCGAAAAGGGAGGGTTCAAAGGAAATTACCGAAAAACTTCAGAATACAGCTGCCCGTGAGAATAAGTTATCTCGATCAGACACTCCATCTCAATCTGTGAATGAAAAGGTTCGCAAAGAAGTTGGAAGTTCAGCGGCAAAGACAGGCAAGGAATCAATGAGGGAAAGCAAGGATAAGAGCTCTAAGAGAAAGCTTATGGCGGAATCAGAAGAGGAAAATGCTGTGGAGAATCAATCTCAAAGAGAACAGACTACAGGTTTGGAATTGCCTAGTGGTAGGGTGATTGTGCAGGCTTTGATGGCTGCACCTAACTGTCCATGGAGGCAGGGGAAACGGCCTTCCAAGCTCATGCTCAGCTCCCGTTCCAGTGGGGGAAGAAACAAGCCAACATCAGTTTTCAAGAAAAAGGAGGATGGCAGTTCCTCGCGGAATTCAGAAAGTTCGGAAGGAAGAATGGCAAAGAAGAAATCGCCTCCTACGGGAAACGCTGCTTCTCAATATAAAGAGATTGTCAAGTATGAAGAAGATTCTTTACCATACGATGATGAAGAAGAAGATGAGGGCATCCCTCTCGGTCAAGAATTGAGCTTGAGTGTGATACCGTTTGGTCTACTGAGTTCAAGTGATAAAAGTGCCCGTAACAAAGTGAGAGAGACTCTCCGTCTATTTCAAGCAATTTGTCGTAAGCTTTTGCAAGAAGAGGAAGCAAAGTCAAAGGAGCAAGGGCAGACCACCAAACGGATTGATCTAACAGCTTCCACACTTCTCAAGGCAAAAAATAAATGGGTAAATGCTGGTGAGGTATTCTTGGGAAATGTTCCCGGGGTCGAAATCGGAGATGAGTTCCGCTACAGGGTAGAGCTCGCTATTATCGGCCTACATCGTCTGTTTCAGAGTGGTATTGATTACACAAAGAGAGGTAGAATGATTGTGGCCACTAGCATTGTCACTTCCGCTGGTTATGCAGATGACACGGACGGCACTGATGTCCTGATATATTCTGGCCAGGGAGGAAATCCTGGGGGCGGAGATAAGCAACCCGAAGATCAGAAACTCAAGCGTGGAAACCTGGCGCTGAAAAACAGTATTGATTCCGAAACGCCGGTCCGGGTGATTCGTGGATTTAAAGAACATAAAGGCAATGATTCCCAGGATACCAGGGGAAGGACAGTCACGACATTCACGTATGATGGGCTGTATATGGTTGAGAAATATTGGCAGCAAAGAGCACGCCATGGCTTTTCGATTTTCAAATTTCAGTTGAGAAGAATACCAGGGCAACCAGAGCTCGCTGTGAAAGAAGTCAAGAAGTCAAAAAAATCGACAGTGCGTGAAGGCCTCTGTGTGGTGGATATTTCTCAAGGAAAGGAGAAGATCCCCATCTGCGCTGTGAATACTATTGACGATAAACGCCCGCCACAGTTCAATTACATAACCAAGATGATCTATCCTTCGTGGTACGACCCAATTCCTCCAAGGGGCTGTGAGTGTAGCGATGGATGCTTGGATTCTGAAAAATGCTTTTGTGCAGTTAAGAATGGAGGGGAGATTCCTTTCAACTATAATGGTGCTATTGTAGAAGCAAAGCCCCTTGTCTATGAGTGTGGCCCATCTTGCAAATGCCCACCATCTTGCTATAACCGCGTCAGTCAGCATGGTATCCGATTCCAACTAGAGATCTTCAAGACCAAATCGAGGGGTTGGGGAGTCAGATCCCTAACATCTATTCCATCTGGCAGTTTCATTTGCGAGTACACGGGAGAGCTGCTTCAGGACAAAGAAGCTGAACAGAGGACAGGCAATGACGAATATCTGTTTGATATTGGGCACAACTACAGTGACCATTCGCTTTGGGATGGCCTCTCGAATCTCATCCCTGACTTACAATCAAATGCTTCTTGTGAAGTCGTGGAAGATGTGGGCTTCACCATCGATGCAGCTCAGCACGGCAGTGTGGGAAGATTTATCAATCACAGCTGTTCTCCTAACCTTTATGCGCAGAATGTTCTTTATGACCACGATGACAAGAGAATGCCTCACATAATGTTTTTTGCTGCCGAGAACATTCCTCCCTTACAGGAGCTGACTTACCACTACAATTATACAATTGACCAAGTTCGTGATTCCGATGGCAATATAAAGAAGAAGAATTGCTACTGTGGGTCCCATGAGTGCACTGGTAGGCTGTATTGAGACTGTTTGTACTGAAGTTATGGTGGTGCCTGTGTAAACTTGTCAAGAGATTTGGGTTGTGCATTATGAATTTTTATGGGGGAAGATCCTCAGCTAGTTGTGCATTATGAGTTTGCTGCTGGCATTTTTTGCTTGATTAATGGATGAGGGATGCTGCAGATTTCATTCTTTCTTGTGTAGCTACTCGCCAACTTGTAAACATGGATTACAGGTGAGAATGTCTGTTGTCTTTTGGCTTTGTTATTTTATATTTGCTTTTATTGATTTTAGTCACTAAGGGGGCGTTTGGATAGTAAGTTACTTAAGCTACTTTTGCCTCAAGTAACTTATCTTGGTTTATACTTATTAAGCTGAAGTGATTAAGGGCCCGTTTGGATACCACCAAATAAGTTACTTTTTTCTACTTACAGCAGTAGATAAGCATACTTATTTCAGATAAGTAAGTTTGATTTATGATTAGTTATGAGTAACTTTTTTTTACTTAAAAGTACATAATCACTTCGGTTACTTTTTTTAGCTTTTCTACTTTTCATAAGTTGCTGAAGAGAGGTATCAGGAGAGACAAAAGAGAGGAGAAGCTGGTAAGTATGTTGTTTGCCAAACATACTTATCTTCTTAATAAGTAGAAACTAAAATAAGCTACTTTTGGAATAAGTAGCTTATCCTAAGCAACTTATGATCCAAACGCCCCCTAAATAACATCAAGTAAAAAAGTTACTTACAATTGATCTTAAACCAAACTTATCTCAAATAAGTTACTTATCTACTGTTGTTAGTAGAAAAAAGTAACTTATTTTGGTGGCATCCAAACCAAACAGGCCCTTGGATACCACCAAATAAGTTACTTTTTCTACTTACAGCAGTAGACAAGTAAGTTTGGTTTATGATCAATTATAAGTAGCTTTTTAATTTAAAGTTAAATCACTTCAGTTTAATTAGAAATCAAGATAAGCTACTTAAGTCACAAGTAACTTACAATCAAAACGCCCCCTATCCGTCATAGAAATGATGCATGGTTTTCTGCATATTGCTGGTGGACCAGCAGCCTCGATTGAGCCATTAACTATGTAATGTTTTGTTCTCTTCCTTGTGGTATCAGTACACTTGACATGCAGTGACTGGATTCATTTTGTCCTGCCACTTCTTCAACTCCTACAATAGATTCGGGAAATGGGTTTTGTTCTTGAATTGTCTTAATGATAAGATCCCATTGCATGTCTCTATGCTTTTGCATTATTCTTCCTCTTGGGCAAACGACTGCATCCATATACTGTGATTTTGAAATGCAAAAGGGTGGCTCTGTGAGTCATATTTTGTGGTGTTTGTGAGCGTTTTAACCACAAACTTCTGTCGTTTTGAATTTGAACAGTAAATGCTGGGAAAGATGTGATTGGAATTTATTTCTTTCTGGATTCGGTCTCACCAAAGTGCAATTTATTATGAATTCTGTAAAGCCCTTTAGTCCGCAGCTGGAATCTGTCTTTGGTGTCTCTCTCATCGTATGGCCAGTTACATCTGCTAGTTAGAATTCTCATGATCTGTCGACTCAGGTTATCTGAACACAGGTGCAAGCCGATTGGATTTGCTGGTTTAGTAGTTGCAGTTTCCATTTGAGAGCATGGATGAAAGATTTGTGGGTGTTATTTGCGATCTCGGTAGAAATATGCTACCTTTTTCAACAATAACCAACGTGTATATTCATGGACTACAATGTCTAAGTTAGCACTTCCACAAGAAATTCGGCGGTCTTGGGTTCCATCCAGAAGGCATAATAGCAGGTAATGGGATTAAGCTCTAAATATTCTCACAAGGGGTGGTTCTCACTGCATACAATTCTGGAGTAGTAGAGTTCCCAACTAGTAAAGTTATTATATGATTTTGAAGTTTTTAGCTGTCTTAATGCGCAGTGTTTTTCTAAGCTTTTGTTGTTTTGAAGGAAGCCAATTCCTCTGCGAGAGCTGGTAGAATAGCTTATCGTGTTTATTTGATATCCATTCTGTCCATCATGTGGCCCATTTCAATTTCACCCCATGTCCCAAAAATAGCCAGATCCAGAACTTATGTGGTGGTCCACATAAAATCATGCCTAAAATGGCCTACCTGATTTCTGGAATGGCCTGGCTTTTTCATTCATCCTGGTGAGGTGCATTTTGATGAATGGATTGGATGACATATACAGAACACTCTGGGCCCCACCTTATCTGGAAGGATTAAATGGTGGGCATATACGGAGCACTCTGGGCCCCACCTTATCTGGAAGGTTTTAATCGTGGGCTTATTACGGAACACTCTGGGCCCACCTTATCTTGAAGGTTTTAATGGCGGGCGTCCACATTCCAATTGTGTCCAGTGATGTGAGCCACCCGTTTCTTGGATGGGCTTGAGTTTTGTTCTTGGATGAGAAGCTTGAAGGGACGCACCTGATGGGGGAAGTGGACATGGCCCTAAATGACGGTTGATATGAGGGCTGCGGCCGTGGTGTGGCCCAGTTGAGTTTACCATCTTCATTTTTGGCTCATATCCTAAAATGACTAGGAGCAGATGGATGGAGTGGATATGACATAGATATCATGGTGGGGCCCAGAGAGCTTATGTTTTCAGGGGATTTTTGTTTTTATGGGCTATAAGATTTTGATACACTAGTATCTGGCAATTCATCCACCTTGCTGTGTGAAGCATGCCAGTCCAGATCGTCCAACCATGCCATTCAGTCGATGGCCACTTACTGGACGATTAGGATCATCCGATGTATGATCTTTAATATGGGATACAAGCAAAATGGAAACCAGTATTTGGATGGTTTGGATTGAGAAGCAAATATACCATATTTATACCATCTTCATAATTTCAGCTTGATCTAAAAGCTTTGTAGGCCCCACAACATAGAAAATGGTGGTAATTGTACTCTTACCGTTGAAATCTTCCTGGGTCCATTTTCTTTCACGCTGAGGGGCCCACCTTGATGCATGAGTTTTACACGCACCATCCAGCTATTTGTACGAGCTGACATCAGGGTACGGGCTCAAAATCAAGGCTTTCAAATTTCAGGTGGATCATACCGCAGAAAACGGTGCTGGGTTTTCCACAGTAAAAACTCTTTTTGTGGGCCCACTGTGATGTCTGTCTGTCTGTCATTGAACCTGTCCATACGGTCACCTGGACCTGGACATGGGGGAAAGCCCACAGATAGGGCAGATCCAAAGCTTGATGGACCCCACCACAGAAGCTACGGTGGTTTTCTGTCCACCGTTGAAACCCTTCTGTAGGGCCCACCATGCTTTTTTCACTCAGACCTGTAGGAAGGGAAGACATAAATGTCAACTTGATCTAAGCTTAAATGGACCCCACTGTAGGCAATTACGGTGATTGACTCCCACCGTTGAATCTCCTTGTGGGGCCTACAGTGATGGTGATGTGCCCTCTCACCTGTTGTTATGGTCACACAAACCTGGGAGAAGGGACAACACAACCATCAGCTTGATCCAAAACCGTTGTGGGCCCACCCCAAGAAAGAAATAGTGTAGATGGAGGACCCATCGTTAAATCTTCCTTTGGGTCCCACCATGATGGTTATTTGCCATCTAATTGACCGTAAGGTCACTCGGGCCTGGTCGTGGCCCGGCCATAGAAAGGAAGCAGATTCAAAGTTCAAGTGGGCCCCACCCCCCCATGAAACAGCGGTTACTGAATGTCTACCATTGAAACCTTCCTGGGCCCCACCCCACCGTTTATAAGCCATCTAACCAGTTGATCGGATCACAGAGACCTTGATGAAGGGAAAATACAAGTGTCAGCTTCGTCCACAAGCTCCAGTGGACCCCACTTCCGAGAGTAGTGGTGATTAAATGCACACCCAGCCAAACTGTGCCAGGTCTGCGGTTGAAGAGTCGCCACCCTGTTGGAATGGTGGTGAACTATCACCATGAGCTGTAGATTTGGATCCTGTGCTTCATTTCTCGGCTTTCGACTTTTCAGCAAGTGGAAAAAAAAAAAAAGCAAAAACAAATCACTAAAATATTTAAACAAATTTCAGCAAATACGTAACTGGTGATTAATGGTTAATCTTTAAAGTTAATTTTAAATTTTGAATTTTTTTTTTTTTTTTTAACATGTTAAATTCCGCTGGTATGAAGAATCCAACAATGATAACCTGGGCCTCTCTCTCTCTCTCACCCTCCCTCCCTTTAACATTAATGGGTTAGATTGGATTTGACTGGAGGAACCTGCATCAACTATTAGAGAATAGTTTGACAATCCACACCATACAAATAGCTGGCCTGATTGTGAATTAGAGCATAGGCTAAGAATCATGTTGAGTATATTATAGTAAGTATTTGATTTTGCTAGTTGAATTTGGACCACTCATTATTTTTATATTTTTACCACGCATTAGACAACCACTAATTAGATTATTACAATTTATTGATCACTTGTGATTTCCAACCTACAGTCTATCTATTTGCCCCATAATTTGGATTGTAGTGGTAAATGCGCGCTTGATGATAAGAAGGTTTCTTCTCCACAAATTGTGCATACCAACATTAGCCAGGTTTTTTTTTGTTTAATCAAATCGCCACTCGGTAACACTACAAGTTCGATACTAAGAGAATCGTATTCGCATCCAAAGATATCTCACACTGCTTATATTCGGTGATATGAATTTCATTATAAATATAGTGGCATGGAGTCATATGCATACTTTTAGAGGAGCAAAATGTCGAGTGACGTGTAGCTGTGATTCGTGTGAAGCAACGTACCTAATACATCTATAAGAGACCCATCGAAGATCTTATCACATATTTGGATATGATATGCATTGTAAGGTTGTCTTTAACAACTCTTCCAAAATGGGAGATCTTCTCATGGATATTTGGAGCTCTCACAGTGATTACGAAAATTCCCAATATTTGAAGAATTAGATCAGTATTTGAGTGGATGGGTATCAATGGATAGGGACCAATATTGAAGCATATTGGAATAAAAAAGAATGGGAGATTAAGATTTGGTTCTACCATCAGAACTAAAAATATTCAAGGGCATGATAAGAGGAAAGGTAAAGATGGCTCTTATCCAGCCGAATCTTAATGCAACAATGTCTTGAAAGTCTCAAATATGAGAGCATCTACCTAAAATTGGAGGTCTAAAAATGGTTTACGGAGATCTTCTATGGAAAGATTACAAGCCGTAGATAAACCATCAAAGAAACCTGGCAAACCTCGACAATCTATAAAAGGAGAACGGGATAAAGAGTTCAAACCCTACGTCAAACACATTCTATCTTTATGTTTATTGTAGCATAGCCCAATTTTATCATAATCTCTTCAACACCATCACTACAGTATCATAGGATTAGCATAACTATCCACAACCTTATGTTAATAGATCCTGAACAAACGAGTCCTTACTTGGGCGATCATCATTTTGATCATATTCTACTAATCATCCACTTAGATCATCTATTCATATGGATGAATTAGGCATTTATCATTCTTATTTTTCTAGTTCTTTTTTACTTTGTCTATTGTAATAAGCCTCATTTATATATTAATCAAATTAGCATTGTTTTAGCATTTTGTTTATTTGTTCATATTTATTCTTTTGAGAAATACATTGGCTGCAATTATTAATGAAAGAAAAGTCCTCAACATAAGACCAAAAAATATATATATATCCATCATGAAAGACTAATCCCTACTCTTTTGCAAATAACCTAACTGCTGTTACAACCGGTGTTAAGAGGACAACTGGATTTTCAAATCTAATCTTACTCAGTCTATCTCAGCACCAGGGCACCAATGTTCGATCAAACATTGAGTCGAGTACGATTTTGGCACGACCACACTTCTTAATCACCCATGTCAACCAAATAGAGGTCCTCGCTCACACGTGTGGCCTCGTGTTTGATTGAATTACATAAACATGATCACTCAATGTAAATTTGGCTTATCACTCATCTCTAGTGAACACAATATTTGAACGGTTTGGATTGTGATACATGTATCCTATATATAATTGGGATTGCAGTGCCCAACCATACTAATGTGGCAAAATTGTGCAAGGTCCAATGTACACACCCATGTCAGTACACACACTCCATGTTAGCCACCCCCACTAGGGATCGATACCGATACCTTAAGTGTTGAAACGACGTATCTCCACTCAGTCTGTCAGTTGAGCTATGGATCTGGGTGTAGTTATATATGTGTGACTTGCCCTAAAAGACTCGTATGTAGGAAAACGGTGAATGAGATTCAACCCATCATCTTTTACTTGTGCATAAAACCTTCAACTCTTGATTTTGGGCGAGCCTTTCAAGGTGCGTCAGATGAATGGATTGGATAGAATAGGAACGCTACACTTGCCACCAAAACATTGTGGAAGGTTCCAATGGCAAGGTACTCATCTCTTAGCTTAGCTTTTATTTGTGGCATGGCCTACCTACATTTCAGATTTGCTGGGGTTTAGGGCCAAACATGCTTTTGTAGGCTCAATTATGCACCGCGTGGGTTTAATAAACATGTGTGATCGATTTCGCGCATATGCAAGCCACACTAGCATTCTGAATTGGGTGGTATTGAAGAAGCAATCCACCTTATATGCAAAGGTTTTCTAAAATATGTTACGATCCCAACATTTAATAGCTTAACTTTACACATTATAAGGGGTCATTTGGCACCGTGGATTGGAGGGGATTTCAAATCCCCTTGGTTGTGTGGCATTATAAAGTAACTGGGGTTTCAAAGGGGTTTCTAATCCCTTCTTTGAGGGAGTTTGTCATTTCAATAGTTGCAAGATGTAACATGTATGTCACTGTACACTATCATTCTATTGGGCATGTGACCCACTAATGATGATCAGCACTGTCTAAAAATTGTTCAGCACCGTCCAAACATTGTCCATATTAATCAATGATTAAAAATCGTTGGTTGGTCACTCAGACATGATCTTGTGCGTGTAGTCCATCCAAGACTTGGAATTTCATCATTTTCAAGCAAGACATATATTTCAGCGGGCTTATCACAACCATAGTGTCAAAAATTATATATCTCACTAATTAGAGATATTAAAGTTCATTTAGTAATTAAATTCAAACTCCTGTAAATATATCATGCATAAGTATTTTTAAATTAAAGTTTATTCACACTCAAGGTGCCAAACGCACTAAGAGGATTGCCAATCCAGGGGGTTTCCAATCCTAGAGTTCCGAATCCAAGGGGTTCCAAATCCATGCTCCCAAACAGGCTTTCAAAATATTTGTTAAGTTCTTAATAATTGGTATTAGAGTCAGCACCCCCTCTCGTGTTGTGTTTGAATTATGTAAGGGGTGACTCGTGGAAAGGGGAACCCAAACCAAAGTGAAAACTGCCACGATATAAAGGAATACCTCATATTTTGAAAAGGGCTATTTGAAAAAGAGGCTAGAGTGATTGTTACCACAGAGTAGGTTGACATGATGTGATGTCAGCTGTGGAGTGTGGTGGAATATTACCATCCCAAGAGCTTAATGGCCTAACTTTAGGCGTTTTATCAGTTACGGGGCTTTGCACAGTTAAGTTCTTAACATAATACATATGGATGTAATGTGATAGGTTAGGACTCTTCCTTTTGAATCTCAATGGTCTCCCAAGAATGAAAATGGTTTATGTTATGGATAATAAACTTTCAGATGCTCGGCATTCCAGGGATGGGGAAGCTGACGACCTTCGAGGTTTTCTAGGTGGTAGGAGTCTGGTTTGGTTGATCGAACGACCCGATAAGGTCCTTCCCAGTTTGGTCCGAGTGTACTAGCCCCCGACTCGGCAGTATTCTGGAACACCCGACGAAGGACTAAGTCCCCTGGTCAGAATCGTCTAACCTTAACTTTCGAATTGTAGAATCGTGCCACTTGTTGATGCCGAGCACTGACTCGGAGCTTTGAGATATCTCTAACTTCTTCGAGCAAATCTAAGTTTGCGGCAATCAGCTCGAAATTCTGTTTTTCTTGGAAGCTCCCGACTCGGGCCGTAGGAAGACCAATCTCCACGGGTACCATTGCCTTTGAGCCATAGGAGAGCGAGAATGGAGTTTTCCCAGTTGAGGACTGAGCTGTGGTCCTATAGGCCCAGAGAACGAACGAAAGTTCTTCTGCTCAACTGCCTTTTGCTTTCTCCAGTTTTGTCTTGAGATGATGCTTGATGACTTGTTGACTGCCTCTACTTGTCCGTTCGACTAGGGATGTCGGGGAGAAGAATATGCATTCGTGATGCCAAGTCCTTGACACATGTTTCAAAATTCATTGTTATCGAACTGTCGTCCATTATTTGACACGATGGTCCGCAGAATTCCAAATCGGCAGATGATGTTTTTCCAGACGAAGTCGATCACCTTCTGCTCTGTGATTTTGGCAACGGGCTCGGCCTCGGCCCATTTGGTGAAGTAGTCAACAGCGATAATTGCGAACTTGACTTGTCCCTTTCCTGTGAGTAGGGGACTGATAATGTCGATTCCTCACTGTGCGAAAGGCCAGGGGCCGCTCATGGGGACCATCTCTTTAGTAGGTTGCCTTGGCACGGCCGCAAAGCCTTGACATTTATCGCACCTTCGAACGTAATCTTTGGAATCTTCCTTGATAGTTGGCCAGAAGTACCCTTGTCGGAGTATCTTCAGAGCCAAGGCTCGACTGCCGGAATGATTTCCACAGATTCCTTCGTGAATCTCTCGTATGACGTATTTTGCCTCATCGGCCCGGAGACACCTGAGGTAGGGCTGAAAATGTCCTTTTTTGTACAGGATACCATCTAGGACAATGTATCGGGCTATTCAGACTCTGAGCCGCCTGGCTTCCAGTTTGTCCGAAGGGATCTCGGTTGTCGTGAGATACTTGAAGATCGGGTCCATCTAGCTCAGACTTACGCGAACTGGATTGACTTCTTTCTCATCCTTGCTGATGCTTGGTTGCTCTATGAATTCGACGGGGATAACTCGTGGGATCTTTCCCTCCGTGGCTGAGGCGAGCCGTGCTAGGGCATCGGCCCATGAATTTTCTGCCCTCGGGATTTGATAGATCGTGCAATTCTGAAATTTTTCGATTAATTTTCTTGCCTTATCAAGATAGGTCATCATCCTTATTTCCTTAGCCTCGTACTCTGCAAAGATGTGATTTACCACCAGCTGGGAGTTGCATCGGACTTGAAGAGACCGGACACCCAGACTTGCTGTCAATCTGAGTTCAGCTAACAAAGCTTCATATTTCGCCTCATTGTTTGCTGAATCCCAACCTGATCGCGTATTGAACGATCGTGGAGTCGGGTGCGATCAAGACTATCCCGGCCCCGGCCCCTTTGACGTTGGATGACCCGTCCACATAGAGAACTCATCCTGGATCTAATATTGCCTTTTGATCGCTCAGAGGAGCGGGCGAACTTGCTTCGACTTCAGTACCGATCTCTTCGGCGCTCGGAGTGAATTCGGCGATGAAGTCAGCCACGGCCTACCCTTTGATTGCTGTCCTTGGGCGAAACTGAATATCGAACTCACCGAGCTCGATGGCCCACTTAGTCACCCGACCTGACACCTCGGGCCTCTGAAAAACTTGTCTGAGAGGGAAATCTGTTAGCATAATTACCGAGTGAGCTTGGAAGTATAGGTGTAACCTCCGAGCTGAAACAATGAGACTGAATGCTAGCTTTTCCAGGGACGAGTATCTCATTTCTGCCAGCACCAAAGCTTTGTTTACGTAATAAACAGGGTGTTGCTTGCCTCCGACCTCCCTAATCAGAGCCGAGCTGACGGCCGAGGCTGAGACTGCGAGGTAGATGAATAGGGGCTCGCCTTCTTCAGGTTTGGATAGTAGAGGGGGTGAGCTCAAGTACTGTTTCAGCTGCTGGAAGGCTTACTCGCACTCTGGCGTCCACTCTGCCTTCTTATGACCCTTCAATTGCTGGAAGAAGGGGAGACACTTATCCGTCGCTCTGAAAATGAAGCGTCCGAGCGCTGCGACTTGACCTGTAAGGCATTGTATATCCTTGATGGTTCGAGGTGAACTCATGTCAAGGAGTGTTTTGATCTTTTCAGGATTCGCTTCAATTCCTCTCTGACTAACTTGAAAGCTGATGAATTTTTCTGAGCTGACTCCAAAGGCGCACTTCGTTGGATTCAGCTTCATCTGGTATTGTCGAAGGACGGTGAATGTTTTCCCAAGATTCGTCAGGTGATCGGATGGTTTGATGCTTTTTACCAACATGTTGTCGACATATACTTCCATGGTGCGTCCGATCTGTTTAGAGAACATCTGATTCACTAACCTTTGATATGTGGCCCCAACATTTTTCAGGCCAAATGGCATGACCCGATAACAGTAGAGTCCCTTGTTTGTGACGAAGGTAGTATTCTGCCTGTCTGGGGGGTGCATCGCAATCTGATTATATTCGGAATATGCGTCCAGGAAAGAGAGCAATTCATGGCCCACCGTGCTATCCACCAGTTGGTCGATCCGAGGCAGCGGGAAGCTATCTTTCGGATAAGACTTGTTTAAGTCTGAGTAGTCCACGCACACCCGCCATTTCCTATTGGCTTTCTTTACAAGGACCACGTTTGCGATCCAATTAGGGTAGTGCACTTCTTCTATAAATCATGCGTCGAGTAGAACGGAGACCTTGTCGGCAATTGCTTCGCACCGCTCAGCATCGAATGGCCTTCTTTTCTGCTTGACCGGTTTGTGGTCTGGATCCACATTCAGTCTGTGGACTATGACTTCTAGCAAAATTCCGGGTATATCTTGATGGGACCATGCAAAGACATCCCTGTGTTATTGCAGAAATGCCAAATTTTCAGTTCGTTGCTCTGGATTCAATGATGTTCTGATCTGAACAGTTTTGCTCGGATCGACTTCATTAAGCGACACTTTCTCCAGATCTTCTACAGATGAGCCTTCCGCGGGCCCTCGGGGATCTAGGACATTGATGGCGAGCGCCTGCTTGACTGACCCTTTCTTCACTGCAATTGCATAACATATCCGAGCTTCTCACTGATCGCCTCAGAGGTAGCCTATCCCGCCCTCGGCGGGGAATTTCATCATCAGGTAGTAGGTAGAAATAACTACTCTCATTGCTTTGAGAGAGGGTCTTCCCAAGATAACATTGTGTACAGAAGGCACATTGACAACTAAGAAGTCTACCATGAGTGTGACTTGATGTTGTCCTTCTCCCGCAGTCACGGGGAGGGAAATGACTCCTTCAGAAATCACCATTTTCCCGGCAAAGTCGTGTAGGGGGTCTTCACAGGTCTGAGATGGAACCGTGGAATCCCCATTCTTTTAAAAGCTTCTGAATAGATCACATCGGCTGAGCTTCCGGTGTCAACCAAAATGCGGTACAATTTGCGATTAGCTATAGTCATGGTGACTACCAGAGCGTCGTCATGCGGGTGTTGGATTCCACGTGCATCTTTTTCTGTGAATGTTAGGGTACATGGGCTGATACGAAGTTCCTTGCTGGGCCGCTCGGTTAAATGAACGTAGTGTTCCAGTTCGGACTTCCGGAAGTGAGCTTTTTGTGCCCTATTTGAATCTCCCCCACCGGATGAGCCCCCGAAGATTGTACAGATCTCGGCGGGTTCTTCCGCGGTGTTATTTGGCTGCTCGCGTTCCCTTTCTCTTCTCCGAATGGCTTTTCCTTCTTTTGTGTATCGACGCAGGTGTCCTTTTCGAATAAGGGTTTCCATCTCGTCCTTAAGGTCTACACAGTCATCAGTATTGTGACCTTGATCTCAGTGGAAGCGACAATACTTGCGCTTGTCTCGATGATCTGGGTCGGCCCTCATGCAGACAGGTCAATTCAGCATCTTCTCACCTCTGATGTCGAGTAGAATATGCTCGGCAGACGTGTTAAGGGGATGTAGGAGCGGAATTTTTCCTCTGGTCTCCTGCTCGGGCGACGATCGTGAGAGGTGCGTTCATCGGTCCCTTTGTTAGACGTCTGGGATTCCTCGTTCCTAGGCCTCTTCCCCTTACCATTCAGCTCGGTCACTTGGACACTTTTATGGGCATTGGTGAATTCCTCCGCGTTGGTATACTTCTGAGCTCTGGCCACAAGTTCAGCCAGTGTCTTTGGTGGGTTCTTCCCAATGGAGAAGGTGAACTTTCCTTCTTTCAAGCCACTGAACATAGCGGCGAGGGCCATTTTGTCATCATAGTCTTCCACTAGTAACGCTTCCTCGTTGAAGCGAGCGATGTAATCCTTCAGCGACTCCTTCGACCCTTGCTTGACAGTAAGCAAGTGAGTGTTAGGCTTTCGACTTCTCTTACTGCTGATGAACTGGGTAAGGAATAGTATGCTCAACTCTGCGAAGGAGCTTACGGAGTCTGGTTTGAGTTGCCGGTACCAACTCTGAGCGGATCCCATTAGTGTAATCGAGAACCCTCGGTACATCATTGCATCCGTCGCCGTCTGGATCTACATCCAGGAGCGGTAGGCTTCTACGTGCTCGGATGGGTCCCCGGACCCAGAATATTGAATGACGGGAGGTATTCGGAACCTCTGAGGCATCACCTCGTTCATGATTTCCGAGGTGAAGGGAGGTTCGGTCTCTTCCATCATTGCCTGGATGACAGCGGGAACTGATTCGGTTGCTGCTTTTTCTCCAAAGCTAAGAACTTGTTGTTGAGCTCCTCAAACTGCTTCTCCCATGGGTCTTTATTTTCCACCACAATCTCTTGGGCGTTCTCTCTATCTGGACTTCCCTCCCTCTTCTTCGTTCCAACCGATGACGGAGGTCCGTTGGTGCCAGGGCTGAAGTAACCGAGGCATTAGTCGGAGCCCGCATTGCGGTGTTTCGAGCCGATGGTCGGATTTGGGTCGGAAGAGGATGTTGACTTGATATGAGCACCTGAGGATGCTGAGGTACCTCAGGTCTCACACTCCTCGGCGTGGAGTGGGCTTCCACAACCGGGCCGACTGGTTCGGGGACATGATCTTCTTGAGCCAGGCATAATTGTGGCTCCTATTGTTGCTTCATCCTGTTCACTTTATCACGAAAGGCTTGTATCTCGCCCTACATGGCTCGATACTTGCTTGCCTGGTTGCGCGAACGCTGGGAAGGTCCCGGGGCCGATTCCGCATGAAGTAGTGATGAGGAACGAGTTTGCTCATTTTGCTCTGGTTCCGCAGTTACTGTTTTCTTCTTTCCTCTTGCCATTATATTCAAGAATAGGAATCTGACTTTTTGTATCAACTTTCCACAGACGGCACCAAAAAATATTGAGGTCAAAATCTGGATCGCTCTCCACTCCTCACATAGACCCTGGTCCTGCATAAAGGGTGAGCAAAGGAGACCCTGGCTAAGCTAGGGGACCCTCCGATGCCTAAGTCAAGTCAAGGGAATCTAGGTCTTAAGTTGTAAGGTAGAGAGAGAGTGTAAGATCTTGCGTACTTGTAGCAATGGGGTCCTCGTGTATTTATACCTAACTATGGGATGGTCTGAATCCGTCAATCACGGCATGATCTGCTCAATTAGGGAGATTTTTAGATCATGAAGATAATGCGCGCAATCCAATGATCCCCGCTCCACATTCTGTGCATCGTGCATATCCGCGGGGGAGGAAATCGGTCACGTCTACTTATAGTAGCTTCCAAGTTTAACTTAAGAAGCATTCGCCTCTGCCTCAGAGTACGCAATCGGCTCAGACCTTTTAGAAGGTAAGAATTCAGTCGATTAGTAGCTTCTAAGTTTAGCTTGAGAAGCATCCGCCTCTGCCTCGGAGTACGCAATCGGCTCGAGAAGGTAAGAATTCAGTTGATTAGTAGCTTCCAAGTTTAGGTTGAGAAGCGTCCGCCTCTACCTCGGAGTACGCAATCGGCTTGGACCTTTTAGAAGGTAAGAATTCAGTCGATTAATAGCTTCTAAGTTTAGCTTGAGAAGCATCTGCCTCTGCCTCAGAGTACGGAATCGGCTCGGACCTTTTAGAAGGTAAGAATTCAGTCGATTAGTAGCTTCCAAGTTTAGTTTGAGAAGCATCCGCCTCTTCCTCGGAGTACGCAATCGGCTCAGACCTTTTAGAAGGTAAGAATCCAGTCGATGGTTATAAGCCTTCGTCAGACAAATGTCTGATGGTCTGAGCTGAACTGTTAGTTATCCGTCTGATCTGGTAAACAGGCCTCAGAGTGATAACGGTATCAGATCTTCCCATAACAGAAGCCCCCTGCTCTTCGAGGTCTGCTAAGGGCTCGGAGAATAATCACACGCAAGATCTTGCACTCTCCCTTTACCTTACAACTTAAGACCCAGATTCTCTTGACCTGACTTAAGCATTGGAGGGTCCTCCGGCTTAACCAGGGTCTCCTTTGCTCACCCTTTATGCAGGACCAAGGTTTATGCGGAGAGTAAAGAGCGATCCAGATTTTGACCTCAACAGTTTATATAACCAGTCTTAACTTATATACTAAAGATAGCAAATAAAATCTTTTAAATTAGATTATTTTAACCATTTGAAATTTGACACATCTCCTCTTGTTGAGGCCGATCACTGTAACCTATGTAATCGAAGGATCTAAATATTCAATTATCCCACCCAACAAAGCTTATTACATAAATACGGTTTTCGTCGTTAAGAAAACCCCAATAATAAATCCAGACTTATGTTAGGATGTATTCGATCAAACCTCTCACATGTACTGATGTGTACATGAGCACACGTATGGAAGATCTAGGCCACGTGGACATTAGCCAACCGTCCATCCCTTTTGTAAATGTGTGGCTCGCATTGTAACATGACCTTCTCTATACTTTGGGACAGGGCATCGGAGATGTCTATGGTCGCTTCAGATGGCTGGATTTATCAGATTTTTCACAAGCATAGGAGAGAAGGATTTTTGATGTATTTACCTTATATCCATGCGGTCCATCCGTTTTGGCAGCTTATTTTAAGCATGATCCCAGAAAATGAAGAAGATCCAAATATCAGTTGAACCACACCACAGGAAACAATGGTGATTGACTATTAAAAAGCTTCTTTTGGGCCACAAAAACTTTTGGATCAAGCTGACATTGTGTGTGGTCCATTCATCCAGGTCTTTGTGACCTTATCAACAGGTTGGATGGCAAATAAATATTCCGGTGGCCCCAATAAGTTTTTAATGGTGGGTATTCAATCACCACTGCCTCATGTGGTGTGGTCCACCTCAGATTTAGAGCTGCTTCATTTTTTAGATCATGCCTTATAATGAGCTGTAAAACGTGTGAACGGCGTGGATGTACGGAAAATACATCATGGTAGCCCCACAGTCAGGGATCCACATCCACCCACCTCGGTGGATCTGGCGATCAACCGCAGCCGTGCGCAAAATGAAGGGTTCTTGTTGACTCGAGCAAAAGAGGCCCATCGGCCGCGAAGAACGGTGCGGGGTCACATGAGCCAACAACGCACGCGTGCGTAGCTGCACCAATGCGCCGGACGCGGATTAGGTACTACCCCGCCTGTCCCGGGCTCGGATAGGCTGGGGCTATGAGGGGCCAACAGTGATTTATGATCTTATCCGTCCATTCACTTTTCCATATCATTTTAGGGTATCTGACCAAAAAATTTTCGTATCCAAGTCTCAAATACCACACAGTAGGGATCAAACAACCACCATTGAAAACTTCTTGGGAGCCATTGGAGTTTTGGATCAAGATGATATTTGCGTTTTTTACTTCATCTTACCTTATGAATAGGTTGGATGGCAACAAAACATCACGGTGGGCCTTGGAAAGGTTTCAACGGTGGGTGTCATTATCGCTGCTGATTCCTATGGCGTGGTGCACTTGAGATTTGGATCTCCTTCATTTTTGTTATTACATCTTAAAATGATATAGAAAAATGGATATACGGTGTTGATAAATCCATACATTACGATGGGCCCCTCAAAGCCGCAACCTGTTCCAAGTACGGTACAGGCGGGTAGTACTTAATCCGCGTCCCAATGTGCCACTTGCCGCCGCGTTTAGTGCCACTCCCACAAACCCACCAGCACCTTACACTTCGGATATTTAAATACCTTTTGCTACCAACACGTCTTCTTCAGTCGCCACGTGGCACCACTCGTCTTCCACTCAGGTAGTTGGGTAAGGAAGCGGATTGCGTAATGATTAACTCAAGAAAATGGAGGGCAGTGAGTAAACTCTGTGAGACCCACCGTCAATGTATATGTCTTATCCAAGCCGTCCATCCGTTTTTCCAGGTCATTTTAAGGCACAGACCCAAAAATGAAGTTTTATCGAAAGCTTAAATGTACCATACCACGAAACAGTGCGAAACGACGTCCACCGTTGAAACCTTACTATGGCCCACAGTGATATTTATTTGTCATCAGAACTGTTCATAAATTCACACAGACATGTACGAAGGGAAGACACAAATATTGATCCAAAACTTCTGTTGCCCCAAATAAGTTTTGGACGGTAGGCGTTAAATTACCACTCTTTCATGTGATGTAGTCAACTTGATCTTTTGATATGGTTCAATTCTGGATTCATGCCCTAAGATGAGTTGTTAAAGCGGATGGACGGCGTGGATGAGAAATACACATCACGGCCCCACGGAGTTTATTCAGTACGCTGTAGCGTACTGAGAGTACACTGTACGCAGTTCGCTTTCCCTGTGAAAACCCCCGCCTTTTGTTTTTAGCTCATTTCCCTCCACGGACACTACCGGACAGAATCCCAACTCTCTGAATTTTCACCATCATAGCTGAAATCTAGGGTTTCCCGAGATGATTTGCTCGGGTCGAATTCTAGCACTGTCCATCTCTTCAACTCCTCGAATTCCTTGTTACTCTCGCAAATCAAATGCCAAATTTCCACAGGAAAGGGTCAAATCCAACTTGAAATGGCGATTGATGGCGAACGATCCCGAATCGCCTTCCTTTGCACCTTCGATCGATGCAGCGGATCCTACCGACAAGAACGCCGCAGGGTAATCTCGTTTTCCAATTCGCCTTTCGCTATCTCTGTCTCTCCTTCTCTGTCTTTATTTCTTCTTGGTTCCGCTGACTGTTCGTTGATTTTGGTACTTCCTTTCTTTTCCGTTTATTTCTTCTTTAGAAGAAAATCCATGGATGCTTTTTGGAATATACTTGTAGTTTCTTTACTGATTTCTTCTATTCAGGTCTGCATCGAATAAGGACAGGGCTTACCTTAATGATCCAGACCGTTCGTCTGGTGGCCCTGCTGTGGACAAGCACTTCTGCGCAAAACTCCCTCATCAGGCAACCCGCGACATTCGTTAACTATCCTGCATATGGATGCGTATTAAGAAAATCTAGCCCATGATCCATATGCGGTGGGAAACTGCCAACTGATCGGATTGTTCTATGGGTTCTTGCCCATTGGCCGTCTGCTGTGGGGCCAACTAGATGGACTATCTGTTCTATTAAACTCGGTTCCACCCACCTGTATGGAAAGGGTTTCCGCACCAAATACAGGCATGGCCCACCTTAATGATCCAGACCGTTCATTTGGTGGGCCCTGTTGTGGATGGGCACTTCTGCACATAACTCCCCCATCAAGCAACCCCAGGCATTCATTAACCTTCCTGCAAACGGTGCTTATTAAGAAAATATAACCCATGATCTGTATGTGGTGGGAAATTGCCGGCTGATTAGATGGTTTGGATTTTTGTATGGATTCTTGCCCAGTGGCCATCTAGCGTGGCAGAAACCAGATGAACTATCTGCTCACTTAAACTTGGTCTCACCCTCCTGTATGGTAAGCCAGTGTCCTCATTGAATACAGGCAGGGCCCACCTTAATGATCCAGACTGTTCATCTACTGGGCACTACTGTGGACGGGCACTTCTGCAACAAAATCCCCTCATCAGGCAACCCATGGCATTCGTTAAATATCCTGCAAACGGATGCTCATTAAGAAAATATAACCTATGATCTATGTGATGGGAAACTGCCAACTGATTGCATGGTTTGATATGTGGGTTTCATGTCCATTGGCCATCTGCTGTGGGGCCAGCTAGATGAACTAGCTGTTCACTTAACTTGGTCCTACCCACCTGTGTGGAAAGTGATGCAACTCAATTTCAGAACTCATGTTTGTCAAGCCCAGTTAAATCATCCCATCTGATCCCAAGCATGGTCCACTTCACCTAGATATTAGTTTATATGCTAAAAATGTAATACACATGGTTCATGTGCACAGCAACATCACAGTATACCATATGGTTGGTGATGCCCTGCAAGAATACAGATATTGAATTGAAGGGACATCAAATATAGCTTGAGCTCATGCATAACCATTGAAAACTTCTGGAACTTGTTTGATTTGGTCATGTTCATTGGCATTTTTTGCACCAATGCAGCTTTTGCATCATCGAAGGACCGGAGACAGTGCAAGACTTCGCCCAGATGCAATTACAAGAGATCCAAGACAATGTACGAAGTCGACGAAATAAAATATTCCTGCACATGGAGGAGGTGAGCTTCAATTAGCACTTTTGCACTCAGAAGCTCAAAATCATATATTGCAATTTATTGGACAGATCTTATTGGAAGAAATTTTATGATATTATGCCTGCAATGAGATAAAACTTTATATTCTTAACTGCAAATATCAGTTTGTTTTGCAAGAGTCAGATGTGCAGTTCTAGGACTTGGTAAACAGGAAAGTTGGTCGACTCTGCTTGGTGAAACTTTGATCCAAATCAATGGGAAGTCATTCATAAACCTGACTTGGTTGAACTGTGACAAGACTTGTTGAAACGGTCAACTCATGGAGACTCGAACTGAATCACCCAAATTAAGGTTCAAATGTTTTGGTAATAGAACTCTTTATAGGGTTCTGAGAATTGAAGTCAGGATATTCATCATGAAGGCAAATGCCTTATCCATTGTCATTTTTTTTCCAAGTATTTTAAATATCATATGACTATTTTCAGTATCTTATTTTATTTATAAATAGTGGGGAGTCAAGTGAAAACTGTCTCGTTTCTAACAGAGATGCACATTGGTTCAAATCAATGTTTTAGGTTTCTGAACTATGGTTGGATTTTTGTGGGACAATATTTTGTAGTGAACAACATCTTTTTAGAGTGTGGATTTGCATGTAGGGAGTGGGCACATTTGATAGCTCCATCTAGTTTAAGTTTTCATCTAATCGGTATGGAGTTCTGTAGGACATAAATTTGACTGTGTTGCTAGCCATTGGAAATTAGAACTGGTGGTTCAGTAACACAGCCATTTGAAATTAGAGCTGGTGATTCAGTTATTCTCAAGGGTTTGCTGTATCATAGATATTGCTTTGACAATTTCAATTATAATATTCTTGTTAAATGCAGATCAACTTCATCCATTGGCTGGTGCAGTTGGGATAATTTGAGCTCTTTCTTATGACATACTGCTTCTTGATGCATGTTATTCTGTGATTTGTCTTAGGTTCGCAGGCTTAGGATACAACAGAGAATTAAAAGTGCTGAACTTGGAATCCTTAATGAAGAGCAAGAAAATGAACTTCCTGATTTTCCATCTTTCATCCCATTTTTGCCTCCTTTGGTAAGAGCCTTTTACTTTTCACCTAATTTTCTTGTTAGCATTACATAGTTTTGAGATAAGGAAGCCTTTCATGTTTTCTTGCACAATTATCATGTTCGTTCAGTTTTATTTCATGTGATTCTTTACTAAGTTAACTAGCGTATTACAAGCAGACCCCATCGAATCTTAAGATGTACTATGCAACTTGTTTCTCTCTTATTGCTGGAATCATCATCTTTGGAGGCCTTCTTGCTCCAACTGTAAGTTTATTTATTTATTTTCTGTTTAACAATTATATCCATGAATTATCATCTGGAAAATTTTTGTTACTTAATCATGTTCTGGTTTTATCATATCCTTTTGGGTTCATGTGATTTAGTTTCTATAATTTAACATGTCATTTCAAAGGGAATTGGGTGGACTCAGGTTTTTATTATTGTTCTGTGAATCTTATGTTATAGTTAGAATTTTGGATTTTAGATAGCTAAAAGTATGAAGAAAAGATTCTTGATGCCATGACCTTGGCTGCCTTCGTTAATATTTATTCAATATCTCATATCCCTTCTCTACTATACTCCATTCCATTTTACTATCATGGGCACATGAATAAATAAATGACAAAATGAGGGATCTCCTGGGCTCTGATGCAACTTAGAACCCCAAGTATCTGGTCCACTGGCATGTTCATAGTTCGCTACTTGTGGGTTGATCTGGAGTTGGGGGTAGGCTTAGTCCAGAAATTTGGATTATTAAGGTGGTCCTAATTGAGTTTGGTTAATTGGTTGGCTATCAAACAAGCATTAGATTTAGACAAGATCTGGCGAGGTGTTACTTGGAATGCCCTTGGTGATGTTTACTGTGCCAACACCTAAGCTTTCTCCAACAACTTGGCATCTCACATCGTGAAATCCTTTACTCTTAGTAATACCACCCACTACTGAATGCTGTTCTAAACAATCATCATTGCTGCATATATATAATTATTTGAAATCCCAAAGGTTCTTTGATATCTGTTTCAACTTTATGAAATTTCACAGACAAGTCTTCCTCAATGTCAATGTGCAGAACAGTAAATGAGATTCTCACCAGCATCTTTTGGATATATGGGAACTTCTTTTGATTTTTGGAAATTGAATATAAGTTTTGAAGAGGATCTGCATATATCATATGGCTCTCTGTTGTTACTGTACCTGGGTGCAATGATGGCCAGGGTGGAGATCCTTAATGTGAATAAATAGAATTGCTGTCAGTTGGGATTGTTTCTCTCTGTTGTGTATTTCTGTTCCTATCTTATATTCCTCTTGCCCCAATGGAAAGCGCGGACCTCCTCCAGAAAGTATTCACTCACCATGCCCTCTCATCCGTTGCACCTTCCTTTATTGTGACCTTTCTCGTTTTCGCTACTGGTAGGCCTGTCTCCTTTTTCCATATCTGGAGGATCCGAATTTCTCCTCATATCAAATCTTTCCAAGGTCCTCCCCATGGCATCCTACTTGAGAGTCTCCTCCATTGTCTTTTTCCATGGACTCAGGCGCTCTCTTGACAAACCAAATAAATTCTTATGTTCTGTTTCTGGCTCTAGTTATTGCTCCCACATTTCCATCAACCATATAACTGTGAATTCAACAACACTCTCCTCTATGGGTTGAAGGCTAGTCTTCCACTGGTTGAGTCTATCTTACATAGGAGAAAGCATCCCCAGATTTTTATTGTGCCTCTGCCTGGGCTGGGGACAGGTGTTTTCATTTGTGCATCTGCTGAATATATTTTGCATTGCAAATGAAAAAGTGGTTCTGCTGTAAAGGATGTCACCTACAGCTGATGGGTTTAGAATCTCAATAACAAAACCCCATACCCCGATCAAATGGAAAAGTTGTACATAAATTTTCTTTTGCAGTGTAAATGTTAGTGTTTTATTCATGTGGGCATCTCTATCCTTTCATCATATTCTCTACTACTGTAAAATCTATCTGGGCATGTATGCATGGCTTGCTAAGCCCACATGCATGCAGAGCCCTATTCATTCATATGCAAACACACATGCCACCATGTCTCATGGGTCAAGATCTGAGCTTTCCATAATGTGGCACACATTGATTAGATCTTTGGTCTCAGAAAACCAAGCCGTTTTACTACTCAGGGTCATTTTCTCCATAACCACCAAGTTCCCACTGTTACCATTACGTAACAGCACTGTTTTTGAGTACCTTGGTATTAACCCACCTTGATTTAGAATTTGACATTGTATTAGCTACCATACCAGCCCTTTCTGGGAAGAGGAAGGATTTATAGCATCCTTTGCAGTTGAAAGAAGAAACTGGCACTGGCTTACTATATTTTCCTCTAGAGAGGGATTGGCAAATGCCATTGGGACCAAAACATTTCAGAGCCATGTATTTGTTCTTTTAGATTTTTCTATCATTTACTGTGTTACATTTCTTTATTCTCACCCTTTACCAGCCTGTGACTTACACCCCACCATTTTCTAATTTTTTAGTACATAGCTAAGATTCACAATATTTTCCTAAACATGTTACTGCATTGGCTCATTTTTTCTTTGATAATTCTTTTTAGTATCTAAAAATAATATCTAGGTTGTCGTAAATTCGTGTTATCTAAAAATAGTATCCGATTCAAATTCATTTATCAACCAACAATTTCGCATCTATGTATACAATTGCGACTTCCTTCAATTATGTCCATCAGCAGAGTTTATGTTGGGAAATATATGAATATTGTGATGGAATGTATGCTTTTCTTCTGCACTATCCAGAAATAACAGCATGTCATTTACTTCCAATCGTGGAACAAATTACCAAATCGTGAAAAGCAGAATCATTTTGTTCATCTAGTTTATTCTGGTTTTTCTGGAGACCTGAATCCTATGATTGATTTTGTGTTTCTTATGTTTTCTACCAGCTGGAGCTTAAATTGGGAATAGGGGGCACATCGTATGAGGATTTTATTCGTAGCATGCATTTACCCATGCAATTGAGGTACGCCCTAGGACGGTCTATGTATCAAGTTTTGTTTTGTTTTCGTTTGATTGGTTATAACTTTCTGTCGGGCCTTTATAATTTTTTCTTATTCATCTCAGCATTCAGACATTTTTTGTCTTCTGCATTTGTTACATTGAGATCATCATCTATTTCGCAGTAGTAGTTTTTAAGCCTGCTGGACAAGTAAAATCAATGATCCATGTTGACACAACTTGTGCTGATAGTCCAAGAGAGTTCATCTAATTCCTAAAAGTAAACTGCGTTTGCAGAATCATTGGCTGCTGTGAGCACATGCACACAAACACCCGCGCACTCAGGCAACCCACATGCACACGCATGCAAACCCACATGCATGCACGGAAGCACACCCACACACAAACACATGCACCCCTGAGGGCAAAACTAGCCATCACACCCACACATGCACACAAACCCATGGGAAAAACTAGCCATTTTTGTGTGTGTGCATGTGTGTTCCGTGGGCAAAACTAACCCATTTGCTAGGTTTGATGCCAAGATCAGGCTGACTACTGAAGCCAGAACACCCAAAAAATTGTGCAAATATTGGAAACATCTGGACTTCTATGTAATCATGCACGCTCTGCCTTCTAATACACCTTTGCTAATATTTACTCCAGGACCCGTCATAGTTCTCTATTATTATCTTTCCATGTACAATTTCACCGGATCTTACATTCGAAGATGATGGTTTGCAGTAGCAATTTAGTAGTCTCAGCATCATCATAGCTTTGTCTCAGCTATTTGGGGGCAGGCTTTACAAAATCTTGTTTTGCCAACATTTGAAACAGGAATTCTCATAATTCACATCTGTGTTCACATGCCTGTGTGCGCATTTTCTGTCGTACATATGAAGCCCACAACTGATACCAAGTGCCTTGAATTGGAAGTATACTTGGTATTTAGCCTGGCTCTTGACCTGCAATTAATGTGCAGAATCATAAATAATACCATGACAGGAAATCCTTTTATAGAACTACCTCATGATTTTTTAATTACTTAATTGGATTTTTTATTGGCATGATCTTGTGTTCTGCTAACTCTTCTCCACCCACCATTTTTTCCATCTCCAGAGAGTAGCATTATCTGCTTATAATCTAGATAACTAAACATAATTCTTTAAAAAATATATAGTCTACTTACAGTTTGTATCTTGCTAATGGTGCAGCCAGGTTGATCCTATAGTAGCATCCTTCTCAGGAGGAGCCGTTGGCGTGATTTCATCCCTGATGGTGGTTGAAATCAATAATGTCAAGCAGCAGGAAGATAAGCGCTGCAAATACTGTCTGGGAACTGGTACTCATGTTGACCTTTCTTGCTTATCAACACATAAATATAGAAATAACTATTTGAGATTATTCTGTTGAGGCAGAAATGGATAATCCATGTGATGTTTCTCTATCATTATATTTTTAACTATTGTTGATTCTTTTCCACCCATAATTTTCTTTTCCAACAAGCATATGTGGCATCTTATCATTCAATCTCATTGGGATCAGATGGACTGAACGTTGCTTTCTCTAAGTTCTACCGGATGGAATATTTTCTTACTTTTGAGCCCATGAGCTTTCTCCAGGACAATGCCTAGCTGAAGCAGCTAATGATCTATTTAAAACATGGATGCAGGATATCTTGCTTGTGCTCGCTGTTCAAGCACAGGAGCACTTGTTTTAGTGGAGCCGGTAGCTACTGTTAATGGTGGTGATCAGCCTTTATCGCCACCTAGAACAGAAAGATGTACAAACTGTTCAGGGGCAGGGAAGGTAGACTACGTGCAATCTTGGTTTCCTGTTTCTGATTTTATGCTTACGTTTTGTACTGTGAGTAATTATTTCAAACATCTTAGATTTATTGTATTCCTTGACTTTGCCCATTACTCACTGCTTGCTTATCACACACGCATTGATGGAGCAGACCTCTTAGTTCATGAAAAATTTTGAAGGTCCCTATTCCCCACCCAATTACATAAAGGTAGGACCCATGCAGACCACTGATCTGATGTGGTCTGCTGGGGATCAGGGATATGATAACATTTGGGCAATACTGTTCTGTAATAACAAATCATATGTGAATTCATGATCTCCAACTTATCATTTGTTGTATACTTGTATCCCACATATCATTATCATGGAAAGGGTGCTCAGATAACCCAACCCCCCCCCCCCCCCAAAAAAAAATAAAAATATATATATATATATATAAAAAATTCGAAGGCTAAAATAAATATATTCAAGAAAAGAGAGGAGAAAAGCAAAAAAACAACAAGGTTAAAATTATGATCACCAACTGCTGGAGCCCACAGGGATCTAATGGCTGCTAAGTAATGGTAATGGTGGGAGCCGTTACACAATATGGGGCTGTAACGTCATCTGAAAAAAAAAATGTTCCATGATGGGCTGATTTCATAATGGCCATAAGGCTGGCCTCACGGCCACGGTTACTGTTATTAATACCTTGCCTCACCACACCCCAAGGAGGAGATTCCTTTCCCAATTACAACTTTCGGGAATCACAAACCCTAATCTCTTGACATAGGCTCCTGCTTTTGCATGGAAATCAGTGATATCATTCACCTACTCTTCCAACTGATGAAAGGAAATAGGATTGCATAAATCCAGGACTTCGAGGATTAAATCTGACACTCTCCACGGACTCCAAAAACTGCCAAACAGATCACAATTTTGGAATCACCTTCAATTGACACAGGCATCAAACTTTTGACATCACTAATCTAGTCACTTGGAGAAGTGTAGCAGCCTCTGCAAATTTGGGTCTCGTACACCAGCTGCTGCAGAGAATTCTATTAAGCTATTTCCACCATGGTCTTTAATGCAACCACCCACCCCAAGAAACCTGGGTTCCCAAACGGGCAAACATCAAAATCCAACATGCTGCATCTCCCTACAGCCATAGACAATAAATAAGATATTACTTCAGAAGTTTAGGATATAAAAAAAAAAATCTAGATAATTACAATACATTTGAAGTATAGGAAGAGAGTATGAAAACTCCAAAAGTACAAATCAAATAATAATTAAGTTATTTTTTGTTCTGATGTCCATTTATTGTTTGCCAATGTGGATTTTGACATGTGCACCCAACATGACAATTTTTAGATGTATGGAGTGCTGTTCAAGCACAGGTTTTATATTAGGTCATTCCTTCATTCTACTGATCTTTAAGATTCAGTACACATGTTCTTCTTCATTATGTTTTACACAGCTGGGATTGCTTTGTCATAATTCATGATGTTGTTGGTTTTCATTTGTTGCAGGTCATGTGTCCTACATGCCTTTGCACGGGGATGGCAATGGCAAGCGAGCATGATCCTCGGATTGACCCCTTTGATTAGAGGTGCATTGCTTCATTGTGTCTCTTGCCATCAGCTGAAAAATGAAAATGTCCTGTTAGTTGCATCTTCAAGCTGGCTGTAAGCGTTCCTGTACATAACTTATGGCGTACCTGAAAGAGTCATGTCTTTGCATCTCTGGCATGCACTGACTAATGTTACTTAGATTTCCAAATCTTATGCTTACAATGCTTAGAAGATTGCTGACAGAAACATCGTACCTGCCCCCATATGCATAAATCCTTTTGTATTATGAGAATAATACTTTTTGGCAACTGCGATTGTGTATTTTATCTAATGATCTTTCAACTACTACAGGCTGATGGCACAAGCTTGCATGAATCTACTAGCTTCATTTATTGAACTTGATTTGGGTGGTTGAACATCTGGCACACTGTTATGCTTGCTTCCTCTTCCTGTATAGATGCTTTGAAGGATTGTTCCTTTTTAGGCTTGTAGCTCTTGGCGCCATTCCGGTGCTCCCTTTAATAAAATTTTTGTTGCCTTTGAAAAAAGAAGAAAAGATTCTTAATATTGCTGGACTGCAGATTGGATGGCCAGGTACTGGCAGCGACTTTTTTAAGTTCTCTACTTTGATTGGAAACTGCAGTCAGATTGATTGCAATTTTAGATTAAGAATTAGAAGCTTTTTTTTGTTCTTTTTTTTTTTTTTTTTCTTATTGAACCATATATTAAGGCTTGAACACAAACAAAAGAAAAACATGAGTGTCTTAATGGACCTTTATTTAGATAGACCTGTTGAACATTATATATTTCTAGTATTTAAAACAAGTTTTTTTTTTTTTTTTCTCACTTTTAATTTTTAATTTTTATTTATTAAGGATGATGCAATTTATTAGGGCCGAAGGCTGAAGAAAGAAAGAAAGCTGAGAAAAAAATAATAACAAAATAAAAACAGAAGAATCAAAAGGAAATACAAAAGAGACCCCGGAAACCCAACCCCACTAAACCGCAAACTCAGAGAGGCCACTCCTTGATATACCAAGCAACCCGATTACAAACCCCAACCGCTGAGCCACATTGATTACGGAAGCAGCTATTATTCCTTTCGGTCTAGATAGACCAGAGAAAGGTGAGCAAAGCAATCCTCCGTCTGAGAGTACTCAGAAGTTCCCCTTCGCCATAGTGCCAGGATAAGATGAAGCTCTCAACCAAACTTGGCATCACCCAAGATATTTGTGATCGGAGAGTGCCAGACCACACCACTCTGGCAAAGGAATTTTTGACACATACCATCCATTCTTTTTCGTGTGAGGGAGATGTCTCCCTCCCATTTTGGTATTGTCAAATAATGTTTCCCTTTTAACATACATTCATAAGATACGCTAGGGTAAATTTCCATAAGATTTGATTGTTACAGAGATTGTTGATCATATGAATTGACTCTTTTGCCTTTGATTTTGTAGAGATGAACAATTCCCAATTTGCCTTTACACCAATATAGAAAAAATTATATATGTTTTGGGCTTGATCTCAATCACTTGTAATTTGGGCCCACCATGGGCTTGATCTCAATTAACCTCTTGATATTTTTGACTATATATATGCTAAGGAAAGGGATTATTGACAATACTGAAAAGAGGAGGTTATACATATGTTAAACAAAAACATTTAATATAATAATAATGAAATCGGCCAAAGAACCGAGACTCGCTTGAATTTTCTACTTGGCACGGAGAGTTCAGAAAACCTTTCTTGGGTCAGTAATGAAATCTAACCAGTAGGGATCCCTTGGCCATGCGTTGAGCTAGCTTGATGAGTTTTGATACTATGTTACATGTGCTCAAAATAACAACAGCTATGTTTGTTGCTAAACCGTTTGAGATGTCCACACTGGGGAGGGGCTAATTGGATGACCTGTTTGCCTGTAGGTGATCAGAATGCATTTCTAGAATTTAAATTCCCACTATAATACCATTTTATTTGACTTGATGAACTTGGTTGGGTCAAACTCAAAGACCAGACCGAGCCTTTCTTGACTCAAGTTGATATTTTCTAAAATAATTTTAAGTTTTATTGTGGTGAAAAAGATCTTAAAATTCTTAGAAAGTGATAAAAGTAAATAAAATAACCAGAAAGAAACACTGCTGCGATTTCTGGTGCCTGATATGTATTAAAAATATTGTATATTAAGATTACTGGAATGGCAATAACAGCCTATTTGCTCATAATAAATTCAGGCCCTAGACGTTACTTCTAAGATGTGGTGACTTGAAAGTCGGACGATTCAAACTCAACTGGGAAAGAAATGTGCATCGCATGCCAGTTCTTTATGGAACTTGGGATATGCATGGCCGGAAGAGCGATAAATATGGAGCTGGGCGATGTCTCTGCAGCACGTGTGCCAAGCTGATGCATCAATCGGAACCATCCATATAGTGGTAACTGTCAATATTAGGCAAATCCTATTAATCACTTCCCTTCACCTCCTTGCACTGAATGTTGGCCTTAACTACTTCTGTTTACTTAAGTAGCTTTGGAGGCCACTGACTGGATGGCTGGGATCATCTGATGGAGCTGTGTTTAGAACCATGCTCTATCCATATGTCAGAAAAGTAGATGGACGGATCCAATTGGTACATGACCGAGCCGTGTGCTGCGGTGACGTGGCTCTTACCTTATTCTGATCTCGAACTCGCCCCGTTGTAGACAATCTTAATTTGTTACCTAAAAAATTTCGATGAGAACTGATCACATACAGTTATCAACACAAACACACCACACCTATGAGATCTCCAAGAAATTTAGGCCGATGCGCACTAGGTTGGTCGCGTCTATATCTTGAGTCAGACCGTACGTTGGTTGTATGTTGATTCTGATGGTGGGAGGATCATGAGATGAGGGGACGGTCTTGATTTTTGTTCCCCCTTTTTTAATGATATTGACGTCCTACAAAAGCCGCATGTTGGCATGAAAGATGTGCCCATAAAACTCATGTGGGCCAACCATTAAACTCTTCTCTTTCTCAGCGTGTGGCTTACACCTGGTCATTCCTTTTCCTTCCCATCTCTCTTATCCCCTCTCTCTCCCTTCTTCTTTCTACATGTGCCATAAGGGGACTCTGATACTGAGACTGGCCAGGGCTCGACCCACATGTGGCTTAGCATTTACGGAACCTTTTGGATGGGAGGGATTGGGAGTAAATGGAAGTAAGTCATTAACCCCCAATTCCATTACCCATTTATCTGGTCGCGGATTAGATACTGACAGGTTGAGTAACGAGTCGGCTACTGAAGTGGCGTCACCAAGTTCTGTGGGCCACTATGATGTGTGTTGTATCCACACTGTCCATCCATTTTGAGATATCATTTTAAGGCTTGAACCAAAGGATGAGGCAGATAAAAATCTGTAGCAGACCCAACCACAGAAAACAGTGGGGAGAGTGATTCTCACCTTTGAAACTATCCTAAGGCCCACCATAATGTTTATTTGAAATCCATCCTGTTCAAAAGTTTAAAAGGACATGAAATAAGAGAAAACACA
Source organism: Magnolia changhungtana (assembly GCA_030180095.1). Lineage (NCBI taxonomy): Eukaryota > Viridiplantae > Streptophyta > Magnoliopsida > Magnoliales > Magnoliaceae > Magnolia > Magnolia changhungtana. Next base: position 5,741,684 of record JASAUF010000667.1, read on the forward strand.
AATATCAGCTTGATGGGGTCACTGTCCCTACTGTTTTCTGTGCTGGGTCCATTGGAGCTTTGGATTTAACTCATTCTTTGGACATTACCCTAAAATGATCTCTTCAACTGGATGGAAGGTGTGGATACAAAACATACATCATGGTGGGGCCTATGGAACTTGGTGACATCACTTCAGTAGCTGAGTCTTGCTCCTCAACCTGTCAGTAGCTAATTCGCGCCCCATTTACCTCCATTTACAAGCTCCCAGACGGCGGACAAACAACTCTCGGGATGATAATTTTTGGATGCGTATTGGGCACGGACTAGGTATTACCCCCGCCTGTTCTCAGGACAGGTGGAGGCCCCACGGGTGATCACCAAGTTCTGTGGGTCCCATCAGATGTATGTTTTGTATCCACACCACCGTCCATCTATTTTAAGAAACGATTTTAAGGCATGAGCCAAAAATTAAGTCAGATCCAAATCTCTAGTAGACCCCACCACAGAAAATAGTGGAGAGAGTGATGCTGGACATTAAAAACTTCTAAGGGCCTCAAAAGTTTTCGATCAATCTGATATTTGCGTTTTCCTTCTGTAATGTCAGTGTTAAATTATGAACGGGTTAGATCTCAAATAAACATCACGGTGGACCTTATAAAGGTTTCAATGGTGAGCGTCAATCTTTCCATTACCCGTTTATCTGGACGCGGATGAGATACTGACAGTAGCGAGCAAAGTGACATCACCAAGTTCTGTGGCCCCACTATCATGTAGGTGTTGTATCCACACCGTCCATCCATTTTGAGATATCATTTTAAGTCATGAGCCTAAAAATTAGGCGGATAAAAATCTGTAGTAGACCCCACCACAGAAAACAGTGAGGAGAGTGATTCCCACCATTGAAACTATCCTAAGGCCCACCATAATGTTTATTTGAAATCCAACCTATTCACAAGTTAAAAAAGACATGAAATAAGAGAAAACACAAATATCAGCTTGATCTAAAACTTTTGTGGCCTTTAGAAGCCTTTAGAAGTTTTTAATGGTGGGCGTCACTGTCCCCACTGTTTTTTGTGCTGGGGTCCACTGGAACTTTGCATTTAACTCATTCTTTGGACATTGCCCTAAAATGATCTCTTCAAATGGATGGGAGGTGTGGATACAAAACATACATCTACGGAACTTGGTAACGTCACTTCAATAGCTGAATCTTGCTGCTCAACCTGTCAGTAGCTAATTCGCGCCCCATTTATCTCCATTTACAAGCTCCCAGACGGCGGACAAACAACTCTCAGGATGATAATTTTTGGACGCCGATTGGGCACGGACCAGGTACTTCCCCCGCCTGTTCTCGGGACAGGCAGAGGCCTCACGAGCCACTGAGGGGCGACCGTGATGTATTACTTTTATCCACACCATCCATCCATTTTTTCATATTATTTTAAAATATTTGACCCAAAATAAAGCAGTTTAAAGGCTCAAATGGACCACACCACAGGAAGTATTAGTGCTAAGGACACCCACCAATGAAACCTTCATAGGGTCCACTGTATCATTTATTTTCCATCCAACCTGTTGATATGGTCATATATACCTGGATGAAATGAAAAAGAATAAATATTAACCTGATCTATAACTTTTGTGGTCCCTGTGAATTTTTCAATGGTAGAAATTTAATCTACACTTTGTGGTCCATTTAAGCTTTAATCTGCCTTATTTTTGGTCCATTTTTCTACAATTATATGTAAAAATGGATGACCGGTGTGGATAGAAGAAATACATCACATTGGCCCTCGGTGGCGGGTGCCGCGTCCGCCTATCCCAGCTGGGAACAGTCGGGGTAGTACCTACTGACAGGTTGAGCAGCGAGACTCGCTACTGAAGTGACGTCACCAAGTTATGTGGGTCCCACCAGATGTATGTTTTGTATCCACACCACCGTCCATCTATTTTAAGAAACCATTTTAAGGCATGAGCAAAGAATAAGTCAGATCCAAATATCTAATGGACCCCACCAAAGAAAATAGTGGAGAGAGTGACTCCGGACATTAAAAACTTCCAAGGGCCTCGAAAAGTTTTCGATCAATCTGATATTTGTGTTTTCCCTTCTTGAATGTCTCATGAATATCTCAATGACAGTGAAGGAATGGAAAGCTTGGAATCAATCATATATTTGTGTAAAGTAACACTTCATCAGTCTCTCTCTAATAACATAACAAACCACACAAGAAGCGATATTTATTCTTATAGTAAAGACTAAAGAGCACTTGCATAAATACTCCCAATATATTAGGTAACTAAGAAGTAATTCTATCTCTAATCTTCCGTTTACAGTTGAATAGCTAAGTCATAAGCCACCCCTGCCTTCCAGTCACTAGGGATCACATCCCCTGCTTGGACCCACTTCACCTCGCCATCCCCGCTCGCTTGGAACCGTAGATTAAGTGGACCCTGTGGAGGGTTTACAATGTCCCAGACCGCCCCATAGGACCTACGCATCTCCCTCCACTGCTGGCAATCCTCCTGCAATTACCAAGGAACATATGATAACGTATATGTGAAAAATATTCAAATTAGTACAGTTTCCAATGAGATGAGTCACAATCGAATGGGCTAGTGGGCCATACCTCCCACAATTCGACCGTCAGTATGTCCTTCTGGCCAGCTTGGTACAATATGATAATGGCTAGGTAGTCTGGGAACTTGCTATCCTCTTGGATCTTGAACATGAGGTTCTGTCCTGGGTACTGGCATGACACCCTGAATGTGGGACAATACAGTTAATTATTAGGCACTTATATATAAAAATTACTAAGACCATGTATTATATGGAAGATGGTGGTCACCTTCTGTATTCTACATCGATCACACCGTATGCTAACAAATTTAAGTCCATATTTTGTTGGGCCAGCTTCCCAAACGCACGGGGGCTAAGGATAAAGTCGGTGGAATCCCCTTTTCCGTGGTCAGTGACGACGACCTCCACCCCTTCCTCAGTGCAGAGCTGTGCATCGGTGCACCTGACTTGGTAGCATGCACCACATCCTGTACCGTCCCGGTATAGGCTGCCAACAGCCCCTACGTCTCCACCATTGATGGTTCTGCCGAATTCACCATACCCACATGCCCCACCTGATTTCGAAAAACAAGCAACTTAATTAAATCTCTTCTTAATTAATCACGATGCTATGATAAATAAGCATTCAAGGACATGACATGCATACATTATTTAAATATCGGCCATTAATTTGTAATTTTATGAGCGTCTATTTTCTTATACTTGTGTAGCCCACTCAATCAATGGGTTAGTGAGGTTGATGGGACGTGTCACGAATTCACCTCACCAATGCTCGTTCAATTAAACTTGACAGTATTTTGAAGGGGGCGGAGACGTACGGGATGCTCTTCGAACTTGGTAGAGTATGCGTATCCTATTACGTCTTATTCACCGACATTTGTAATTTGTTCACGTATATCTAAAACTTATTCACTTCCCCATCATGTATGTAAAATAAGCTTATGCTGCAAACGTTACAGAGAACTATACAAATAACCTCTACCACACCAGGATAGTTTTACAAAAAGCCACTTTTACCGGTGTCTAAAGACGTACGGTGGTCATATACACTCACGTGTACGCGGTGAGTGTGTGGATTACACACATAAAACACATGTTACAGAGAGAGAGAGAGAGAGAGAGATATACTTGGAGTTCCTAACCCATCTGGGCTACCATAGTAGGCAGCCCGTGAACAAACAAAGGAGTCCTGTGAGGTACATGGTGCAGGCAAGAGCAACAGAAGGCATGGAACAATGCATGAGAAGGTGAATGCTAGCCGTAGCCTCATCTTTTAACTCTCCTTTCACCTTATAATATGAGAGACAGGGAGATATGAGAAGAAAAATACCAATGCCATTCTTATTTATAGGTTGAAGGTAGGAGTGAAACTGGCAACCACTTTCTTCCACTTTCCACTAGCGTGGGTGATGTGTCCAAATAGGCACTCTTTATTGTTCCCACCTGACTTTTTCAAGTACTGACAGAGTAAAAAGCACACCTTGGGTACCCCCCCTTCCATTACTTACTCTTGCAAACACATACACACACACGAAAATTTTTTAAATTTTTTAAAATTTTAATTTGTTTTAAAAAATAAAAAATAAAAAAAATCTATGATAGGTTCACGTGTCATTTTGGCATGCATGTGCAATGTGTAGGCTGCTCACGAGGATGTCCCTGCTGTGGTGCATGGCCGTGGCCCAGAAATTAGGCCGGGGTAATCAGGTAGGCCACATGGGTACATGTAAAATGGACACTTAAAAAAATGTACATGACTCCACATCCAAAACAATAATCAGGCCAATCCAAATTAATAGTGGGGTCCACCTGATGAACGCCCTGGATGTGCACACACGTGTCATGCTAGAACATGTGTCAACAAGTAGGACACACTTCTCCAATGTATCCTTTGCCACCTGCTATATCGATCGGTAGAAAGTAAACCATGCACCTTTACAAAGCCTAAAAAAGGCATCTAAACTAGTACATGCGCATGCCCCCCCGCGTGAGTCAGCGTGGCAGAATATGGGTGCAAAATCCAAGCCATTTCCATTAGGTGGGTCCCAACGTTTTGGTTCTTCCTCCTCCCCCCAAAAGGAAACTCCGATCCACTAACTAGTGGGGCCAAGTTTGTCTTAGCTGTACATTTGTTTTGTTAACTGTGCCCACCTGACTCCGTGGATCGATCTGATTTTTGTGCCAGAGCATCTAAATAGTGGTAACTTTCTAATGGATGGATCGGATCTCACACCCATGTGCCATGCTGGCACATATGAGGGGTGTGCATGAGCTCTCTTATACACGTACGTGTATGAGCTCATCCCTCTCATATTCCCTCTTAAAAAGTCATTGAGTCTGTGAGACTCGAACTTAAAAAGCTAATACTAACGATTTTTTTATAAGTGTTAGGTAAAAAATTATTCACAAATCCTGAAAAAGCCAATTTCAAAGATTTGGATTACATGAGATGGTATTGAAAGTAAAGACCATCAAACGACTGATGTTGTTAATGCCAGAAATTCTGTTTCTAGCGTTTTCCATGTGAGTGTATTGTCGGCATTAAAAACATGAGGATGGTTTTAGTGTCCCAAGAGGACATGTCATAAACTGTACCCCGTGGACTACTATCTCATGCATGGATGGGGTGATTGAATCATCCACACCGTCCATCAAGTGGGTCATACCTCTTGTGAGCAACAGTAGAGAAATCAAATTCATCAAAAGTTTTTAACAGTCCTAAATGGAATTTAAAAATGAAACATAGGAAGGACCTACATACTCATTTGTGATACAGGCCTCTTTCTGTTCAATAATCCTAACCCTTGAAAGCCCATTGGCCTGGACCAGGCCCAACTGGCTCCGTGGCTGCCTAACATACCATAGATTGGCTATTGATTAGAAGAAAAGATGAAAAGATTGATAATTGGCAGTTCCTTAGTCCTTGGGATCTCCAACATTCATGGGGCCCACGCTTCCGAATAGGAGCTGTTCAATGTTCCTTCTGCATGCGGGTTCTTTAAGGTGGTCGGACAAGATTGCCTAATCGGACAAGATTGCCTAATCGATGGACTCCTTTCACCGTGGCCGTTGAATCACAATGCGATCTCACCAGATAAACGGTTCGGACGGAATCATGTAGTGTGGTGCGGCCCACGTACTACATTTTCCTGCGATCCTCTTTGCTTCTAGACTGATCCTGAATGGAAAAGGAGAAAGCCCGACAAATGAAAATAAAAATAAAAATAAAGTCCAATTTCTGGAAAATGACTGCCAGTGCCAATACAAAAAATCAAAAGTGCTTGGCTTTTAGTACGTGTATGGTGTATCCCTGCATTATCTTCTTCTTCACATCCCATTCCTACACTTGGGTAATGGGAACGAGGCAATGGCCAGTGGGGAGGCTCCATACAACCGTTGTAGTTGTTATGGAGAGTGATAGCTAACAAAAAATCAGATTGCAATCATTCCCACCACAGCACAAACTACAAGGTGTAGAGCTATGAGGAAGCCTCTTGTCTATGCTGTGTGAGATGTCCATATTCAGATGAGGAGAAAATAGCTGTCTGTAACTGTTTGGTTTGAAAATGGAGATTGGTGATGTATTTAACTTTAGTGTTTGAAAATGGAGATTGGTGATGTATTTAACTTTAGTGTTTGAAAATGGAGATTGGTGATGTATTTAGCTTTAGTGTTTGAAAATGGAGATTGGTGATGTATTTAACTTTAGTGGCTGACAATAGCTTGGTTAGGCGATAGTTAAAAAACACTAAGACTTGAACCTTTTCTTCACTTGGGCTGGCTTGAAGACTCGGCTCAATATTTAATTATTATAAAATAAAAATATTTAAAATGTTAATAGATACTCAAAATAATTAGATCTTGTATAAGTAATATAAATATAACCAATACTTCACTAGCTAAGGTCGAGTGACTCAGTTCGAGTCATGCAGAGTCCTGTCAGGTCAACTGAGCCACTGAGTTAACTCGACAGGGCTCTCCACGTATAGGCAGAGTCAGTCTCAGTACTGATTTTTCCAGTGGGCTCGAATTCTCGCCGAGTTGACTTGAGTTGACTGAGTTTCAAGTTTGAGTCAGCAAGTTTTACAACTATGGTTGGGGCAACTCATCCATCGTAAACCAACCATTCGGATCCTCAGCCCCGTTGTGGAGAAGCACATTCTCAAATCACACTGATTTGGCAATCTTAACCATCTATTTCTCTGGCTGAATTTGGACCTTTGATCCTGTTCAATTTAGCTGTTCATTTGATGGATGGATACGAATTGGTTGGAGCATGTTCAGACTTTTCATCCAGCAGGACCCACAATTTTGACAACCCAGATTGAATACACGTGCTACATAGATGGATTAATGGTAAAAATTTACTTATGAGCAACATCAATGCTTTGAAATATGTAGATGAGGAGCTCAATGTTTTCATGAACCAATCAAACGGTACTTCAATGGTCCTAGAAAAAAAAAATAAAAATAAATCAGAAATGGTTAGAATTAGTGGTGTTTGTGGACGTATGAGAAAGGGTGAAGTATCAATTGGGAGATAGGAAAGTAGAAAAAATGTTCCATCAAATTTCAAAAGACTGATCTCTTTATTATAATTAGCATCAACGTTTGCTTGCGCTCCTAGATCAGGTGATTGGTGGAACTTGTGGGCCCAGGTGACCACCTAACTATGTTAAAACAGTAAAGGCTCCTCATCATGAATCTCGAATTTACTATAGCTAAGTGTACGCACCTAAACTGTGATAACAATTTATTAGAATATTAAGCAATTGCACCAAATAATGTAAATGGCAGTGACGGACAATCGGTTGAAATTGCACAATGTTAATTTTAATTAAAAACTTTCACTTACTGAGAATCTCAACACTTGAGGTTAAAGTGCATGGTGCATAATCTACTAAGTTGGGTGTGGGCCACACCTTCATCAGTGTATCATGGCCTCTGCACGGGAAGTGATGTTTTTCTGTTCAAAATCTAAAGTTTAGGCTGTGTTAGGATGCAAAAGGGAATTGAATTGCTAGCAGTCTTAATTTTATTATTTTAACTTTTAATGATTTGTAATTGCAACTTGATGCTATACTCCATCCAAAACAGGCCCTTAGTTTCTTATTCTGTATTAACCACCATAGCCATCATCGTATTGATCTGAACTGCTCAGCTTGACCTTCTCTAGAAGCCAAGCATAACTACCGTTCGCGTTCGCAGGAATAATATCTAGAACCAATGCAAGAGCAGATAGAACTTGATAATGTATTCCTGGTTTGAATTGATAAGAAATACATTATTTATTTATACAGTAGCTTGTGGACGAATGTGTTTAACAGCAGGAGGGAATCGTTTTGATTTTTTTTTTTTTAAAGCCATTGACATTTCCGGTTAAAACCCAATGATCCATATTGCCGAATCTAACTTAATATACATGAATAAGATTAACTCAAAGAATCACAATACAATCAAAGCTGAGTTTTGAAACCTATATAAGTTCTGCTCTTTTCAGGTCAGAAACCACACTGCGGTCTTCTCTGCCTCTTTCATTGTACAAGACCTGCATGGAATTAAGGATTAGCCAATGCCGATGCTCCAAGAAGGAGTGAACTGAAAATGATTTTATTCTTCCGTTGATGGTACCTTATCGATGATGCCATATTCGAGCGCTTCACCCGGACTGAAGTATTTGGGGCGCCTGATGTCCTCCTCAATCTGCTCAGGAGGTTTTCCAATATGCCTTGAATAGAGCTTGACCTTGAAAACATTCATACGTTTCATCAGTTCCGACATTTTAGATGTGTTTAAAGAGGTGTGAAAAATCTAAAAGGGGCTGGAATAAGGGTGAGAAAGTTGATGTCCTTGAAAACATTCATGCATTCATCAGTTCCAACATTTTAGATGTGTTTAAAGAGGTGAGAAAATCTAAAAGGGGCTTAAATAAGGATGATAAAATCGATGTCCTTTTCCGTGTTAGATAGATGAAGGTTCATTTACAAGTTATCATGTCTCCGACATTGTTTCGAGCACTAAACATAAACACCCAAGTAAGTCATCTATCAGTCTTATCTCAGTTTTGGGTTTGGAATTACCAAAATTTTGAACCCTTAACTGCCTTCTAGGCAGATTCCAAAAAATGAATTCATCTTGTTTTGAGTTAATCATATTAGAGATTGTGATTGTTGGTTATCAAGATTATTCTAATGCCTTAAGCTGTGTTTGGTTGCCCCAACTATCATGAAATTTCATGATACTTTGCACCAAATTAGACTGAAAAACCATGAAATATAACAAAATTTCTTGATACTTGGTGTAACCAAACTCAGGCTCACCAAAAAGATATATGATCTCTACTACATAATTACGATTAACTAAACACGCCCTGAATTTGTTCATCGAAGGGAAATTAGGGTTGAAACTTTGAGAAATAATGGTGATTCCTTACCAACTCCGCCTTGACATTTTTTACTTCTTTCCTTGCAAGGTCAATATCGGTGGCTTGCCCTTGAAACCTAGCAATTGGCTGCAGATTAGGGAAAAGGAGATGGTGGTTGTGTTAAAGTCCAATCTTCAATACCAAATACACTGCAAAATAATAATAATAATAATAATAATAATAAACAAATAAATAAACAAATAAAAGAAAAGAATAAGAAATAAAAACTAGCATTTAAGCAGCAGAATCCTATATGATAACATGTAGGCAAAAGCTTTAGATGCTGAAGGGGTCTAGCGAAGAAGAAATACCTGCTTTATCATGATAGTGGATGATGGCAAAGCAGCGCGGTTTCCTCTTGCACCAGCAGCCAAAAGTAAGGCTGCTTCTCCCCAAGCATTACCAACACAAAGTGTGAAAATGGGTGGTTTCACATACCTGATGCAGTAGGAGAAGAAACTAAGTTTCATTAAAGTAAAACTTACAATGACACCCTCCCATAAAATAAAATGGAATGTTTTCACATGCACAACTGTCCCAATCTTTAGGAGACAATCCTGTAGGCACATATTCAAGAAACTCCTCAGGATCCACACCGAGGCTTTAAGAAATGGCACCCGTGGGAGTGCATCAACCAGGCCCAAAAACAATATGTTACTGGGCGCATTGGAGCCTTATCGGATGATACGAGCCCATAGTGGCAGAAATATTTTCTTCGGCCAGAAGACTTGGAAAAATTATCAGGGAAATAGGAAAAAAAAAAAGAAGTAAAACACCAGAATCTATCATTTTTAATATGTTTTTAACATGTAATGGGGTATTGAACTACTCTTTAATAAGAATGTAGTTTGTTGGCTTGACCTATTGAAAGTCAACCAAATAGGCATTAATTGAATACAAATCAAGCATGGGGTTATATATTAGGGCCCATTATATTGAAATACAAGAAAAAGAAGAATAAAAGACCAAGATAGTTTACCCCTTTCCAACTTCTCGCAATGGTTCATTCCCCTTCAATTCATTGAATATCACTCAAATCTTATATTTTGATCTCCAAAATATGCTTGGATTCTGTACAAAGTGTGTTTTAAGCTTTTTCATGGTTAAAAGAAAAAAAAAAAAATAGAGAAAATTGGGGGAAAAAAAAATAAATTGGAATGGGCCCTTTATGGTTGTATTGACCCTGTATAGCTGCTGATCCATCTGCCCATAAGGCCCTTTGTTTTTTAAATGAACCAGCAACTCCTGTATCACGTAAAAGAGGTGGCAGGTACGGCTGTATTGTAGCCGATGTTCAAAACCATGATCCAGAAGTCGTTGTCATCATCATCATCATAGCCTTCTGCCAGCTATTTCAGGATCCACACGTCTGATTAAATTCTATCGAGGTTTCAAGATCCCATCATCATTTTCAGATGTTTCTATGCATTCATTCTGATGAAATTCAGCACTATCATAAGCCGATGGAAATATAGGCCCCAACTTGATGGAGGATTTTCAGCATTCCATCAATTCCTTTTAAAGCCTTACAGAAATTAAATTCCAACATTTTGTAAGTTGTCAATGATGTGATCTTGCATATCACCTAAATGCTCCAATATTTATGGTCCCAATTAACCATACCAGCATACCCACCCATAAGGGCTAGAAAGGCCTCAATCCCTAGACCCAAGCTCAGCCCAGTTAGTAATTAGCCTTGAATTTCAGGTCTGAGCCTAGCTTGCAAATCAATCAAGGCTAAATGTGTAGTCAATGGGGCCAGCCTGGCCCTTTGTAGCCGTATATGTGGTAGCTGCATTAAGTTCTAGGAGTACAATGATAAGTTACTCACGCGAAACTACCCAGGCAATTAATAAGGACAAAGTCATTCCACAGTAAGTGCTAGCTTGAACTGATGCACAACCATGTCCTTCGAACATTACTGGAAAAAAATGGGTGAGAATTTCTAATTTTTGTTACCTCATAATTATCGCTTACATCATGCAACACCCACGGTTCCCACCATGCCCAACTCAGACAGACCTAGAATGCAATTTCAACCTTATCACTCACACAAGTATTCTCCTTGGAAGATTATTTTCCCCAAAAATCATAAGTGTTAAGGCATTGTCCTGGCATCTCCAAATCTTCATATGGGATTAGTTGAATGTGCAGGCACAAAGTATTTCAGGCCAGAACAAACAGAAACATGCTTAAATGTATCTCTCTTGATATACCTTACCATCTACGTGGAAAGCATCAAGATAAGCCAACAAAAAAACAGAAAGGCTTGTTACCTCATGACATCATAGATTGCAAAAGCTTCAGTCTCATAACCCAACTTTTCTCCCCCCTTGAAGGAAAAACAAAAAGATGAAATTTAATATCAAAAGCAAGCAAGATTGCATTGGAAAAATATCGAAGCACTGCACCTAAACCAAATAAAAAGTATCCTTCAGATAAATAGGCCAAGGAATCAGAAAGGGGGAAAAAAACTGATCATGGAGATTGTTGTAAACTACATAGTACATATACAATGCAATGGGAGGCTTGTACACAAATTATTATTATTTTGTAACATGATGCAATTTGCGGTGGGAGTTTGCAAAACTTCGGATAACCTCTGCACTAGGAAACTCTTTCTTTTTTCTTTGACAAGTTCTATGCTTGGGAAGTCACACTAAAAATAGCCCAAATTCCTTCATGAATGCTTTTGTGGCAATCTAGCTGATCTAAATATCATCTACATAATCATAGTTCCATTAAGCAACTATACATTAAATCATTATTTGATAGAGAAGTCATCTCCTCCCGGCAACAGTTACACAACTTGTGGTACCATACCATCTCTCCGGACGCGGATTTCCTGCGAAAGGCAGCGAAAGCCTTTCGCAGGAAGTTCCTGTGCTTGGATGCTAGGTGGGGCCCACCGTGATGTTTGGGAGAAATCCACCCTGTCCATCCATTTTGCCCGATCATTTTAGCAGACGAGATGAAAAATGAGATGGATTCAAAACTCAAGAGGGCCGTATGAGAGGAAACAGTGGGGATTCAGTGACTGTTGTTGAAAAATTCATATGGCCACAAAAGTTTCGTATCAGGCTAAAGTTTTTGGTGTTTTCACTTCATCCCAGTGGCAATGACCTTATAAACGGTTTGGATGGCATATAAACATCAAGGTGGAGCCCAGGAAGGTTTCAACGGTAGGCAACTATTTCCTCAGTTTTCCCTCTCGTATGTAGAGTTGTACACGAGTCGAGTTAGCTCGGTCAGTGCGCTCGACTCGACTCGGAAAAGCTTGCCTCGCCTTGGCTCAAAACTAGATTCGGACTAAGTCGAGTTGGTTTTTGGAGCTCGAAAAAATTTCGAGCTGAGTTTGAGCTTGCTCAAGCTCGACTTGGCTCGAACCTCAACTCGAATTGACTTGGATCGAATTGGCTCGGTGACCCGGTTATTTTGATCTCGATGTTGCTCACCGGGTATTTGATAAAATGACTCAACGAAGTGTTGTTTCTTAGACTGCCCTTATATCAGGGTATTCTCAAAATGGGTATTCAAAGGAAGATTGAATAAACAAATCACCACAAAAAAAAAAAAAAAAAACTACATCATAGGACTGCCCTCATATCTTGATCTTGATGTTGCTCATCAAGTGTTTGATGAAATGACTGCAAAGTGTTGTTACTGTTTTGCATTCAAGGTGTGGGAGTAGAGTTGGGCATCGGACCAAGTCAGATCGGATTGGGTCCAACTCGATTCGGTCCGAAATCTACATGGGCTAACCCGAACTCGATCCGATCCGAGACCGAGTCCGGGACATCTGACTCGAACCGATCCGATGCACGGTTGGCCTAACCCGAACCGAGTCCGACTCAGTCAGGGAAACCGAGTCGGATCAGGTTGGGTACGATTCGGATCGAATTTTTTAACGGTGAAAATCATCATCCTCGCTGATATTTTCGGTGTGGTCCATTTGAGCTTTAGATATGATTCATTTTTTTTTTTCAAATGCTCTAAAATGATCACGAAAAATGGAAAAACGGTATGGATATAATAAATACATCATTGTGGGGCCCATGTAATTTTGATCTCATTTGAGCCGTTCGTACAACTCGAAGCTCGAGGCGCATCTCCGCTCGTCTTTGCACGACACGTATCTACACCAGCTCTGTGTTGACGGGACGCGGATTAGATACTGACAGGTTGAGTAGAAGTGACGTCACCAAGTTCTGTGGGCCCCACTATGATGTATGTGTTGTATCCACACCGTCCATCCATTTTGAGATATCATTTTAGGGCATGAACCAAAGAATGATGCAGATAAAAAGCTATAGTGGACCCCACTACAGAAAACAGTGGGGAGAGTGATTCCCACCGTTGAAACTATCCTAAGGCCCACCGTAATGTTTATTTGAAATCCAACATGTTCAAAAGTTTAAAAAGACGAAATAAGGGAAAACATAAATATCAGCTTGATCTAAAACTTTTGTGGCCTTTAGAAGTTTTTAATGGTGGGCGTCACTGTCCCCATTGCTTTCTGTGTTGGGGTCCACTGGAGCTTTGGATTTAATTCATTCTTTGGATATTGCCCTGAAATGATCTCTCCAAATGGATGGAAGGTGTGGATACAAAACATACATCATGGTGGGGCCCACGGAACTTGGTGACGTCACTTTAGTAGGGACTCTCACTACTCAACTTGTCAGTAGCTAATCCACGCCCATGTTGACGTGTTGTGCACGTAACTCAGTGGGCTCGTCTTTGCACGACACGTATCTACACTAACTGGCAACTGTAAGCTGCTGCCTGTGTTGACATGTTGTGCACGTAACTCAGTGGGCTCTTATCGTACTGAGTAAACTCTATTGGGGCCAAGGTGTGCCAAAACGGTTACGTTTCGGCCGTATCGGCCGATACGTAACGGTAACGGTGGTAGCCGATACGCGATACGGGGTCGTATCGGCCGTTTCCATTTTTTGTACACGTATCGGCCGATACGGTCCCGTTACGGGCGTAACGATCGCATCGACCCGTGCAATTTTACTGGTAAAAAAATTTTTTTACAAAAAAAAAAAAAAAAAAAAACGTACCTCTTTTCGATTTTTCTTCTTCTTCTCTTTCTTCTTCTTCTTCTTCTTCTTCTCAGGGAGCTGCGGCTGCGGCTGCGGCAGCCTCCTCCTCCTTCTTCTTCTTCTTCTTCTTCTTCTTCTTCCTCCTCTTCTCGGGAGCTACTTGTCAGCTGCGGCGACTCTCCTCCTCCTCCTTCTTCTTCTCTCTCTCTCTCTCTCTCCTCTCTCTCCTTTCCCTCTTTCCCTCTTTTTTCTTCTCTTCTTTCCCTCTTTTTTCTTTTCGGTTTCCCTCTCTCGCTTTCTTTCTTTCGTTTTTTTTTTTTTTTTTTTTCACGCGCATCGCATTGCAGTGCACGTGTGGCCGAGACGCAATGACACTCCTCGAGCTCCGAGTTGTACGAACGGTTCAAAGAGATCAAAGTTATATGGGCTCCACAGTGATGTATTTATCACATCTACACCGTTCATCTATTTTCAGAGATCATTTTAAAGCACTAACCAAAAAATGATTTATATCCATAGATCATCTGGACCACACCAAAAATAACAGTGGAGATAATATTTTCACCGTTAAACAATTCGCAGGGCCCAGGTAACGTTTATTTTCCATCCAATCTGATTTGATCAGACAGAGTGGGCCCCACCATGATGTATATATTTTATCCATGTCGTCCATCCATTTTGCCACGTCATTTTAGGTCAGGATCTGAAAATTAATAATATTCAAATCTCGGGTGGACCACGCCATAGGAAACAGTGGTTATAGAACGCTCACCATTAAAAATTTCTTAAGGTCCACTGTAATGTTTATTTTCAATCTAACATATTAATTGGGTCACACTGACGTGGATGAAGAGAAAACACACATGTCAGCTTAATCTAAAACTTTTGTAGCCCTCAATAAATTTTTAATGGTGAACATTTAATTATTGTTATTTCTTATGGTGCAGTCCACCCGAGCTTTGGATGTGCCTCATTTTTGGGCTCATGCCCTAAAATTATTTGATGAAATGGATGGACGGTGTGGATATAACACATTCATCACGGGTGGGGCCCAAAAAACTTTGACACGTGTGTTACACTTCACAATTTGAGTCCTGCCTAATTCGAGCATTAAAAAATTGTACACGAGACATATATTAACTTAAAATTTAGCAATTAAATTATGGACTGCAATTGCTAACTCACGATGCCAAAATTAAATTGTTTGAATAGTTTTAATTGTTAATTTGTGGACTTTTATTTTTTAAAATAGGGACTTTGGATTTTTTTTCATGATTCACTATCCAATAAATGTCCACTAATTCATAAGTGGGATAATGACAATAAATTGCATGAATTTGAGGCTGATTTGGTGTATAGATTGGTCATCCAAGTCAGCCCCAAATTGACAACGCCATCTACAAAGAACTATTGAGAGAAATGATATCAAGTTATTAAGTATATAAATTAAATATTTAAGTCAAATTCAAATTATCTGGTTCATAAATTCATCAGACAGTCCGATACAACTTCTTACCAAAGAATGGACCGTTACACCACCATAAACATGTTCCAATTTATAAATGAATGCATATTTGGAATGCTTAGAATATTCTGGATTTAATCCATATTTTTTCATATTTTTTTAGCAAAAAAAAAAAAATTGCGCCGTTACGGGCCGTTACGCCCCCGTATCACCGTTACACCCCCGTATCCGTAACGGTTTTGGAGATCACCGTTACACCAACCGATACCGATACGGCACACCTTGATTGGGGCCCACCGTGAATGCATGTGGTTTATCCATGTCATCCATTCGTTTTTCCAGATCATTTTAGTGGTTGAACCCAAAATTGATGCATATCCAAAGCTCAAGTGGATCATACCACAGAAAAAAGTAGAAGTATTGATTTCCACCATTGAAAAATTTATAAGGCCCCAGTGATGTTTATTTGTCATCCAACCTGTTCATAAGATAAATATATGTGATCAATATTCATAAGAATCACTCCAGATCGGTCCAAATTGGATCCATTCGGTTCAGATCGGTCCGGATTGACCACGATCCGAACTCGATCCGATGAAAGGTCAGATCTGATTGATCCAACTCGAACCGCACCGATCCGGGCTTTCGGTTCGGTTTGGGTCAGTTTGTGCCTAGCTCTATGTGGGAGATTGAAGATGCATTTTATGTGTTTGAAAAAATGTCGCATAAGCTAGAACTCGGCTTGAGTTGGCCCCAGCTGCTGACCGAACCGAGCCGAGCTGGCCAGTCAGGCTCAAGGATCGAGCCGAGCCGAGATGGAGGTGACTGCTGGCTGAGCCGAGCTGTGCTAAGCTCGACTCAGTTCAACTTGTGTACAACTCTACTCGTATGCTTGCCTTGAGTCTTGAATCCACCTGATTTTTTGTCTCATCTGCTAAAATGATCGGGCAAAACGGATGGACAGGATGGATTTCTCACAAACATCTCGGTGGACCCCACCTAGCATCTGAGTGCAGGAACTTCCTGCGAAAGGCTTTCGCAGGAAATCCACGTCCCATCTCTCCTGCCAGCATGCCACTTCTATAGGATATCAGGGCCATGAAAACAATAGGTGCCCACCATGAAGATCACACTCCTCAGAAATCCGGCTGATTGGATCACTAGGTGGGCTACACCTGTATGTTGGGTTAGACTGTTGTTTGTACATTGATGCCTACAGTTTGGTCTGCGTGATGGGCAGTCTGGCTTAATTTTTATGCCAGGTGATCTTCTTGGTGGGGCCTATCGTTTTTATGGTACCGATGTCCTACACGATCGTCATGTTAATGGAAAAGATGGTACGGTACCATATGTTGTGGTACCGTGCCTCTAGGTGATCAGTTCTTTCTTTAATAAACTTCGATGTCATGTAGTCATATTCCTCGACATTACTCTACAGCAGAATCAAAGTGTACAAACCACCAAATAAGCAAAACTAATTGGACTTCAAGTAGGAAGATAATGGTCGATAATCCATTTCCCATTAAATGCTTACATTAATCTACTTCTACCATGAGAAAATTGAGTCCTGCCTCTTAACCATGCAGATTATAGTGTTATCACCATCGGAGGAAAGAATCCAAATGAAATTTTAGCACAACTAGAGCATGCATTCACCATGAATAAGCCAACTAAACTATATTGGCGCATTCAGATGTAAAAATTCACTGATTTTCTGAGCAGCTTCAAAAATCTCTCCATGTTAGTAAACTCAAATAAAGCAGAAAACTGTTTCATAAATACATCATGACACCTACATATATAAGTGCATTGAAGTGTAAAGCTTAGCTGAGCACCTTTAAGTGTGCAATAAGGCTTGTGAACATACCACACATGTGCCAGCACGACATATATTTGCAAGATCTAATCCATCCATCAGGTTGGTCTGACCTTCTAAATGTTTTCCCAAAATAAAATCTGGTCTAACAGCATGTGGGTCCCAATATTGGAAACCAGTGAATGGATTATGAAACTTCAGAAAACTTTTTCAGAGCTACACGTTTTTTTTGCAAACTGTGGCCCACCTGACCAGTTGATCAACCTGATTCTTGGGTTAGGGCATCAATATAGTGGTGCCGTTCAGATGGTTCAATTGGATCTCTGCCCTATCGTGCCATGCTGACACGTCTGGCATGTACATGAGTTTTATTGCAAACACGCGTGGGCTTAGCAAAACTCTGATGTGTATACATTTAATTGCTTCAGTATTAGAAATTCTCATGTATTTCCAATGTTTAGTCAATTGAGAGTTGCAAAAGTGAGCATATTAGGGTACCATACTCTCAAGAATAACTTATAAAGCATGCTAGATGCAAAGAAATGTTTCACCTTAGTCGTGCCAGTAGAGTTTACATACAGGTAAATTGGCTTCTCCGCATCCTCATACTGAAGGTACAGGAACTCTGCAAGGATCAGCTCTGTAACGGACGGAACAAGAGTCATTCCCAAGTACACAATCCGATTCTTGTACAAGTAAGATGCCAAGTCTGGAGGCGGTTGCTCCCATGCACTTCCTCTCAAAAAGGGAATTACCTGTAAATAAAGGCCATGAAAATTCCTTGAGCAAAAATTATAAACCTGTTGCTATTTTGTACATCATTGTGAACAATAGGGATGTTATGGAGTATGGAGTGTGGACCCTTCATCAAACTTGCAAAGTACTTTACCTTAATTGATTGCACTAGGAACAAGCATATATCATGGTAAAGTTACAAGGAACTTGAAAATGTTAGAATCAATTTGACATCTTCACTACTGGCCATCAATAGGAGCAAAGAACACCTGATCGGCCCTTTTCATCAATAATTTAGAATAAAACATGTGAAAAACCCTTCACAAAGTAAATTTGCAGATGGAGACCAAATATACCATCCTTGCATCATCCAAGCATTTATAGAAGACCTCAGATTTTGGGGGATCCTTTAAGGAGATTTGAATACACACACATGCATGCTATATACAGAGAGCCGCTACTTACACCCTGCTTCTTTGTTCCATACACTCTTTTCTACTTTTCATAATGGAATAGTGCAAAAAAAGTTCTGCTCTTTTGTTACCAAAGTAGAAAATGGGCATATTTTATTTTATTTTTAAATAATAATAAAAATAAAAATACAGGGTACAAATATCAGTTCCCTATGTGTGCATATGTGCGTGCATGTGTGTGTCTGTGTGCATGCACACATTTTTTTTTAATAGAAACTAGGAGGCATCTAAATTATAAGTCACAATATGCTTTACAACAGAAAAATAAGTTGGGATGCGGATTTGGTAGTAATAAGTTCCAAAATAGCGCGGGAACCCCTGCCTACTTCTCACAACAACTGGGCGTGTCACTTTTAGGGGATGCTCTAGCCAATCATTGCCCATTTCTCATTGCACCTGCATTTCGATGTAACACTTCGCTTACAAGGAATGCCCTAATAAAAATTTTCCATTCTCTTGGTCTTCAATTTTTTTAAAAAAATCTCTAGCTGCACTTGTGTCACCTTAAAAGTTAAAACACCAATTAAGGCCAAAAGGAGATCAAGTAATCATTCTTACGACTTTCACAATGGCCAATTTATCCAAAAGTTTAACATTGGTGCTCTGGCATGGTTAAAAAGCCCAGCAACTTGATCTGACTTGTCCGGCCCTGAGTCAAGTCGTGACTTGCCCAAGTCAAAGTGTGGGCGTGTGTGTGGTACGGTTTGGGGGGTTCGACTGAGTCTAGGTCAACTTGGATGAGTCACATCAGACTCCAGGTCTTAAAACCATGCACTTTGATCACTTCAATTCACTAGATTTTGGATATATTATTAGTTACTATACGAAACTATGGCATTACCGCACTGTGAAACATTATCCAGTTAAGAGGAATGCGGCTAATAGCTACAACAAAACAAATTTACAGCCCACATGGCATGATTACTTCATTTAGACCTATGTAGATGTATCAGGCACATACAGGGTACTTGTGTTGGATATAAACAGCACCGGTTACCAATCAGAAACAAGCAACTTAGGGTTCTCCAGCAAGTGTTTGTTCTCTTACAATTTATCAATTCGATTCGTATTTTTTCTAACAGAACTCACCCTAACAAGTACTGATCCTCTTGGACATTTCAATAGACACAAATGCTTACAGGTTAAGGCCTTCTCCAGAATTCAAACCAGCCAATTTCAATTGGTGAAAATTAGAAAGTAACTGAGGAAGGAAATTCCACAAATGTTCAGTCTCCCTTGTTCACAAATGACAAGAGAACTGAGGAAATCAAATTCGTTTTCCTCAGAAAATAGTCATTTCCTTTTCCTCTCGCAGACCACCTAAAGAAAAGAAAACCTTTCTTTTTCCATGGTTTTTTCCTTAGATGTGATGTTTTCCTTTCCATAGCTACTTTTTTAATTTCCACTAGTCCAAATTAAAATTGAATAACAGAACTCCTACAGGATGTAGCCATTAAATCTAAAAGCCCACAAAACCCAAACAACGAAACGCCAACTGTTGTTAACATGTCTTAAATCTGCAAAGTTCAACTAGCCCAGGGAAAGTTCGACTCGAAGTCCAACAAGGAATTCCCGAGGTCTTCGATCAGTCGAAGGACAGGTTCGACCAGTCAAAGGTTACGTAGACAGCACACGGACTGCGTAAATTTGAGGCATTTTCCAGACTATTCCAAAGTCGGTGCGAAAGGGGGGTTTCCTAAACTATAAATAGGAGTTCCTAGGGCCATTCTCAAGTAGGCTAAAGCTTTCTAAAGGGGTTCCAAGGGTTTTTTAAAGGGTTTTAGGGTTTGCAAAGGGTGTATCAAGGGTGAGATTCAAGGCTGTTCGAATCAGGTAAGTCCTTTCTCTTTGTAATTTCTGTTTTCATAGTGGATTTGTGTCGCTTTGTGCCGTGGTTTTTTCCCGTAAGGGTTTTCCACATTAAATCTCTGTGTTTCTTATGATTGCTTGGCACCATTGGATTGCTATCCTAGATCCATATCTGTGTGATTCCGCAGCACAAATCCCCAACAAGTGGTATCAAAGCTATCGTTGGAGCACAAATTTGAATCTGCAGGATCAGCAATAATGGGAAACACCAAGTTTGATATTGAGAAGTACTCAGGCAAAAATAATTTTGAGTTATGGAAGATTAAGATGATTAGTCTATTAACCAAGCAAGGCGAAGTTAAGGCTCTTGAGGAGCAGAAACCAACTATGAAAGATGAAGAATAGAAGACTCTTGATAGTAATGCTTTAACCTCCATCCATTTATGTCTCACAGATGAGGTTCTCTACAATGTCGTAAGGGAGAAAACTACGGCTAAGTCGTGGGCAAAGTTAGAGGATGTCTATGCAAAAAAAAAATTTCCTCTGAAAATCGCCTACACTTGAAGTCATAGTGGCATACCTTTAAGATGGCAGAGGGTGGAGATCTGGAGGCCCACATCAGCAACTTTAATAAATTGATTTGCAAATTGCTGGATATGAAGGAAGTATCAAAGATGTAAAACAAATATGTATGTTATTGAATTCTCTTCCGGCATCGTATGAGTCATTTAAGGACACGATGTGCACTGTAAATAAAACCCTGAGTGTCAACATCGTTATCTTAACTCTTTAAGGGAAGGCCATAAGAAAGAGTAACAGCGACATTGGAACATCTTCCGATGCACTGATTACGAGGGACAGGAATTCTAAGCAAGGTACAGGATCTTCAGGGTCAAGAACTAGGTACATGGGCAAAGGCAAAGGTAAGTTAAAATGCTGGAATTGTGGGATGGGAGGACATGTAAAGAAGGATTGTACAAATCCTAAATCTAAGAGAGAAGACTCTGAAGCTTCATACAAGGAAGCCAACGCTGCCACATTGGATGGATCAAATAGATGTGATGGTGATGTTTTGTCTGTGTCTACGATCAGACACTTTTACGATAACTGTAAGGACGAGTAGATTTTAGACACAAGGGCATCTTTTCACATGACTCATCATCGGAGTTGATTCACCAGTTACAGAGTGCGATGGTGGATAGGTGTTTATGGGATAGAGCGTACCCTAACTGAGGTGAGGCACGTTCCTGACATGAAGAAGAGCCTGATTTCTTTTGATGCACTCGAAGCTAAAGGGTGCGGGTTTATAGGTATTGATGGTGTCCTTAAGTATTTAAGGGGGCACGGGTGATCATGAAAGTGCAACGACTCGATAATGTTTACAGGTTGATCGGGAGCACTTCAAAATGTGGAACTATAGTGGCTGTAGCGAATTCCACACCTTTGCACGTGTGTGGCATGCTGGGCATGACCATACGAGCTAGCAAAGCAGGAAGGATATGACGCGCGGACAGAGATATGGAGCAAGTGGAGCAACTACCTGTGAGAAGAATCACACAGCATAATCCCAGGATATTGGCGAGGTACATGGACGACTCCAATATCGCATATGCTCTCGTTACAGGCGAGGGGGATCCGTCTACTATTCAGATGGCTCTAGGTGAGTCTCGTGCTGAGAAGTGGAAGGTAACTATGGACGATGTGATGGACTCGTTGTACCAGACCGACACATGGGAACTGGTGGAGCTTTCAATAAGTCGGAAAGTGGTTAGATGCAAGTGAATCTTCAAAGGGATACAGCGTAGATACAGAGCAAGGTTAGTAGCGAAGGGTCATGCTCAGAGAAAATGGAGCAGCTACTCAAAGATATTCGTGCCGACGGTATAGCAGGTGTCTATTAGGTTCGTATTAGCGTTGGTTGCTAATGCGATCTTTAGCTGGAAAGGATGGATGTGGAGTCTGAACTTCTGCAAGGAAAATTGGAAGAACAGATCTACATGAAACAACCAGAGGACTTCGAAGTTTAAAGGGGCTGAGAAAAAAGTTTGCGGAAGGTCGTTGCACGACCTGTCACCTAGGCAGTGGTATAAAATTTGATTCCTTCGTGGTGAGTCAGGAATTGTATGTTGATGACATATAGATCGTCAATCATGACTTGTCTGAAATCAATGTACAAAAGATTCGATTAAGTGGGACATCCAGGATGAAAGATCGGGGGGCTGCAAAGAAGGTTCTCGGCAGTGATATTCATAGAGACTGGAAGAGCAGGTTTTGGTAATCGCAGGTAGAATACCTTGTGTAGGTATTGATCAAGGATGTGATGGACCAAGCAAAGCCGATGAGCGTTCCCTACGCAGCTCAATTCAAGGCTTTCCTCAGGACGTCCCAAAACAGATAAGGAAAAATAGAGAATGTCTCATAAGCCTTATTCGAATGCGGTTAGCAGTACATGCCATGGTCTGTGTTAGACCAATGATTTTACGGGCAACCAATGTTGTGAGCAAATACCCCGGTAAGTAATATTGGGTGGCGGTGAGATGGTACAGAAGATTACGTCTTAACTTCTGAGAAGATAGGAACAAAGTTGGAAGGGTATGTGGATTTAGATTACGCAGGCAGTGTGGATTCCAAGAAGTCGACTTCAGATTACTCGTTTGTACTTGCGGGTGAAGCAATTAGTTGGATGTCCATGTTATCCGACAGGTGCTTGAGGAAGGAGGCGTAACATTGGAGAAGATTCACACCAGCGTGAATCCAACGGACACGCTCATCAAGGTCGTTCCTACAGAGAAGTTCAAGTTCTATGTAACTTCTCTGGGCTTGGCGATGGTGCAAAAGAAAGACGGAGTGTACACGAGAAGCATTGATTAAAGCTATGATGCGATGCAGATATAAGAGAAGAGGTCAAAAAATTACACGTTTGAAGATTAAAGACATGGTGGAGATTGTTGTTAACGTATGTTTTAAATCTGAAAAGTTCGACTA